>JADLSH010000344.1:0-600000 GCA_016169945.1 Trachythela sp. YZ-2020 | reverse complement strand
CTTAAATTATAGCCTTTCCTGGTTGTAAAATCATAGATACAGCTTTGTTACACAGTCAATCGGCTATCATTCAAAGGCTTTAAGAAATTGTTGGTTGGACGTCGCCCCACTTCGCCGCCTCCCAATAATAGCGACTTTAAGATATGCTAAATCTACGTGACGAAAAACAGTCGCTATTCTCAGTTTCAGCTACACGGGTAAAAACTGAGAAAAGTGAGACGCGAGAAAAACGAATTAAAACTGGTTTCCATACGGCATTAGCGACTGTTTTCTCGTCACGTCCGCGTCGTAGATTAGGCATATCCTTAAAGTCCCTAATATATCTTGATCATGCAGCAACATCTGAAATAATACCGCTTGATGCAGAATTCTAAATATTTTATACAGTTTAATAAATACAATGGTGTACAGGTTTTTACAACTATTTCCATTTTCTATCCGTATATGAGTTTTCAAACACGAGAAATCGTGAACTGTCTCAGTATGGCTGTTGATCCAAGATCGACCATGCACTAAGGGAAAAGTGCCATTGGATTTGAATGTTTGTACACATTATTACTGCAGTAAATGTGATTGCGTCACCTTTTCCCGCTGGTTATACTGATTGAGGCAGGTTTACGAGGATGGTGGTCGTGATCGTTATCTAAAAAATAAAGTAACTGTGATTTAAGGATGGTTACGACAGTATTTTACCTTGGCAGTGTCAAATAAATAATTTTACTTCGAATGTCTAAAGGCACAGCCGCACAGGCCTGTTCACACGATCCAATTTGTCCGATCCAATTCTTTTCTTGACGTTATTTCACTAAAATATTTGGTCATATGTGATGTTGTGTAGGTTTTCTTTGGAAATTCCCTTGGGAAGCGGGAAACGAGTTAAGCCTGGTTCACACGAGTGAGATAAGCACAAACGTGTGTGCAACGTAAACGTCGACATTAGCACAAGCCTCTGAGCATAAGCTAAGCCGAAACAAAAGACATTTCAAAAGCCCTAGAGGGAATGTTTTCTTTTGTGTTTATGCTTATTTTACTCTGCAAACCAGGCTTCATGACTTATGTAGAAGAGTTGTTCAAGCGTAACCACGAGGAGCAGACGGGCGAAAACCAACAAGAAGGTACAAAATGTGCCTAGTAGACCGCTTTTGGTGTTGACAATCCAAGCTGAATTCGTTTGCACACCATAAGCAAGTGAATAGCCAAATATCTATCGTAATTAAAAATTGATGCGCGTTATCTGAACTCCAGTCTCTGATATATCGACGAAGCCAAGGAGTCTCGAACAAATTCTATAGCGGCTGCAGAGAATGATATGGTGCATGATGATCATTTATCACAGTGGGCGATGCGGAGAAACTACTTGTCATTAGAGACCTTAAGATTGACGTTTACGGCAAACCACAAACCGCTGTGAAAGTTGATGTTTTTGCTGTTGTAATTCACCAGCTTTTACACAAATTTGGAAAGATATCAAACATTCGTACAACTTACGAAATTGTGCACTAATCAATTAACAAAGTTTAGTCACCATTGGCGTTCTCGGCAAATCAGGAAACTACATCTTGAGGTTCGAGGTTTACCGTTGTACGCCTACGAGTGCCTTTAGGCGTTCAAGCATGAAATTTATACGCCAAATGTAAACTTCAAACCTCAAGATGTAGTTTCCTGGTTTGGCGAGAACGCCAATGGTGATTAATCTTGTTTAATTGATTAGTGCACAATTTCGTAAGCTATACGAATGTTTGATATCTTTCCAAATTTGTGTAAAAGCTGGTGAATTACAAGAGCAAAAACCTCAACTTTCACAGCGGTTTGCGGTTTGCCGTAAACTTCAATCTTAAGGTCTCTATTGTTGAGGAAGAAGACGTTATAAGCTTTGCCTTTTGCATGGAATGCAAGGAACTTGGATTTCAAGGTATTTTCAACGTAAAAATTAGTTTGAGGCCAGTTACACGAGGCAATTTTTGCTGCAACTTAGGTAAAAAGTATAATCGTAGCCGATAAATTGTGAGCATAAATCCCGTTTTACTTTGCCGATATTTTTCTTACTAAACATACACAGAAGGAGACAAAGAAATGAATGAAAATGATAATATCGGTGAAGTGAAACGCGGGCCATGTTCACTGTTTTTCTGTGCGTACATTTCTGCATAACATGACTCTGTGCAGAAATTGCGTTGCAAGTCGCAGCAAAAACTTCCCCGTGTAACATGGCGCTTTACTTGCCCTGATCAGGCAAATACTACCAATGGTCAATGGTATATTTCATACTTACAATCCGACTTTGGGTAAATATCATCACTATGTTTAAGACCGGCTGTTGGTCTCAACTCGTTTCTGTGATGACTTCCTTTCAAGAAGTGCGCCAACATTCCGTACAGCAAAGGTCTGTGGAAAGAAAAACCAGCAAAGTTAGTTGCATATGAAAGATATACACTTAAGGCAATGTTCATATATTTCACATATCCCATCGCATTATAGCGGAAAACGACATTTGTGTATCTTTTGCAAAATGCCACTTTTGTCAGTGACAACAACTTCAGGAGGTTTTATTGCAGATTTAGCGTGCAATGTAATATAATGCAATGCAATATACTAGGCTAGTATTCTAGTACTGCAATAAAAATCAATGTTGTGGTGAAAGAGACCATCAGGTCACTCAATAATTTTCCATCTACAAAACCTTTCAATTATTATTCAATCGAGTGAGATGCCACCAAAATCTTGATATTTACCCAGAACTTAACTTGGCAGTACCCTGGTATATATACATGAACTTGTGGTTAGAGCTCGACAACTGGACTCAGCAGCTCAGTTGGTTAGAGCGCTGCACCGGAATCGCAGGGCCGCAGGTTCGATTCCTGCCAGGGACCTGTAGTTGCATTTTTCGTAGCTGTTCCTGGTTAGGTCTAATAAATGTATATAATTTTCACTCAATAATTTTCCATCTACAAAACCTTACAAAGACACAAACCTGCCCACAAATGTTGTTGAAAGTAATGACTACTTACACTGAAGTAGTGCTGTGATCCTCAGTTATATTTAGTTCTTTTGCGAGAAATTGATGATCCAAAGGTTCTTGTGGTTGACCGCTTTCTTTAAACCAATAATAATATTTTGCAATACAACAACAACACCTTTAAACCATCAACAACACCTTTAAACCATCAACAACACCTTTAAACCATCAACAACACCTTTAAACCATCAACAACACCTTTAAACCATCAACAACACCTTTAAACCATCAACAACACCTTTAAACCATCAACAACACCTTTAAACCATCAACAACATCAATAGCTCTATTTTGTATCCTCCCGATTAAGGCAGAATAAATATGCTTACATTTAAACATAAGAATTCACAATTTAAATGGGAATTGAAATAACTAAAAATTTAGCTAACTGAGTCAGCAGGCAACAAGTAGTCACATCATTTAATTGGCAAGCCAGAGGATACAGTGTACAAAAATACAATACAAGATCAGACTCAGTTTTTAGAGGCGTGCTTGCATCTCTGTAAGAGGGTATCTGTGGCGTGGTGGCTCCAAAATCTCAAGGGGGGTCAGTGTTAAATTTGGCGCCCCTAAGAATTATTTCGATACTGCCCCCCCCCCCCCCATATAGTTCCCTATTTGGTATTGCCCGAATTTGAAGTTTCTAACTTAAGCAATGCTTATAATCTACTTCCGGGACGAGATGATAAAATTGTCGCTAACATCTCAAAAACAGTTTTAATTTGTATTCATCCCCGTCTCTGTCATTGTTTACAACGGTAGTTTTTGCAGTCACAGCTACAACTGTTAAGTTATAGAGGCTCTTTCTTCGTCGCGTCTCTGTACTAGATTAAGCATTGCTTAAGTTCGCCAACATATTTCAGGTAGATTGTTGTAACAACATGCATTACATAAAAAATATGTTGTTTTGCTGCAATAGTATCGCGTTTTATTGTTTTAGAATTTTAATTTAAAAGTTTAAATTTTAGAATTAAATACTAATCCCTTCTTGGTGATTTTGGCACCTCACCTGCATTTTGGCACCCCCCTTGAAACCATTGCTGGGGGGGGCATGGCTCCCCAACCACCGCGCCACCGGAGGGTATGTCTGTCCTTCGGTCGGTCAGTCCATTGGTCAGTCAGTCCGTTGATTGGTCAGTCCGTTGGTCGGTCGGTGGGTCCCAACTTTACCCTAGTATATGAAAGAAAATTTGGGTTTAATGCTTGTGGGACCAAATTTGTATAACTGAGCATGCACACTTATGTGAGAATACATCATTATTATTAGGTACTTGTTAATATGTGAAGAATTACTGAGTCGCAGAATTAAAAAGTGAAGAATTAAAAAGTCGCAGCACTTGCACCAACTTTATCTGTTTATATCTTGTGCCATAGTTAGCATATAAATTCCCCAGCAAAGCAACAGAGGCTGTGTAGTCCATATCGTAGCTGTTCTCACCTGTCATCAAAACTGACAAAGTATATTTATATTTGTTGAACTCTAAGTATTCTCGGATTAATTCATTCATCAACATGTTTTCATTTGAAAGACTTGGCTTGTCTTCATTCTGTATAAAATCAAAGATTTTATATTCAAAGATCTTTGGTTTCACAATGAACTACAATATTAATATGTATGGGTACTTTCACTAAAACCTGGTTTCCATTTAGTCTTAAAGGTCGTCAACACATCAAGGTGGCCGATGTAATAGAATATCTATATATCTTTGCAATCATTAAGAACTGATTTGCATGGAGCACACAAATGACAAGATAAATTCAGACTATTTCACATCGCTGAACATGACTTGGTCACTTGCTTCTGTCAACCAGTTCCCGAAGTTGTATAATCTAACGTAACGCAGCCAACGCATTATGCACCTGTCATTGTAAATCCCATCTCCCCCAACCCGGGAAATAGCAGGGGAAAGATGCCTAGTATTACGAGTTTGTTGTTCCCCGATATACGGGGAATGTACTCGCTGTTGCTGTCGGCTCGTTTTTGCAATGCTGAAAAATCCAATTTCCCGGGTTGGGGGAGGCGGGATTTACATTGACTGGGGCATTACACATACTGAAACCTACCAATTGGTCCCCAATTCCACAAGCATTTTACTAGGTATTATATAAACTCACCTGGTCATCTAAAGCATTGAAAACCTCAGCCCGGATTCTAGCTTTTATTTGTCCAAGAACACCACGACTTTCTAGCGTCTCCTTTAAAACTGTTAACATGAAAATGTTAATAGACATATACCGTATTAATAGTTTTAATACCGATACCGCATAAAATATTTTCAGTACTTAACAAATGTACATATTTTGTACTCTACCAGAAAATTCTCGAGAAAATTATTTTGACCTAGCGTCCTACTTTGACATAAGAAGCGGACAAAAAGTTCATAAATGAAGTAAAAATATAAAACGTAATTTTTACCGTCTTTCAAGTCCTCTGCAGTCGCCATCTTGAATTATTTTCAAGATTTATTACAAACCAAAACTTCATGTAACCTTCAATATAAAGTCTTGCACCCTTTAAAGTCGGGCATATTGTCGGGTTTTGGGGCTAACGTTTCTACCGCGAGCAGTACGCGTACAGTACGCGTACGTGTTCAGTTTATTTAAGTTCGATTTGAGACCAATTTCACATTATTTCTATTTAGTGCCAAATATGCAAAGTAACTTTTGAGCACTGTCTTTTAAAGTTCTACTGTCATGAAAAACTCGTTCAATTTTGGTCTGGATTTTGGTCCTGATGAAATATCATTCCACCATGACACGTTTCCGTGCTCGATACCTTGTCCCGTTCTTCAGTTACTAACACTTTTAAAAATATGTAAATTAACTAACTTGTGAGGTAATTTACTCATCAGAGATTTACAAAATGGAAAATACGTTTGCAAGTGTAAGCATAGGCAGCCCAAAAATTGGTGTAGAATGTGCAAAATGTTGATCGGTGTTAAAACTCGCCCTATTCCTCTTAACTTTGTCGCGCGCAGCAAGCGCCGCCCAGTGAACTCTAAGTAAACTGGAACGCTAACTCCTATGATCAAGTCCTATGATTCGTTGAAGCCAAGCTAGTTTTTCTGAGTTTTGAGTTGAAATACTTAACGCCGAACATTGGGCTGTATATGAAATTGAAGCTATTAAAAAGTTATATTTGATATAAAAACTTCAAGACTTTAGGCGAAATGGAAATACTTAAAAAATACAAAAACAACCGCAATTTTGTAAAATACGGCAAATTTTCCCTCAAAGTTTTAAGTATTTCCCTTTTACCTAAAGTCTTGAAGTTTTTATACCAAATATAACTTTTTAATCGCTTCAATTTCATATACAGCCCAATGTTTGGCGTTAAGTATTTCAACTCAAAACTCAGAAAAACTGAATTAAGTTGGCTTCAATTTCCCCCCCTGCGTTAGCGTTCCAGTTTACTTATAGTTCAATGGCGCCGCCATATTATATATTATCAATTGCTTTTCAATATGGCGGCGCTTGCGGCGCGCGACAAAGTTAAGAGGAATAGGGCGAGTTTTAACACCGATCAACATTTAGAACATTCTACGCCAATTTTTGGGCTGCCTATGGTGTGAGCAGAATTCATTAAAACTTTGCACAAGCTTTAGAAACAGAGTACACAAAGGTCCTTTGAATGAATTCTGTCTTTTGCCAGCAATTATTTTTTACCATCTTGTAAATTCAGTCTAATGAGGGAAATGACGTAAAATGGTTAATAGGGAGCTTTAGCAATGACTACGAGTACGAGATTCGTCATTTTCGCGCCAAACGCCGTGTTGTTTGTATACGCCATCTCGCAAAAGTCGTAGTCGTTGGGCTTTTGACTACGAGATTTTTGATAAATCTCGTACTCAAAAGCCCGACGACTATGACTTTTGCGAGATGGCGTATACAAGCAACACGCGAAAATGACGAATCTCGTACTCGTAGTCATTGCTAAATCTCCCTAATATCTCAAGAACGGGATAAGATATCGAGACATCGAAAACGCTACGATGGTCTATTTCGACCCAATTTCGGCTTTATTAAGACCAAAATTGGTTCGTCGACTTTTTTATGACAGTGGCACTTTAAAATACGTGATGTGATATCTGCCTTTAATGAGGTGTTCTATATTTTAATGGGACCAACATAAGTTGACCTACCCAGCCTAGTATCCAGAACGTTTTTAGATCGAAACGTTTTAAATAGATTAAACTTTATTATAAAGGAACACTTTCATCTTAAATTTGTCTTACAAAAAATTTCCTGGCTCCAAACAAGAGCTGTTCAAAAATGCATCGCATATACTATAAAGATCTATAAATTAGTTTTACATTTTACAAAAAATACACGTCAACTGTAGTCAGTACCGTTCTATTCGTTTAACTATAGTTAAACAGAGAGGACAAAATTGTGTATATACAGCAAATTGTATGATTAATCAATAATTATTAATTATCAATATATTAATAATTATCACCATTTTCACAAGCGTATAGAGAGTACTCTCTCAAACTAACCATGTGTCATGTCAGGATTAAGGATTGACTCCCCGGATGTAACGACTACCTAAACCTGAACTTTGATCTGTAATGTTCTTCAACAAAGGGACATCCTATTTTTAATACTTCCCCCCCCTGCCCAGAGCGTACTCTTAAATGTTGCACGTACCTTGGAAATTATGATGTTAAGTTGTGAATTGGTCTGAAGTCTATCCCAGGTTAACTTTGTCATGGCCAATGTAAACAGGCAATTATGTGAATTGGACAATATGGGTCTCAAGCACTGGCATGCTACAAATTTCTTTCACGATCTCATTTCTCTCTTTTGAAGCATATTTTCCTTGCCAAAATCATTGTCAATGCAATGCAATGCATGATTGACATTTATCATCTTTTGAAAAGCGTACATGGGTCATTAACCCCCAGCGTACAGTTTGTACGCTTGTGAAAATTGTTGATAATTATGGGTGAACCCTTAGGTTGTCCTTTCAAAGTTAAAACTCAAACGACAAAACTAGCTCAACAAAAACTAGGCACAATCGATTTGTATATAATTATGTAATCTAGTTTGAATGAGGGGAAGGAAGACAGTGTGTTGTGCAAAATGCACCATGCAATAAAGGCAGGTCCATTGTGCTTTTCGCGTTCAGACGTCAGGTTTTGCAATTTTGAGTTTTGACTCTCAGAGGACAACCTTGAATTTTCTGTGTATACAGGTTATACAGCAAAGTATGCTTTGATCAAAGTGTATAGCAGTGTACTCCTCGTTCAAAGACATAATTTTGATACTGTGGTCATAGAAACTTTTTGTGCTGTGTAGACCTTCGATCGGCCATGCTCTCCCTGTTTTCCAATAGCTGCACTTAGAATAGAACGGCATACCCTGGCATCACCCATGTCACTCCAAGTTACTTGAAGTACTTCACAAACAGCTGTCCAATGTTACAGGTTGCACAGACGCATTCCATGAGCTCGTAAATGTATTAGAGTCCCCAAATAAAGTCTCATCCACAAGTATATCAAAATTCCCGTTTGAAGCATCTATTGCGATTTCATCCAAATTCAAACCTGCCAATGGGTCACCTGGAAGCTCTACTAATATTTGTGGTTTGTTTTGCTGGAAAGCGCATGAAGTGGGCGTCGCCCAAGTGGAAACACTCTCAAGTTCGACCATTAAATTCCGTTTCGCAGCGTAACCCACTGACGCGTTTGTGTTCGTGGTATTGCGGGCGCCGCTGTTATTATTCGTATCACCATGCAAGACGCGGTTCCTAAGCTGCTTGAGCCCGTCAACATGACCACTGGTATTTGTCACGTGACTGCTGGTATTTGCCATGCGCGGTGCAACAAACTGGTGACGACCATCTGTCTGTGGGGTCAGCGGTTGAATGCTTGCACTCATGCGCGGTAGAAGGTTTTGAGGTAACGGTGGTACTGAGTGACTGCGATTACTAGCGAATACAATCGCTGTACCGTTAGTTAATTGATTACAGAGTTCCTCTAACTCTTGTTCTGTGGGCAAGTGTTCGAGAAAATTCTGTTGGGTTGTTTGTTCTTGTGTTGATATAGTTGCAGTGGTTTGCTGGAAACGACAGTCTGAGGTGGACGCATTACTAGAAAATCAGAATATCATGTTGTAAGATTTACTAGAAATACCGGAGCGCATTCTGAATATAGTAAATCGGCTGCGATTTCAAATGACGCATTCTGAGTCAGGATAAAAGTTGCAGTTCGATTTATAACGTGTATCTGAGATTGGAAGATTTAAAATACGTGTAACAAAGCATCCAACTGTTCAATCATCCATTTGTGTTTGACATAAAACCACAGTAGAATTATAATTTGATTTGAATATTCGAAAAGTTGCTTGGAGAACAAGCAGTTTTGTGGACTAACTTCAAATTACTTTCTATGTTTTACTTTACGCAGAGAGCAAAACTATGCTGATATAAATATATACCAATGAAGTTGCAGTTCATATGTAAAATATGAATAAATTACTG
The DNA here is from genome assembly GCA_016169945.1 of Trachythela sp. YZ-2020. NCBI lineage: Eukaryota > Metazoa > Cnidaria > Anthozoa > Malacalcyonacea > Clavulariidae > Trachythela > Trachythela sp. YZ-2020. The sequence goes on along the minus strand of JADLSH010000344.1, from coordinate 590,500 downwards.
TTTTCCAGTCTCAGCTACATGTTATGATGAACTGCAATTTTATCCCGACTCAGAACGCACGTCATCTCAATGTGCAGTCCAAGGACGAAGCTACCAGGGGGGTGTAGAGGGGAATGACACCCCTCCAGTCTTCACAGACGTCACGTTGTAGGGCAAATCATTAAAGTCGTTGGGCATAGAATTCATTATTCTATATTGTATAGTTACTACGTGACTTCTGATTGGCTAATAGCTTACAGTTAAATATGACAATCACGCAACCTACAGACAATTGAGTTAAATAGGATTGAAGTCAACATGAAACTTTCAAATTGAACCATAACCTGACACTTTTTGGCTCAGTTCGTTGGCCGGGCTCCACTTTAGCCACGCCCTTCTTGTCGGGCAAAATAAGTTAACACCCCTTTACACCCCCCTCCAGGCTTCAGTTGTAATACCGAAGTTTCGCCCCTGGTGCAGTCACAACTTTGATCTAGTTTATTCACACACGAAACCTTTTGTCAAACGAAGCAAATTTCGTTCGATCGTAATCAAACGGCAATCGCTCGAGGAAAAAGAAATTCTGAGACAATGCATAAACAACATCTCTTACCCAAAAGGAAACGTCGTCAAATTTCGCGGTTGATGTGAAAGAGCCTGGGTGATAGTTTGTGGACTTGATTGACCAGGTTGGAAACTGACGGAACATGACGAAGGCAAAGACTGTTGCCTAGCAACGGGTTGTCTTGACGTAATTGTTCTCGGCCCGCGAGGTGATATGGGTACTCTTACTTGATTGGAATTATGATTCATGACTGGCATTGGCAACGATTGGTTTAAACCTAAACACAAAACATGTAACGTGCCATGTAGCAATGTGTTTTAGCTTCTTTCCTGTCTTTCATATACCAAATTAAATCTATTCTAAAACGTTTACTATACTGCACATTTTAAAGTTTAACCTGAATTGTTGTCCAGCAGAGAGCAGAATCTAAACTTTTTACAAGGAAAAAGCTCGCAAAGCTTGCAATATCCAGTGGTGTAGAAGGGGGGGGGGGGGAGCTTGGGGGGCGGAACCCCCCTTCCTCAAACTATAGGGGGTTGAGCCCCCCCTTGTTTTTTTGCAAGAATGTCTGAAAATATATCATTTTTCCATAGTTTTTATTCTCCAAGCATCACTTATGACTATTTCAGGCATGAATATCGTATAAAAACATGTTATCATGGGATTGGGGTTACTTATGACGTCATCCATTCCCGAATATTTTCACCCTTGGTAACATTCTCGTCTAGAGAGCCCCCATAGTTATGAATTTAGTTCTACAGCACTGGCAATATTCCTCGGTGCACTAGCACAAACGCACGTCTTGTCTCTTTTATCATTGACTGAGTAACTGGACGATCAAAATACTCGCAAGGCGAGTACTAGGGAATTTTTTTCGCGCATAGTGATTTTTTCTTTGTCGATATCGTTTATCCACGTCAGCAAAGGAAAAAGTCGCTTTGCGCGAACAAATTCGGCTAGTGGAAAACGGGCTTTAAGGTACTCGCGTTTATCGTGGAAAAGGGCGAAAAGTTTGCTTCCTCGAGTAACCTACTGTCCTAAATCTCGAGGTTGATCCTACTTGATGAAACGCCGCTATTAACCTACCTTTACGTTTATTAACACGAGGAGATGTCATTGGTTGAGAAAATGAATTCGTTTGTTGGTTTAGGATACGTGGTGGATCTTTCAAAGCAATACGTGGCTGCTTGCAGGGCGAACCAGGGGTATCTGGAAACATAACAGAAGATATTAATTTGTTTGTCCTTTTGTACAGGTTGTTATTTAAGCTGTTATGTAAAGGTTAGAAAAATTCCTGAGTTCCACACGGGGCTTGAACCGATAATCGGCTTCAGATTGCTAACCTATAACGGCTCTGCCAATAACAGAAGTTTCAAATGTATTCAGATATCGAATATAATATTTCAAAATTTTAAACCAACTAATAAGTTATCTGTAGGTTTGCATGACGATAAATATAATGGGGGCTTCGGTGGCGCAGTTGTCAGTCAGAACAAGCGCCTTTCACCTCTGAGTCATGAGTCCTCAGCGAGATCGAGTCGAACCCACCAACACTTACGTGAAAAGAGTAAATCAGCGCTCTGCCGAAAATCGTGGGACTTTTTTGGGCACTCCGGTTTCCTCCCACAGGGAAAGTTGACTGGGTGGGTTAGGATATATAGATTAAGGGAAAGTAACATCACAATTGTTGTAAAATATATAGTGTAGGCTAACTACGTACTGCGTACTGAAAACGTGAGCTGAATAATGTATGTATATAATATTGCAGCTTGATAGGTTGCACGTTAAAGATTTTAGAATTTAGTCACGTGATGGTGCACGCAAAACCTCTATATCAATTAGTTCACATACCTTTGACCGGTGTGCTAGTCAAACAAGCGGCAGTTTTACTTTGATGAGTATTCCATTCATTGCTTAATCCAGGATGGGTTGCTGTAGGTCTTTTCAACATGGGCGGACTAGCATCACCCCCCGGCAGTGAGACTTTATTCTCCACTGTCCCATTTGTAATAGGAGTAAAAACAAAGCGAGTTACTTCTCCATTTGGAGTATGCCGGGGGGTTGTACTGATAGGACTTGGAGTTATGGTTCCACTACGAGGGGTGTGTGGGGCACTACGTTTTGGGGACTTGGTGTTATAGGGGGAGTGTAGACTTGGACTGGTAAGGGAGGGGGTGACAGGGCTTAAGGTAGTCGACGGGGGGAGATGACCCAAGGTCTTTTGTGGAGTTTGGTTATATATGACAGGGGTGCAGGGTGTCGGTGGGCTCTGGAGGTTGGGAACGATGTTTAGTTTCGGAGATAGCTGAAGTTGTTGAGGTTTAGATTGAATACGGAGCCCGTTTGCGAGTGTAACTTGGGTCCCCTAATAGCAAAAACGAAAGCTATTATATTCGTAATCGATTACTCGTTGTCAACATTCATTCAATTATCGATTATATACTAATCGATGAAGATACGTTGAGACTTGAGAGTGGATTGACCTTTTGGTTGCATTTCGCAAGTTTTTTTCTTAAGTTTGTAATTTTCTTATATTTTATACCATTGTATAACTTTTGTAACACGAGTAATTCATGGTTACATGTGATTTGTGCTTAATAATGCATTAATTCATTTAAACTTACCATTTGAATTTGAGGTAAAATGGGCGTGAATTGTTTTCCCGTAGGTGTCGAAGGATGAAGTAACAAATTAAGCTGATGCTGTTGTTGTTGTTTATGTTGTTGACGCTGTTGAATCTTACGCTGTAAGTGTTGCTGAGTTTGTTTACGTTTCTGACTGATCAATGATTGCTCGTCCAAATTGAATTTGCGATTGCTTAATGTCAACCTAAAATAACAAAGCGTTGAGAAAAATGGTTAATGGTACAGTTTTGTTGCGAAAAACTTGGATGTTACCTCCAAATGGAGAGCCATAACAGGTTTTCTCCACTGTCCATTTTTCTGGATAGGTCTGTCTGAGAGGGGTGCCTGAACCACTGGGGGGGGGGGGGCAGTGGGGTAGTTGCACCCGCTGCTCTTTATTACGGGGGCCAACGGGGCCTTTCTTATAAAAGTGCAATACTTATTTATTTGATAATTATGCAGATGTCATATTAGAAAACAAAGGAAATGCAATCCTAGAAAAAGTGTAGAAATTAGTGTATTAAAAGGTTAGGATCAAGGTTTTCTTCCAAATTGCTGTAAAAACATGTATTTCCACTGTACTGCATTTTATCTATATTAAAGTGTTTCTCTTTAAGAGTACTTTTGTTAAGGAAAAGAGCTAAGTTACTGAAGCCCTACGAAATGTTCACATTGTTGTGGAAACGTGATTTCCTAGCCATATTTCCTGAAGATGGGAAAACTAAGAAGCATTCTTTTCGCAACAATGTTTACAAGGGTGTGCAAATCGGGAGGTTGATTAGATGGGTAATTAAGCTCATATTCATAAAGTGCAGGATCGGAAGTTTAGCGATGTCGGCAAGTCTGAAACGCCCGGGAGGAAACGTTGGAATTTTCAAATGTTTCCGCAATATTTCTGCATGTTTTCTGGACGAAAATCTTCCCTCCTCGTTCCAGAATCACTGCATGCAAAATGTAGCAATCTTCAATTCAAGTAATCTATATCTTACTTGCTATACGATCCAGATGATTCATTACTCGACATGACAATAAAAGCTGCCATAGACTTGCTCGAGACATAACTCCCATCAACTAGGAACCTGCCCAGTTCTACTAAAGTATTAAATACTCGACCCAGGAGTTTATTGGCCCACTCGCATACTAAGTCGCAAGCAGCTATCAATGTCTGGTCGTCGCCTATCCTATCTCCATTAAAACATGAGGAACCAGCGTTAACCTAGAGGATGGTAAAGGTTGTATTAGAATGGGACAGATGCGTTGTTTTTCACGAAAAACAAATTATTTTCCAGTGGTTTTGCCACACACGTAATCGTTACTTTTTGAGTAACTATCTATGACAAGTTACATTTCTTGAGCAGGTAATTGTAACGTAAACTAGTTAAATAATTAACTAAGGTTACTTCTGCCGTTGAGAGCGCCGTTGCTCTAACTATACATCTACCGGTAAATATCGCTCTTTCGCAAATCCATTCAAGCTTAATTTATAAACGTGTAAATTACACCTCATCTTCTCATATCAACAGAAAAACTAGTATAGTGGTGTTTAAAGTTCAAAATGCTCTGCGTAAACCACGTACGTGTATATCAAATTTATGAAAGTCAATGTGTAGCTGTAACTAGTTACATTTCTGGCGAAGTAACTGTAACTGGAATTATGTAACTAGTTTAATAAATTAAACCACTTTTCAGCTTCCACTGGTTGTTGGTGATGATGATGTAATCGGGTTTTGTTGTCATCGTTCTCGTTGTTTTCGATTTCATTGTTGTAATTGGAGGCATTCCAAAGTTTGCTGGTTGAATCGCAATCTGGGACTTAGGATATTAACCCGGTTACTCCAATTACCTATACCTCTTGTATTTGCAAGACAAACGGCTTATAAAGTTGGTTGTTTTAATTGAAAAAAAAATTTGGTGCAACAACATATCTTACCATATTCTTATCTCCAGGTAATGGTGCGATAAGGTTTGGCAACTGCGGAGATTTCACAATCCTCTTTTTCTGTATGCCACTATAACAATATCTGACCCGTACGTTAAGAAATACACTGATACAAATGAATCGTATCATAGCCTTGATTAGTGGAGCACTCATTTCTCTCTGGCATCGTAGTAGACTTTCAGGAATTCTAAGTGCATGTGATGTCAATGTTATGATATCAATTGGAGGGATCGAATAAGAGTTACGGTTCATCAGATGGTGCCGGGTCAACTTCATAGGAGTCAACAAATTCAACTAAATCTCTTTATTCTATTTATTCACCAATGAACTGATTACCATTATTCATTTTGTGTTTTGAACCATTATTCATTTTGTGCTTTGAAAACTGTCGATCGACTACCATCTGTTTCACGATAGTATTAGTAAAACTCTGATATCTTGATAATCCTATCAGTAATATATCCTAAATGTTAGTTGAAAACGAGGCGAGAAGCAAGTTTATTATTAACCTATTTGAGGTGTAATACAGGTCAATATTACTTTTATGAAAGGATACTTTGAGTTCCCCCTTGTTCCCAGGCGCCTCGCTTTCACGTTTGGAAAGACACATTTAATAATCTTGCCAAAATCTGGAGCACTGAGCACGCGCACTGCGTTCACACTTTCACAGTGAGCTCTGTACTCGTCATAAACTTCATGTTTTGGTAAAGTCGAACTATTTTCACATTCTTCCAAGTGACAGCGAATCCTACATAAATAAATAATATTCACACAAAAATAGTTTAATCAATGACGATCTCTTCTAAAGTCTTGTTAAACCAGAATCGCATGTTTTTACTCAAATCATTTGGGGCATTTTTTTATCCACTCTCCCTTCTCCTCGCTCCCTATCTATCCTTCCTTCCTTTCGTTCCTTCGTTTGTTCCTTCGTCTTTTTCCTTTGTTTCTTCATTCTTTCATCCACTCCATTCTAATTTGTTTATTCCTGCTTTTTGTGAATTCTTTTCTTCCTTTCCCTCATCCATTTCTTTCATTTCATTTTTTTAGTTTTTAGTTCCCTCCTTCCTTCATTCCTTTCTTCATTCCTTTCTTCATTCCTTCCTTCTCTCATTCCTTCCAACCATTCTTCCTTCTATTCTTCCCTCATTCTCTCCTTCCTACCACCACCCTTCCTTCCTTTCCTTCATCTATTTGTTCATCAATTCCTTCATTTCATTCTTCAGTCGTTCGTTCCCTCCTTCCTTCATTCGTTCCCTTCTTCATTCCTTCCTTCCTTCCAACCATTCTTCCTTCTATTCACCCCTCATTCTCTCCTTCCTACCACCATCTTTCCTTCCTTTCCCTCATCCATTCGTTCATCAATTCCTTCGTTCCTTCATTTCATTCTTCAGTCTTTCGTTCCCTCCTTCCTTCATTCCTTCTTTCATTCCGTCCGTCCATTCTTCCTTCCCTCCTTCCAACCACCATTCTTCCTTCTTACCAATGGAATGCTTGGGTTTGTTCGGCTCTGGTTGTCGACAACGGTATGGCGTTAGGGCTGTAAGATAAACAAACAATCAATAATTTTTATATTAAATTGATGCAGTTGAATTGATAAACCTAGTTGAATTGATACAAATCCGAGCTTAAGGTTTGAGAGCCGTGCCAAATATACAAACGTGATGTTTTCCACAAAACAAAACAATTAAGATAATTCTTACTTACTCTTGTTCATCTTTGCTCTTATCTCGATGTTTACTGCCCGGCAACTTTAGATAAAGAAGTAGCTTCTCTGTGTCTGACCAAAGTTGAACATCAGCCTGGGAGGAAGAGCAATTAATGACAGTAATAAGAATATAAAAAATATAATAGAATTGATAGTTGTTGCAAATATATAGAATTTGTGACATAACATACCAAAATTTTCTCAATTTTCTCCTTTATTTCATCTCTATAAAAAAACCGAGTAAAATCATCAGGTGTTAGACAGAAGAAAACAATCAAGTAGGGCGCATTAGGGCATATTTAACATCAGACATGGGCGGATAGTTTGGTTAACCATTAATGCCCAACATTATCCTTTTGGCCTGCAAAATCGTCTGGTGTTAAACAGAGTAAAATAGACAAATAGGGCGAATAATGGCGCATTGCGGTTTAATGAATTAACACAAGATACAGTCTGGAGATAGTCTGGTTAACCCATTAACGCCCAACACTTTTCCTTGACAATGAAACTCGTCTGACATGCACCCATTGACATATCAGAAAGTAAAATAACAAAGTAGGGCACATTGCGGTTTAATAAAGTGCGGTAAAGAAAGCCCTAACGTTTCGAGTTCACACTGGAATCATTTTTCAAAATCCTTGCTATAAGTATGGATCCTAGTTCCATATTAATTGCCATTTTCATGCTATGGATACACTGTAGATATGATATTGAAATTCTATGCCTATGGAAATAAAATCTTCATTCGAAGGTCCCTGATGTTCATTCAATTTACCGACAAAATACTCTTTTATGCGAAAGTATGCGCGCCGGTGTACAAACCAATTTTTCGAAATGTGGAGGTATCACACCCCCATTCCCCCTCAGCTCGGAATATTGTAGAATACAAATTTTCGTGGTGTTTTCAATAGCTCACACGTACAAGTTGAAGTTTATATCGTTGATCTCAATTAAGATGGTACACAAGAGCTTAGACATAATAAAACAGATGTGCTGCACAAGGCTTACTTCGCAACACTACATTGGTCAACACTTCATGCAGAGGCAAATATATATAATTACAAATTCTATTTCTGCGGTTAATCATGCACTAATTTGAATTAATTAAAGTTATACTGGTTCAGTCTAAAAGTCTGTAAACAATAATAAATTAATTTGAATGACATCAAATCCACAAAACAAAGTAATTGATAATATTGGCCCGATCTACAGGATGTACAAAAAAACAGGGAGTCCTCGATTCAAATGTAAATTTTGAAAAGACTAATCGAGTAAAACGTTTATGTTCACATTCATTTTAAGGCGTAGCGCCAGCGGCTTTGAGCTTTCTAACAGTGGGTTTCTTCTTAAATTGGTTCGCGAATTATAGTATTTTATGTGTGATCGGAGAATAAAAAATTCGAGACGCAAAAAAAGTGATACTATATCCTATTTTTATCAACAAAATGATAAAAATTGCATACTTAAGCGGCATACAGAACTGATGGGTTCTACCAAATTTTTTCTTGTGTAGTTATAACTTGCACTAGTAAAGGCACAAATGACCACTCGTTCGAAAGAGAAATGAACAAGCTTTAAAATAAGACCTAAATCACTTTATAAGGTTTAGTATTCCGAAAATTAATAAGCATAAAATACTCCGTTTCTTTTGATACACCCTGTGCACTAGAGTCTGTATATATAGAGATGGATTTTCAGTCAAGACGCCTCACCCAGTCACCCACCAGCAGATCATCTTATATCTATCTTTAGTTTAGCGTTACTTGTTTTCAGGACTCTACTGTATATAAATCGCGCTATTCCATCTAGTTCGTCTGAATACTTCGAAAGCTACAATCTTGGACATAACTGGTTGAGACTACCTTTCCCTCTATGCAAAATTCGCACATGAACTCCTTATGATAAATTCCCTGTTCGTGTTAAATCTGTTCGTGTTAAATCTTCTGTGCACCCGTTGCACCCATAGTCTGCACCCGCATTGCACCCAGAAAGTTGTGAATACCAAAGACAAGGGGTACACTTGCACTCGCTGCACCCGTGGTTCCGGCATCCCTGGGTATGGTCTTAAATTTACACATTCTTTAGATCTATTCAGTTTACCATTAAACGCCTCAGCGGCTATGGCTATGGACGCAGAACTGCGCACTTTGACTAGACTGTTAAAAACTATAACCCAAGTGGCGCCACTCCAGTGCTTACTCTAGTCAATTTTTATCTCCATAATCCAGTTCATATTTCGGATTTTTATTCCTTCAATCTTTAACCACGTATAATACAATATAAATAATACTCGTATTCCGGTAGCTTTTTACAATGTGAACAGGCAAACTGACATATCTACCGCATTCACATTGATTGAAATCTGATCAAAATCAAAATATATAACGTCATATCTGAAAATTACTGTCCTGGTAATCTCTGATAAGGTAAATTATAGGGAAAAGTACAGGAAATAGATATATACTAATATAGCCTCAAACATTGATATTGCACGTGGACATCATATTTATCTGACTGCATGATCATCCATTTATTTTCGTGTAAACACAAGAGAAAATATCCAGACGAATTCGAATTAATTTCCAAGAAAAGCGAAATCTATTCTGGATTGCTGAGACCAAATAACTCCAAATTATGTCCGTGATATTTCCCAGATCAGTTTCGATCGAACACATAGACGTATCAATCAAGGCGTATGTAGACTATATAGTCTATACACATTATTCATTAACTGTCTAAATCATAAAACGTTCGAGAAGGTGCCAATCAAACTGCTCAAGTTTGCTTTTGCATGATTGTGCTAGTTTAGGTATAGTTCATCAGAAACAAAGTTTAAACATTTTTACCATTTTTTTGTAAATGTTTCGCGGCTTAATGCTGGCATTTATCGTCACTGATTGAGAAATCGCAAGACCGTGAAATTGTGCAGACCTTACAGCTTACAGCTTTACTGCTTACAGCAAAATCGTGCCGAGTATCACGATAAATAAAGTGCAAGACTTGACTGTATGTAAATATACGCTCTCTTCAAAACTCAAAGTATATTAAAAATAGTTTTTTCTGATAATATTCATTGTCCAAACTCGATAAAATTCGCAGTGTGTTTCCTTTCGCAATTTTTGGAAATCGCCAGTACGGCAGTAAACAGGCAGGCAGTAGCATAAAACGCATCAAGTTATTTTTAAAGTTAGGGCTTATAGAGGGGGAGAAAGATCATACCAATAAATAAAAGATAAAATTAATAAGCTACACGTATTTAATTTAAGATAACTTAAATTAAATATGGTTGTATAAATGTATTTTGGTTACACGCTGTGCGGAGAGTAGAGTTTTTGTTTTTAAAAAGTTTAATAATTTTTCAGTTCCTTTGCATGAATATACAAATCATAAAACGGACCAATATATGAAGAGAGAAATTATTGAATTATCTTCCTATAAATGATAATACTATATCTTCCTTGTATTATGTTCCATAATTTTCAAATAATTTAAATGCACTATTTATTACACTTATAATAGGTAATAAAAGTATATCATAGTCCTATGTGAATATTCCATAAACGCCGCTTAATTTAAAGCCTGAAGGCTGACTAAAATCTTTGAATAAACAAGGCACTAAACGGACTCATATGATACATGCTTAGTAGAAAATATAAGAGAAAACACTGATACAAGTAAAATTAACTATCTTTCCATAAAACGCCAGTTAATTTAAAGCACGCTGAGTGAAATGCTTTGTCTTGTGCGAGCAAATTTAACTAAATTTAAAAGGCGAACTAAATTGCGATTTCACACGCGTACATTACCATACGGCAGAAGGCGAACACATGGCTAAACAATAGAACGAGCTCGTTTTATGCAGAATATAAGACAAACACTTCAAGTTAAATGAGTTTTTACACAAAAGACATAGCATCTGTGGTGATAACTGCAAATTGACCGAACGCGACGCAATTATTTTGACAACATTAGAAACTACATTATTACTGTGCCTGTGTATATATAATTCTATATTTAATATTATAAAATTGTATTTATAAAAGTTGGAGTTCTATGTATGAAAGTTTTAAACAATATTTTGGCTTTAGCTAGCTTGTCAACTGCAATAAATCTTAATATAAAGATTAAATGGCGATAAAATAACGAACGAGACAATAAACAGAGCGTCAACGAAAACTTAAGTTGACATTTTAGTTTTATAAATGGTTGAAATTCATGATAGGTTTCTTTATAAAATTAAAGTTTAAAACAATTCTTTTTAGCCAATTTATCACAAATATATTTCTAAATAAAGTAAAGCAATATCACTGAAAAACACCAATGGAAAGTCTCAATCCGTAACTTTTATAATATAATTATATTCCAAAAGCAATAATCAGTAAAAAATAAACGTTTTTCAAAAAAATTGGTTGTCAAGACTTGCGTTTCATTTATCTCAACCGGCACAAATGGCCTTTATAAGTTATTTGGTTGTTAAAAACAGCTTGTAGCTAAATGTCAAATGTTGCGTGTTTTACAACATTGCCTAAATTTAAAGCTTTTGAAATTCGTGGTACTTTTTTGCTAAAACCACTTGTTTTTCCAACCCTTCACACCAACCTAACTACCCATATAAATTAAACTTAGCTAATTTGTGTGCACATGTTACTCCCACAGTAATTTGGTGGAAAAAACGTTAAGCGACGACATGTTGAAAGGCGATTGAACATTGGAAACTGTAACATTTTACAAGAATTTGTAACATTTTACAACTGAATTTGTAACATTAGAACGTATATATACGTTAGAACATTTGTAAAATGTTCGAACTCTAGTTTTAGAACTTTAGCAGTAAATCGAATTATCTCTAAAGTAGGCAGTTCTAAGTAGTCAAGACCAAAATTTAGTGTCTGAAAACTGTGATAAACAAGTATATAAATATATAATTATGATAGATCAGGGTTTAATTTTTTGAGGAAAAAACTGAATGTGTGTGACAGTGTGTCCACTTTGCGTGACAAGATTTAAATTGATCGACAACACACGAACTTATAAAGCAATTGGCATTCCACTTCTATCGGTCTATGAAATTTGTTACACGTAAATGTTTGTAGAAATATATAAAACATTGTCCAATGTTACAGAGAACTGAAAATGATTGATGTTATTTTGCCGCAAGCTGGCGTACTTTTACAATATAGCAAAGCAAACAGTGATTTTCATATCATAAAGATAAAAACATATGCGTAAAATTGTGTTTATCTAATGCAGAGTTGTTAATATAGACGACTATATAGATCAACAAACATTAAAATATACCAAAATTGTAAAATGAAAGCTTTCGAATTTGTAAAGTCGTGTCATCAATGCGGAATTAGCGTATAAAGTTACAGTTCAAGTGAGGGAACGGAAAATGATCGGAAACGTAGGTCAAAGTTTATTCCACGAGAAAACCAGCGAATATTGATTGCACGCGATATGTATGAGGTTTTATGTAAACAGTTCATATAGGTCGATATTTATTAGGTAAGATAGACGGGTAAATATGAGTTATTATAAACTTCGAAGGTTGATATTCAGATTTCAATCTTGCAATTATATTGTATATTGATGCTAGATTCAATATCGCAATCTGATTTTTTAATAAAAAAACATTCGGTTAGGAAATAAATCTGCATGGTTTGGGCATTTTCTGATATTTGTAGACAAATAAATTACCACTAAAATATTGCAAACAGGACACAGGACACATATCATCGGAGGCAATACCGCAACGATTTGCCAGCTGTAAAATCGTAATAATTCGAGTATTAAATTGTACTATACATTACACTTCATAATTTTACACTCTTGTAGGTAAAATTCATTCAATGGTGAAATAACTAATCCAAACGCAACATGCAAAAATCTTTAGCCCTGTGCATTAAAGTCCAGTGACATATTTACACCGGAATTGCTCATGATGGATTATTATTTGGTAACCGTATATTAGATATATGCAAGGCGTCCAATTACAGGAGTCGAGCTAGGAGATTATTATTTTTCGCTATTTTATTTATTTAATGCATTTTTGGAATAAATTTAAGTAAACCATATAGACGGCGACATTATGCGATAGTCTGCACCAATAGGCCATCGATGGTTGGCCAAAACCGTGAAATTCACGGGTACAGAGAAGTGCTATAAATAGCACAAGGTTTATTGGTATTTGTAAAATGAACTCAATGTAAACTCTAGCCTTACCTCACGGTGGAGAGAAGCGACTCCGCGAGTGATTTTTGATTTTCGTTGGCGTTACTCTGGTTTTCTTGGCTTTCGTTGAGTAGTTCACTCTCGTTCGAGATCATTTGGGTAGCTTCGTGGGGGATTCGAGTAAAATTCTCGAATTTTTGGGATAAAATTGTAGAAGATTGCTTAGTGTTTGGGGTATTAAGGTAGAGTTATTCGAACTTCCTTTAGGGAGCCAGTCAACCATATACAAGTGGACCGATCTCTTTGAGGCACTCGTGTAAACGTGTTATTAAGCCATACCGTATTTTAAAACGCCTCAGCCGACCTTAACTACGTCGACCTCCCGATAGTGTAACAGGATTTCTGATTTCAAGGTTGCGACAATGACCCATAGCATAGCTGATGGAAATTATACGACCCCGATATACCACATGGTCCAAACAATTGCAAACGAGCATGCGTTGATTTGCATAACAGATCCGACCAATCGCAGTCCCTCGCTATTGTGTAATGCCTGTTCAATTTGTATATATTATGTACTTTGGATGTGTATATATTAAACCTCTGGGGGACATGAAATTCGCTTCTTTATTATTGTGATATTGCAAATGGGAGTGATAGATATAGAGAATCGTTGCCAATGGGAAGTGCCGTGTGTAGAGTGTACACTTTCGACTCGCAAAAGTGCGGTTAACACTTTTCTAAGAAGTTAAATTGGCTTTTTTTCGCCATGTTGTTTTCGGATGCAGTTAGAATTGTATATTGCAAGTTTATTACCGGGCAGGTATCAAATTAAATAAGCTTTGTTGCAAAGCAGGTTACTTGATGGTGGTGGTTTTGAAATTATTGCAGTTCAAGTTATGATGTAATCAGAGGTGGGAAAATAATTGCCTCTTTGCGAGCACAGCCTGAAGACAAAAAATTCCTGCGTCGGACCATGTACCATAGTAAGATCATAGAAAAACTTCTTGACATTTTATAAGTTAAATCCTTCAAGCTAAAAAATCTCCTGCGACTGTTTAAATTTTTCGTGCGAACGGTGCTCCTTTGCTCGACTATTGATCCAGCCCTGGATGTTCTAATCTGATAAACCACTGTTAATATATCAATATAACGGCTATGGCACGTCTATTGGTGTGGCGTAAGAACCGGGGGGGGGGGGGGGGCACAGGCCCCCCCAAGTTTTCTTCAAAGTGCCCTTTTCTCCAGCTAAATCAATGGAAAAAGTGCTCTTTTCTGATAGAAGAGGTGCCCTTAAGTGCCCCCCCCAACTTGAAGTTGCTTCCTACGCCTATGAGCACAGTGGTTATAATATATATGCCTTTCACCTCTGTGACTGGAGTTTGATTTCTGCAATATGCAGTTGTCTGATGATAATTTCGCCTCAGTCACGTGTGAGAAGTGATAATTTCGCCTCAGTCACGTGACATAACTCCGCCAAACACGGCAGGTTATTTCTGGGTACTCGTCTCCGGTAATTCCTCTTGTGGTAACGTTTAACCAATAAGGAACGGCCATTACTCGACCTCTTGAGAGAACAATTTCGTTCTACTGTACGAATTTAAAGTTCCAAGTGTGGCCTTGTAACGCAAATATAAAACAACAGAAATCATTATTACAGTATAAACCTTCCACTGACTTCACATTTTCAAATTATTTAAAAAAAGACATTTAAACTTCAATCAATATCAACTTTAATTTACTTACATATTCTATTAAGATACATAAATACAAAAATATAATATTAACGCAAAAGTTGCAAAATATTACGAATATCGGAATTTCGAATGTTCATATAAGATCTATTTTGATACATTCATGGTATTTTTCCAATCATTAACGAGCGAAAAAAAACCCCAAAATTGTGCTCTATTCAAAATTGTGCTCCATGCATTGATCGAAATTCGATATTGCACATTATGCAAATTAGAAAGATATTAAATGAATTGAAATACATATCTAGATAAATAATTTTATAAATAATCCTAACTATATACTAAGTAGATTATATATTTTTATAATGTAAATGTTCACGACAATATAAATAACATACCAATTAAATATATTGTATAGATCGTAGGTTTATTTGGACCCAACAATAATTCTATAATCAAAATGACGCGCAACAAGTTTGCTGTATACAATATACCTTCATCGGTTCACATTCATAATCGATTAATCGTTGTCAACAATCGATTAATAATCGAATAAATCGATTGATTATATATACTAAATACATCAAGATATACGTTCACTTGAGTGGACAACATGTCTCTGTACAAACACATTTTGATGTTTGATTTGTTTGATCCTGGACACCATAATCATTGCCTTGAGAACATAATCATTGCATAATCATTAACCATCTTGGCAACATAATCATTGCATAATCATCGCCAACTTGAGTGTCTTTTTCTTTCTAATCATGAAACTTATCAGTTTTCGTGCAAAGTTTGCAAGCTGCATGCATTAGAAGAGTTAACCCAATTTGCAACTGTGAAGTTTACATTATGGCATTGTTACCGATGAACCGATAATTGTTAATATAATCGATTGCCGAAAACAATAAGAAAAATCGATTCATTGGGAGCAGCTCTATGTTAATATGTGATATACCATTACTACCATTACAATAGCTTAAACCTAAAATATATTTCTGACTAATATATTCTTGGTTATAATAAGCAGTTTTAAATATCTCAACAATACCTATAAATGTCAAATAATCAAGTTCTGTAGCAATAATTTAAAATTCCTCCTGGGTGTCTTGTCTTGGAACATATTTTGGATTGGTTGGCCCACTAGTGGTGGTTGTAAGATGGACTTGGTCAGGTGGCGGCCGGGCAAATATTACGCGAATGTCTGTGTGGAGGTATATCCGACCAGATTTCGAAGAAGCGAATCTAGAAATAAGACTTTGTCAAAGATATAATACAGTAGGGCAACATTAAAGCTTCATTTCATAACTAATTATTCATGCATTAATTACGTATTCAGTTCTTTTCAGCCCGAGAAAGAAAGAAAAACAAATGTTTGTAAATTCTCTCCACAAATTTTCGATTAAAATATTTGATATTCATTCATATATTCATATATTATTCAGCTCACTCCCCGTTGGGGCTTTTCAGTGACCGATTACATCAAGTATCTTGCTTACCTACATTATGTACGTAGCCTACATGATCTATTTTTACAACAAATGTAATATTACTTTCCTAATCTGTATATCCTAACCCACCCAGTCAACTTTCCCTGTGGGAGGAAACCGGAGTGCCCGGAGAAACCCACGACTTTCGGCAGAGCGTTGACTTACTCTTTTCACATGAGTGTGATGAGCATAGTCCTCAGCGAGAATCGAACTCAAGACTCAGAGGTGAAAGGCGCTTGCTCTGACGACTGCGCCACCGAAGTCCCTCAACCTTTTTGAGTTATCGTGCGCACAGACACACACAAAACAGACGCACACCCGGTGAAAACACAACGGCTCCTGGCAGAGGTAACAAACGACTGCATACTGCAGGGAATCGAATCCCAGTCACAGACGTGAAGGGCACAATGCACTAACGACTGATTAGTGGTGGACACTAGGGGGACAAGGGGGGGGGGGACCTACAGGGATGGAAAAAGTATCGGACCATGGGACAATTTGGTCCCAGAAATATTTTGAGTTCCCAGAAAATTTCTAGAATGCCAACGTGTACAACAACAGTCAACAATCTAGTGTTTGATATTAGAGTGTAGACTCTAGAAGCAGATGACCATAAGATATATTTTAAATACACAGTGTGCTACGCTTAATCTATTGACACCTACGGACCTACCTCAAATGGATAAGATAATGTAGATTATCACGAATCTTCAATAAAAGAAGAAAAGTGAAATTATTATATACTATAAAAACAAGTTACGATGGATTAGTTAGGGAATGTAAACCAAGCGACAAAGGTTTATCCCATGCAATACATACTCTATCAACAAGACCATCTGATTTGACTAACGACGTTGTTTTCTGCCGTAGGAATGTTTGAAAATTTGGCTGCATATCAGAGAAATCATACAAGACCACAAATACTTTAACTACAGTCTGGTTCGGATTGAAGAGAGTCTAAAACAGAGAACGTATACATTTATTTAAAATTTGTTCAAAGTCAATTTTAATAGAATAGATTTTGTTTTAAATATTTTGGTCGTGTATTTACACAAAATGATGACATCTATCTAGGACTATATTTTATTGAAAAATTCAAGAAAGATGTTGTATTTGTTTGTCGTACCAACTGAATGGTTCCTTTCTTTGGAACATGGTAACCTTTCTTTGGTAATCCAGGCGCATCTAACGATATGTAACCCTGAAAGTGGAATAAGGTTAGGCTGAGGTTGAGTTGAAAGCTTCTATACTCGAGGTTTTACGTAGATTGTGTCACTATTTTGGAACCTAGGCTCGGTAAATTCATTTGAAATTCAGAATCAATGGTCAGAAATCAGAACTGTAAAAAATACCATATAAGGAGATGGTGCATTGTCGTCTGATAGTTTGAAGAAATATGCTTGGACAGGAAGCGTGACGTGTGCAAGACATTTCTTGGAACCGCTCGCACTAAGTTCTGCAGTAAATCCCTACAATAAAATTAAAAGTAATTAACAACAGGCAGGGACAGATCCAGCTTAATCTGGTAGAAGGGGTGCTTCGTTGGCGCTTGTCATGAAGGTCAAATTTTTCAGGTTCAGATGGACAAAGAGGCCCAAAAGGCCCACTATTTTATTTTTGTTTGATAATTGCCCTGCCAAATCCAAAATTTAGATTTGATACGGAAATTGCCCCCCCCCCCCTGCAACCCCCTGGCATATAATATACTAAAAGTTGTCTTTACCGTACCTCAACAACACCGTCCGGAAGGAGGCGATCGTTTAAAACAGATTCCTAAAAATTTTAAGAAAGGAAATAAAAGAAGACGTAGAAGTTGCTGTCTTAATAGTTTATATCTTTAGTTAATATTTGTTGTTGTCGTCGCTCTTGTGGTTGTTGTTGTGGTTGTTGTCGTCGCTCTTGTGGTTGTTGTTGTGGTTATTGTCGCTCTTGTCGTCGTTGTTGTTGTTGTTGTTGTCGCTCTTGTCGTTGTTGTTGTTGTCGCTCTTGTCGTTGTTGTTGTTGTCGCTCTTGTGGTTGTCATTGTTGTTGTTGTTGTTGTTGTTGTTGTTGTTGTCGCTCTTGTGATTGTCATTGTTGTTGTCGCTCTTGTGGTTGTCATTGTCGTTGTTGTCGCTCTTGTGGTTGTCGTTGTGGTTGTTGTTGTTGTTGTCGTCGTCGTCGTCGTCGTCGTTGTTGTTGTCGCTCTTGCTGCTGTTGTTGCTGTAAAGTTCCTTACCTCAAAATTTACCAGCAAACTTTGCGCGGTTAACGTCGGTGCACTTTTACTAAGATTACTGCATTGGTCAGAAAGACTGGACGGTTCGCGGGATGGACTGTGGAAAATATAACTATGGTTCAGATTAATAGATTATGCTTACGCACTATATTCTTTGGATGTATAATATGATTATGTTCACACTCTGAGTAATACAAAAGTAATACATATATATACCTGCATATATCATCAACAGTCTGCTTTTGTGACGTTTTTCTGAACGGAGCCTACAACAAAATTTCACAGACAAATTTTGTAAACACAAATTTTAATACTCTGTCCATATAACAACACACGCAATTCATATATGCACAAGGGGTCCAATGTAGGTAACATTCTACAATACAGGCTTACGTGATTTGTGCCTGAATGGTGCAGCTCTGACCCGGGAATACCAACTTAATTCCTGACGAAGGGTATTCGTTTCGAGACTTCATCGTCTCGACGTTTCAATCAAACATAGTTCTTGCTATCGAACTTGGTAAAAACGAAAGATGAGACGTAAATGTTTCTCGGGTTCAAAGAGTACGAGCTAAAACTGGGATAACCAAATCTTGCAACATTGACTGACCTTCAGTGTCGTTCACTTTTTTAAGCAAGGGGCGATCAAGGAAAAGGGACCTACAAGTTGGTGGTGAACTGGAGGTGTGCGAACCTGTATGGGGGTCTGGGGTCCTCCCCAGAGAAAGATCGTATTCTTGAGCCTCTGGGGCTCGATTTCCTGCATTTTCAGTAACATGTTTTTATATCCATCTAGACGGACAGTATTAAAGCAAGGTTTTGCTATGGGAATATTAACAATTTTCTGAACTAAGTCATTAATTTCCCCCTATTTTGCTTATATTTTAGACTGAGGGGGCGAAAATAGTTTACCGGGGGGCCAACATGGGGGCTGGGGGGAGGGCTTGGGGACCAACTTATATGTCTTGATCACTCATTAGTGTACGTGAACTGAGGAATATTGAAAACCTGTGATTTTTTATCTTTTTTAGGCACGTTCAGACACAAATCACAGCATCACACAAATCAAGTGTAGCATGAATTACCGGACTAGAAGACATAGGTAACCCAGTCATGGGATGAAAGACAGCAAGAGTGCCAGTGGATGCATGTCTGAAGTGATATCTTGAGTCACGAGCATGAGGTATGGCTGTACACTTGGGCTCGCTAAAAACGTTATCCTATAGAAGTTAAGTATCAGTGTTAGTCCAACTGTCAGTACAAAGCCCGTTTTCTACCAGGAATGTTATTACCCCAGGTCCACAATAACCTTACGGCGATCCAGGGCCTATTCTAAGAAATTTTCAATAGTGCACACTTCAGAGAATTAGTATGCGCCTTGATGAAATTTAGAAGTGCTCATTTTCAGTGGTAGAGGAAGAAACTGTCACCACATTTTACGGAGGTGCAGCGATCCTCCTCCGGGGAATTTTGAAATTTGGATTCTCTGAAATGCCATTTCCTGTATTTTGAGGGAGAAAAAGACAACCCATCTCCCCAACATAAGGCCTATTAGTAGAATCATACTAGCATACTATTGCAAATGCTGTAATTTGATTGGCTACGCTACTCGCTATCTAATTGTCGATAGATAGCGAGTAGCGAAACAGCCATCTCCTCGGCGCGATTTTTAACGAATTTATTTCAATAAATTATGAAAAACGTTTTGAAATACTGTTTTCTTGCTGGTTTCTACTAAACAATTAGATTATTCGCTCTCGATTTCTATGAGATGATAGTTCATTCGGACTTCGCCCTCATCAACTATCACCTCATAGAAATCTTGAGCTCATAATCTAATTGCTAATTAACCGTATTCTTCATACCATCCAATGAATCACTCATTGTTTTCACTTATTTCAAGTATTCTGAAAAGGATCCATTACTTACCTCCCTATTTCCTGTCTTTTCAGTTTCCCCTGTCTTTCTTCTGCTTACTCCCTGCTCATTCTCGCAACAGCCTTCACGTGTCAAACAACATTTCTTTAGCCTTTCGTCTAATGCCTTCTCATATTCTTTATCCATAACATGTCTAACTTCAGGAAGAATATTCCCTATCTCCTTTTTCGTTCGATGCAAAACATTACCGTATTTATCAATACTCCAAGATTTCTTCACTGTCTCGTCTAAATTTCTGCTCTCTGAATTTGACCTCTGTCTTTCTACTGGAATTTGCTTGATATGTTTTAACTTTCTATCCATTACTAGTTTACAATTTAAATCATCGTAAGTCATTCTATTTGAAATTTTCGTTCTTTGGGAACGTTGCAATTTATCTGAATTTAAAATTGTATGCCTACTACTGCCGGCACCTAAATCACGTGTCAATAATGATTTTCTAGAAATTTCTTGATTGCGACATTCTGAGTCAAAGTCAGTTCTAAAATTCTCAGAATTGAGGCTATTATCAAAACACCGTTTTTCCATTGGTGTAAAGTTCCTTTGACATTCCTGTGATGTCACAAATGTACTATTGTCTGTTTTTTGGTAAGCGGGAGAGATTTCATCACCTTTTCTTAGACTTTGCATTATTTCGAATACTCCTTCGTCACACAAATGTTCTTGCGATACACTAGAAGTCCTCTGCATCAAAATATATTTTTCCTTTGATTCACCACTTCCGCGCGGGAAAGAACTTGAACAGCCTTCCGTATCAGGAAATGAATCTAGTAAATGGTTTTCCGTATCACTACTTGAAGCAAATGACTTTGCAGAAGTTGTTAACGGTTCTGGATATTTGTGAAAAAATCCCGTCGCCTCTTGTTCAACTCCTGAGCACTGCATTTCGTCGCAAAACAACTTGCGGTCCTGTTCGTGTGACAAATCCGATGTTATCAGGTTTCTAGACAAGTCGAGATGTCTTGTAGTTAAAGAAAGGCTATCTTTCTCATGTTTAGCCGTTTCACATGATGTATTGCTTTCCTTATCGGATATGAAATTCTGTTTTTCTTTGGCAAAGGGCTTACTGGGCTTTCTCTTTGTAAAATACTCTGATAAATCCAGTTCTGAAGAACATGTAGAATGCTCTATACTTGTCCTATTGACATTTTCCGAAGTTGTGTCCAATTCTTTCACCACACAGGTAATCTGTGGTTGGTCCGATGTTTTCTCTCTAGCTGACATACGATCTTCAAACCGTAATTTTCGTACAACTTGTGCATGAGAGGGACTGCAGGAGTGATCTTTCTCCTGGCTTCTACCACAAGAAGAACGATCATTTCTCACAAGTGAATCTTCTTCAAAATTTGATGGCAGTTTTTCGGCGGATTTTCGCTGCGGTGTCTCGGAGGGAAAATCAGCTAATACCCACGAAAACATTGGATAATCCTGGGGAAGGTCGGAATGAGGAAGGGAATGAATGGAGACAACAAGCTCTTTCGTTGGAGTGATGTTTACTTGAGGAAATTGGTGGAAGTCAGGTGCTCTGATGAATCTTTTTAATGACGTTTTGTTTTCTGTTTGGCAAAGCCTGGGGAAATAGAATAAAATAGAAGACGGTAGTAGGAAATTATTTCTTGGAATGTATACTGTTTCTAATTCTTATTCTAATTAATATTTTTTGGAATGTAATGATTGTAATTCAGTTGCAGTTCCAATATGTATCTTTTAGAAATATAGTAGCCTTTCCGAGAGGCACGTCACTCCTAAGAAGTGTACGAGATTGAAAAATTATTGTGATTTTGTAATGAATTTTTTGTCATTTTCCCATATTTTTTGCCCCTCGAGCCTTTCAACACTGAAATAAGGGGGAGTTGATTCCAAACGTCTCAATATATTTTGTGGAGGATTGTAGATAAAGCAAATATCAGCTTCTTTTTTTATATTCAATCAAAATCATACACAGACACAGTAATATTAATTTCACTTTTTATTATAATTTAAAAATACCTTTTGGTAGTACAGACTTATTCACCTACCTGAAATATGTATGTCGTGGAAATTTCCCTTTGGTAAGGCTTAGCCAAGCACTGAGTTGCGAGAAATACAACTTAGATTTTATGGCTTGAATCAACATATTTTCTGTACAGTGAAAACCATGTTCAGAATTTCTATATGCATTCGGAAAAATGGAAGGAAACAAAGGAAGTAAGATTATGGAAGGAAACTAAGAAACATATTTACAATTAGATATTGAAATTTTGTATCTACAAACGTTCATTAATTGTTTATGTAGATCCCAAAACATTCACGCTTCATAATTATTTTTTACCAATTTGGAAATGAACAAACAAACATTTACAAATTTTACAACTGGTTTACAAGTTTATATTATGTTATTCCTACAGAGTACAGTCGACCACAGTCACTTTTGGAAAATTGTTAATATTAGCTTAACAAAACCTTCCTAAAAGGTGGGAGGTTATAGTAGTGACTGGATATTACAAGACGCGCCTTCGACCGTTCGACGTCTGGTCGAATTAAACGTCTCGTGTTAAGTGCGACTTAGAATATAAATACGAGATGAACATTTGGAAACTATACTAGAATGAAACCAAGAAAATATAGAATATTTCGAATTCACTGCCAACTGGAATAATTCTTTACTAAGTGCATTCAAGTTTAAGTTGTCTTTAGTTGTCTTATAGAACACACAGAAGCAAGTATGGTGACTTCTGCAAGAATGGTCGTTCACAAGACCTTATCAAGGCAGTTTATCAATCATATAAGGAACTATTAGTTCTGCATAACTGTCATTGTTGTAATTTCTAAAATGTATGATTAAATTGAGAAAACAAATAAAATAGAAATAAAACAAAAACAGGATGAGTAATTGTGCATGTTCACTGTGGGCTATTGCAGGCTTTGTGATCTTAATGTTTACCTGTTCAGTATTATTTCAATTTCCCATTGTTCGATCAACAGGTAACCACTATGTCCATTCATTGCTTCTTTCTCTTTAAACTGTTCTTGACGACACAGCCACACTTCAATATACACTGAGTCACATGATTTCCATAATGATAAGAAGTCTTCCTGTTTTCGATAAATATATAAGGTTAGGATTCTTTAACCCATTAGGTCGTAATGCAACCTACTTTGTTATTTTATCATACACTCATAATTTATGCCAGATGATTTTACTTATCAAGGAGAAAGGTGTTGGGTTTAATTACCTTCACCAGGAGGTTATGTTCTCAGGAACTCAAAAACTATCAATCAGTTTTATATGAAAATTGGAGCAGTTAATTAACAACCGTAGCCAAAGAGAAATCAATATAATTTTGGTTCAATTTGAATGAAAACTGGATGAGAAATTAACAAAAGTTTGTTGCTTTTCCAGGCTGAAAAGAAGTCTTCTCAGGAGTGCCTTCTCAGCGCTCTGCCCATGGTGGGCGGCACTGGGCTGCAACGCCCAGCACTTACCAGTGCTGCCCGGCACTCACGTCATAGTGGACTCTTCCGCCCGGCACTTGAAAGGTTTCAAATATGCAGTACGAAAATGGAAAACCCCAATGTTGTACTGTGTAATAGATATTTTATACAAGTAATTTTGTGTTTTTTATTTTGTTATTTAAATAATAGTATTAGATGAAATTCAGTACTACAATGCGCACAATATTAGTTGCTGGTGATTCGGAGAAATATGCAATCCCCCAAAGCCAGAAAGACGTCTGACGAATGGCTCTAATCACTTTGCTAATCGATATCGCACTTCAAGCTACTCTGAGACCAGTCAATCAAGTTTTAAAAGTTGCCGGCAGGGTGGGAGGGGGTCATGCAATCAGGGCTGCAGGTACCCGGCACTCACCTGGTCCTGGGCAGAACCCTGCTTCTAGTTATTAATAATGTCTTAACAACACTATCTGCAGACCGCTCAAGTCTCCCGGTTCCACAGGGGTGACTCCCGGTAAATTAACTGATCGCCTTGTATGGTAGTGCAAAGATTTTTGGAATATATTTTTTTCAGTCACAAGAAGAAGTTTTGTTTTTGGCCTTTTTGTAATGCAGCACCAGTCCGAAAACGTAGTAAGGGATGTAAGGTCATAGTAGACATAGTAAGGTCTATAAATTTCACCAATCTCGTTGGAATCCGGAAGCCTTGCATGTTACCTAATCCACACACATGCCCTTGTCCTGTTCTAGGGCCTGTGTGTGGGTCAGTAATAACATATTTAGGTCAACGATCTGTATCTGAAAACAATATGGCAGAAAAGGGATAAAATCTCCAGGTTTTTGGGCATTCTTTTAAAAAATCTCCAGGTTTCTTATGTTAGGTTGAGAGGTCTGTATCTGTCCATTAATCTGTCCATTACTATTATTAGCCCATTAAGGTGCAATGCATTCTAAATGCTACAAGTTAATAAAGGGGAAATAACTGAGTTTGTCAGGTTTAGAAAAAGATAAAAATAGGTACACATATGTGTACCATATCATGTCTTTATCAACTATAACCTTCAAGCTTATAAAAACAGTTGAAGTGATTCTAAGGCACAGCTGGGCACAGTGAACTGAACTGTCTGTTTGAACTGAACTGTCTGGTAAAAATGTTTGCTATCATTTATAATTTTACTACTGTTGTATTAGTACAACATATTATCTTGCTTTTTGATATGTGGATTTATGTACATCATAAACTATATATCTAGAACGTTTCATGAGCAAACCTTTCTTTGATGGGATAAGCCATCATTATTACACTCTATACAATCTTTTATATTGTTTTTAACATCCTGAGGGGTTCGACCTTCAAGGTCTTCAAGGATAAGCAACCCTAGTTGGGCAATTAAATCTTCTTGACCAATCTCGTAACCTAAACAAGGATAAGGAATTTTGTTATTAGGCAAGATAAGAACTTGTGTGCATATTTCACTGGCCTTTCACTTGTGTATTCTCATGTGAAACTTTAATGTAGTTTGTAACAAGAACAATGAAGGTTTCAATCAGCATGATGACCAAGTTAAACATGATTGGCTGATTAGATTGAACCCCCTAATACTTTTGACAAACACGAAAGCTTCACATGAGCATAGATTCATTTAGCTAAAGAAATTTTTCCGATATTTAAATTATTTAGTTTTCTGTTCGCAAATGGGGTGGGTCATTTGAACTCCAATTTTGTCAAGATGTAGCATATGTGAACACAAATTAGAAATATATGAAGGGAATTTGACTCATCAAAATGAAAATATCCAAATTCTCGGGGATATCCAGGGGGGGATGTTAACATTTCGATTTGATTCCCACATTAATGACTATTAAAGTATCATTGCTAATGTAGGTCCCATATATCTTAATGGCCTTCCCACAATCTACTCTTAAATATTAATTACTTTCAATAATTTGCATAATAGGAACATTATATAATTGTAAACATGACACATTGAAATATAATTACCACAGGAAATTTATAAGAAAACCTTTCAGAAACAGGCAAATTTTAGGATCTCATAAAAATGTTTTATTTCGGATTGTCATGGTAAATATAACAAGAAAACTAACTAAAAGGCAAGGTTGAAAATACAGTTTAAATCGTTGTTTACAATTGAAAACATTCATTTCCATATCAATAACAATATAACAGCGTTCTACTATATTTCATCAGCTTATCTGTGACATGACCCGCTCTATATTAAACCGTTTCCTAAGCATATCTGGCTGAATTCAAATTATTAGTATACAGAAATACTCAAGACTGTATTTAGAGCATAAAAAATACGTACAGACCAAAAAATTACAAAATAACTCCAGCTTTTTGGCTTTGTTTTGGTTAAAACTCTAACTCAATAGCCATATAAATGTTTGCATATACCTTCGTTCGGCTTCATCTTCAACAAAATACAGACCACAGACGCTCACTTCTTATTCTTTTCTTGCTATGAATATTACTCATGACCAATTTTATAAAACAAACCAAAACATGCAAAATTTCGTCTCCTGTCGCTCTTTACAGCTCAGTTTTATTTTTGTCGTCAAGCCAAAGTTCGAAAAATAAAAATTTGGAGAGCTAAAAAGTGCTCTGATTGGCTAGTAACAAGTTAATTATTTGCATGACGTCATTACCGGAAGTAATTCGGACCAATGACGTCACAGCAAAATTGACCCTCGACCCTATATAGGCCTTGACTCTGGGCCTTGACTAGGAGTTTCCACAGAGGGAGTTTCCACAAGATGCTTGAAAGAAATTTCCCAAAAAGATGCTTGAAAAATCTTGAAATGTTGCTCAAATTTTAATATTTAATTGTATTATATTATGTATGTTTTTATATGTATGTTTGTATCTACTCTGTATGTATCTACTCTGTGACCCCGCGTTGAAGTAAGTTGTGAATATATAGGAATCCCCAAATTTTTCTAGCGCAAATTTCTGCCACAAATATGGTGAACTTTTTTGACATAATTTAATATGCCACGCTTCTAAGCAATGTTTTTGGCCACCAATGGCCATTACCGCTAATCCCGCTATGGCCAGAGACAGGCAGAGATATTGCCTACAAGCGTATATATTTATACTGGCATATATATTTTTATATCATCATGAATAGAGATGTGACGGTTGGGTCACAATCTGGCACGGTTGTTAGTTGTTACTCCCACAAGCTACGTTGCGACTTCAGATCACTTTCATCATTAGATCTGCCCTCACTGGATCTGCCTCGTACCCAGGCGCTTTGCTTGCTACGCCGTTGCGTGTGGAGCGCGCGGGGTAACGCGCGTGGTTTCCGGCGATTACCCGTCAATTTATCCACGCGGTCCACGCAACGACCACGCAACGTCATAGGTGCATCTCCCCTTAAAAAAGAACGCGTGCTCCCCGCATCGCATTTCATTACGCGTGCGCATTGTGTTCTTTCTTTTGCTGAAGTCAACGAGAAGGTTGCAAGATGCCAGTGAGTTGCTAGGAAAAATTGTGTTTTATTCTATTATATGACCATCTTTAAGCGTAGTTTCGACTTATCTGAAGTTTTCTGAACGTATTATGTAATAAAAGTGTGAAATCTAGATGAATTTCGGTTCAGTATTTGTTTTTTTCACTATAAATTAGCCCGAACACGTTTGAACACAGGTTCTTATCACATGGTAAAGTATGTGATCAGTTGTATACATACGACATCGAATAATGGTTACCTAAGTTTTATAGATTTTTGTTCATTTTCTGAAGCTCAGTGTTTTATTCATTGAAATTTTTCTGCTAAAACAAACTGGTTTCACTATTTTGTTGATATAGCACCATTTTTGCCTACAAAATGCCTGACCATGATTTTGCATTTTTGCAACCAAAATATCCAGGGGCGGATCTAGGAATTTTCGTACATAAGTAAAAATTTTTTGGTTCCACTACCCCAGGCGGGGAGCATATTTTTTTCGTTGGGGAGGGGGGCGCCATTGTTCGGCTAGGCAATAAAATGACTGTTTCGTCCCATATCATGGCTCGTCAGCATGCCTAGGAAACACAAATTGCCATATATTATGCTTCTAGATATCGTATTACAAACAGTGTAACACCAAACCATGTGGTCAAACACTCAAAATTTCGACATAACAATTTGCGTTAATACTCTTGTGTAGTATTAATATTTGGTTCGGTCGATAAAAATACATCGGCAATACCTTGGCTGATACAAATATTACAACAAATGCCTATATAACGACTATATAATAATATAAATGACCTTTTGACCAACCGCAAATATATGCTAATTCAGCCAAGTGGCTTTTACCGGCGTGAAATAGACCCACTTTGAACTTAGTAATACTTAGTATTAGTATCAGACTATAAACTAATATAAATAGAATCTATTTTAATACCTTATCGCTGTACACTTCTTATTTTGTTGACGAACAACTCTGGGTATGAAAATTTCTGCGCCAAAATCTCTCCACAGTCTCGACAGACTGATATCGGTGTCATTGATAGCATCTAAAAGCTCTTGGACAGATGTTGTATCCAAAGCGTGCATTTGCTTGAACATATCTGTGTTCACTGGGGACTTTAGATTGTCACTTTGAAACGCAGACTGAACAGTTTCATAAATTGACATTTTCGACTTGTATAAAACAATCTAACCTTTGCGGTCAAGTAGCAATCAGAAAGACTTTATTTTCATTTCGTCATTCATATTGACTGAAGACTGCTGAATACCCCAAGGAGCAACTGCTGAATACCCCAAGGAGCGAATTAGTCAAGATGAGTCAAACAAATCGAGCCAATGAGAAAGGAGAACATTTCTTTAACCAGCCAATCAGAAAGCTCGAATATTGCCCAAATAGTCAGACCCCCTCAAAATGCAACTGGACCAATCAAATGCCTAGAAAACCCGCCACAGATTAGTCAAAATTCACGCAGATAACTGCTATTTTGACCTTTTTACTGCAGGCTCGGCCGCTGCACGAAATTGATAACTGGAGTATTTTTTAATACTAAGTACTTCACCACAGAAGGTTCATCTAATACTAAATCACTAAGACTATTTTTCTTTTCAACTTTTTTTGTTTAGGATCTGAAACGAGGCGCGCGACTTCTTATTTTGTTTAATATATAGAATAACTGGGGTGAACTGGGTGCATTACACTTGTTTAGCTTGAGGACAGATTTTCGCCGAGTGAACCTTCTGGTTAATTCTTATTCTGTGACTTCACTGTCGGCTGCCGCTGCATGAAATATTACAACTGGACTATGTATTTTTATATCTGCACAATTTTTACCTTAGTCGCATGACTAGTTTGACTACCCCTAGATCATCCCCTGAAAATATCTATAGTAATATTCCCTATATTTTTACACACTGATATTTGCCAGATTAACTTTAGGTTTAGTTCAATGATACATTATGAAATTATATCTGATGTCATCACGATTAGATCAGTTGTTTATAGTTGATTTCAACTGTTAAACTTTTCACTAAAATGTTTTGAACTTTGCCAATTTGTTGCGAAGTTTGAAATGAAGTTTGGATCATCTTAATGTAAAGTTAGTTGAAATCGACTAATATGCAGTTAAGTTTTATAACATTTGGCAAAATATGAAATTAGACTGACAAATTATAATAGGGAATTGTTGAACTTTGGAAAGAGTAGAGAATGAGCCCATATTGTTCTAATCAGTGTCCAGGGCTCATTAATATTTTTGGTGCATGCAAGCAAAATTTTCAACTTCAAAATGTGCCTGCAAAAATGCATCATATTTTAATTGTTAAAATGTCAAGATTTTAGAATGTGCCTACACAAATGCAAAAGGTGCCTCGATCGAGCGGTGCTTGTGCACTTGCGCATTTTAATGATGCCTTATTTATTATAACATCCATCCAAACCTAATTCCAACTGTAAACCTACCATAAATCTAACTCTTACCAGTACTGCATTGATGTTATAATAAATTGCAATAAATTTTGTAGTTGTATAAAGATTTACTTCACCCAACTGCGGAGGAAGAGAAAAGGAAACACAAATTAAAAAGGCTTGTACAGTCGCCTAACTCGTACTTCATGGATGTGAAGTGCCCAGGTATGTGGTCAACATGTCGTTAAAAACATTGGCTGAGGTGCAATTTTTCCTATTCTAATTCCAGGATTTACTATACTTTTGATACTAGCTGTTATGATGGGGCATCACCTCCCCCCACAGAAAAAACAAAATGTACCATCCCCACCCCAATTGTTGGACACAGCTATTATTAAGGCAAAAAACACCATTAAAAGACTGACCATTTCCTTTTTGAGGGACATGAATTTTCCTAGGAAAGAGTTTTTTCTAATAGCCAATCTTTTGTTTCAGGTTGCTACAAGATAACTACAGTATTTAGTCATGCCCAGACAGTTGTCCTGTGTGTTAGTTGTTCGACTGTCTTATGTCAACCTACTGGAGGCAGAGCAAGATTGACAGAAGGTGAGTATTTTGGATGTTAACACGTTAGATGATGGCAATGGCAGGCACACCACCGTTAGTGGGAAAGTCATGTAAAGTGGGAAAGTTCTCTGATTTTGTTTTTTTATCTTTTCAGGCTGTTCATTCAGGAGGAAACAACAGTAAATAGTCATTTAATAAAAATGTGTGATGTTGATATTGTAATAAAACATTAATCACTGATTTTCTTGTTTTATTGTATGAAGTGATCATACTTTAAAGGAATGTCATGCTGAGGCTGACAATGCAAACATCTTAGCTTGCTAAGTTAGTATTGCCTTTTTGAAATTCAATAAATAGAAAACAACCAATAACTGTAGACCATGGGTGCTTTCCATGTTTTAAATGGAACACAAAACGTTCTGACCGGAAAAGGACCGGTCTGACGGGAAAATTTGGATCAAACCAAAAGGAGGTCCATTTTCGCAAGATTTTCAAAGCACCCCATGGAAGCACCCCATGCTTTCGAATCCTCAATTAAACAACATTGAAATTCTTCAAATTGATATCTTGGGTCCTATGTTAATACTTCCCTGTGTCGTTCAAAGCTAGAGTATTTGATCTTCTATGAAGATCCAGGCTTGCAGATTAAAAGCTTTGAAATGAATAATAAATAAAGTGGAATATAAAGTGGTATTTTCCACAAACAACAAAACATGCCATGCAAACATTAAAGAAACTTGCTGTAAATCCTCTATTAAGATAGTCGGTGACTCAACCTAGAGAAAATTTTTCATAATTTCTGATCAATTTCAAGGATTGCAGATTCCAATATAGCATAATCATCTGCATATTTCCCAACATGGGTGGTGTAACCGGGGGCTTGGGGCTTTAGTCCCCCCAAAAAAGATCAAGAGTGGGACAACTTCATATGAAGGTGTCAGATTATTTGCTGCCTGAAATACAAAGTGACCTAGTTTCTGTACCTCAAATCTTCCCCTGAATGCAGGAACTCTATATTTCAAAATTTTCTGGGGAGCATGCACCTGGACCCCATAAAGGTGGCCTAGCCCCTGCAACCAAACCAATCTTCTGCCACCTATGTTCCCATTGGGTACAATTTATATGGTGGACTTCCAACTGTATTTATGATTCTGGTGAATGGTCATATACACCATAAGTCCTCATTTAATACGCTAGCCTCCTTCGCAGATGTTAGTGGGTTCTTGCGCTTTAATAAATAAATAAACCCTCTTTGCAGAGCCCTCTTTGGAGGAAAAATATTATTAAACCCCTCTCTCTATTGAGCCCCCACACAACAAAAAAACATGTGCGTTCTGATTACTGGGTTTGTTACTGTGTTTCTGGTAAATCAATTAGGCCACCTCTCCAATGACCCCACCCCCCGCCCTCAAACATTTGCATTTTAATTTCCCATCTTTATAATATCGGCTGCCATATTCTATAGGGACGTCCAGCTGTGACAGATGACGTTAACCACTTGTGGCTGCAGTGTCGTATATCGATCAACGTACGTTGTAAATCGATCGATTTTCTTCGCTTGCATATTTTGAGCACATGTACATGTTTGTATGAAGTAAAAGAGGTCGAATTTGGTAAGTTTACCCACATATTTGTTCGTGTTATACAATGCAAAACTTTATGTTTTACAGGGAATCGCGCTCATTGCGATCTATATAGCAAATATATAAATACAGGATATTATAAAATCTCTTTCTATTCAGAGCCGGAAAGGAAATCTTCAAAATTTACTGCCAAATATTTTTATGGACTCTATAGCAAAATTGTTTGTTTATACTATCTATCCAATAACAATCTATTACAAAATAGGTTTGTGTTGGATTTGTCGTATAAAACGTTGTAAATCTAAATTTATACTCTGCAGAACCTCACTAAAGGGATGTGTGTTGAAATCTTTGATGATATTGTCTTATTTATAGAACTTATGATTATTTTATTGTATCTCAGAAACAGGGATGACACCTTACATGTAGCAGTGTTTTAGCAATGCTAAGTTAGGTTTATAGCAGTAACTGAGCTGAGAAACGTTTAGCAAGAACCTAGCTTTTTTCTGGCTAGTGGTGTAACCATGGATAGTCTATGGTGTACTATATAGAACGACACCTTATTTTAATATGTGGTGGCTGCAAATTTAAAGGCAATAAATTCAATTCACTTATTCAAATAATCTATCTATTTTGAATATTTTCGAGAATTTCATAATTATATCTCTATAGAATTCCAAGGTAAAGCGACTTCCTGTGCACATGTTATGGGAAGAAATTTAATCTTATGCAGAGATAGTTCCCCATTGATTAATTATGAAAAGGAAGGGCTTACATATGCAGTATTCAAAGCTGAAAGTTTTGTCACATAAATACTGTGTGGTGAAATTTTACGCCTAATTAATTTCTTTTGCTAGCTAGCTTATACACAGAGTGTAAGAAGAATTTTCAGTTAATCAAGATCATAGTTATTAAATCAACATGTACTCTGGCGCTCAAAACCCAGGTAAATTTTAATAACCTCGTTCTTTGTATATTATGTATTGTTATCAATTTATCTGTATAATAAAATATGCATATAAGTCTATATTAACTTTTAGTAAAATTACATAGGTGATTATTGAAAATTCTCAATGCTGATTGGTTGCGCTACCTCGGATTAATATGTGATAAACCTAAAGCGTTTTTAAGCCGCTTTTATCATAAATATTCAATTAAAATATTTTTGAAATGTGCATTTTTTATTTTTTTCCAAATAATCACCTATGTAATTTTACTAAAACAATTATTCACCTCAGGCTCGGTGAATATCGGTGAATAAAAACCTCGACTTCGTCTCAGTTTTTATTCACCGATATTCACCTCGCCTTCGGCGAATAATTGTTAAATAGTGATAATCTTGAAAAGGTAGTTACAGTCGATTTCAGGTCACTTTTCAAAACGTGGTTCCCAAAGTTTGTTGTGAATATTCCCAATTACGTTACTTTCTAAATTTGGAATGTTGGGCGTGAAACTTGCAAAGCTAATTTCGCAAGTTTACTTAAGTACCGAAGTACTGAGCTAAAGTACTGAAGTACTGAGCTAAAGTACTGAAGTACTAAACGAACTCCGAAGTTGTGAGTTTAAAAGTGCAGTTTTAAAGTATGAATTTCGTTTACGAGTGGCAAAAGGCGAGGCAAAAGACGTCTTCTATAATATATTGATATAGTAAAATACAAAAAAATCCAGAACTCGCCAGTACGTCTATTTTAGTACTTCAGTACTTTAGTTCGGTACTTATGTACGAGTCAATTTCAACTGCGCCCCCCGGGTGAACCCCCGGGATTTGACCAGAGTTTAATTCCGCACAGGAGGGAATTTGACGCGAAACCGTTCCCACCCCGTCGGGCATTTGACTCGTTTTGAAATTGGTCAGTGGTCGCACTTAGAACTTCATAATTGACTAATTTTATTGGCTTGAGAAGTTTTCACATGGAAATGTGGAAATTTATTGTGTAAAGTCCTGTCTTAAAAATGCTTTTGTATAAAGTTTGGAACCGCACCAGGGATGTTTATAGTACAGCTGTAATATGCATACATAACTTAGCCGTTAATTATACAAGATCGTGGCGTTTACCCTGATGACTGGTTTGGTAAGTTGCTTAGCTGTGTTTTTTGCATAAATCTCCGTCTCTGAAGGATGACTAGTTGCTATTGGGGATGGAGGAGGTACCATTGGTTCAAGGGATTACATAAATAATCCCTATGCTGGCGTTGGTTCCTGATTATTCATGCTGATGCATCGCAAACAGTTACCGATTTCATCCCTGTCGGTGACAGCAGGCAATGATTTTAGTATAGTATAATGAATATAATAAAATGTAGTGTTATTGGTCACGCGTGTCTTGATATCATAATCAATGTTCACTTAAAGTTCATTCAGAAACCTCAGCCACCAGGTCAGGAACAACAAAGAGTGCTTTTAATGCATAGTCTTTTCTTGGGGGAGTCATGTGAATTTTGCTGTTGCCAGAGGGGGGTTACTTAGGTATTGAGAAGGAGGACATAAAGAATGCCCCCCCCCCAAACCATAAATAATGAACACTCCCTTATACATTTATGAGTTATTAAATACAGGGGCGTAACTTGGGTCTAAACATTAGGGGGTTGTGGTCAAAGTGGTTCGCCTTTGCCTGATGAAAGGGTGTAGGACACAACGTAAAGGGGCTAGCCAAAACCAAAAGAAAATTTTCAAATGTAGAATCTTGGAAACGCCATTTCAAGCACTCTTGGGGGGGGGGGGATTTTATAGAATTCTGATGGTCAGAAAATGTTGTATATTGGATTAGCAAATTTTTCAAATTGCCCAAGTTTTTTGTTCTTACTCAACATGACCCGACCAACATGGCAAAATTTGCCCTACAAAATTGGAATTGTTATACATTGGGGGGATCTCACACCCCCCAATAGTTATGCCCTTGATTAAATAACATTTCTATGGTTTAGGCTATCCACCACAAGCAGGAGGTGGATACCCACCACAAGCAGGAGGTGGATATCCACCACAACCAGGAGGTGGATACCCACCACAAGCAGGAGGTTCACATCCTGGTGGGCCTGGTAAGCTGGAACTAGAATATTAAATTTTTTTGTTTTCATGCAAAATTTAATGTTTAATTTAAAAAAAACTTTGACCTTTATTGTCAATATTTTATTTAGCCGCTTCTGGACCTCCAGCAACTTTATTTGATGCTGTGGCAGGTTATGAGAAGACTGTGTATGGTCAAGGTTAGTAAGTACTAGGATGGGCCCTAGGAGGTCAAGTTACATGTAGTTAAAGTAAGGCTTGTTCTAGTCATTGGCAGAAACTTGTGAAATATAAGGTTGCCAAAGAGTCACTTGAGTGTCCCCCCCCCCCTGTTGCCAAAACACTTGGGTCTGCCCCCCTTTTCCCAAGCACCTGGGTGTACCCTCTCCCTTGCCCAAACACTAGGGTCTGCCCTCCCCCTGCCCAAACACTTGGGTCTGCCCCCACCTTGCTGAAACACTAGGGCCCAATCACTATGAGCTCCCCCCCTTTCACAAACACCATGAGTGGTCTGCCTTGTTGTCCAAACACTAGGATCTGTTCAGTGTTGACCCTCCCTTGCCTAAACACTATGTGGTCCCCCCTTGCCCAAACGCTAGAGTTTGCCCTCCTACCTAAGCACTAGTCTTTGCACTAGCATGTGAACAGGCTCCCTGTAACCCATAGGAGAGCTGGCTTGCTGCCCAGGGTGTGCTCCCCTTGCCCAAGCTGGCAAGTCCTCCTTTGATAAAAGTCCCCAACTCCTTTTTATTGTTTCATTCTTTAGGTTATGCTCCACCCCCACCTACTGCCCCTCCTATTCCTGAACAGAAACGCCCAGATGAGGAATTTGTAAGGTAGGTGAGATGTTAGCGTTAATGGGTCAATGGGTTAATTATAGAAAACAAATTTCGATTTTATTGCAAATTCATCATCAGACTAAATGGGTTAATTATAGTCTTCGCCTAATTGAAGAATATACATAGGGTCAGCCAGACCTGTACTTATGGACATCTCTCTAATATGGACAGTTATGCCCTTTATTATCTGGACCCTCTCTAACACAGACAAGGGACACTAATTCTTGGCCCCAGCGTGCTAATACATATAAATTTAACCTCCTTATTATGGGCACTTTGGTGATCAGGTGATTATATTTTCTGTAAGTTTTACAATTCTCTATCTGGAGTTATGTAAATGTTAATGCTTTATTCACTTACTTAGGTCCCAATATTGTGATTTAATTCATTTCGCTGCAAAACATTGCTGGGTTTTGAGGGGAGGTGTGGAGATGTGCACACCTGCCCTGAGATCGTTTTGCGTCTCTTCTGAGATTTTTTTGCACTTCCTTTGAGATTTTTTGCACCTCCCCAGAAAATGCATGCACTTCCCCTTGCGAAAAGTCAAATGATGGAATCAAAGTCAAAATTTAAAGTTACTTCCATCAGCTGAAATACATGTAGTCGTCAATAAAATACTCAAAATTGTATTGTCGTATTGTTGCAATTGATTAAAGTTACACTTTAAGATTACAAGTGACGTAACCATGGCGCACTCTATAAAACGGACATCTCTCTACTACAGACGCTTTGGTCTGTCCGTTGAAGTCCAGACTCAAATGTAAATTAAATTTTGTGTCTCTAGTGGTGCGTCAATCACAGCAGAAGAGGCACAGGATGCAA
Source organism: Trachythela sp. YZ-2020 (assembly GCA_016169945.1). NCBI lineage: Eukaryota > Metazoa > Cnidaria > Anthozoa > Malacalcyonacea > Clavulariidae > Trachythela > Trachythela sp. YZ-2020. The sequence goes on along the minus strand of JADLSH010000344.1, from coordinate 554,038 downwards.
TGGAGAATTTTGTGGCAACACAATGTTGTTATGGTAAAAGTCCTGCCAAAGAAATGGAGATTCGAGATATTACACCTTCCAGTGCTTATCATGTAAGAGACAAACAATTCACTCCAGAATTGAAATATAATGTTATAAAATGTTGTAGCTTCTTAGGACAGTAGAAGTTCTATAAAATTCTGAATCGATCATGTGACATGTTGTGCATTGTAGGCCTTGGCTATTGTGGTATTAAAAAGATACTAGCTTACCCCAAAAACTTGAGATTTTTGTCAAACATTTTTATCTTAACTCCAGTTGAGCACATGTAAAATGGACCATCTGATAGTTTGTTGCATTTGTTTGCAGTACCAATTGAAATTAGTTTGCCAATTTCGAACGGGGCTAAAAATACGGTTTATGCTCTAAATTTCTAGTACAAGTTAACAACATTCACTGAATCCAGACAAACAGCGTGGCAATATGAACCATTTACAGGTATGTCATACTGTCTAAAATTGTATTGGTTTCTTAACACTTCTCTTTATTTACAGACATGTCGTAATTGTACTGTAGGTCATTGTATAAGGTGACATGATGCAAATTTATTGTTTATTGCCCCCAATTAGTTAGCCTGCTTGCCGCCTGGAATTTCCAAGGGGGGAATAATCCCCCCTTGGAAATTCCAGGTGGCAAGCAGGCTACCAATTAGTGAGGGACATTGAAAATAGAAAAGTTTTATTTACCATGAATTATACGATTTTCTATTCCTACGCAGGTCAAGTGGTGGATGGCCCTCACAACGGACCGGCTCCTGGCCCATGGAATATGAATGTTCAACCAGCAAAAATGTTCACACCGACTAGCACTAAAGTTGAGGTTCCCCATACCGCTTCTGTGAAGGTGCAGATTATTTGAGTATTATTATGTCGACTTATTAAACATATAATTTCAAAGGTATTTAAATCATTGCATCTCTACACATTGGCATGGAAATCAAGGTTTCTTTCTATGCATTCTGATGATCCAAATCAAACACAACTTAACCGTTGTAACTAAAATACTTATTTAAGTATTATGATTTATGTAATATTTCAAATGCAAAAATGAGGATTGGTCGTGATTTCAAATTGGAGGAGTTTGTTCTAGTCCAAGGTGAAGCCGAATGACATCTCGTACTCATAAATAATTTTCTGTACATAAAATAAATTGATTCAGTCCTAGGACTGATCTCACCAGGTGTCCAGCATCGTCATGTGTGCAAAATAAAGCAATATCATTGGCTAATTTCAAATTTAAGAGAAAGTCAATATCAACTTGTAGTCGAATTATTTTGGGACTTTAATACCTATAAATACGTGTGATCGTATTTTCTTGCAGCAATGTCATGAATGTTGTGGTGGAGGATATAACCAATGTAAAACTTGTTTGGGAAGAGGTTGGGTAAGTAGGTGGTAGTCTATTAATAAAGTAAAACCTTCTTAAGCACAGTCCCTTGGCCTTCAGTCTTGGCTCTACTACATTACTCAATTCTGAATTTCTGATGAGCTATTTAATGTCGATTACACACAGGATGTGCTTGCCCAATTCACCCCAGCCAGAGGTTCATGACACACGTGCTCAACAACTAAGGCCTATCAAGGGTTAGTTGTCCCTAGGGTTATATCTCGTACGAACAGTTTATTGGTTTTTTTGGTGTTATCGTATGATCTAATAGACATGTGTCATCAATTCTTTTCAATCTTGACAATAGAAATGCTGTTTCGCACGAAGAAATATAATTCCCCAGTGGAAAGAAAACGGGCTGCGTTAGAGTTGCTATGAGTTTTTTTCTTTCTTCATTTCTGTAGACCAAGTGCAACACTTGCCACGGTCGTCGGGTGGTTAAGGATAACTTTGACGAGGAAAAGCAGTGTACTTCTTGTTCGGGGACTGGAGAAGGAAGGTAGGAGGATGCTGGGATTAAGCCCTGGACCAAATGCTGTAGGAAATTCCTAGCCATGTTTTCCCAAAGTAGACACACCAGGAAACATTGTTTTCTTAACTAAAATATCACACTTGGGAGGCAAAATATGTTTCTGAATTTGTTGGAAAACATTTCCTGACTTCATGGGAAGCAAATTTTGTTTCCGGAATAGCGTTTCCAAGAGTGTGAAAACGGGAAAACATTGGGAGAAATATAGAAATTTTCAAATGCTTCCACAATGTTTTTCAATAATTATTGTAACAGCAGGCTGAATTTCAAGAATAGGCGTCTGTGCTCAAAATTTCGACATGAAAGACGAATATAGATTTTGCAAATAAACAAAGAAATAGGCGACCGTGAAAGTCCTAATAGGCGGAAGGTAAACCACCGCTAACCGCCTTTTATTGAAAACACTGCTTCCGTAATAATGTTTCTCTCACAACAACTCTTCTATACGCCACAAAAAAGGACAGCTCCGATGGCATATCGATCTTCAATCGCATGGATTATAGAGGCACTCCATCCAAAGGTGGTCTCGAATCTATGTGATTTGTTACGAGCATAGATGTCTCTCGTCATCCCTCCTCATTTCAAAATAGCGCTGAAATAAAAATTGAACACCTGAGGCAGGTTGTATAAAAAAGTAGTTAAAGTTAACTATAGTGAGTGCAAAGGTTAACCAATCAGAACTACCATTTAACTACGAAACGGGTAGTTAAAAAGTAGTTAAGACTTTTATACAACCGGTCCCTGGTGTTGGCTGGATTGACCAAAGAAGATGAACAGCCAAACAGAGCTTTGAATCACAGATCATATTGAAGACATCTATCCCAATTTCGATCGACGTATGAACATGCTGGCCACAACACTAGAGTATTGCCCATCAGTTTCAGTATCCTAGTGCTCAACCATATTATACTATTCGGTGCAGTACGAATCTTTAATCTTTAATTAAAATTGATCTTTAATCTTTAATTAAAATTATTTATACACGGTAGCCTTTCAGTATAATATTTACAATCTGATTTTCAAAGGACCGTGTTAAATACAATATTATTAAATTCACACTGTACTAATAAAATTATTAAATATATAGACAAATCACACTCGTTGCAGATATTTAATTTTATGTACAAAATGTATTCTTATAAGTATAACCGCCGTTTGAATAATGATAAAGATAAATTGTGTTTAGTTATCAGTTATTTCACTCGATAATTCGTCCCACCGTGGTGCTGCTCTATTCTTGGTGTGCACGTTACGTCATTGACGCCATGTTGGATGAATTTCAGTGGCGTAACTACAATGGGTTCAGACCGGGCGAACCCGGGGGCCCCCAACCCAAAGGGGGGCCCCCGGGCAGCCAAGCTCAGACCGTAGAGCAAAAACAAATTGACAGGGAAGACTCTGAGAAACGAAAAATGCATGAACGCAACAACAAAATATATATTCTTTCTTGATATATTAAAATGTCGTTTTCTGACCGTCAGAATTCTGTAAAATCTTCCTCCAAAGTCCAGGAAATGGCATTTCAGTGACTCTAGAGGCATTTACGGACCCTCCTAGAATGCTCGTACCTTCGGCGCGAGCTTGTGCCTTCGGCACTCGTCAGTAGGGGAGCCTTCAAATTTTTTGAACCGGGGGCCCCCTGATACAACTTTAGTCTTAAATTTAGTTTTAATTTTCGATAAACAGGTAGTCTGCCAGTTGAGGCTTTAAACGTCATAGTAGTTTCTCTTTAAAGTATGCTCAATATTTATCCAATTGAGTTTTTCTAATATTTGGGTGGAACGGACCTCTTAAAACTTCCAGTGATAGCACACGCCGTTCTCCTTTGCAACTTAAGGCTGATTTCCATTCAGTGCAAAATGTCGCGCGATCGACCTTTTGCAATCGTTTTCTTTTGAATTATGAGCCCTCGACCGGATCCGTTCCAGTCGAGGGCTCATAATTCAAAAGAAAACGATTGCAAAAAGTCGATCGCGCGACAGTTTGCACTGAGTGGAAATCAGCCTTTAGAAAGTGTATTTAGGATGGAACTAGATCCAGCATTCCATAGCAGGATTAGTTTAATTTATTTTCTCCTTCACAAGGTGCCATCCATGCAATGGTGCTGGAAGAATCAAGTGCGATGTTTGCAAAGGTCATTGTAGACTCAGGACTTTCATCCAGCTCACAGTCACATGGTAAGGTTGCAGTACTAAACTGCCAAGTGTATATTTAGGAACCGTGCAATGCTATATTTTGCATTGTATAATTCCAGGAAAAATCATGATTCGGAGAAAACTATTGAGAGAACTCATGGTGGACCGAAAGACAAAGTTAAGGATGCTGGTGGCCTGCAAATATTTCATCAACAATTGTCACGGGTAAGACATGGTCAATTAGCCTCAGATATATGATAGTACTTTTCATATTAATGGTAATCTTCATATAATGTAGGTTTGGCCAATTACCTCATTCTTTGATAATGACATCAACAGTGCATCCCAGCAATTTGTGAATGAACATGCAACATCCTGGCCACAAGAAAGAATCCTTATGCAGGTATTTATCTTGATAGTAGGGATGTTTTGAGTTGTGAAAACATCTCGAACGTGCGGTGTGGGTAGAGTGCAACAAAGATTCGGCGGTTGACTGTTGTGTAAAATTACCTGAAAAATACAACAAGAACTTCGACGATGGCACCGTATAGGTAGCCTAATTCAAAATGTAAAAACGCCTGTGTGAAGGCGAGAGTTATTGCACTTAAAAATCGTTTACGTTGTTACAATTAGTCAGTCGGTAAGTTTATCGAACACCTGTTGTAAGTTGAGGCACATAGGTGTGCAGTTTCATATTTGGTATTTCTATCACAATTAACATAAATGTTAGAACTATTGAAAAGGCTGGCTGATTATTCTTACTTATAATGTCCGAGCACACGACGTCTTGTAGATTGGACATTCTCAGCAAAATCGTTACAATGCGCACTGTCTATATACAAAACTGCCTTTTGCCCTTAAACGAAGCTTAAAAATGTATTTTCTTTGTTATCTTTTTTATAAGAATCATGTTCTTCGCGCCATTCCGGTTGCCGAAGTGTCGTACGTATGGAAGAGTGACAGCCTTCGTTTCTGGGTGTACGGTAAAGAACCCCGGCAGGTCTTTGCTCCGGATTACCCCCAGCAATGCTGTTGTGGATGCGTCATTCTGTGAGCCTGGAAAAAAATTCTTCAAACTTTATTCATTAATATGGTAGCACTTTGCAGAATAGTCATTTTGATTGAGGTTTAAAGGGTGTTGAATTTTAATATGCAAAGTATCTCTTTTTTACTAGTACAGAATTAACATATAGAATGCTTTTACTCTATGAAAATATACTTAAATGAAATCATCCCAACAGTATAATATATTACATCACTGTTTTTGTGTGTGTATTTTTTCCACTGATCTGAAAAGTAGACTGGATGACGCAACCTATAGTTCACTGGTGCTGAAAATGAAGCCAGTTTATAGAAATCCGCCGTTAGACCAAATATACAGTAATCCGATGTTGAAAATTTATAAAAACCTGAATAGTTGTATGATCGGACTCTGCTCTGTTCATTTGAACTACACAAATATCACTTCAACTCTGAAAGGGTTATAAATGTTACATTGGTAACAAGCATGTTTAGCAATTACAATTTAACAATAAAATTTCTTCGTAACTGGCCCAAACAGCTTTCAATTGCCAATTCTTTAGAAAGTTTTTCAAATGCAAGCATTTTTTTTTAAATAGAAATGATCAACGAATGATGTTGAGGCAATGCGTGTATGCTACACTCCAGTAATTCTGCACTAGTCAGTCTAGTCTATTGACCAACTGCTTACGTACTCTGGAGCGCATAATATTTGAAAATTAGAACGTATTGTTTCTTAATATATGTTATAAACCAACAACAAAGGTTCTGACCAACTCTTTAATATTTATAATTATTGTACTTGGGTTGCACATTTTATTAATTCAGTGCATTTTTGTCAACGCATAATTTCTCAATATTTTTTGACCAACAACAAACAATTTTTTGACCAAATTTTTAATATTTAGAATTATTGGGGGAGGGGGTGTCACCCCGGTCGCCACGCCCCTGAGTATATAATCTTGCGAGGGGCAAGAGGAAATTTCAGAAGTCCAGAATGGCCATTTCTGGCGTTTTTAGAGTTAAATTTGATTTTGTTTTGCTTTAAATATCTGTATGAATGCTTTATAACTATATAATATTTATGTAGTTACTTCTATCTGTAAAGTAATATAGATTGCTTAGTCACGTTTCGTGCTTGTCAATTCCGACAATTTTCCCTAAAAGCTCCAAAACTCAATTTTAGAACTGCCCATTTTAAGTTTTAGAACCACCCATTTTACTTTTAGAACTGCCATTTTGGAAAATGGGAGGCGTTAGGATGACCCCTGGGGGGAAAATCACTGATTTAAATCACGTACACCATAAAAAAATCACCAAAAAATCACACAATTCAAGAATAAAAAACAAAAAAATCACATGACTTTTTGCTCTCGTACACTTTAGAGTAGCCACTGTACAGACGTTACTTACATTACGTAAGGTCTGTGTACGTGCTAACTTTAGAGTTATTTGCCCCTCGTAATCCTGGGCCAATATCGTGACTTGATACAGCAGTATTTGAACAATTATTTGAGAAGAACACGGACATCAATACCTGCATGACAACATGCCCACATGTTTTATAGACAACGCACGCAAACATTGGAAAATATAAAAGAAAGGCTTTCAATTCTTTCCGTTTGCGGAGGAGTTAGAACAATGATTTTTTGTAATCAAAGGTTTAAATATAGTACTCCGCGAATTCCGCTGCTAAATGCTAGTAAAAAAACATTTCAAAATTGATTTTACCGTACTCAAGTATAAATAACTGAATACAGAGACCATAAAAAATGCTATGAAATACTCCGATGCAGTCAACAGCAGTAAAGGTCTGTAAAGTACCAAATCCTTATTCAGGCCTATTCATGGTGTTGATGAACTTAACTTCATTAATAACCTTTAATGAAGTTAAAGCTGTCTAACACAGAGTAAAGACTATCGTATATCAGTAAAGAACAGTTTTTCTGCTCGGATTTGTTCTAGTTTGCAAACAAATATGTAATCATTATAAAACAATCGCCCGTTCGCGTGCCTCCGTGCCGTTCTTTATCGCCATTTTCCGGAAACATCAAGAAAATCAGGAATATTCTATTATTACCCGCACGTCATGTCCCAGCATGCATCGCAGGGTGCCATATGGGAGGGACAATATCACAGGGGGGTGTGAATAGTTGTTGATCATTTTTTGTGGCAAATTGAGCAAGGAGCGAGGCACGAAGCTAGCAGGCGTTTTAGTATTTTTAACTCGTTTGTAATAGCTGTAAGATAGAATTTACACTAAATATTACGATTTTGCTTGTGAAATAGAAGCTTTAAGCTTTGCAAAAGCTTGTTATTTGTGTTGAAAGCACCACCGATCGAGTGAAATCGGAATTTGAACGAAGCTACGTTTGGTGTGTACACAGGCGTGAACTCAACGAAGTCGTTATGTCGAATCTGGATGATTTTAGCGATTTGGACGACTTACATTTGCTTGATGGTCTCTCTTTGCAAGAAATCGAAGAGCTTTCTGAAGCTATTGACCCAGAGGTAAGAAATTTCGGTTAAAAACTAGAATAATATGTCTGATATTTATAGAATAGAGTAGATATTTTTAATTAATACAGTACGAACTAGCTTAGTTTTCGTGTTTGAGATTAGAGGTTATATAATATGATTTGCCCCGGAAATTTTGAGTATAAAATTTGCTATCTGTTTGTTTTATATGAAGGAGATTTCTGCCTATATATTACAGACTAAAACAAATATAATTTAAGAGCATTTAACTGCTTATTTGCACTGTAATTTTGAATTTTTCCTGTAAAGTTTGCATGGGCGCATATTTATGTGTGTGAAAGAAAAACAAATACATTATTTATGCCGATTAATATGGCATGAATAGTCTGATGTTTGTTCATGTCTTTTGGGAATGTTTTTTAATCGGAAAACAATTTCAAGTTTTTATTTCTTTTGGATTATGTAAGCTTAACTTGAAGTACTTTTATATTGATTGAGAGTTTGGTGTCAAAGGCTAAAAGATCCTGTATGGATCAATCATCATTCTCCTCATGAGGTGTCGATTTGAGCCCTACCTGAAGGGTTGGCCTTCCTTGGAGAGATCCTGTATGTTATTTAATACCTGTATTAACCCATTAGCTGGCAGTGCGCTCTATTTTAGTATTTTACTCTGTCTAATGCCAGACGATGTTACTCGTCAGTGGTAGGGTACTGCCAGTTAATGGTTAAGAATTGTTTTTGTTTATACGAGCGGAGGGATAGCCCTAGCAAGATCTCCGTATTGGCTACCAGAGATCTCAACTTAGTATGGCTAGAAATTTCACTTGTAAACACACCAAGTTGGCTGGGCTGGTCCTCCCAGAGGGCTAAGTAAATAGCATGCAGTATTCATGTTAAACAGCTTTTCCAAATCAAATATTTAACAATGGTCTGTTGAGAATTTGCTTGGTTTTGAGTGACTTGATATTCTAAGCCTCCTAAGACAGTCAACAACTAGAAAAAAATGCCAAAAATGAGACAGCAACACAGTAGCCTTGAATGTGGAATAGTTTGTTATTTTCAAGATAACAGATAGATATTGTTCAAAAGCTATTAGGAGACCACTGGAGATTGTTTAACGTTATCCTAGTGTTTGAATTTTGTAGTCCCCAATTTGAATATTGAAATTTTTATTTATTAACTTCGCCTGTATATATAAAAGACCCCTACTTACAAAATTTGGCAGGGACATCGCAACAGCATATGCCAGTTACTGCGGACCCAATAATTAGTTTAAATATATAAGAATTGAAACAATAGCAAACAGTTAGACAAACTAACGAACATGCAAACTAACAAGTTTATTCACAGTTTATTCAAACTTATTCACAGTTTGGTATTATACCAAATTTTAGTATCCTGTGGATATTGCGATACTGTTAAGTAGTATCAATTTCAATCCCTTGACCACAGGACAACAAGACACATGCCTGAAGTCTGCTAATGCTATTACAAGACTGAATTTTACCCTCCCTTCCTGAGTGGTATCAATTTTCTTGGTCCATCAAGTTGTGTTTTTCAATCTCTAGCACAAAAAAGAGAATGTGTTGACTGGTGCTTACCAAAATATCAATCATTTCTTAACTTTTATAGCAGTTGTAGGGGTGGGGTGCATCCCTTTGCATCCCCCCTCCCTTTCCCTGATCATCCTACTGAAATACCACCACAAAAATCCACAATTAATTATCACAACATCATATTTTGTAGTGATTGGCCAATCATGCTACAATAGGAAATTACCAATTGTTTCAAGTCACGATCGGCCCAATTCTGAATGTTAAAATCAGTAGAATGACGTCATTCATTTTGCATGTAAATTGACATAGACAACTTTAGATAGCTTCCTTGGCAAAGAAGCTTGTAAAAACAAAAAATAACACAGTTTCTTCACATGATTAAATTATTTTCAACCCACTACACAATTGGTAGCTTTGCATAATGCTTCAGCTTGCCAAATTAGCTGCTTCTACAGGGTTATTTTATTTCCATATTAATTGGTTAGACAATCAGGAAATAAAATAACTTGTACCAAATCTGATTGTCTACTGATAACGCAATAATAGGTCTGATTTCGATTATCAGTCAATCACTATATATTTTTTGTAAATTAGAATGAGCTGTTGCCAGCAGCAGAGCGGCAACCAAACCAGACAGATAAAGACGACTCAGGTCCGTACAAGAGAGAACATCTTCTAAACCACATGGAGAAAGAAGCTCTCGAGTCCAAAGTTGGTGACAATTATTTGCCGTTCAAGAAAGAAACTCGAGGAAAGGTTTGGAAATCAAGGTCGAGACGTCAAACACCAGCAACCATTCTCCCCGATGACCTCAGTGAGGCACTGGATGGTGCTTCAGTTGATGAAATAGCGGAACTTGCAGGTATGCTTGTTCTATAGTTTCAATAATTGTGCTGGGAGGTACATTTGTAGTTAGCGGTTTTTCGTTGGGCAATAATAGGTTTAAGAATAAATTTGCTCCAAACTCAGAAAAAATATTTCTGTTAACATGTCTGAAGGTTCCCTGACCACTAATTTATTTCTTTATCATTAGCTGTGCTTGGCCTTCATGGTCTTCTCACCCAAGAACAAAGTTCATACAGTGATGTTGATCTGATTGGAAAATCTTTACGTGGAAGTGGCTTAAGAAAAGCAAAACCCAGTAAGTAGCCTATAGTCATTCTGAACTTTTAAAACATTTCGAACTTTGGAAATTTGTTACGAAGTTCAAAAGTTCATAATGAAATTCGGAACCAGTTTGTAAACTGCACATTTGATTGGCTGCATTTTCTCAGTTGCCAATCAGAGGATTTGTTTATAAACTTGCTTATGAATTTCATTATGAACTTTTGAACTAAGTTGCAATGAATTTGCAAAGAATACATTGATTTGCAAAGAATATATATTATGAAACTCATTTATTTAATTGAAACAGTATGATGTAGTATCCATAATTTGTAAAATAATTAATTTTGAGAGAACTGCAAATTCATTTTACAAATAATTTTAAAATTTTAGAATTTGTGAGTGCTACGAAACAGAAGAAGGATGACACCCTGAATGCTGTGAATGAATTAGACTTGGCTGATGCTTTAGAAAAATTGAAATCAAATGATCCAAACTTAACAAATCTTAATGTAAATAATCATAAAGACATTAACGAGCTGGATGCAATCGAAACGATAATCGAATGTATACCCAACAATACACACTTAAAGGTTCTGTCCATGGCCAACACACAGATGCATGATCGACATGCTAAGGTAAGGATATTGTGATGTCTAGTGCTTAATTAGGTATTGTGAGATGTAGACTTACAAGTACCATTAAAACTTATGTGAGAAAGTCCAAAAAAGGCTCCAATATGATCTAAGAAAGTATGCAACAATATCTTATAATCCACAGTGGAAGACTGGACATAATAATATATTTTCTGTTTCATCAATTCTTTAGACTTTACTTATTTTAGTATTATGTCGTATAGGATTTCAGTATTTAGTATTTATAACTAAGTTAACCATTTAATTCTTGTAATATAGGACAAAATATAGTATAAATTGTAGAGTATTTAGTCTTATAGTTTCATAATTAGTTTAACCCAATTGTTTAGATAATACAAAATTTCAACCAGGCTGCAACATATTGTTTCGACTTTCAACCTATCTAACTTTACACAGACAGAAAATTCAAACATGATGTAAGACTGAATAAAATTCAAAAGAAATCAAATAATTAAGTTGAGGCTATGTGAATATGTGTATAATTCTGCAAATGGTCTATTTGAATGTTGTTACTTCCCGTTTGGTGTAGGATTTAGCTCAAGCTTTGGGGAAAAATTCAACATTAGAATCTCTAAATGTTGAATCAAACTATCTGACTGGAGTTGGAATCAAAGTAAGAATTAAACCATTAAAAAAATGACCTACTGTTGCTGTAAATAGTTTGTTTTTTTGGGGGTTTTTTTATTTATCTTTTGTTGTTGTTTTTTTTAGTTTGGTTTTAGTGTCTGCTGCATGTGTCATAAATTCTCTATGTTTTCTTCATAGTGTATAGTACAAATCTTAAAAGATAACACAACTATAAAGGAACTTCGCATTGCCAATCAGTCTCAAATGGCAGGCAGTCAAGCAGAGGATGAGATTGCAACAGTTTTGAAAGAAAACAAGACTTTACTGAAGTTAGGATGCTCATTCGATTCCCGTGGACCTCAAGTGCTGGTTGACCAATACATACTGCGAAATAATGAACTAGGTCGGTCTTTTGATGTTATTCAGGTCTTAGTAAAGCCTCTTACAGACGAGCAAGTTTTCTATGACAATTTTTTCTATGACAAGTTTTGTTTGCCAATTGCACGTGTGTACGTACAACAAATTTTCTATGGCAAGTTTGTGGTTTTCTGACCGCAATGATAGCTAATACAACGATAAATCGCTGACCAACCGCACCTAAGTGCTCGAATTACTTTGACAAGTTTTCCTTGTTGACCCATACAGACGAGCAAAATTTGTACTTTGGCAATTTTTTCTATGACAAGTACACTTGTTCAAAAGCTAGCATGTTAGCTTTTGAACAAGTGTACTTGTCATAGAAAAACTTGGCAAAGTTGCGTATACAGACGAGCAAATAAAACTTGCCATATAAAAACTTGTCATAGAAAACTTGCTCGTCTGTAAGAGGCTTTAGCCCTACTATTTCACTACTATGATAGTGGGATCTATAGCGTCGTTCGCAGATAAATCACACATATTGTCAGTTAATTCCCCTCATTTTATTCACAACTTGGCAGTTCTGCATAACCTCTTGGCAGAGGTAAATATAATGAAGTAAACTTTATTGTTGTTAAATTTCCCATATTTTTTTTTCACTCACTTTTGTCGGATTTGACAAATGTTTGAAAAAGGCAAATTCACGATGATTCGGGGGACATTAAACCTGTTTTTCCAAGTCTCACTAATGTATATCTATTATAATGAAACAATGATGTACTTCTAACATTTTCTTGTGTATAATTTAGCCCGCAAAGAACGGAAACGCCTGGAAGAAGAGTGAAGGAAATGTAAAGAAAGAGTTGACATTGCTTATACCGAAGTGTAATTATTGATATTCAAATATTGGATTCAAGAATTGAAAGATTGTATTGTAGAAAGTAGATTTTATTTAATTTAAAAGGGCAGCAAGGTTTTCTTTTATCCAGTTCCAACACATTGTATTAAGTATCTCTTAGAACGAAGAACATAAATACTCGACATTTCAATCTCGAGTATTCCATGACCATGTCATAATGAATTTACCTCGTTTAAGGCCAGTGTACCTGAAACCAGGACGAAATCAGAGTGGGACGATCTTATTTCACTTTTCAATCATAGTGTTATCTCTAGACTATAGCATAAAGGCTCTTTTCCACTCATCGCAAAACCAACTCGCAGCGAGCTTGCATCTGATTAAAATAGACTGTCGAGCATTGTGATTGGATGAAAGTACGTGCAGCGAGTTTACGAGTTGGCTCTTGCGATGAGTGGAAAAGAGCCTTAAGACCAGCTTGAAAAGTTGCTCAGACCGGTTCAAAGTAATCGAACCGACTATTTTCAGGCTGGGACGAATTCGACGTAAACACAAATCTTTTCTGACTTACAGTTATCCGAATTTTGGAACAACATTGACAGTACACAACTAAAGACAACATTAATTGTGAATTGCATTTTCGAAAAAAGAAGCCAAAATAATTTCTGACTCCATCTCACGTGAACACAGGGTTCGAAATTTGCAGTATCCCAGTATCCTGAGGATACCAGTTTTCAATTTTGGATACCAGATGTCAAAACCTTGGTATCCTAACTGGATATAAATAGATATAATATAAAGTAACCATATTACGATTTATTAATAGAATAAACAGACAGATTCACAGATGTGCGCATATTTTGTCTCTAATTTGGTAAAACAAGTTTTGAAACTCTGGAAAACTTTGACTTAAAACCTGAAACAACTGTAACATACTGGTCAACAGAAATTGGTGGGTGTATAGGCTAAAATATATTTTGACATCCAGGCAATGATTGTATATAAACACATTTACAAATTCTGTGGTTGTGCTTATTGTACCTGTAAAACTAAAATAGAAATCGATTCTGAATAAAAATTCAGACTTAGAGTCATCAATTGAATCATATAATGGAATTATATCATGGAATTAAATAATACTCAGACTGTGTTAGACTTATATAACTCAGGAGGGTCAGATTTTCACTGTGAAGTCAAATATATGTTGTTTTCCTGGTACTAAAGTTGGATACCAGCTTTTCAGTTTGGATACCAACTTTGAAGTAATATATCATACACGAGAAGGAGTTTATTATAGTGATTTGAAACACCGAAAAGTGTGTTGAAAAACAAGGCGCTAGCCGAGTTTTTTAACATACTTTGAGGTGTTTTTAAATCACTATAATAAACGACTTCGAGTGTATGATATAGCTTCTCAAACAAACCAGTATTTAAAGAGAAATTGAACGCGAAAGTTGAGTTAATTTATCGGTGTTTATTACCGTGGTATCAAGACAACGGTACGGTGGTGATTTCCTTTGTGTTTTGCTCATGAATTATTGAGTTTGAGAAGTACTGGTAATATCCAAAATGGATACCAGGGGGAAATTATAATCTCGAACCCTGCGTGAAAACGCTGTACATCTCGCTCTTATTTCGTCCCGGTAACAGGAAAATGAGCCCCAGGCGCCAGATTTTAGTTGCTCATAAAGCATTGTGATGGTTGAAGTTATAAATACACTTTAATGAAATATCAGTTGTGCAAACACACGCACACCTGCAAACAGTAAACTCCCTCAATATTTTTTTGCGTTTGCCGTTTTAGATAATCATTACAGTATGTACATTCTATTGAAACCTTAAGTAATCTTGATGCAACTTATTTTAGAGTAACATATTAATATAGGTAGCTATTGAGTAGTTAAATAAATAGCTTTTTGTTCAATTAAGTTCATGTTGCCTCCACCACAGGCTGTTGTGCTAATCTTGACGATGACCGCCTAAAATGAAAAACCACAATGTTATTGTATTTTTATGTTTACATGCAATGAGAACCTATGAACTGCTTTTTAAACATATTTGTGATTGGTTGAATCAGAATATGATATCAAAACACCTGCAATATACCACGATGCGCAAATACTTGTCCTGCCTGTCTCCTGGTCACACAAGAACTAATGTTCGGCCAAGATGGCGGCAATTGACGTCCAAACTCATGAAGGTCATCAATTAAACAGTTTTCATACCATTTTCTCCAGCTAATCAAGTTATTAGTTCATAAAATTATAATGTTATTGTTTAAATCGAAGTAAAGACACGACATTTTGGCACACTCCTTGTCGGCTTGTGCAAACCGCGCGGTCAAAAAGTCAAAAACAATAGAAAGGGATTGGCACTGGACGTCAATTTCAGAGTATTAGACATTTGTTTAGCATATCTTTTCTACCATGTGTTTTACACACACAGAAATCTCACATCTTGTCAACAAGATGTGTTCATCCGTGTAGTCCAATACAGCGAAGAAAAATATTGTGAAGTTGCAAAAAGTACAGAATTTTGCTGCAAGGATCATTACTGGGACAAAGAAATTTGACCATATAACACCGGCTCTTAAGGAGTTGAACTGGCTCCCTGTAGACAGTGCTCTGAAATATAAAGATGCTATTCTGGCGTTCAAGTGTGTTAAGGGATTAGTCCCTACTTACCTAAGTGATCGGTTTATAACACGGTCTTTAGTACACAACCGAAATACTAGGAATAAAGATAGTTTGAATATCCCAGTGTATAGATCAGCTTCGGGGCAGCGAACATTCCTATACCGAGCTATCCGTTTTTAGTATACACCCAACCATTGTCCATTACAAATCCTACATTCTGATTGGCTACTCAACCGTTGACCATTCGTGATGGACAACGTTTGGGAAAAATGAAAACAAACCTGAAAAAATATGGCAGTAAACTCTCGTTTTGCAGACGTTTCGGAGGAATTTTTGGAGAGTTTGATAGAAAATTCTACCCCTGAGAAAACTAAAAAGGCCACAAAATATGGCATGAAGATTTTTAATGGCAAGGAACGAAATAGAAACCGTATTTTATTAATAAATCTGCTTTTACTTGCCGCTCACGAGTGGTTAAATAACACAACTGAATTAAATTATTTTAAAAATTACACGGTGTATGGATTATTTTCTCGAAATTAATATATCTATACAAGGTGTATACTAAAACAATTAGACAACTCGTCCTCGTTGTCTATGAGCGAATAGTCGACTCAGGCTTCGCCTTCGTTGACTATTCGCTCATAGACAACTCGGACTCGTTGTCTAATTGTTAAATGGAACTCGCTTCCGCGAGAAATTACAGATACCAGTAGTTTACGTACTTTTAAGAAAGGACTAAGGAAATTACTTTTTAATTCATGTTTTAACTAATATACAGGGTGTATCAAAAAAACTGCAAATACCATAATTTGTATGCACGAGATCATACATTAGAATTTCAATGGCTGTGCAAATAATTACGCTTCTGGGATTTGAACTCATAAGTTTAATTCACTTTGTGTGCTTGTTTTGATACCCCTGGGAAACGTATTTTCAAATCCCAGAAGCGTAATTATTTGCACAGCCATTGAAATTCTAATGTATGATCTCGTGCATACAAATTATGGTATTTGCAGTTTTTTTGATACACCCTGTATGTATATAGATATATAATTTGTTTTTAATAGGTATTACTCAATGACATGTAAATTAGAACCGAAAAACCCTTTTGGGAGTTTCTAATAAATTTTACAATTACAATTACAAGCTTGTCAACAATGTTGTCATTTTATTAAGTTGCTACAATGTTGTCACTCACAACTTGTTAACAAGTTGTTGAATTGCAGGACGATAACAAGTTGTTGGAACAACATGTAACAAGTCTGTTGCGTCAACGAATTTGTTGCAAGTTGTCAACAAGCTGGGAACAAGCAGTGCGAACACATCCTGATATTGCTAACAAGTTGTTGAAACAGCATTGGTACAAATCTGCTGCAGGTTTGTTTAATACTTACAACTTGTGCATTTTTACGTGTGTACTGCACGAAACGCACGCTATCTTTCCTGTTCTTTAGGCAAGCACGATTATATACTCCCTCCTTAATATGTTTATCGTTGACTTTCTATCCAAAAGATTTTCAAAAGTTAAAAACCGACTGATTAAATGTCAACCCCGATGACCTTAAAGGCTATACTTACAATCTTCCCTCACTTGGCTTCTCCTCAGCTGTCTGCTTGGCATAATGTTCTCTAATATATCGAAATGCTTGTGCAGTAGCGTAAGGTAGACCAGTTACTGGATCTTTATATTTCGCTGGTAGCCCTGTGACGGGGCAATATGCCTTCTGAGGTATAGAAACTTTATTGCTGGCAAAGTAATTTCCGGGAAATGTTTTTGGATCTGTGAATATTATGAAATTCCTGGAACATTTTGGCTCGGGTGTTTCCTCAGAATCTTTGTCCATTGGCGTTTCTGATTGGGTTTCACCCCCAACATCATCATCGACTTTTATTTCTTCGTTAATTTCGATAACTGGCATTGATAAGGACAAATAACGAATCATCGGTTCTTTGCGAACAGGTTTTAGGTTCTTAGCTTTCTTCTTCGTCTCTTCCATTTGTTGATACGCTTTGAGGAAGGCAATGTTTATCTGTTCAGTGATTTCTGCTTCGGCTAGTAATTCTTTCTGGGTTAATGGCCTGAGCTGGGAAAATTTGACTTGTTTTTTGTCAACCTAAAATATGTTTGGGAGAATTGTTAATTGTTAATCTGATGAAAATGGACATGAGGTTAAACTGCTATCAAATATTAAGCTCTGGTCAAATGAGAGTTAGCAAGCGATGGTTTGTACGAGAGTTTCATCATCATCATAATATCATTTATTTAATCACGATGGATTACAACTGCAGCTAAAGCTTGATGGGGTCGTGAATCTACCTATCTATCAATATGTTACACTATATTATTAATAAAACTAAATATTAAAAGTAAATAAAATCTGGGTCTACTGTTCTAATATTAGGTTTAATTGGAATTTGTTCTATTATGGTCTTAATTAGCGTTTTGAACAGAGCATGGTTTTTCTTGTATAGACTCATCTAGGTAGTTCCATATTACTGAACCCCTGTAGGTCACAGATCCACGCAAAGCTTCTGTTCTTGGTTGTGGGATAAGTAGGTCGTTCCTTCCTCTTAATGAGTATTCGGTGTTTCTTTTGGTAAATAGGTCCTTAAGTTTTGTTTCAGAATTAAGTGACTTATGTACAAATGTTGCTACCCTATAATTGTATATCCATGCCATCGTTTTCCACTTCGTTTTGGACAAGACGTCAGCTAGTACAAGGTGTTCTCCAGTTCAGCTTAAAGATAATTTTTGCTGCTCGCACGTGCATTTTCTCCAAGTCGTCAAAAGGAGTTTTATTGCCGCTTCCCCAAGCGACAATACCATAGGTTATAGATGGTAGTATAACCTTGAAGTAAAACTGCTCAAGTACTGCCGTAGGCAGATAGTAAAGAGACTTTAATAGACTTTAATAATCAACTCTCATGCCCCGGTCAAACGAGAACAAGAGTTGCATGAGAGTTGACTGGATATTACCACGCTCACCGGTCAAACGAGCAGAAACAATCATCAACTCTCACCAAAATTTAAACCAGCTCAAAGTTGATGAGAGTTGGTGGTCAAACGCGAGCGAGAGTTGCAACTCTCACCCTCGTTTGTTCGGGCTTTTAGACCAGTATTATTTACATAAGCATCCTAGGGGTAGGCACTCGTAGTTGCGTAGTACAGAATTAACCAAAAAATAGGTACGCTGAGTGTACATATGTTTGTGTTATGCTGTTGTTGATCGTACGTAATTGTTTGGTACAGAATTGACCATAGGATATTGCACCCAAAGCCAAAAAATAGGTACGGCGGTACGCTAAGTTTAATTGCATACGTGCCATAGTAGTTGTTCGAATTGTAGTAGCAGTTGTGTGGTGGTGGTCGTATTGCTCACTATATATTGCTCAAATGGTGGCTTCAAGGATTGAATAGCCAATGGTGTATGTGTAGGATTATGAGACATTCTGTTCATTCCATTCATAAAAGCATATTTGTTGGTAGATTGATTGAAGACTAGTCGGCAAGGCATATTTTAACATATATACTGGGGGGCCACTTGGCCCCCCAGGCCCTCTTGATGGCCCCCCACTCACACAAAATTGGCCCCCCACTCCCTGGGCCCTTTATACATTGGGTCGTTTACAGAGTAAATGATTTGTCTGTGTTTAACGAAATATTGTTTTATGGCTTATATAGTTAGACATTTTTAAAGTTTTAGTTAAAACATTGAAATACTATTGGCTTGGCAATTTCAGAGCTCCAGATTTCAAAATTTTCCCGGGAAAAAACTCCCCCCGACCCCTACAGGGCTCGCGCACTCGGATTAATGGCCCTTTTTCACAAATGCAAATTGGCCTTAAAATGTCCCGGTTCGTAAACTTATGTAAATCTAAAGGCATTCCCTCGCCTAAAACAAGCATGGTCCCAGTATGCACCCAAAACCCAAAAAAAGCTAACACATTTGAAGGTTCAAAGTTCAAACTGGACTGTTGCCAAATGAAAATGTGTGGCTACATATGGGGAAATTTTATCATAAATAATAATAATTAATAAACATTTTTTGTGTAGATATATACAATTGGTAAGTGCACACTGAGGGGTAAGTAAGCGGGGGTGTGCTAATCATCCTTACTTGCAGCTGAGAGATTTACAAAATATACAGCTTGACTTGATCAAGGCTTATAAAGGCGGCTCTGGCTGCCATCGTATGACTCATGTTTCATCCAGAGAAAACCCATGACTTTAGGTAGAGCGTTGACTGACTCTCTTCACATAAGTGTCATGAAACCGCACCAAGGATCGAACCCACAATCTTAGAGGTGAATGGCACCTGCTCTGACAACTGAGCCACCAAAGTCCAGAGAAGGGGTTTTCTCCTCTCCATGACATACTGTTGGTTGTTGCTAAATCATAGAAATTCCTCTGGTATTTTGAGATTTCCCAGGGTGGATCTAGGCATATGTGCATATATTGCTTATTTGGCAACAGGGGAAAGCGCATTTTCCAGGGGGGGAGGCATTTTATCACTTTAACACCACACCTGCCATTAAAAGGACTGGAACTAGGAAAATTTGCATGAGGAAAATAATCTATGCTACAACAACACTTTTGACACAGTATAGAGACGACCAGTAGGGCCACTCATTTGAAATTTTGTGTGGCCGCTCATTACGCATTGGCAACCAGTCAATTGCTTTTTCTGGCCAATAAGCAAGCTGGACTAACTTTCCTGGCCAGTAAACTGCATATTTTTGCATAAAAAAGCCGGCTACATGTTGCATCGCCGAGTGGCCCTACTGGTCGTCTCTTTTCTGTGACTATGATTGCAGGAAAACTCTATTACTCAACAGCCTCCAACCTTCTTTCCTTCCATTCTCTTGCGGTGTTTGTTTGAACTCTGTATGGTCGATGCCCGAGTTGACTTTCTGCTCGACTCTTTAACTTTCTTTTCTCTCGGTATTTTCTCCCCTTCTTTGACCTCCTTTCCCCGCTCTTCAGCCGCCTTTCCTCGCTCTTCAGCCTTTGCCAGAGCGGGGTTTTTATAAAACGTCTTTTTTCGCTTCTTTTTGCCCTCATCTTCGTCGTCTTGCTCGATAATTTCGTCCGTTTCCGACATGCTAAAATCCGAATCGATCTGGTCAGATTGTTCGTCTTCCGAAACATATTCCTCATCTCCCGATTCCTCTCCAAAGCCGCCAAGCGCTGTTTTATAAAATTCATCTTCGTCCAATTCATCTGCGAGCAGTTTGGACATCTTATTGCCGGCATTTTTACGTTGTTCTCGCGATTTCGCTAAGCTCTCACTCTCTCCTTGGTCCGCCATCTTGAAGAAAATATGAGTGGTATTGAAGAATATCATTGGGTAGTTGTGGTTGATTTTATAAGTATTAAGGGATAATACGGGGTAATTGTGGTTAATTTAGTTCACATGGTTCACTCACTGACCTCAAAATTTGACTGGTTGCCAACCATAGAACAATATAATTTGGGGTTGGTACCATGGTTGGTACAATAGTACTCTCTGAATAGTACTGATCAATGGAGCCGAAGAAAAATATTGTTTGCGTGAATTTTGGGTGGTTACATTTTCGACTAAATCAAAGGCTGGATAAAATAGTTTTGATTGCATTTTGTACAGTCGCGTCAAAATAAAAATTATTTCATGCATGCACACTGCAATAAAAGATGATGAGGCCTACTTCACAAGTTTTGTGAGTAAGCGGTAAGGATTACTTGTTTATATATCACTACCATATATATGGAGACAGACTTTGTTTGCCTTACAAGCCATCATAAATATTTCGTCTTTGATATATAGTAATAATTATAGGTACATGGAGTGATACTTATTGGTGTATGCGTGAATATATATGATTGGAAATTGGCCTCGTTGGACGATTGGTGAGTGATTTTCAGCTAGTCATCTTGTAGCTTGTTTGCCGAGGAACGAGACAATCGGGCGGCTCTTTATATTCGCAGGTTAGTCACCTTGAGGATGGGCAAATTATTTTAAAATACTACTCTGTTTTAGTTTCTTTTGAATATCAGCAGATATAGATAAGTTATGAACGGATCTAATATTTGAAAATAAAGACATCTTTATGATATAAAATTTCAACATTCAAATCTTCAATTTCTCCAATAATCTAATATCATCAATAGTGCAATGACTGTAGTTGAAATTTATATCCCCAGAGTTTTTTCCATCGGTTTGTGACTTTGCGATCACAGTTTTGTCACGCTCAAATCACGCTTATTAAAAAGCAAAAGTTTCTCACGCTATTATACAGGGTGTATAAAAAAAACTGAGACCTTTAGAAATTATCCTATTGACTTTTAATTAACTTCTCCGTGCATAAAATTCGATTCAATTGTGTTTACGCACCCATGGATTCAGTTACAGGGTGTCTCAAAAAAACCGCTACCCTTAGAAATTAGAGGCTTTAGAAAAAGCCTCGATTTTGTACACTTGGGAATTTAAAATTGCTTATTTGAATTGCATGCAAATATGCCAGACAAAGCGAAATTTCTAAAGCCTCTAATTTCTAAGGGTAGCGGTTTTTTTAGGAACGTCAGGAAATATTCGAGTGAAGGAACGAGCCTTAATCTCAACAAAGGTAATTCTGGCAGGCGAAGAACAGCACGATCGGAGGAAAACATTGCCACTGAATTCCCAGGGGTCTAAAATCTATTGTGCTTGAAAACAAAGTGAATATCTTAGAATATTAAGTGGTTGCGTTTTTTTTTATACAGGGCGTTTTTTTTTATACACCCTGTACAGGGTGTATAAAAAAAAACGCAACCACTTAATATTCTAAGATATTCACTTTGTTTTCAAGCACAATAGATTTTAGACCCCTGGGAATTCAGCGGCAATGTTTTCCTCCGATCGTGCTGTTCTTCGCCTGCCAGAATTACCTTTGTTGAGATTAAGGCTCGTTCCTTCACTCGAATATTTCCTGACGTTCCTCAAGATTGTCGCTTTGTGAGGAGGGTCCCGATCAGGAAATCTTGCTCGAAAAAGGTTTTGCACTTCAGTTGTGTTTTGATTTCGGTTGTACTGTAAAACTATGAAAATTCGTTGTTCGGTTGTTAGCTGATTTGTGCGATTATAAATTCCCAGGGGCCTAAATCTATTGTGCTTGAAAACAAAGTGAATATCTTAGATTATCATTCACATAATTATATTCTCAATTGTCATTGGCTAATTCACCTACAGATAACTGGTGTAAATAATACGTCAGCTGCAAATAACTGGTGCAAACAGTTTATTGAGCATGCGCACTTTCGGCAAGCACTGCTTAGCTGCAAAATATCGGTTTCTTTAGCCATTTTATAATCATTAGTAAACATGGCCCGTTTTGCAGAGCTGTCGAAAGACGATTTGACCTGTTTGCTCGACCAAAAAGATGCTGACAACACGAAGAAGGCGACCAAAGTTGCACTAAATGTTTTTCGCGAATATTTAAGTAAATGATAAAACAATTATTGAACTCGGTTATCGCAAAATATCGTGATTTATCAGTGTCTCGCAGATCAATTATTTGCCTCTGCCTTCGGCATCGGCAAATAATTGATCTGCTCGCCACTGATAAATCACGATATTTTGCTCAACCTCGTCCAATAATTGTATAATATTAAGTGTTGCGTTTTTTTTTATACACCCTGTACAGGGTGAGTCAGAAAAAACGGACACTTTGCATATATTCAAATTAGCCGCGAACGTATAGCTGGAATTTGTCAATTCCCATGTGACAACAGGACGTGGTTTATTAATGCAAAAGTGTTTATTAACTATAATTCGCAGCGCAGCGCGTGTACTATTATAACTCCCAAAGGGAGATATTTAGGCAACTTATGTCAAATTACAGCCGCTATGCGGCTAATTTGAATTTGAAAGGTGTTTTCTGACTCACCCTGTACAGGGTGAGTCAGAAAAAAGTGATGCCTTTGAAATTAAATACAATAGGGTACAATAGATTCTTTGAAAGAAAATGCAAATATGAAGTTCAATTTCAAAAGGTTCACTATTGTATTAAATTTCAAAGGCATCACTTTTTTCTGACTCACCCTGTAGTACTCAGGCATTCAAATTATAACAATAAGGTGAATTTCTAAAGGTTTCAGTTTTTTTTATACACCCTGTACAAGTTATGTTCTCATTGGTATTCTGATTCAACAATGCATATCACGAGACGAAGCTCTCTTGGGAGCTTTAAAAAAACTCTTGCCTGCTAGGAAAAGGGAAAAACTCATTCACACTGGTTTTCCCGTATTACAAATGTAATCTGCTATATGTTCTTCCCCTTTTTTTAAATTGATTAGATCATCTTCCTGTGTCTGTAGAGTGTAGTCAATTCCCCTCTTTAACACACTTGTTACTTGGCAAATTAGGTTTGATTGTTGACTATTTGACCGTGAAGTAGAGTCAATATCAGTAGGTAACCCCCCCCCATTCACCGTCCAAAGGGATGCCGACAATGACGTCATACCGCCAATGACGTAATGACCGGAAATACCCGCCCACATTCGGAATTAATGATGTACGTTCATGATTTAATTACCCGCCCACATTTGGAATTAATGATGTACGTTGATGAATTAATTACCTGCCCACATGAATTATTAAGTATGCACGTTCAACTACGTGTATCCGGTTTTAATCAAGATGACGTAATGACATGTTTAGTTATATTTAGTTATATTTAGTGTGCGTTTCAAATGTACTATACATGCCTATAAAAAACGCCGCGCTTTTATTAACGTATAGCGCTTGCTTGTCACTATATTGTTCATACTTTTCTTCTCCAGAGAGTCATTATAGGCTTTTAGCCTAGCATGTAATGTACGACTTGAAGTAGTGACCTTAAGTGCTTCACAACCAAGTATTAACCATGCTAATGTTTGTTGTTTTTTCGATGACGATAGGCGAATACTTTATTCCCTCCAGCCACGCTCGAGACCACGTTTGCCTATTCTGAGTTGAGATTTTATTTGGCCAAGTGTAAACAGGTCTTTTTTATTGACGATCATTGGGTATGTTTATCCATGTCGTCTTGAAGCTATATGTATCTATGCTAGGAAGACTTCTGATCTTACTCACACTAATGAGAAGACAACACTAAGGCTATATATGCAGAGGCTGTTGCTCGCGAAGTTGAAAATTGATACCCCCACATGAAATACTTTGATAATCACGCATTTATCAAGCCAATAGTGTTTTCCCACTGACTAAGTTTTATTACTAGCTTACTTAGCTGTGAGATACAAAGGATTTGAATAATTTTTGACAGCTAATTGGAATATAAAATAATGATTTCCGACTTAGCAGCATGAGTCTAAGTAAACATTTTGATCTGTGCACACATATTTTGTTAGTCAGAAACTCATCCTCAAAATATACACCTAGTTAGCACTGATAAGACCTTTTTATTATGACATTACAAAATCGTCTCTCTCTCTCTCCTTTTGCGATAAAAATGTGGACATGTTTGTGAGGCACTTATTGCTGATTTTTGACGCGCTATAGCGATGTTTACTATAGATGCTTACTGATTTTTACTCTGGCATGCTGTGTTCAATGAGCCGTGCGCGCATAAATTTAGGTTGATCTATGCACACATATTTTGTTAGTCATTGACAATACTAAGTTCACGAATCCTTTAAGGGTGATATCGCCACATTGTACAAGTTTTTTCTAGCTGTACCATTCCTTTTGCATAGCACACACATCCTTCTTGAATTCCATCGCCTTCGTATTTTTCTCATGCGTCTTCGCATTAAGTTCTCATTTTTCTCATGCGTCCTCGCATTAAGGCTTTTGTGGCCCTATGCGCCTTCGCATTTTGCTTCGCATTCTTCGCATTTTGCTCATGCGTCTTCGCATTAAGGCCCTTCGTAGCTCGATGGCCCGGAATATCTCAGCCTAGCTGACACTTATAGTCCTAAGTTCGCATTCTGTTTATGCGTCTTCGCATTAAGGCCTTTGTGGCCCTATGAGCCTTCGCATTTTGCTTCGCATTCTGTTCATGCGTCTTCGCATTCTGCTCATGCGTCTTCGCATTCTGCTCATGCGCCTTCGCATTAAGGCCCTTTGTGGTTCGAAGGCCCGGAATATCTCAGCCTAGCTGACACTTATAGTTTTAAGTTCCCATTCTGTTTATGCGTGTTCGCATTAAGGCCTTTGTGGCCCTATGCACCTTCGCATTTTGCTCATGCGTCTTCGCATTAAGTTCGCATTTTGCTCATGCGTCTTCGCATTAAGTTCGCATTTTGCTCATGCGTCTTCGCATTAAGTTCGCATTTTGCTCATGCGTCTTCGCATTAAATTCGCATTTTGCTCATGCGTCTTCGCATTTACTTCGCATTCTGTTCATGCGTCTTCGCATTCTGTTCATGCGTCTTCGCATTCTGCTCATGCGCGTTCGCTTCCGCCCATGCGCCTTCGCATTAAGGCCCTTTGTTTCCCGAAGCCCGATTCGCTTGTGGGACAATTCGGGCGAACTAGTTTGAACGTGATTCAGACAGTACACATGCGCATTCCGCCGACGTCCCGTTTGACAAAATGTGTAGGTCTTGCCATGGAACAGTCTTACGGGACGTCGGGACGCGTTCAGATGCGTCCCGTAGCGACGTCCCGGGGTCCCGTTTGACAAAATGTATAGGTCTTGCCATGGAACAGTCTTACGGGACGTCGCTACGGGACGCATCTGAACGCGTCCCGACGTCCCGTAAGACTGTTCCATGGCAAGACCTACGCATTTTGTCAAACGGAACACCGGGACGTCGCTACGGGACGCATCTGAACGCGTCCCGACGTCCCGTAAGACTGTTCCATGGCAAGACCTACACATTTTGTCAAACGGGACGTCGGCGGAATGCGCATGTGTACTGTCTGAATCACGTTCAAACTAGTTCGCCCGAATTGTCCCACAAGCGAATCGGGCTTCGGGAAACAAAGGGCCTTAATGCGAAGGCGCATGGGCGGAAGCGAACGCGCATGAGCAGAATGCGAAGACGCATGAACAGAATGCGAAGACGCATGAACAGAATGCGAAGTAAATGCGAAGACGCATGAGCAAAATGCGAATTTAATGCGAAGACGCATGAGCAAAATGCGAACTTAATGCGAAGACGCATGAGCAAAATGCGAACTTAATGCGAAGACGCATGAGCAAAATGCGAACTTAATGCGAAGACGCATGAGCAAAATGCGAAGGTGCATAGGGCCACAAAGGCCTTAATGCGAACACGCATAAACAGAATGGGAACTTAAAACTATAAGTGTCAGCTAGGCTGAGATATTCCGGGCCTTCGAACCACAAAGGGCCTTAATGCGAAGGCGCATGAGCAGAATGCGAAGACGCATGAGCAGAATGCGAAGACGCATGAACAGAATGCGAAGCAAAATGCGAAGGCTCATAGGGCCACAAAGGCCTTAATGCGAAGACGCATAAACAGAATGCGAACTTAGGACTATAAGTGTCAGCTAGGCTGAGATATTCCGGGCCATCGAGCTACGAAGGGCCTTAATGCGAAGACGCATGAGCAAATGCGAAGAATGCGAAGCAAATGCGAAGGCGCATAGGGCCATTAAAGCCTTAATGCGAGGACGCATGAGAAAAATTAGAACTTAATGCGAAGACGCATGAGAAAAATACGAAGGCGATGGAATTCAAGAAGGATGTGTGCTATGCAAAAGGAATGGTACAGCTAGAAAAAACTTGTACAATGTGGCGATATCACCCTTAAAGGATTCGTGAACTTAGTATTGTCAATGACTAACAAAATATGTGTGCATAGATCAACCTAAATTTATGCGCGCACGGCTCATTGAACACAGCATGCCAGAGTAAAAATCAGTAAGCATCTATAGTAAA
Source organism: Trachythela sp. YZ-2020 (assembly GCA_016169945.1). NCBI lineage: Eukaryota > Metazoa > Cnidaria > Anthozoa > Malacalcyonacea > Clavulariidae > Trachythela > Trachythela sp. YZ-2020. The sequence goes on along the minus strand of JADLSH010000344.1, from coordinate 526,851 downwards.
CATCGCTATAGCGCGTCAAAAATCAGCAATAAGTGCCTCACAAACATGTCCACATTTTTATCGCAAAAGGAGAGAGAGAGAGACGATTTTGTAATGTCATAATAAAGGTCTTATCAGTGCTAACTAGGTGTATATTTTGAGGATGAGTTTCTGACTAACAAAATATGTGTGCACAGATCAAAATGTTTACTTAGACTCATGCTGCTAAGTCGGAAATCATTATTTTATATTCCAATTAGCTGTCAAAAATTATTCAAATCCTTTGTATCTCACAGCTAAGTAAGCTAGTAATAAAACTTAGTCAGTGGGAAATCACTATTGGCTTGATAAATGCGTGATTATCAAAGTATTTCATGTGGGGGTATCAATTTTCAACTTCGTGAGCAACAGCCTCTGCATATATAGCCTTAGTGTTGTCTTCATTAGTGTGAGTAAGATCAGAAGTCTTCCTAGCATAGATACATATAGCTTCAAGACGACATGGATAAACATACCCAATGATCGGCAATAAAAAAGACCTGTTTACACTTGGCCAAATAAAATCTCAACTCAGAATAGGCAAACGTGGTCTCGAGCGTGGCTGGAGGGAATAAAGTATTCGCCTATCGTCATCGAAAAAACAACAAACATTAGCATGGTTAATACTTGGTTGTGAAGCACTTAAGGTCACTACTTCAAGTCGTACATTACATGCTAGGCTAAAAGCCTATAATGACTCTCTGGAGAAGAAAAGTATGAACAAATATAGTGACAAGCAAGCGCTATACGTTAATAAAAGCGCGGCGTTTTTTATAGGCATGTATAGTACATTTGAAACGCACACTAAATATAACTAAACATGTCATTACGTCATCTTGATTAAAACCGGATACACGTAGTTGAACGTGCATACTTAATAATTCATGTGGGCAGGTAATTAATTCATCAACGTACATCATTAATTCCAAATGTGGGCGGGTAATTAAATCATGAACGTACATCATTAATTCCGAATGTGGGCGGGTATTTCCGGTCATTACGTCATTGGCGGTATGACGTCATTGTCGGCATCCCTTTGGACGGTGAATGGGGGGGGTTACCTACTAATATCACCATAGTTGATTAAATTGTTTTCGCAGAACTTGAGTTCATAAGAAGGTTTTCCTGAGTTTTGTTTTCATACTGCCGAAACTCTCAATAAGACAATATACAGTTTGTACGAAATTCGTTTCAAAAAGGAAACCATTTGACACTTTCCGTTAAGGGTCAGGTAGAGTTGACAGTTGTATAATCGCGGTAAACAGTTACAGTAATCCAATATCCTGTCTAGCTACCGACTTAATCGTGTCTATTGAGATCTGTCATTATGTTGGAAGAAATAGTCGGCATGTTTTTATCAGTTTTCTCGCTTTTCATGAACGAAACGCCACGAGTATCTTTCCGAGACCAAAGTTATCAAACCGCAAGTGAGTCAAGTGACACAGAAGAAATACGAACGCCTGAACCGAACGATGAAAGATGGCTGTCATATATCAACAAAGAATACGAAAACTCTAATAACAACGAAGAGTTAACTTCATCATCGCCCGCATTGGCTAGTCAAAGATTGACAGACTATTGCAGGCTTGGTGATGTCTCGCCTGGACCGAGGACTAGTTATTGGGAGTCCATTCGTAAAAGTTTATGGACAAGTCTTAGCATAACGATCGCTATCGTCCCTCTAACGGCTTTCACGATGGCGTTTCTGTATTTGGATTTAAAGACGACAGATCTTTGTGTAGAGTGGCAATATCACAACCACAGTTTGCCGTTGTCTGTGAAACGACTTCGAGTCATTGGTGACAGTGTGGAAGCGATGATAATCAATCTTTGGTTTCCGCTAACAACTGTTGTGTTATTCGGCTGGAAAGTTTTTAAACTGAAGTTTATTTCAACTTTTTATGTTGGCGTTATTTTTGGAGAAGCGGTAATAATCTATTACTTATTTTTACTAGTATTTGGGGCCTATGATACGCATATGTATTACAGATACCCTGGAAACGTGTTATTCTTTACTGGCTTAGTAATCTGCAGTGTTGTGGTACTACGCAATATTCGAGCGAGTGAGCAGACAGTATCCTATTCTAACTTTCATATATTGGCTCTAGTGTCGTCAGAATTCGCCCTGTGTTCCATAATGTCATTTATCTACAGGTACTCTATAGTTCCTTTTTTCAATAGTCTAAAAGAAGAAAATTATAAATTCATGGTCGCTGCCATAGCACCCGCGTTAACCATCATCCCCGCGGTAATTTGTAAGCACATTGCATTGAGGCGAAGTTCCGAGGTTGTACACCCCGGCCGGAGTTTTGTCCTAGTGTACTTTATCCGAGGTGGGGTAATTTACTTATACCGTACCATGCAAGCGGACTTCACAAACATTTGGCTGTTTGTTGGGCTATCATTGTTTTCTGGTGTTTTGAACTTTTTGAAGAAAGCTACTCATCGATTACGAATAAAATTGTGGAGATGCATCATCTCACTTTTGAAGCGAACTATTTGTTGCAAAAGGCTTAATGAAATGTCGTGTGACACACCGCATTATAGACGGTTAAAGGCTGATTTAGAAATTCAAGATATGCTTTTTGAGTACAGTACACTTGTTCTGAGCCAAGGGTACTTTGTCTTGTACTTTGTAGAAAGTTTTAAACTTTCCGTTTCGTCTATCTTGTACGAGTCTTTGAGGAGAATCGCTATTGGCATTGGGATTGACTTCTTTTTCAATTGCCTGTCCAATTTTGTGGAAATCCATTACTACAATATTCCAGTTGGTCGCGTGTGGACGAAGTATTGGAAACGACATATGTTGGCTAACGTCATCCTTGTCATGGTGGTAGTGTCATACTTTAGTCCAGTCCTTCTCTCGGTTTTTCAATCGCGCGTTAATGGGACTGGGGAAAGCAATAGAAAGTATATTGTCAGAAATTGTACGTTATTCTAGTCTGGTCCGGTCATAAAACTAAGTCAATTGGCCTATATAGTTCTAGGTGGATTTCACTAAGCGTTTGACATGCTGCTACACATGGTGGTCACCTTCAAATGTGTTGAGTCATACTTATGAGCTAACAAAAGATTTTAAATGTTTCCATTACGTGTATTTGCTATCACAGGTTTTTTTTTAAGAAAAATTTAGAACTGCACATTTTGCCATACTGTCCCATACAAAAATTTTGTCCCAAACTGCACATTTTGCCATACAAAAGGGACCTTCACTGGGAGGATAGTTTACTGGGGCTAACATTATGTGGTGCTGGGAGGGAGCTTTGGCCCCCAGTATAATAATTAAAAGTCCTGCGACATGTCATAGCATGAAATTCAACTCGCGCAAATGGCACCATTTTTTTTATTATTAAACTTTCATTAACTGATTCTCATCCCAAATTGTCAACAAAAATTATATTGTTGAGTTTGTTATGAGAAATTCTGGTACTGCTTTTGTTATTGAAGCTATATGTATTCCATTTATTCCTTCGATTACTTTAGTTTTCTACAATAAATATCCATATCCTGAAAGTTCGTATTTTTTTCAACTGCACAAAATATTTTTTAGAGTTGCACAAATTGATTTAGAACTGCACATTTTGTGTAGAACTGCACGTTAAAAAAAACCCTGGTCTGGACCGAGGACTAATTATTGGGAGTCCATTCGTAAAAGTTTGTGCACAAGTCTTAGCATAACGATTGCTATCGTCCCTCTAACGGCTTTCACGATGGCGTTTCTGTATTTGGATTTAAAGACGACAGATCTTTGTGTAGAGTGGCAATATCACAACCACAGTTTGCCGTTGTCTGTGAAACGACTTCGAGTCATTGGTGACAGTGTGGAAGCGATGATAATCAATCTTTGGTTTCCGCTAACAACTGTTGTGTTATTCGGCTGGAAAGTTTTTAAACTGAAGTTTATTTCAACTTTTTATGTTGCCGTTATTTTTGGAGAAGCTGTAATAATCTATTACTTGTTTTTACTCGTATTTGGTGCCTACGATACGCATATGTATTACAGATACCCTGGAAATGTGTTATTCTTTACTGGCTTAGTAATCTGCAGTGTTGTGGTACTACGCAATATTCGAGCGAGTGAGCAGACAGTATCCTATTCTAACTTTCATATATTGGCTCTAGTGTCGTCAGAATTCGCCCTGTGTTCCATAATATCATTTATCTACAGGTACTCTATAGTAGCTTTTTTCAATAGTCTAAAACAAGAAAATTATAGATTCATGGTCGCTGCCATAGCACCTGCGTTAACCATCATCCCCGCGGTAATTTGTAAGCACATTGCATTGAGGCTAAATTACGAGGTTGTACACCCCGGCCGGAGTTTTGTCCTAGTGTACTTTGTCCGAGGTGGGGTAATTTACTTATACCGTACCATGCAAGCGGACTTTACAAACATTTGGCTGTGTGTTTTTATTACATTGTTGATGATGACAGGCTATCATTGTTTTCTGGTGTTTTGAACTTTTTGAAGAAAGCGACTCATCGATTACGAATAAAATTGTGGAGATGCATCATCTCACTTTTGAAGCGAACTATTTGTTGTAAAAGCCTGAATGAAATGCCGTGTGACACACCGCATTATAGACGGTTAAGGCTGATTTAGAAATTCAAGATATGCTCTTTGAGCACAGTACACTAGTTCTGGAAGCAAAGTACTTTGTCTTCATACTTTGTAGAAAGTTTTAAACTTTCAATTTCGTCTATCACGCATTTTGATCTTTTGAAGTCGCTATTGGCATTGGGTTAAACTTCTTTTTCAATTGTCAATTTACACAGCAAATCCATTACTACAATATTCAGTTGGTCGCGTGTGGACGAAGTATTGAAACGACATATATTTGTTGTTCATCGCTTGTCGCTGTTGGTAGTATCATCTTCAGTCCAGTCCTTCTCTCGGTGTTTCAAGCGCGCGTTAATGCTGGGACTGGGGAAAGCAGCCGAAAGTTCATTGTCAGAAATTGTGTGCGTTGTCCTGATCGGGTCCGGTCATGAAACTTCAGTTAATTGGCCTTATGTAGTTATAGGTGAGTTTCACTTCAGCGTTTGGCGGTGCTGCATGGTGGTACCTTCAAATAATATTGACATTTATGCGCTAAAAAAGAGATTTTCGTCTTTCCGTGCGTGTTTTTGCCATCAAACACAAGGTAAACACATTTTAAAGTCAGTGACCAGCCATCATAAAACGAAACTATTTTCGTGTTTTGAGAGTCGTAAAAGTTAGTTTGTGAAAAAGTTTATGAAAGTAATAAAAATATTGGAGAAGATAAGCTATCGTGCAATGTTTAACAGATATTGAAATTTTTGGACTCTGTTTGCGTTGTGAAACAATCACGTTTGATGGTGTAGGCACTTTGTTTTGGCTTCAACTTTTCCTGGCATGTTTTCGTTCCAGTTTAAACATTGAGTTCACTGGCTCTCACCAGTGGCTCTCAATCTTTCCTTATCCGCCATCTTGAAGGAAATATGAGTGGTATTGAAGAATATGATTGGGTAGTTGTGGTTCAAAAAGTATTAAGGGATAATGCGGGGTAATTGTGGTAATTTAGTTCACAAGATTCACTCACTGACCTCAGGATTCGACTAGTTGCGAACCATAGAACAATATAATTTGGGGTTGGTACAATGGTACTGGTCAATGGAGCCGAAGAAAATTATTTTTTTGAGTGAATTTTGGGTGGCTAAAATTTCGACTAAATCAAAAGCTGGGTAAAATAGTTTTGATTGCATTTTCTACAGTCGCGTCAAAATAAAAATTATTGCTATTAGTCATGCATGCACACTGCAATACAAGAAGATAAAAATCAGTTCTAAAATACAATAGTGAGGCCTACTTCACAAAGTTTTGTGAGTAAGCGGTAAGGATTACTTGATTATATATATCACCACCATATATATGGATGACAGACTTTGTTTGCCTTAATACAAACCATAAATATTTCGTCTTTGATATATAGTATTGTTGCATGCGTGAATATATGATTGGACTAATTGGCCTAGTTGGAAGATTGGAGAGTGATTTTCCGAAGTCATCTTGTCAGGGACTGCGAAGCAGGGTGGCTAATCTGTCGGCATACAAATTGCCAATTTCTAGTAAGAATACACAATTAAACATACTATAATTGCTACATATAAGAAGAAATTAAACTAAATAAAAAACATTATTATATATACGCCTGTTTAGCTAACTATGAGGCTTTTGTAATTTGTTAATGATGGGTATACTGCTTGTTCGATATCTGGATCGACAACTAGATATTCACAAATCGCGGATGCATATTTCCAGGCATGTCTAGATAGGATGATAGACGGCTGAAAGCCATTTCATTATCATTTCATGATTCTTTGCGTACGTACGATCAATGGTAGATTTGGTAGTCTTCTTTTTGTTCGGCCAAATATTTGCAAAAGTCTGATCTTGTGACGATGCACTTAAGTGCGCCAAAATAGCATTTTAGGGTAAGATATCAAAATTCTCTGAGCGAACATGCTACTAAAGGTCTCAAGCCTTAACATTCGGTTACAGTACTTTACCGTACCAGCCGAGTTTGCAGCTTGTTTATTAAAGAAACGTAACAATTGAACTGCTTATGCAGGTTAGATACATAAGTTATGAACGGATGTTATATTTGAAAATAAAGACGTCTTTATCAGAATAAAGCATCTGGAAATTGTAATTTTATAGTAGAATACATAGAAGATTAAACATACCATAATTTTCACAACTTCATAAAGAAGTTAAACCTAAATAAATATTAGTATATATATACACCTGTTTAGCTAACTATAAAGGGGCTTTTGTAATTTATTAATGATCAGATGCTACTTATTTCGATACTCTGGATCAGACAGCTAGATATTACAAGCCGCGGATGCATATTTTCGGTATAATCTGAATAGGATGATGAGCCTTGGTTTCAAGAAGCCATTTTCACATGATCATTTCATGATTCATTTGCCTACAATGCGATCGAAGTAGATTTGGTAATCAGCTGCTTTTCTACAAATATTTGCAAAGCCAAGTCAGTCTTGTGATGCATAAAGTGCATGAAATGGCATTTAGGGTGTAATTTCAAATTCTCTGGGCGACATGCCATACCCCCTATAAAGGTCTAAGCCTTCTTGACCTAAGTTTCCCGATGCCTTTGCAACACCTTCAGATTTGCAGCTTGTTTACAATAAAGAAACTTGTAACAATTGGGTTGCTGCTTATATTCGCAGGTTAGATATAAGTTATGAACGGATGTTATATTTGAAAATAAAGACGTCTTTATGAAATATAATTTAAACATTCAAATCTTTAATTTCTCCAATAAACTAATATCATCAATAGTACAATACAATGTATCACATAGTATGTGTACCGTTTTTAATTATTTAAGACTGTTGAAATTTAAATCCACAGACCTTTTTCCATCGGTTTGTGACTTTGCAATCACAGTTTTGTCACGCTCAAATCACGCGTATTAAAAAGCAAAAGTTTCCCACGCTATTATACAAGTTATGTTCTCATTGGTATTGTGATTCAACAATGCATATCACGAGACGAAGCTCTCTTGGGAGCTGCTAGGACCTGCTAGAAAAACGCCGTAAACAAGGCAAGGGCCTATGGGAAAAACTCATTCACACTGATTTTCCCGTATTACAAATGTAATCTGCTATATGTTCTTTCCCTTTTTTTAGATTGATTAGATCATCTTCCTGTTTCTGTAGTAAATTCCCCTGTTAGTTTAACACACTTGTGACTTGCCAAATTAGGTTTGATAGTTGACTATTTGACCGTGAAGTACAGTCAATATCACCATAATTGGTAAATTGTTTTCGCAGAACTTGAGTTCATAAGAAGGTTTTCCTGAGTTTTGTTTTCATACTGCCGAAACTCTCAATAAGACAATATACAGTTTGTACGAAATTCGTTTCAAAAAGGAAACCATTTGACACTTTCCGTTAAAGGTCAGGTAGAGTTGACAGTTGTATAATCGCGGTAAAAAGGTACAGTAATCCAATGTCCGGTAAGCTACCGACTTAATCGTGTCTATTGAGATCTGTCATTATGTTGGAAGAAATAGTCGGCATGTTTTTATCAGTTTTCTCGCTTTTCATGAACGAAACGCCACGAGTATATTTCGGCCGAGACCAAAGTTATCAGACAAGTGAGCCAAGTGACCCAGAAGAAATACAAACGCCTGAACCGAACGGTGAAAGATGGCTGTCATATATCAACAAAGAATACGGAAACTCTAATAACGTCGAAGAATTGACTTCATCATTGCCCGCATTGGCTAGTGAAAGATTGACAGACTATTGCAGGCTTGGTGATGTCTCGCCTGGACCGAGGACTAGTTTTTTGGAGTCCATTCGTAAAAGTTTATGCACAAGTCTTAGCATAACGATCGCTATCGTCCCTCTAACGGCTTTCACGATGGCGTTTCTGTATTTGGATTTAAAGACGACAGATCTTTGTGTAGAGTGGCAATATCACAACCACAGTTTGCCGTTGTCTGTGAAACGTCTTCGAGTCATTGGTGACAGTGTGGAAGCGATGATAATCAATCTTTGGTTTCCGCTAACAACTGTTGTGTTATTTGGCTGGAAAGTTTTTAAACTGAAGTTTATTTCAACTTTTTATGTTGCCGTTATTTTTGGAGAAGCTGTAATAATCTATTACTTGTTTTTACTCGTATTTGGTGCCTACGATACGCATATGTATTACAGATACCCTGGAAACGTGTTATTCTTTACTGGCTTAGTAATCTGCAGTGTTGTGGTACTACGCAATATTCGAGCGAGTGAGCAGACAGTATCCTATTCTAACTTTCATATATTGGCTCTAGTGTCGTCAGAATTCGCCCTGTGTTCCATAATGACATTTATCTACAGGTACTCTATAGTTCCTTTTTTCAATAGTCTAAAAGAAGAAAATTATAAATTCATGGTCGCTGCCATAGCACCCGCGTTAACCATCATCCCCGCGGTAATTTGTAAGCACATTGCATTGAGGCGAAGTTCCGAGGTTGTACACCCCGGCCGGAGTTTTGTCCTAGTGTACTTTGTCCGAGGTGGGGTAATTTACGTATACCGTACCATGCAAGCGGACTTTACAAACATTTGGCTGTTTGTTGGGCTATCATTGTTTTCTGGTGTTTTGAACTTTTTGAAGAAAGCTACTCATCGAATACGAATAAAATTGTGGAGATGCATCATCTCACTTTTGAAGCGAACTATTTGTTGCAAAAGGCTTAATGAAATGTCGTGTGACACACCGCATTATAGACGGTTAAAGGCTGATTTAGAAATTCAAGATATGCTTTTTGAGTACAGTACACTTGTTCTGAGCCAAGGGTACTTTGTCTTGTACTTTGTAGAAAGTTTTAAACTTTCAGTGTCGTCCATCTTGTACGAGTCTTTGAGGAGAATCGCTATTGGCATTGGGATTGACTTATTTTTCAATTGCCTATCCAATTATGTGCAAATCCATTATTACAATATTCCAGTCGGACGTGTGTGGACGAAGTACTGGAAACGACATGTGTTGGCTAACGTCATCATTGTCATGGTGATAGTGTCATACTTTAGCCCAGTCTTTCTCACCGTTTTTCATGCGCGCGTTAATTCGACTGGAGCAAGCAACGGAACGTATATAGTCAGAAACTGTACGCTATTCTAGTCTGGTCCTGTCGTAAGTTGGCCTAGTATAGTTATACACGTGGTGATCACCTTCAAATGTGTTGACACTTATGAGCTAACAAATTATTTTAAATGTTTCCATTACGTGTACTTATTTATTTATGTAAACATATTTTGCCAGCATAACTGCTTCAGTTGTAAAACTGCTATCAATGCAGGTCCTAATTTGTTTAAAAATACAAAAAATATAAAAATGGCATGATAACATTATGATATATGCTAGCTATTTTACACTATTATAAAGGTTGTCCTTTGCAAACCTTAAAAATCTTAAAAAGTAGAAAGTTCATTAAAAATTTGTGCTCTTTTATAGAAGATGAGCGTTGGGTGCTAGTTAATTTAGTTCGTTCCAAAATTAGCTTTCTATTGTTCCTGGTATTATAATTATGTTGATGTCACAATTTCGAGTTTTGAAATAGTCAGCAAAATATAGCGGTGATTTATTCTCAATACATTTCTGGACGAGCATGACCACTTGGGTATTTCTTCGTTCATAGAGAGGTTTCTATCGCAGCATAGAGAGGTTTCCATCGCAGGCCAATACATATACTAAACAATTTAGCCACTCCGCCGATAACTGTCTTTCAGTGACCAGCCATCATGTGCGGCCTATATTCTAGCTGCCTATAAGAAATGTAGTATCTATACCCACTTAGGGGTGGACCATTAGATTTTTGATGGGGGGGAAGGGTATGGAAGAATTTTTCTCTAACAGGCAAGGCAGGTATTTTTTTGGCCGAAATGCTGTGTATAAATTACATAATAGAATACGTGTCAACATGTTATATGCTGTATCGTTTTAATATACTGGAAACGAATAGCATAACTAAATGTTAAAAGTAGGTATACCAAAGCTAGTGATTTTCACAAACAATGTTAAACTTCTAGAGAAAAGAATAAGGGATAACCCCCCTCCCACCCCCCACCACCACCACCACCACCAAATATACAGGTAAAGGCAGCCTTGGGGGAGGGTCTAAACTGCAGATTGCAGCTGGTTGATGCAGGTTAATGGGATACTCAACATGGCTTTTGCCGGCTATTTTCAGGTTGTTCTAGCCCGTTGAAATTTAAACTGCTGTTTTGGTTTGTGCATTTCCTTATGTCCGCTTATTTCAAAACTTTGGAAAATATAACTTCTATTGATCGGCAGACAAGATTTGTGAATTGTGGAAAGGAAAGTTTGCTTTGACGTTCTTGGAAGAGACATTTATGCACATTGATAGTTAAATTTACGCGTGGAGTTTATCCCGCGTGTTTTCCCGCTAGAGCTTGTATTTGGAACCTTTGTATCGTAAATAAATCTATAAAATTATCGTTTACAAGGGGAATTTATATTCATTTGTTGGAATACGGTCAAGGAATTATAATCACTCATATATACCTTGCTAGCGCCAGTGGTTTCTGAGCTCAGAATTCACTGCTATAGGCTATAGCTTGCAGGGTAGCTTTATATTAGCGGGACAGAGACATTCAAAAGAGTGTCCTAAATACTAATGGTAAGGAATTCAAATTAAAAGGCTTACCATCCGAAACCAATTATAAATATTTTCTCGTTGTCAAGGAGACATTTAGTCATTTAGTTAATATATTCGTATATTCACTCACCATGACAAGAGAAGTACCATTAAGTCTATTAATTAAAAGAGCAACCTAATTTTATTGCCTATAGTAGACGGATTGCGGAGTACGGAGTCTATCAAAAAGTCTTTCTTTACGATAGGCAATCGATTTTTATCAGCTTAACATTCGTTTTTAACTAGACGCGTTTTCCACCATACATGCCCCCCCTTCCCCGCGTGGTAGAACATGCCCCCCCCCTCTCCTCACTCCGTAGTCCATAGTCTACACTCCGTCTTTTCCACCATGCCTTGTCTAGTTGTGTATAATTGGTTGGTTTCGGTCACAGTTTCGGTAAACATGCAGCTATAGGCGCCAGTATGTGGTGATCAACTTCACAAATGTTGACAATTCTATAGGAGCAAGAAAATTCAACTCGTTCTCATTTCTATTTATTGACACCGAATACAAGACTACTTAGTACATATAATGAAAAGAATCAAGATTTTCTCACGCTGAGAACTAGTAATCAACCGGCATCACCAGATAAGATCGGCTACACGAGTGATAGTGCGTAGTCTTACTGGTAAAGGCCGTAGCATTTTCTTTTATGTCGAAGTTATTAGCTCTACCTGCAGAGTGCTGAGGAAACAAAGAAATACGCGTGCAAAACAGCCCTTTACACATGTGAAAATCTCACATCTTATCAACAAGATGTGTTCGTAACAGACTTGCAGCAAGCTTGTCAACAAGTTGTAACAATGCTAGCTGTCACTTTATCAAGTTGCTACAAGGTTGTCACTCGCTTAACTTGTTAACACTTAACAGGTTGTTGAGTTGCAGAACGTGATAAGAAGTTATTAGAACTACTTGTAACCAGTGGTGGATTACCAAGTAGGCAGAGTAGGCTGAAGCCTACAGGCCCGGGCTTTCAAGAGGCCCGTGATTTTCAGAGAATGCACTTTTTATTAGAATTATTACTATTTTTTTACATTAGTACAGAAAACAGCCTCAGAAAGCGGGAAATAGCATTTCCGAGCCCTTAAATTTCCAAATATTTAGGCAGAAGATGGCCCGGACCTCGCTGGAAGATGTGTCACCGTTTATACAGGCGTGAAAATATCATTCTCAAGGCCCGCGAATTTTACTTAGCCTACAGGCCCCGTAACTGGTAATCCGCCACTGCTTGTAACAAGTCTGTTGAGTCTACAACTTTGTACTGTTGTAGCAAGTTGTCAACAAGCCGTTCATAACTTGTCAACGTGCAGGGAACAAGCAGTGCGAACACATGCTGATAACAAGTAGTTGAAACAGAATTTGTACAAGCTAGTTTACAAATTGTGCGTTTTTACGTGTTTGTTGCACACCTGATCAGGCGCCGAACTGACTTGATAATTTTATAGCCGTGCGGTGCTATAAAATAAAAAGGGTCGTGCTTAATTGTTCAGACACCGTGCTTCCTGTCATCTATATAATTCATCGAATTACTATAAGTTCGGTTCACGAACAGTACGCTGTCTATTGTACGAATTCGAGTACAGCTAACCGTATACCATGCGAATAAGTGGAACGGATTCGTCCGTCTCGTTTGAAAGTGATAGTCTTAGAAAAGGATTATTGTTCCTTTCTGTGAAAGCCGTCACCTCTCCTATAGAGTACGTTCTTTGTAAAATATACTGGGAATCATTAACTTGGCCAATATTGCAAGAATATTCAAATGTTCCGAAGTAAGCAAGTAATGAATTCCTATTTCTGTCAGGAGAAAGTGGGCGTAGTCTCACACTTACTTTGTTCTATATTTGACAAGTTACGTTTTCAGTGTGATTGAAATACCGGGAACTGAAACTAGTGAGGATGTGCTTCGTCTATATATGTGAGGAGGCATAGGCAGAGGGACCTACAGGACCCAGAGATTTTGTCATCTATAGGAATTTTCCAAGAAAATGTCATTGTATACACACAATTTAATCGTAATGAAACTTATTGATTCTGAGAAATCACGTGATTTCTCAGAATTGATTAAATTCTTTATAGGTCCCTTTTCCTGTGCCTCCTCACATATATATATATATACTCCAAATAACCATTGGTCATTGCATTCACGACAAAGCAGTAAAAGCGTCAGTACGTTTGGACATTTAAGCTCTAGACTGTCAATATTTGATCACGTAATACTGCAATTGTGTTATTTACACAGCTACACTATTTCTTCGAGCTAAAATGTTGGAAGAAATTATCGCCGGTTTTCTATCGTTGTTTTCGGTATTCACCATGGACACACCACAATTTTCCCGTGATAAAGCAAGCATAATTGGTTCTGGTGAGGAAAAATTGGATGACTGGTCCGCTCTGTGGCAGAATGAGCCGCACACCGAATATGGTACATTTGAAGAGGGAAACAGCTTTATACCAACGAAGTTACAATATGTACAAATCAAAGGAGATGAAATCCAAGACCAAATCCAAGACCAAATCAAACATACATATCGGCAATCACTAATAAGAAGTCTCAAAGCAAATCTCAGTATCACCTTGGCTGTGTTCCTACTTGCAACAATCGGGATAGCGTTTCTATATTTTGATTTAAGAACTTGTGATTTGTGTTTCGAATGGAGAAATCATAACAATACTATACCGTTCGCCGTTATGAGGCTCAAGTTGATCGGTGACTGTATCGAAGGGATTTTGTTGAATTTTTGGTTCCCCACAAGTTTGGTTATTTTGTTCGGATGGACTGAATTCAAAAGGCATTATACTTCGACTGTGTTTGTGGGGTCCCTAATTGGTGTAATTGCTACATTGTATTTAACCTTCCTGCTATTGTTGGGTGTATATGACACGAAAGTTGTGTATCGTGTGCCAGGTAATGTACTGTTCGCAACCAATCTGATAGTGAGCAGTGTCGTTGTTGTCCGTAAGATCAAAGAAATCCGTCCAAACATCACCTACTCAGATGTCCAAATAATGGCCGTCATTTCTGTGGAATTCCTAACCTCCTTTACGATTGCAATGTATTACAGATATGCTGCTGTTCCATGGTTTAACTCCTTGGACAATGAAACGTATAAATTTATCGTGGCTACTCTAACCCCGTTGCTTACATTGTTTCCAACCGCCGTTTGCAAGCATATGGCGTTGTGGCGTAGCTCGGAGATAATTGAGCCCCAACGAAGTTTTGTACTTTTGTACTTTATGCGCGGAGCAAGCATCGCCCTATATCGAATTATGCAGGCTGATTTCAAGAGTATATGGCTGTTTATCGGTCTATCCTTATTCTCAGGGTTCTCCAATGTGTTTAGAACGGCAACGTTGAGCTTACGGAATAGAATATGGGCACGAGTTATCAAGTTGTTGAGAAAAACCTGTTGTACAACACTGCGACAACTGCCTGTTAATACACCTCACTCTAGACGGCTCAAGGCTGACACAGAGATTCAGAATATGCTATTTGAGAACAACACTTTAATAATCAGTCAAGCATATCTAGTCTTGTATATGATCATAAGTTTTGAACTCTCAGATTGGATGGTGATAAAGGAGTCCCTAATCAGACTTATAATTGGGCTTGCCATTGAATTCATTTTCAACTTTTCAGTTGTCTATTTTTATCCACATTCATTGGTACGACTGCGTGAATATATGCGTGAATATATGATTGGAAATTGGCCTCGTTGGACGATTGGTGAGTGATTTCAGCTAGTCATCTTGTAGCTTGTTTCATTTGTCGAGGAACGAGACAATCGGGCAGGTTAGTCACCTTGAGGATGGACAAATTATTAATACTACTCTGAGTTAGTTTCTTTTGAATATTAGCAGATATAGATAAAAGTTATGAACGGATGTTATATTTGAAAATAAAGACGTCTTTATGATATAAAATTTCAACATTCAATTCTTTAATTTCTGCAATAAACAAATGTCATCAATATTACAATACAATACAATATATGATAATTACAATGTATCAGATAGTATGTGTACTGTTTTAAATTATTTAAGACTGTTGAAATTTAAATCCCCAGAGCTTTTTCCATCAGTTTGTGACTTTGCGATCACAGTTTTGTCACGCTCAAATCACGCGTGATGTAACATGGCCTTTAGGAGCTTTAAAAAAACTTTTGCCTGCTAGAAAAACGTGAACACTGATTTTCCAGTATTACAAATGCTTGTAAATATAATCTGCTATATGTTCTTCCCGTTTTTAGATTGATTAGACCATCTTCCTGTTTGCGTAGCATTTTCCTGAGTTTTGTTTTCATAATTGACCCTTTCCGTTAAGGGACAGGAAGCGTTGGAAGTACAGTAATTCCAAGTCCTATACACCGACTTAATCGTGTCTATTGAGATCTGTCATCATGTTGGAAGAAATAGTCGGCATGTTTTTATCAGTTTTCTCGCTTTTCATGAACGAAACGCCACGGGTATCTTTCCGAGACCAAAGTTATCAGACAAGTGAGTCAAGTGACCCAGAAGAAATACAAACGCCTGAACCGAACGATGAAAGATGGCTGTCATATATCAACAAAGAATACGAAAACTCTAATAACAACGAAGAGTTAACTTCATCATCGCCCGAATTGGCTAGTCAAAGACTGACAGACTATTGCAGGCTTGGTGATGTCTCGCCTGGACGAAGGACTAGTTATTGGGAGTCCATTCGTAAAAGTTTATGGACAAGTTTTAGCATAACGATTGCTATCGTCCCTCTAACGGCTTTCGCGCTGGCGCTACTGTATTTGGATTTAAAGACGATAGATCTTTGTGTAGAGTGGCAATATCACAACCACAGTTTGCCGTTGTCTGCGAAACGACTTGGACTCATTGGTCGCAGTGTGGCAGTGATGATAACCAATCTTTGGTTTCCGCTAACAATTGTTGTGTTATTCGGCTGGAAAGTTTTTAAACTGAAGTTTATTTCAATATTCTATGTTGCCGTTATTTTTGGAGAAGCGGTAATAATATATTACTTATTTTTACAAGTATTTGGGGCCTACGATACGCATGTGCTGATTACAGATATCCTGGAAATGTGTTATTCTTTACTGGCTTAATAATCTGTAGTGTTGTGGTAATACGCAATATTCGAGCGAGTGAGCAGACAGTATCTTATTCTAACTTTCATATATTGGCTCTAGTGTCGTCAGAATTTTTCGTGTGTTCTATAATGTCATGTATTTACATATACGCTATAGTTCCTTTTTTCAATAGTCTAAAAGAAGAAAATTATAAATTCGTGGTCGCTGCAATAGCACCTGCGTCAACCATCATCCCCGCGATGATTTGTAAGCACATTGCATTGAGGCGAAGTTCCGAGGTTGTACACCCCGGCCGGAGTTTTGTCCTAGTGTACTTTATCCGAGGTGGGGTAATTTACTTATACCGTACCATGCAAGCGGACTTTACAAACATTTGGCTGTTTGTTGGGCTATCATTGTTTTCTGGTGTTTTGAACTTTTTGAAGAAAGCTACTCATCGATTACGAATAAAATTGTGGAGATGCATCATCTCACTTTTGAAGCGAACTATTTGTTGTAAAAGGCTTAATGAAATGCCGTGTGACACACCGCATTATAGACGGTTAAAGGCTGATTTAGAAATTCAAGATATGCTTTTTGAGTACAGTACACTAGTTCTGAGCCAAGGGTACTTTGTCTTGTACTTTGTAGAAAATTTTAAACTTTCAGTTTCGTCTATTTTGTACGAGTCTTTGAGGAGAATCGCTATTGGCATTGGGATTGACTTTTTTTTCAATTGCTTATCCAATTTTGTGGAAATCCATTATTACAATATCCCAATTGGTCGCGTGTGGACGAAGTACTGGAAACGACATATGTTGGCTAACGTCATCCTTGTCATGGTGATAATGTCATACTTTAGCCCAGTCCTTCTCTCGGTTTTTCACGCGCGCGTTAATTCGACTGGAGCAAGCAACGGAACGTATATAGTCAGAAACTGTACGCTATTCTAGTCTGGTCCTGTCGTAAGTTGGCCTAGTATAGTTATACACGTGGTGGTCATCTTCAAATGTGTTGACACTTATGAGCTAAAAAAATATTTTAAATGTTTCCATTACGTGTATTTATTTATTTATGTAAACATATTTTGTCAGGATAACTGCTTCAGTTATAAAACTGCTATCAATGCAGGTCCTAATTTGTTTAAAAATACAAAAAATATAAAAATGACATGATAAGAATATGATATATGCTAGCTATTTTACACTATTAAAAAGGTTGTCCTTTGAAAACCTTAAAGCGGCTCTAAAACCTTAAACCTTAAACTCTAAGCGCGAAAAGCACTATGGGAGCGCAAGTTCAAGTGTAGGAATTGAATTTGGCGGTCATTTGTTAGTGAAATTATTATTATAATATAGTCATCCACCGTATATGACCTATTCTGCAATCTGATTGGCTGAGCTACTCGCTGTATCATTGGCTCACATGCAGTGAGTAGCGGAAACAATATGGCGGCACAAAAACTACAAGAGTTTTGCGAACCAGAAAACAGCGAAATATTCGCTTTGAAAGCGACAAAAACAGACAGAAAAGACTCAAAAAATCATTGACAGGGTAGGAAATACATTTAATATATAGAAATTAGTTTAAAGAAAAGTTTTCTACAGAATTAATAGCGAAAGAGCAGCGAAAAAACATGTTCATGATAATATAAATTTTTCGAAAAGCCGCACGAAAAAACAAATAAATTTGCAGTCAGTAAGCACTTACTTTGCTACACAAAAATTATATAAAATATCTCAAACTTTTTATATCAAGCAATACTGTACTAAAACCGATTATTTCACTTTAAGTTATGAAAAAAACATAACAAAAACATTTAAAAAACATTTAAAAGGTTTGTGGGTGAACGAACTGTAAAAATATTACAGTGAACGAACTGTAAAACGAACTGTAAAAATATTACTCGTCGTATATGGCTGATAGCCGACTCGGTGCTACGCACCTCGTCGGCTATCAGCTCATATACGACTCGAGCTCATGGTATAATTATCAGTTATAGACCTGGAGCGAGGGGTATTCCACAAAGTGAAAGGTCTATAAATGATATATTATACTGAACCTTGTATGGATTTTACTTGTACTAGATACTAGAAAACAGGCGATGAAATTAGACGACGGCCTGGGTACGAGCGGGGTATTAAAAAGTCGAGACATGCAGCTAGGCGCCAGTAGGTGGTGATCAACTTCACAAATGTTGACAATTCTATAGGAGCAAGAAAATTCAACTCGTTCTCATTTCTATTTATTGACACCGAATACAAGACTACTCAGTACATATCAGTAATGAAAAGAATCAAGATTTTCTCACGCTGAGAACTAGTAATCAACCAGCATCACCAGATAAGATCGGCTACAAGAGTGATAGTGCTTAGCCTTACTGGTAAAGGCCGTAGCATTTTCTTTTATGTCGAAGTTATTAGCTCTACCAGAGTGCTCAGGAAACAAAGAAATACGCGTGCAAAACAGCCCTTTACACATGTGAAAATCTCACATCTTATCAACAAGATGTGTTCGTAACAGACTTGTAGCAAGCTTGTCAACAAGTTGTAACAATGCTAGCTGTCACTTTATCAAGTTGCTACAAGGTTGTCACTCGCTTAACTTGTTAACACTTAACAGGTTGTTGAGTTGCAGAACGTGATAAGAAGTTGTTAGAACTACTTGTAACAAGTCTGTTGAGTCAACAACTTTGTACTGTTGTAGCAAGTTGTCAACAAGCCGTTCATAACTTGTCAACGTGCAGGGAACAAGCAGTGCGAACACATGCTGATAAGCTGATTACAAGTAGTTGAAACAGAATTTGTACAAGCTTGTCTGCTGCAAGTTTTGTTACAAATTGTGCGTTTTTATGTGTTTGTAGCACACCTGATCAGGCGAACTGACTTAATTATTATAATAGCCGTGCGGTGCTATAAAACAAAAAGCGTCGTGCCTAATTCGTCGTGCTTCCTGTTATCTATATAATTTATCGAATTACTATAACTTCTGTTCACGAACAGTACGCTGTCTATTGTACGAATTCGAGTAAAGCTAACCGTACAGCATGTGAACAAGTGGAACGGAATTCGTCCGTCTCGTTTGATAGTCTTAGAAAAGGATTATTGTTCCTTTCTGTGAAAGCCGTCACCTCTCCTAGAGTAGAGTACGTTCTTTGTTAAATATACTGGGAATCATTAACTTGGCCAATATTGCAAGAATATTCAAATGTTCCTATTTCTGTCAGGAGAAAGTGGGCGTAGTCTCACACTTACTTTGTTCTATATTTGACAAGTTACGCTTTCAGTGTGATTGAAATACCGGGAACTGAAACTAGTGTGGGTGTGCTTCGTATATATATATATATATATATACATATTCCAAATAACCATTGGGCATTGCATTCACAACAAAACAGTAAAAGCGTCAGTTTGGACATTTAAGCTCTAGACTGTCAATATTTGATCACGTAATACTGCAATTGTGTTATTTACACAGCTACACTATTTCTTCGACTAAAATGTTGGAAGAAATTATCGCCGGTTTTCTATCGTTGTTTTCGGTATTCACCATGGACACACCACAATTTTCCCGTGATAAAGCAAGCATAATTGGTTCTAGTGAGGAAAAATTGGATGACTGGTCCGCTCTGTGGCAGAATGAGCCGCACACCGAATATGGTAGCTTTGAAGAGGGAAACAGCTTTATACCAACGAAGTTACAATATGTACAAATCAAAGGAGATGAAATCCAAGACCAAATCCAAGACCAAATCAAACATACATATCGGCAATCACTAGTTAGAAGTCTCAAAGCAAATCTCAGTATCACCTTGGCTGTGTTCCTACTTGCAACAATCGGAATAGCGTTTCTATATTTTGATTTAAGAACTTGTGATTTGTGTTTCGAATGGAGAAATCATAACAATACTATACCGTTCGCCGTTATGAGGCTCAAGTTGATCGGTGACTGTATCGAAGGGATTTTGTTGAATTTTTGGTTCCCCGCAAGTTTGGTTATTTTGTTCGGATGGACTGAATTCAAAAGGCATTATACTTCGACTGTGTTTGTGGGGTCCCTAATTGGTGTAATTGCTACATTGTATTTAACCTTCCTGCTATTGTTGGGTGTATATGACACGAAAGTTGTGTATCGCGTGCCGGGTAATGTACTGTTCGCAACCAATCTGATAGTGAGCAGTCTCGTTGTTGTCCGTAAGATCAAAGAAATCCGTCCAAACATCACCTACTCAGATGTCCAAATAATGGCCGTCATTTCTGTGGAATTCCTAACCTCCTTTACGATTGTAATGTATTACAGATATGCTGCTGTTCCATGGTTTAACTCCTTGGACAATGAAACGTATAAATTTATCGTGGCTACTTTAACCCCGTTGCTTACATTGTTTCCAACCGCCGTTTGCAAGCATATGGCGTTGTGGCGTAGCTCGGAGATAATTGAGCCCCAACGAAGTTTTGTACTTTTGTACTTTATGCGCGGAGCAAGCATCGCCCTATATCGAATTATGCAGGCTGATTTCAAGAGTATATGGCTGTTTATCGGTCTATCCTTATTCTCAGGGTTCTCCAATGTGTTTAGAACGGCAACGTTGAGCTTACGGAATAGAATATGGGCACGAGTTATCAAGTTGTTGAGAAAAACCTGTTGTACAACACTGCGACAACTGCCTGTTAATACACCTCACTCTAGACGGCTCAAGGCTGACACAGAGATTCAGAATATGCTATTTGAGAACAACACTTTAATAATCAGTCAAGCATATCTAGTCTTGTATATGATCATAAGTTTTGAACTCTCAGATTGGATGGTGATAAAGGAGTCCCTAATCAGACTTATAATTGGGCTTGCCATTGAATTCATTTTCAACTTTTCAGTTGTCTATTTTAACCACATTCATTGGTACGACTGCGTGAATATATGCGTGAATATATGATTGGAAATTGGCCTCGTTGGACGATTGGTGAGTGATTTCAGCTAGTCATCTTGTAGCTTGTTTCATTTGTCGAGGAACGAGACAATCGGGCAGGTTAGTCACCTTGAGGATGGACAAATTATTAATACTACTCTGAGTTAGTTTCTTTTGAATATTAGCAGATATAGATAAAAGTTATGAACGGATGTTATATTTGAAAATAAAGACGTCTTTATGATATAAAATTTCAACATTCAATTCTTTAATTTCTGCAATAAACAAATGTCATCAATATTACAATACAATACAATATATGATAATTACAATGTATCAGATAGTATGTGTACTGTTTTAAATTATTTAAGACTGTTGAAATTTAAATCCCCAGAGCTTTTTCCATCAGTTTGTGACTTTGCGATCACAGTTTTGTCACGCTCAAATCACGCGTGATGTAACATGGCCTTTAGGAGCTTTAAAAAAACTTTTGCCTGCTAGAAAAACGTGAACACTGATTTTCCAGTATTACAAATGCTTGTAAATATAATCTGCTATATGCTCTTCCCGTTTTTAGATTGATTAGAACATCTTCCTGTTTGCGTAGCATTTTCCTGAGTTTTGTTTTCTCAATTGACCCTTTCCGTTAAGAGTCACGAAGCGTTAGAAGTGCAGTAATCGCATGTCCTATACACCGACCGTTAATCGTGTCTATTGAGATTTGTCAATATGTTGGAAGAATTAGTCGGCATTTTTTTATCAGTTTTCTCGCTTTTCATGAACGAAACGCCACGGGTATCTTTCCGAGAACAAAGCTATCAGACAAGTGAGTCAAGTGACCCAGAAGAAATACAAACGCCTGAACCGAACGATGAAAGATGGCTGTCATATATCAACAAAGAATACGAAAACTCTAATAACAACGAAGAGTTAACTTCATCATCGCCCGAATTGGCTAGTCAAAGACTGACAGACTATTGCAGGCTTGGTGATGTCTCGCCTGGACGAAGGACTAGTTATTGGGAATCCATTCGTAAAAGTTTATGGACAAGTTTTAGCATAACGATTGCTATCGTCCCTCTAACGGCATTCGCGCTGGCGCTACTGTATTTGGATTTAAAGACGATAGATCTTTGTGTAGAGTGGCAATATCACAACCACAGTTTGCCGTTGTCTGCGAAACGACTTGGACTCATTGGTCGCAGTGTGGCAGTGATGATAACCAATCTTTGGTTTCCGCTAACAATTGTTGTGTTATTCGGCTGGAAAGTTTTTAAACTGAAGTTTATTTCAACATTCTATGTTGCCGTTATTTTTGGAGAAGCGGTAATAATCTATTACTTATTTTTACAAGTATTTGGGGCCTATGATACGCATGTGCATTACAGATATCCTGGAAACGTGTTATTCTTTACTGGCTTAATAATCTGTAGTGTTGTGGTACTACGCAATATTCGAGCGAGTGAGCAGACAGTATCTTATTCTAACTTTCATATATTGGCTCTAGTGTCGTCAGAATTTTTCGTGTGTTCTATAATGTCATGTATTTACATATACGCTATAGTTCCTTTTTTCAATAGTCTAAAAGAAGAAAATTATAAATTCGTGGTCGCTGCAATAGCACCTGCGTCAACCATCATCCCCGCGATGATTTGTAAGCACATTGCATTGAGGCGAAGTTCGGAGGTTGTACACCCCGGCCGGAGTTTTGTCCTAGTGTACTTTATCCGAGGTGGGGTAATTTACTTATACCGTACCATGCAAGCGGACTTTACAAACATTTGGCTGTTTGTTGGGCTATCATTGTTTTCTGGTGTTTTGAACTTTTTGAAGAAAGCTACTCATCGAATACGAATAAAATTGTGGAGATGCATCATCTCACTTTTGAAGCGAACTATTTGTTGCAAAAGCCTTAATGAAATGCCGTGTGACACACCGCATTATAGACGGTTAAAGGCTGATTTAGAAATTCAAGATATGCTTTTTGAGTACAGTACACTAGTTCTGAGCCAAGGGTACTTTGTCTTGTACTTTGTAGAAAATTTTAAACTTTCAGTTTCGTCTATTTTGTACGAGTCTTTGAGGAGAATCGCTATTGGCATTGGGATTGACTTTTTTTTCAATTGCCTATCCAATTATGTGCAAATGCATTATTACAACATCCCAGTTGGTCGCGTGTGGACGAAGTACTGGAAACGACATATGTTGGCTAACGTCATCATTGTCATGGTAATGATGTCATACTTTAGCCCAGTCCTTCTCTCGGTTTTTCACGCGCGCGTTAATTCGACTGGAGCAAGCAACGGAACGTATATAGTCAGAAACTGTACGCTATTCTAGTCTGGTCCTGTCGTAAGTTGGCCTAGTACAGTTATACACATGCATGGTGGTCAACTTCAAATGTACAACAGAACAACAGAAGAGTACTAGAAATCGAACATGGCGCTTTCACGCCCTTAGTTTTTGGGTCAAATGGTGCAATGGGTAGGGAATGCACAACATATCACAAGTTACTAGCTCAGAAAATCTCACTCAAAGAAGATAAACCATATTCCATTGTTATGTCATGGATAAGGACAAAACTCTCTTTTAGCTTAATTAAGTCTGCTCTACTATGTTTACGAGGCTCAAGAAGGCCCTTCTTTACGTAGGACAAAGATTCTCAGAACCAAGTTTTAATACTGTATATTTTATGTCTTTCTTCTTTTTAAACTAGTGATAATTTTATTAGTTCTTAATCTATTTTGTTATTGTCTTTTTCAATGAATAAATCTTTTAATATACTTCAAATGTACTGACACTTATGAGCTAAAAAATTATTTTAAATGTTTCCATTACGTGTATTTAATTATTTATGTAAACATATTTTGTCAGGATAACTGCTTCAGTTATAAAACTGCTATCAATGCAGGTCCTAATTTGTTTAAAAATACAAAAAATATAAAAATGACATGATAAGAATATGATATATGCTAGCTATTTTACACTATTAAAAAGGTTGTCCTTTGAAAACCTTAAAGCGGCTCTAAAACCTTAAACCTTAAACTCTAAGCGCGAAAAGCACTATGGGAGCGCAAGTTCAAATGTAGGAATTGAATTTGGCGGTCATTTGTGAGTGAAATTATTATTATAATATAGTCATCCACCGTATATTACCTATTCTGCAATCTGATTGGCTGAGCTACTCGCTGTATTATTGGCTCACATACAGTGACTGTCAGTGAGTAGCGGAAACAATATGGCGGCACAAAAACTACAAGAGTTTTGCGAACCAGAAAACAGCGAAATATTCGCTTTGAAAGCGACAAAAACAGACAGAAAAGACTCCAAAAATCATTGACAGGGTAGGAAATACATTTAATATATAGAAATTAGTTTAAATAAAAGTTTTCTACAGAATTAATAGCGAAAGAGCAGCGAAAAAACATGTTCATGAGAATATAAATTTTTCGAAAAGCCGCACGAAAAAACAAATAAATTTGCAGTCAGTAAGCACTTACTTTGCTACACAAAAATTATATAAAATATCTCAAACTTTTTATATCAAGCAATACTGTACTAAAACCGATTATTTCAAAAACATTTAAAAAACATTTAAAAGGTTTGTGGGTGAACGAACTGTAAAAATATTACAGTGAACGAACTGTAAAACGAACTGTAAAAATATTACTCGTCGTATATGGCTGATAGCCGACTCGGTGCTACGCACCTCGTCGGCTATCAGCTCATATACGACTCGAGCTCATGGTATAATTATCAGTTATAGACCTGGAGCGAGGGGTATTCCACAAAGTGAAAGGTCTATAAATGATATATTATACTGAACCTTGTATGGATTTTACTTGTACTAGATACTAGAAAACAGGCGATGAAATTAGACGACGGCCTGGGTACGAGCGGGGTATTAAAAAGTCGAGACATGCAGCTAGGCGCCAGTAGGTGTTGATCAAAATGTTGACAATTCTATAGGAGCAAGAAAATTCAACTCGTTCTCATTTCTATTTATTGACACCGAATACAAGACTACTTAGTACATATATAATGAAAAGAATCAAGATTTTCTCACGCTGAGAACTAGTAATCAACCGGCATCACCAGATAAGATCGGCTACAAGAGTGATAGTGCTTAGCCTTACTGGTAAAGGCCGTAGCATTTTCTTTTATGTCGAAGTTATTATCTCTACCAGAGTGCTCAGGAAACAAAGAAATATGCGTGCAAAACAGCCCTTTACACATGTGAAAATCTCACATCTTATCAACAAGATGTGTTCGTAACAGACTTGTAGGCTGTAGCAAGCTTGTCAACAAGTTGTAACAATGCTAGCTGTCACTTTATCAAGTTGCTACAAGGTTGTCACTCGCTTAACTTGTTAACACTTAAGAATATTCAAATTTTCCTATTTCTGTCAGGAGAAAGTGGGCGTAATCTTACACTTACTTTGTTCTATATTTGACAAGTTACGCTTTCAGTGTGATTGAAATACCGGGAACTGAAACTAGTTTGGGTGTGCTTCGTATATATATATATATATATACATATATATTCCAAATAACCATTGGGCATTGCATTCACAACAAAACAGTAAAAGCGTCAGTTTGGACATTTAAGCTCTAGACTGTCAATATTTGATCACGTAATACTGCAATTGTGTTATTTACACAGCTACACTATTTCTTCGAGCTAAAATGTTGGAAGAAATTATCGCCGGTTTTCTATCGTTGTTTTCGGTGTTCACCATGGACACACCACAATTTTCCCGTGATAAAACAAGCATAATTGGTTCTGGTGAGGAAAAATTGGATGACTGGTCCGCTCTGTGGCAGAATGAGGTGCACACCGAATATGGTACATTTGAAGAGGGAAACAGCTTTATACCAACGAAGTTACAATATGTACAAATCAAAGGAGATGAAATCCAAGACCAAATCCAAGACCAAATCAAACATACATATCGGCAATCACTAGTAAGAAGTCTCAAAGCAAATCTCAGTATCACCTTGGCTGTGTTCCTACTTGCAACAATCGGGATAGCGTTTCTATATTTTGATTTAAGAACTTGTGATTTGTGTTTCGAATGGAGAAATCATAACAATACTATACCGTTCGCCGTTATGAGGCTCAAGTTGATCGGTGACTGTATCGAAGGGATTTTGTTGAATTTTTGGTTCCCCACAAGTTTGGTTATTTTGTTCGGATGGACTGAATTCAAAAGGCATTATACTTCGACTGTGTTTGTGGGGTCCCTAATTGGTGTAATTGCTACATTGTATTTAACCTTCCTGCTATTGTTGGGTGTATATGACACGAAAGTTGTGTATCGCGTGCCGGGTAATGTACTGTTCGCAACCAATCTGATAGTGAGCAGTCTCGTTGTTGTCCGTAAGATCAAAGAAATCCGTCCAAACATCACCTACTCAGATGTCCAAATAATGGCCGTCATTTCTGTGGAATTCCTAACCTCCTTTACGATTGTAATGTATTACAGATATGCTGCTGTTCCATGGTTTAACTCCTTGGACAATGAAACGTATAAATTTATCGTGGCTACTCTAACCCCGTTGCTTACATTGTTTCCAACCGCCGTTTGCAAGCATATGGCGTTGTGGCGTAGCTCGGAGATAATTGAGCCCCAACGAAGTTTTGTACTTTTGTACTTTATGCGCGGAGCAAGCATCGCCCTATATCGAATTATGCAGGCTGATTTCAAGAGTATATGGCTGTTTATCGGTCTATCCTTATTCTCAGGGTTCTCCAATGTGTTTAGAACGGCAACGTTGAGCTTACGGAATAGAATATGGGCACGAGTTATCAAGTTGTTGAGAAAAACCTGTTGTACAACACTGCGACAACTGCCTGTTAATACACCTCACTCTAGACGGCTCAAGGCTGACACAGAGATTCAGGATATGCTATTTGAGAACAACACTTTAATAATCAGTCAAGCATATCTAGTCTTGTATATGATCATAAGTTTTGAACTCTCAGATTGGATGGTGATAAAGGAGTCCCTAATCAGACTTATAATTGGGCTTGCCATTGAATTCATTTTCAACTTTTCAGTTGTCTATTTTAACCACATTCATTGGTACGACTGCGTGAATATATGCGTGAATATATGATTGGAAATTGGCCTCGTTGGACGATTGGTGAGTGATTTCAGCTAGTCATCTTGTAGCTTGTTTCATTTGTCGAGGAACGAGACAATCGGGCAGGTTAGTCACCTTGAGGATGGACAAATTATTAATACTACTCTGAGTTAGTTTCTTTTGAATATTAGCAGATATAGATAAAAGTTATGAACGGATGTTATATTTGAAAATAAAGACGTCTTTATGATATAAAATTTCAACATTCAATTCTTTAATTTCTGCAATAAACAAATGTCATCAATATTACAATACAATACAATATATGTTAACCACAATGTATCAGATAGTATGTATACGTTTTAAATTGTTTAAGACTGTTGAAATTTATACCCCCAGAGTTTTTTCCATCGGTTTGTGACTTTGAGATCACAGGTTTGTCACGCTCAAATCACGCGTGATGTAACATGGCCTTTAGGAGCTTTAAAAACTTTTGCCTGCTAGAAAAACGTGAACACTGATTTTCCAGTATTACAAATGCTTGTAAATATAATCTGCTATATGCTCTTCCCGTTTTTAGATTGATTAGAACATCTTCCTGTTTGCGTAGCATTTTCCTGAGTTTTGTTTTCTCAATTGAC
Source organism: Trachythela sp. YZ-2020 (assembly GCA_016169945.1). Taxonomy (NCBI): domain Eukaryota; kingdom Metazoa; phylum Cnidaria; class Anthozoa; order Malacalcyonacea; family Clavulariidae; genus Trachythela; species Trachythela sp. YZ-2020. The sequence continues at coordinate 498,940 of JADLSH010000344.1, read as the reverse complement.
CCTTTCCGTTAAGAGTCACGAAGCGTTAGAAGTGCAGTAATCCCATGTCCTATACACCGACCGTTAATCGTGTCTATTGAGATTTGTCAATATGTTGGAAGAATTAGTCGGCATGTTTTTATCAGTTTTCTCGCTTTTCATGAACGAAACGCCACGGGTATCTTTCCGAGACCAAAGTTATCAGACAAGTGAGCCAAGTGACCCAGAAGAAATACAAACGCCTGAACCGAACGATGAAAGATGGCTGTCATATATCAACAAAGAATACGAAAACTCTAATAACAACGAAGAGTTAACTTCATCATCGCCCGAATTGGCTAGTCAAAGACTGACAGACTATTGCAGGCTTGGTGATGTCTCGCCTGGACGAAGGACTAGTTATTGGGAATCCATTCGTAAAAGTTTATGGACAAGTTTTAGCATAACGATTGCTATCGTCCCTCTAACGGCATTCGCGCTGGCGCTACTGTATTTGGATTTAAAGACGATAGATCTTTGTGTAGAGTGGCAATATCACAACCACAGTTTGCCGTTGTCTGCGAAACGACTTGGACTCATTGGTCGCAGTGTGGCAGTGATGATAACCAATCTTTGGTTTCCGCTAACAATTGTTGTGTTATTCGGCTGGAAAGTTTTTAAACTGAAGTTTATTTCAACATTCTATGTTGCCGTTATTTTTGGAGAAGCGGTAATAATCTATTACTTATTTTTACAAGTATTTGGGGCCTATGATACGCATGTGCATTACAGATATCCTGGAAACGTGTTATTCTTTACTGGCTTAATAATCTGTAGTGTTGTGGTACTACGCAATATTCGAGCGAGTGAGCAGACAGTATCTTATTCTAACTTTCATATATTGGCTCTAGTGTCGTCAGAATTTTTCGTGTGTTCTATAATGTCATGTATTTACATATACGCTATAGTTCCTTTTTTCAATAGTCTAAAAGAAGAAAATTATAAATTCGTGGTCGCTGCCATAGCACCTGCGTCAACCATCATCCCCGCGATGATTTGTAAGCACATTGCATTGAGGCGAAGTTCGGAGGTTGTACACCCCGGCCGGAGTTTTGTCCTAGTGTACTTTATCCGAGGTGGGGTAATTTACTTATACCGTACCATGCAAGCGGACTTTACAAACATTTGGCTGTTTGTTGGGCTATCATTGTTTTCTGGTGTTTTGAACTTTTTGAAGAAAGCTACTCATCGAATACGAATAAAATTGTGGAGATGCATCATCTCACTTTTGAAGCGAACTATTTGTTGCAAAAGGCTTAATGAAATGTCGTGTGACACACCGCATTATAGGCGGTTAAAGGCTGATTTAGAAATTCAAGATATGCTTTTTGAGTACAGTACACTTGTTCTGAGCCAAGGGTACTTTGTCTTGTACTTTGTAGAAAGTTTTAAACTTTCCGTTTCGTCTATCTTGTACGAGTCTTTGAGGAGAATCGCTATTGGCATTGGGATTGACTTCTTTTTCAATTGCCTGTCCAATTTTGTGGAAATCCATTACTACAATATTCCAGTTGGTCGCGTGTGGACGAAGTATTGGAAACGACATATGTTGGCTAATTTCATCCTTGTCATGGTGGTAGTGTCATACTTTAGTCCAGTCCTTCTCTCGGTGTTTCAAGCGCGCGTTAATGGGACTGGGGAAAGCAATAGAAAGTACATTGTCAGAAATTGTACGTTATTCTAGTCAGGTCCGGTCATAAAACTAAGTTAATTGGCCTATGTAGTTATAGGTGGGTTTCACTAAGCGTTTGACATGGTGCTACACATGGTGGTCACCTTCAAATGCGTTGAGTCATACTTATGAGCTAACAAAAGATTTTAAATGTTTCCATTACGTGTATTTGCTATCAAACTCAAGGTCAACACATATACTAAACAATTTAGCCACTGAGTCGAGCCACTCTGATAACTGTCTTTTATTTAGTTTGTGAAAAAGTTTATGAAAGTAATAAAAATATTGGAGAAGATAAGCTATCGTGCAGTGTTTAACAGATATTCTAGTTTTTGGACTCCGTTGGCGTTGTGAAACAATCACGTTTGATGGTGTAGGCATTTTATTTTGGCTTCAACTTTTCCTGGCATGTTATCGTTCCAGGTTAAACATTGAGTTCACTGGCTCTCACCAGTGGCTCTCACTCTCTCCTTATCCGCCATCTTGAAGGAAATATGAGTGGTATTGAAGAATATGATTGGGTAGTTGTGGTTTGAAATGTTAATAGTATTAAGGGATAATGCCGGCGGGGGGAATTGTGGCAATTTAGTTCACAAGGTTCACTCACTGACCTCAAAATTTGACCGGTTGCGAACCATAGAACAATATAATTTGGGGTTGGTACTGGTCAATGGAGCCGAAGAAAAACATTTTTGGGTGAATTTTGGGTGGTTAAAATTTCGACTAAATCAAAGGCTGGGTAAAATAGTTTTGATTGCATTTTCTACAGTCGCGTCAAAATAATAATTATTGCCATTATAATAGTCATGCATGCCCACTGCAATACAAGAAGATAAACCATCAGTTCTAAAATACAATAGTAAGGCCTACTTCACAAAGTTTTGTGAGTAAGCGGTAAGGATTACTTGTTTATATATCACCACCATATATATGGATGACAGACTTTGTTTGCCTTACAAGCCATCATAAATATTTCGTCTTTGATATATAGTAATAATTATAGGAGTGATACTTATTGGTGCATGCGGGAAGATTGGTGAGTGACTGTTTTCAGTCATCTTGTCAGGGACTGCGAAGCAGGGTGGCTAATCTGTCGGCATACAAATTGTAATTTCTAGTAGAATACACATAAGTTAAACATACTATAATTTTCACAACCATAAAGAAGTTAAACTAAATAAAACATTATTATATATACGCCTGTTTAGCTAACTATAAAGGGCTTTTGTAATTTGTTAATGATCAGATGCTACTTGTTCGATATCTGGATCAGACGGCTAGATAAACTACAAACCGCGGATGCATATTTTCCGAACGTAATCTAGATAGGATGATAGACGGTTTCAAAGAAGCCATTTCATGATCATTTCATGATTCGTTGCGTACGTACGATCGGTAGATTTGGTAGTCAGCTGCTTTTTTTGTTCGACCAAATATTTGCAAAGAAGTCAGTCTTGTGACGATGCACTTAAAGTGCGCGAAATGGCATTTTAGAGATTGTAGATTTCAAAATTCTCTGGGCGAACATGCCCCCATACCCCCCTATAAAGGTCTCAAGCCTTCAACATTCGGTTCCAGTGCCACCGTACCTTCGGAGATTTGTAGCTTGTTTGTCGAGAAACGTAACAATTGGGTTGCTGCTTATATTCGCAGGTTAGATATAAGTTATGAACGGATGTTATATTTGAAAATAAAGACGTCTTTATGAAATAAAATTTAAACATTCAAATCTTTAATTTCTCCAATAAACTAATATCATCAATAGTACAATACAATGTATCACATAGTATGTGTACCGTTTTAAATATTTAAGACTGTTGAAATTTAAATCCCCAGACCTTTTTCCATCGGTTTGTGACTTTGCGATCACAGTTTTGTCACGCTCAAATCACGCTTATTAAAAAGCAAAAGTTTCCCAGGTTATTATACAAGTTATGTTCTCATTGGTATTGTGATTCAACAATGCATATCACGAGACGAAGCTCTCTTGGGAGCTTTAAAAAACTTTTGCCTGCTAGAAAAACGCCGTAAACAAGGCAAGGGCCTATGGGAAAAACTCATTCACACTGATTTTCCCGTATTACAAATGTAGTCTGCTATATGTTCTTTCCCTTTTTTTTAGATTGATTAGATCATCTTCCTGTGTCTGTAGTAAATTCCCCTCTTTGTTACTAGGCAAATTAGGTTTGATAGTTGACCATCAGACCGTGAAATGCAGTCAATATCACCACAGTTGGTTGAATTGTTTTCGCAGAACTTGAGTTCATAAGAAGGTTTTCCTGAGTTTTGTTTTCATACTGCCGAAACTCTCAATAAGACAATATACTAGTTTGTACGAAATTGATTTCAAAGAGGAAACCATTTGACACTTTCCGTTAAAGGTCAGGTAGAGTTGACAGTTGTATAATCGCGGTAAAAAGTACAGTAATCCCATGTCCTGTCCGATGGCTTAATCGTGTCTATTGAGATCTGTCATTATGTTGGAAGAAATAGTCGGCATGTTTTTATCAGTTTTCTCGCTTTTCATGAACGAAACGCCACGAGTATATTTCGGCCGAGACCAAAGTTATCAGACAAGTGTGTCAAGTGACCCAGAAGAAATACAAACGCCTGAACCGAACCGCCATGAAAGATGGCTGTCATATATCAACAAAGAATACGAAAACTCTAATAACAACGAAGAGTTAACTTCATCATCGCCCGCATTGGCTAGTCAAAGACTGACAGACTATTGCAGGCTTGGTGATGTCTCGCCTGGACCGAGGACTAGTTATTGGGAGTCCATTCGTAAAAGTTTATGGACAAGTCTTAGCATAACGATCGCTATCGTCCCTCTAACGGCTTTCACGATGGCGTTTCTGTATTTGGATTTAAAGACGACAGATCTTTGTGTAGAGTGGCAATATCACAACCACAGTTTGCCGTTGTCTGTGAAACGACTTCGAGTCATTGGTGACAGTGTGGAAGCGATGATAATCAATCTTTGGTTTCCGCTAACAACTGTTGTGTTATTCGGCTGGAAAGTTTTTAAACTGAAGTTTATTTCAACTTTTTATGTTGGCGTTGTTTTTGGAGAAGCGGTAATAATCTATTACTTATTTTTACTAGTATTTGGGTCCTATGATACGCATATGTATTACAGATACCCTGCAAACGTGTTATTCTTTACCGGCTTAGTAATCTGCAGTGTTGTGGTACTACGCAATATTCGAGCGAGTGAGCAGACAGTATCCTATTCTAACTTTCATATATTGGCTCTAGTGTCGTCAGAATTCGCCCTGTGTTCCATAATGTCATTTATCTACAGGTACTCTATAGTTCCTTTTTTCAATAGTCTAAAAGAAGAAAATTATAAATTCATGGTCGCTGCCATAGCACCTGCGTTAACCATCATCCCCGCGGTGATTTGTAAGCACATTGCATTGAGGCGAAGTTCCGAGGTTGTACACCCCGGCCGGAGTTTTGTCCTAGTGTACTTTGTCCGAGGTGGGGTAATTTACTTATACCGTACCATGCAAGCGGACTTTACAAACATTTGGCTGTTTGTTGGGCTATCATTGTTTTCTGGTGTTTTGAACTTTTTGAAGAAAGCTACCCATCAAATACGAATAAAATTGTGGAGATGCATCATCTCACTTTTGAAACGAACTATTTGTTGCAAAAGGCTTAATGAAATGTCGTGTGACACACCGCATTATAGACGGTTAAAGGCTGATTTAGAAATTCAAGATATGCTTTTTGAGTACAGTACACTTGTTCTGAGCCAAGGGTACTTTGTCTTGTACTTTGTAGAAAGTTTTAAACTTTCAGTTTCGTCCATCTTGTACGAGTCTTTGAGGAGAATCGCTATTGGCATTGGGATTGACTTATTTTTCAATTGCCTGTCCAATTTTGTGCAAATCCATTATTACAATATCCCAGTTGGTCGTGTGTGGACGAAGTACTGGAAACGACATGTGTTGGCTAACGTCATCATTGTCATGGTGATAGTGTCATACTTTAGCCCAGTCTTTCTCACCGTTTTTCACGCGCGCGTTAATTCGACTGGAGCAAGCAACGGAACGTATATAGTCAGAAACTGTACGCTATTCTAGTCTGGTCCTGTCGTAAGTTGGCCTAGTACAGTTATACACACGGTGATCACCTTCAAATGTGTTGACACTTATGAGCTAACAAATTATTTTAAATGTTTCCATTACGTGTACTTATTTATTTATGTAAACATATTTTGCCAGCATAACTGCTTCAGTTGTAAAACTGCTATCAATGCAGGTTCTAATTTGTTTAAAAATACAAAAATATAAAAATGGCATGATAACATTATGATATATGCTAGCTATTTTACACTATTATAAAGGTTGTCCTTTGCAAACCTTAAAAATCTTAAAAAGTAGAAAGTTCATTAAAAATTTGTGCTCTTTTATAGAAGATGAGCGTTGGGTGCTAGTTAATTTAGTTCGTTCCAAAATTAGCTTTCTATTGTTCCTGGTATTATAATTATGTTGATGTCACAATTTCGAGTTTTGAAATAGTCAGCAAAATATAGCGGTGATTTATTCTCAATACATTTCTGGACGAGCATGACCACATGTGTATTTCTTCGTTCATAGAGAGGTTTCTATCGCAGCATAGAGAGGTTTCCATCGCAGGCCAATACATATACTAAACAATTTAGCCACTCCGCCGATAACTGTCTTTCAGTGACCAGCCATCATGTGCGGCCTATATTCTAGCTGCCTATAAGAAATGTAGTATCTATACCCACTTAGGGGTGGACCATTAGATTTTTGATGGGGGGGAAGGGTATGGAAGAATTTTTCTCTAACAGGCAAGGCAGGTATTTTTTTGGCCGAAATGCTGTGTATAAATTACATAATAGAATACGTGTCAACATGTTATATGCTGTATCGTTTTAATATACTGGAAACGAATAGCATAACTAAATGTTAAAAGTAGGTATACCAAAGCTAGTGATTTTCACAAACAATGTTAAACTTCTAGAGAAAAGAATAAGGGATATCCCCTCCCCACCCCCACCACCACCACCGGTTACAAATATACAGGTAAAGGCAGCCTTGGGGGAGGGTCTAAACTGCAGATTGCAGCTGGTTGATGCAGGTTAATGGGATACTCAACATGGCTTTTGCCGGCTATTTTCAGGTTGTTCTAGCCCGTTGAAATTTAAACTGCTGTTTTGGTTTGTGCATTTCCTTATGTCCGCTTATTTCAAAACTTTGGAAAATATAACTTCTATTGATCGGCAGACAAGATTTGTGAATTGTGGAAAGGACAGTTTGCTTTGACGTTCTTGGAAGAGACATTTATGCACATTGATAGTTAAATTCACGCGTGGAGTTTATCCTGCGTGTTTTCCCGCTAGAGCTTGTATTTGGAACCTTTGTATCGGAAATAAATCTATAAAATTATCGTTTACAAGGGGAATTTATATTCATTTGTTGGAATACGGTCAAGGAATTATAATCACTCATATATACCTTGCTAGCGCCAGTGGTTTCTGAGCTCAGAACTCACTGCTATAGGTAGGGTAGCTTTATATTAGCGGGACAGAGACATTCAAAAGAGTGTATAAAATATTCAAAGTCCTAAATACTAATGGTAAGGAATTCAAATTAAAAGGCTTACCATCCGAAACCAATTATAAATATTTTCTCGTTGTCAAGGAGACATTTAGTCATTTAGTTAAATATAGTCTATTTTTGCTAGTTTCGCGTCGCCGTATATTCACTCACCATGACAAGAGAAGTACTATTAAGTCTATTAATTAAAAGAGCAACCTAATTTTATTGCCTATAGTAGACGGATTGCGGAGTACGGAGTCTATCAAAAAGTCTTTCTTTACGATAGGCAATCGATTTTTATCAGCTTAACATTCGTTTTTAACTAGACTCCGCGTTTTCCACCATACATGCCCCCCTTCCCCGCGTGGTAGAACATGCCCCCCCCTCTCCTCACTCCGTAGTCCATAGTCTACACTCCGTCTTTTCCACCATGCCTTGTCTAGTTGTGTATAATTGGTTGGTTTCGGTCACACCGAATACAAGACTACTTAGTACATATAATGAAAAGAATCAAGATTTTCTCACGCTGAGAACTAGTCAACTGGTATCACCACATAATATCTGCTACACGAGTGATAGTGCTTAGCCGAAGTCATTAGCTCTACCCATTGAACTATAAATAAACTGGAACGATAACTAAGGGGGGGGGGGGGTGTGGAAATTGAAGCCAGCTTAATTCAGTTTTTCTGAGGTTTGAGTTGAAATACTTAACGCCGAACATTGGGCTGTATATGAAATTGAAGCTATTAAAAAGTTCTATTTTATATAAAAACTTCAAGACTTTAGGTAAAAAGGAAATACTTAAAACTTTGAGGGAAAATTTGCCGTATTTTACAAAATTGCGGTTGTTTTTGTATTTTTTAAGTATTTCCATTTTGCCTAAAGTCTTGAAGTTTTTATATCACTTTTTAATAGCTTCAATTTCATATACAGCTCAATGTTCGGCGTTAAGTATTTCAACTCAAACCTCAGAAAAACTAGCTTGGCTTCAACGAATCATAGGACTTGATCATAGGAGTTAGGGTTCCAGTTTACTTAGAGTTCACTGGCTCTACCAGAGTGCTCAGGAAACAAAGAAATACGCTGTTTCAGTACGATACGGGTGCAGTGTAAAACAGCCCTTTACACATGTAAAAATCTCACATCTTATCAACAAGATGTGTTTGTAACAGACTTGTAGCAAGCTTGTCAACAAGTTGTAACAATGCTAGCTGTCACTTTATCAAGTTGCTACAAGGTTGTCACTCGCTTAACTTGTTAACACTTAACAGGTTGTTGAGTTGCAGAACGTGATAAGAAGTTGTTAGAACTACTTGTAACAAGTCTGTTGAGTCAACAACTTTGTACTGTTGTAGCAAGTTGTCAACAAGCCGTTCATAACTTGTCAACGTGCAGGGAACAAGCAGTGCGAACACATGCTGATAACAAGTAGTTGAAACAGAATTTGTACAAGCTAGTTTACAAATTGTGCGTTTTTACGTGTTTGTTGCACACCTGATCAGGCGAACTGACTTGATAATTTTATAGCCGTGCGGTGCTATAAAATAAAAAGGGTCGTGCTTAATTGTTCAGACACCGTGCTTCCTGTCATCTATATAATTCATCGAATTACTATAACTTCTGTTCACGAACAGTACGCTGTCTATTGTACGAATTCGAATACAGCTAACCGTATACCATGCGAACAAGTGGAACGGAATTCGTCCGTCTCGTTTGAAAGTGATAGTCTTAGAAAAGGATTATTGTTCCTTTCTGTGAAAGCCGTCACCTCTCCTATAGAGTACGTTCTTTGTAAAATATACTGGGAATCATTAACTTGGCCAATATTGCAAGAATATTCAAATGTTCCGAAGTAAGCAAGTAATGAATTCCTATTTCTGTCAGGAGAAAGTGGGCGTAGTCTCACACTTACTTTGTTCTATATTTGACAAGTTACGTTTTCAGTGTGATTGAAATACCGGGAACTGAAACTAGTGAGGGTGTGCTTCGTCTATATATGTGAGGAGGCATAGGAAAAGGGACCTACAGGACCCAGAGGGCAAAACTAAGATTTTGGTGGTTTTGTGATCTATAGGAATTTTCCAAGAAAATGTCATTGTATAAACACAATTTAATCGTAATGAAACTTATTGATTCTGAGAAATCACGTGATTTCTCAGAATTGATTAAATATAGGTCCCTTTTCCTGTGCCTCCTCACATATATATATATATTCCAAATAACCATTGGGCATTGCATTCACAACAAAGCAGTAAAAGCGTCAGTACGTTTGGACATTTAAGCTCTAGACTGTCAATATTTGATCACGTAATACTGCAATTGTGTTATTTACACAGCTACACTATTTCTTCGAGCTAAAATGTTGGAAGAAATTATCGCCGGTTTTCTATCGTTGTTTTCGGTATTCACCATGGACACACCACAATTTTCCCGTGATAAAGCAAGCATAATTGGTTCTAGTGAGGAAAAATTGGATGACTGGTCCGCTCTGTGGCAGAATGAGCCGCACACCGAATATGGTACATTTGAAGAGGGAAACAGCTTTATACCAACGAAGTTACAATATGTACAAATCAAAGGAGATGAAATCCAAGACCAAATCCAAGACCAAATCAAACATACATATCGGCAATCACTAGTTAGAAGTCTCAAAGCAAATCTCAGTATCACCTTGGCTGTGTTCCTACTTGCAACAATCGGGATAGCGTTTCTATATTTTGATTTAAGAACTTGTGATTTGTGTTTCGAATGGAGAAATCATAACAATACTATACCGTTCGCCGTTATGAGGCTCAAGTTGATCGGTGACTGTATCGAAGGGATTTTGTTGAATTTTTGGTTCCCCACAAGTTTGGTTATTTTGTTCGGATGGACTGAATTCAAAAGGCATTATACTTCGACTGTGTTTGTGGGGTCCCTAATTGGTGTAATTGCCACATTGTATTTAACCTTCCTGCTATTGTTGGGTGTATATGACACGAAAGTTGTGTATCGTGTGCCCGGTAATGTACTGTTCGCAACCAATCTGATAGTGAGCAGTGTCGTTGTTGTCCGTAAGATCAAAGAAATCCTTCCAAACATCACCTACTCAGATGTCCAAATAATGGCCGTCATTTCTGTGGAATTCCTAACCTCCTTTACGATTGCAATGTATTACAGATATGCTGCTGTTCCATGGTTTAACTCCTTGGACAATGAAACGTATAAATTTATCGTGGCTACTCTAACCCCGTTGCTTACATTGTTTCCAACCGCCGTTTGCAAGCATATGGCGTTGTGGCGTAGCTCGGAGATAATTGAGCCCCAACGAAGTTTTGTACTTTTGTACTTTATGCGCGGAGCAAGCATCGCCCTATATCGAATTATGCAGGCTGATTTCAAGAGTATATGGCTGTTTATCGGTCTATCCTTATTCTCAGGGTTCTCCAATGTGTTTAGAACGGCAACGTTGAGCTTACGGAATAGAATATGGGCACGAGTTATCAAGTTGTTGAGAAAAACCTGTTGTACAACACTGCGACAACTGCCTGTCAATACACCTCACTCTAGACGGCTCAAGGCTGACACAGAGATTCAGAATATGCTATTTGAGAACAACACTTTAATAATCAGTCAAGCATATCTAGTCTTGTATATGATCATAAGTTTTGAACTCTCAGATTGGACGGTGATAAAGGAGTCCCTAATCAGACTTATAATTGGGCTTGCCATTGAATTCATTTTCAACTTTTTGTCTATTTTTATCCACATTCATTGGTACGACGTGCCAATTCCACGGGTTTGGTCGCAATGTTGGCGTCGACACATCTTTGCAAATGCTGTTGTTCTTGTCGTGGTAGTTTGTTATTTTACAGGCGTTCTTCTAACCGTATTTCAAGTTCGAATGCAAGACTCTCAGGCGTATCCAATCAGAAATTGTTCGCTGCCTTATGAGAACTGGCGGTAAACTCACAGCTCTTGATCGGTCGAGAGTGTTTGTTGGACAAGAAGCGCGGGAAAACAATATTTGAACCATGCTCAACTCAACGTACTTCCATAGACATAGTACATAATAGGGCTATTTATACGGGAGAAAATAAGTCGCGACTTACATAAGACGCGCCTTATATAAGTTGCGAACACACTCGTATGAATGGTCAAATTCTGGTAAGTCGCGACTTAAATAAGAGCAGGGGTTCAGGCTATTCCACAATAAGTCGCGACCTATTAGAATTTGACCATTTATACGAGTGTGTTCGTGTCTTATATAAGACGCGTCTTATGTAAGTCACGACTTATTTTCTCGTATAAATGGCCCTATATATGCGTCACGAAGTGCAGTACTAGTGAAGCAGGAATTGAACTGTAAATGTTTTCACACCGATATCAGTATTAGTTATACAATATACACGTGACGAATAAGAACCATGTTTTCCCATAAACCTATAGACAAAAACATAGATTATCAGTCATATATTGTACTTCCCGCACCGAGTCTCCAAACCATATATGAAACGAGAATAAGAGTTGATGAGAGTCAATTAATGCGGGGAGTTGCAACTCTCGCTCGCGTTTGACGGCGCCACTATACTCTCGCTCAACTCCGTCATGCACTTTCATCAACACTCCTCAAACATTGAGCTGGTTCAAATTTTGATGAGACCGGTTTATGAGAGATTTTGCATGTTTGACCGGTACGCGTGGTAATATCCAGTCAACTCTCATGCAACTCTTGTTCTCGTTTGACAGGGGCATAAGAGATTAAGAGTTGACGAAACTCTCATCTAAACTTTCGCTTGGTAACCGGCTCATCAACTCTCATCCTCGTTTGACCAGGTTTAGCAGTTTTCTAGTTAAAACTAAAATAAAGTAGTTGAAACAGCCAGCTCTTCTTTAGAGTTAATTTGCTTTTCAATTTTCATTTTAACATTGTTGTGTATTGGTGAATGATAGTATATTGAAATAGAAATCACAACAGACATATATATGCTTCCTTAATTTGATATTCATAAACGATATTGGAACAGGATATACTGTACGTAAGTGCATGAATACTTAATAATGGTTGGTTAAAATTGTATGTTACTAATTATGTGTTATTAAATGTTACACTGTTGTTGATTTATTATATATCTTTGCCTTCGGTACCATTAAAACGCCGACATACTACCATTTGCAAGCAACATTGAGCGTAATCAAATATGTCAAAGACACAAAGTCTGATACGCCGTTACGACAAGTCTTCTTTTCATAAACCCCATAAACAACAGTATGTCAGTGTTTGACATAAGTTATTTCGAATATATGTGAAAAGTTTAATTTCCTCGAACACACCCGAAGAGAATCGTAATTGTCTTAATTCGAACTGACATCAAGAGAAGCTTCCGTCGCCATTGATCTCTGTCCAACATCCTCAAGCGGTGTCACCATCTTCCTGAGTGTTATGCCCTTGTTCACTTTCCCATCTTTTGTGCGGCCTCTTTTTTCCTGGAATTGCTATGCTGACCACTCTAATTCTCAAATGATCATTCATTTCTTATGGAGCTTCGGTGGCGCAGTCGTCAGAGCAAGCGCCTTTCACCTCTGAGTCTTGAGTTCGATTCTCGCTGACGACTTTACTCATCACAAGTTCACACTCATGTGAAAAGAGTAAGTCGACGTTCTGCCGAAAGTCGTGGGTTTTCTCCGGGCACTCCGGTTTCCTCCCACAGAGAAAGTTGACTGGGTGCCGTTAGGATATACAGATTAGGAAAGTAATATCACAATTGTTGCTGCGGAGCGAGCGAGCCTGAAGCGAGCGAGCGTAGCAGCAGCCTAATATGTGCAGAGAGGGGGTTTTGAAGTAAATTTTATTTAGCGCATGGAATTGTGGTCGTGCGCGCTTGCTATGCGCAGAACACAAATTTTAAACTCGCTCAGTTCCTGTGCTTTTCGATTTTGACGGACGGAGTCTTCGAATTGTTATCGAATTTCTAAAGCTTTTTCAAGTCTATTTTGACCATTCAAGGTAGGATATTTTGTTTTTTGTTTATATGTTACATTTACATTTGTTTACTCCTTTTTGGAAAGTTGGCAATCTCAATTTATATATCTATGAAACGCTGAAAGCACACAATCGATCGCAGCTAGATTCAGTGTCTGTTTATATATAAACTATATATTCTGCTAATGTGCTATCGACTTTGCTTGAGCTGTTAGTGCTGTAAAGCATGGAAGTCTTACATAGAGATGTATTTAAAAGGTTTTTCTATCCATTCGCGTTTGCTTTCTCTTGCTGATTTCCATATTTTGCATCAAATGATGTTTCGTGTATGCCGCTTGACGATTGTGACTCCGTGTGAACTTGACACAAAGTCACAGATATGCAATTGATCGTCTAAATTGCCTGACTGAATCATTCTGATTTGTGCAAGGTTTGACCTATTAAATAGGCTACTGTAGGCATAGAAATATGTTTTTATTCCTATTTTACAATGGACTTAATATTTTTGTCTAGTCGCGTTCACATATTATTGTCAGAACAGACAGGGTCTCAGTTCTGCGCGCACTAAGATAAATATTCGAATGGCAATGAGTTGAAATGATTTGTGCTTTACATGTAGGTGACTCGCATATCCAGAAAAGTAAGAACAGAATGATGGAACAACGCTTTCGTTTATAGCTTTCCAAATGCAAAATTATTTTGCGCACATGTATATATTTTTAACGCTTTTCCACTACAAAAATATGCAAATTTCCTTGCGTGGCAGTGTCAAATTACTCATCGCAGTAAACATGGGTTTCATGTGGGAATTCCATGTGGAAGAACAATACATGGAAAATATTGATATTTTGAAATAGATGTTACAAAATTTGATGTCTTTCATGTTTCGTGATATATTTAGCTTGTCTCATCCTGCAAACTATGTTAGGGTATGCATCTACTGACAGCGCGCAAGCCACTGGGTCAATGCCAATAAATATAATTTGTGTTGCATATTTGTTTCAAGAAGCTAAAAAATAATAACAGTCCCGCAGCATTCCCTACCTTGCAGGTACCCTAGTTATAAAAATAGATAATGTAGGCTACGTACATAATATAGATAAGCGAGATACTTGATGTAATCGGTCACTGAAAAGCGCCAAAGGGGAGTGAGCTGAATTATAATGTGTGTATGTATGTATATGTAATCTTCCTCTCTTTTGTACATTCATTTTGACTGAATTCGTGACTAAGTGATCTAAGTACTTGCAATTTTCCAACGGAGACCGCTGTGCACCATGGGAAAAATATTGTTTTCGCCTGTTGCATTGTGGTAACTAAATCTAAATCTTGAAAAATCTTGATATAATGATATAAATATCAAGTATAGCAGCTGCTCTCTTGTGACGTCATATAGCGTTCAATTATTAAGCATTGAGCACTATATGCATATCCTTTAAATTGCGTTGAGCCATATGCCCCATGAGATACGAAGACACTGCCATTCATACTATATCATACACCTAAACTTATACTCAAAATGTTGTCCATGACGCGTAGTGTCTCCACTGTGTCTATTGTTGTTGGAATAATCGAGCTTGTTGCTGCCACAGTGTCTGTTACAATCGGTGTTATTGCCGTCACGAGTTATTCCGGCCACGCTTCGGCCTCTGCTGGGATTTGGGCTTTGGTTGTAAGTACACAACATGTTTATTTTACCGTTCCCAGTGTTTGACAAATGTTTGGCTCTCGACGCACATGTAAATAGCAATATTAATTCAATATTGTACTCAAATTTTAAAACCGTACTCAGACTTCCACGGTACCCGTACGAATTCCCGTGTGAAAAGAAGGAACTGGGCTAATTTGCAAACGGTTACAAATTCGTCCGGTCCAGTGTCAACGATTTCCAATACTCCAAGAAGTAATCGAAGAATTGAAATACGAAGTTTTTTAAATAAAGGCTATTTGCTCAGCAATTTTTTTTGCGTATTTTATTCCTTAGAGGGGCTTTGTGGGTGTCTTTGGGTGTAAATTGCCAGCTGAAATTCAAGCCGCCAATTGTCGGCCATTACTAAGATGTCAGTTCCAAGTAGCTTTTTCACCGTTTTGTCAGTTGTCATTCAAAACTACAGACACAGGCTGCACATGCTTGTTGTAAACTGAGCACCCTACTATTGTCAGACCCTCATCATTTGTCAAGATACTTACCACGACACATTTAGTACATAAAAGGACGTGTAAATTGAAATTTTCGGTGTTGTACAATTATATAATAATTTGCAGTTTTCCTGATGAAGTCCGGGCATACGGGTGGAAAGTTTGCGAAATAAACGTGGATGTGCTGTTTTTCATAAAAACAAAGCAATTATTTATCGCCAATCGCCATGCATGCGTACACAGAACTTATATTATGTCAATAAGCCCTCGAAAACGAGGTCGGCATTAGGCAATGCAGCCTCGAAGGTCGACAAATTTTTGCCGACTTCAATCCAGTTCTTCTCAGCAGAAGAATTTTCTTTTTAGCTGCTCAGAAAGCCGTTGTGCTCGTTTGTGTTTCCGTGCCAGGTCTTATAAGTCTGACACCAGACGGCTGCATGACTTCGTCAGCATATATACGGTCGTGGGAAACATGATATTTGGAATGCGTGCTTACTAGTGCTTGTAGCTGATCCGAAATTGCAATTCTGGAGGTAGAAACTGAAAGTGGTCTCGAAAAATGCCGAGAGTGATGCCGATCTGGGTCAGAATTAGGTTATGGGACATTTTTGCCGACCTCAATTTTCACTTTTTTCAAGACTTGCATTTTAATTCGAATATAATATGAATAATAAATTTTTCATATAGCGCCTACTATACGTATTCGGCACCAATCTTGTGGGGTATTTTCAGCTTAAATTTTATAAACATTGGCGAAAATATGAATCAAACTTCAATCTGTATTTTGTATAGCCATATACGGTCTTAATTCACTTGCTTAAGACATATTTGCTGCATCTGCCGCAGAACAAATTACGTGACTAATCTGTTTAATCTAGATTATAATATTTAAATTTGCATGTGTTGCTTAAAACAAGCCTTCGCTCTTTATAAAAGTGTCGTATAAGAAAACAAGTTTCAACAAGTTTGACTGACCAGGAATATCGTTTATATCTGACGAGATTTTAGCAAAAATGATCCCAACATAGAACTTTGAGGCACACCTCATATGCAGTGACATCTTACTGCAACATGTTACACAATATGTGAGCATGTTTTAGGTTTTGATGAACAAGGCCAATTCGGAGTTTCGACTGCGCATCCAAATGACGCGTTCTGCGTCGGGATAAAATTGCAGTTGAATCATAACATGTAGCTAAGACTGGAAGAATTATAATATGCATATCAAAATATTCAACTGTTCAATCATTCATTTGTGTTTCACATACAGGGTGTATCAAAAAAACTGCAAATACCATAATTTGTATGCACGAGATCATACATTAGAATTTCAATGGCTGTGCAAATAATTACGCTTCTGGGATTTGAAAATACGTTTCCACGTGCAGTACTACAGGGTGTATCAAAAAAAACGCAACCTCGGAATTTCCCAAGAAATCCACTTTGTTCTTAAGCACAAAAGATTTTAGGCCCCTGGGGAATTTAAAATAGTAATACGACCTATTAGTAATTCGACAGTTATGCTCCTGGAATACGATTAGAAGCTATTTTAAATTCCCAGGGGCCTAAAATCTTTTGTTCTTAAGAACAAAGTGGATTTCTTGGGAAATTCCGAGGTTGCGTTTTTTTGATACACCCTGTATAAAAATAAGCACACAAAGTGAATTAAAATTCACTTTGTGTGAATTAAAATTCACTTTGTGTGCTTGTTTTGATACCCCTGGGAAACGTATTTTCAAATCCCAGAAGCGTAATTATTTGCACAGCCATTGAAATTCTAATGTATGATCTCGTGCATACAAATTATGGTATTTGCAGTTTTTTTGATACACCCTGTATAGCCACAATAGAACTGTCTTCTGTGTAAGCAAAATAAAGAAAGGTGCTCTTAAGGGAATACATTTTCTAACGTAAAGCGAGTCAACCGTGAGGAAAGTAATTGTTCTTCGAGCAATTTTGCCGTATATTCAAATGATGATTGAACAAGTTGAATACTTCGACGTGCATATTTTAATTCTTCCAGTCTCAGCTACATGTTTATGATCAGTTCAACTGCAATTTTATCCCGAAACTCCGAACTGGCCTATTATGTCTTCACCTGGGTTGGTTAGTGTGTGTTTGTAAGCAGGATGACGGCTAAAAAACTACTAAACATTTTAATACGAAAACTGGTGGAACTATATGTATGGGCCTAGACCAAGGACAAATCTACTAACTTTTGGTTTTGGATGAAAACAGGATGAAAAATTTACAAAAGTTTGTCTTACTTTCCCAGGCTGATTAGATCCATCCAATTCGGACGTAATTCGTTTGCGAATTCGCTCCAGAGAACGCAAAAAATGCAGTCCTAGAGCTTCAATAATATAAAAATCTTCCGGGGGTGGACCAGACCCCCCTATTTTTTAAATAACTTAGTATTACAATGATAATCAATCAGGAAAGGTCTATTACAATATCATCACACTTCAAGTAAATTTTACATTGAAACACTCCAGATCCTTCGCCACTTCACATGAAGTAGTTAAGTCTCCCACATTCTGAAAAAATACAATATATAAAATATTATATGGGAAATCGTTTATGTTTTTGGTTTCTTAATATAAGGTTTGAACCGAAATAATAGTTATATAAATGAACATTAGCAAGAACATTTGCGATTTACACCCTTCAAAATACTGTAAAAATATTTTGCTCTAAACTGCCTTCAAAATTTGGGTATCTGAAAATGTCGTTTCAGAGACCCCCAATTCAAAACATTTCCTGGGGGTGAATGCCCCCGAACTCTCCTAGGAATGGGTCGTTACAAGCAAGTAACGTAACGTATTTTTCCCCCTCAATAAAAAAATCCTGCCGGCGCCACTGGCTGAAAACTAGCTGAATGCGTAACTGTAGTGCATGTATAATTTTTGCATAAATACTTGACTGAATTTGCTGACGGAGGTATACAGTCTCTGAGTGCTCTCTTTACTAGAAGCACAAAACGAGAACGTCATTAGATTGATAATAACTGGTCACTTTTTAGTTTCTCATTCCTGGTGTGTTGTCCATTGTAGCTGGAAGGACGAAAAATATAGCGGCAGTAAGTCAGTTTTCATTGTGTTATAAAAAGGAAGACAGTAAACTGTAAACATCTGCAAGTTTCCCGTGATTTGATCGTAACTGTCGTCATGTTCAGGCCTGCTCTGGGACGGTAACTCGCCGCGAGATAATGCGAGTTAAGGCGATTTAAGGAAAAATTGGGACTTTGAGCAATGCGAGTTAAGGCGAAATAATGCGAGTGAAGGCGATTTAAGGAAAATTCGGACTTTTAAGCGATGCGATTTAAGGCGAGTTAAGGTCCCAGAGCAGGCCTATGTTCGACGATGTGAAATAGTCTGCATCTATCTTGTCGTGTATATGTGCTGTATCACCTGTATGCAAATCAGTCTTTACTGATTGCAGAGGTATACCGGCATTCAATTACATCGGCCACCTTGATGTCAATTCACGGCGACTGTTCAGTACGACTAAATGGAAACGAGGCTTATAGCCTGCGCAAGAGGACCAGTGGATCAAGAAACTACGAGCTTGAAATTTAGCAATTATAAGCATCTGTGATATCAGCTACATCGAATCTTTTTAATTTTGTTCTAGTTAGCTGTGGCTCTCTTCTTTAATATTCTGGCAACAGTGGTTTCATCCGTGGCTACTTTGGTCTGTATCTCATTCTGGATAATATTGACACATTCGGGATGCAACCGCCAGCAGTGTGAGTGAAAGTAGAAGTAGTTGAACATCGCTTCAATAGGATTTAGCCAGTAGAACGGGTCTGGAGCATATCTGGAACCATCACTCCATGCAGGGGTTAAAATTGGAAAATATTTTTAGTCGCCCAAGTGGCCACCAGGGAATAATATCCGGTCGTCAAATTTAATACCAGGTCGCCCGTCGCCCTATTTCAATGAAAACGTATTGATCAATAATCTATATGCACTTCCAAATTACTTCATAAATAATTATATCATACTACGTTATACACTGTAAAAATAGATTGGTCAAAATAATCAATTCAAGAATTGGTTGTCTCAGATTCATTTTGAACCTAGAACTCGATGGATTTTTCAGATGGATTTGACTGTGATACCTACCACAAAATATTCGCCATCATTGTTACCATGACAATTGTGATGATGCTTTTGACAATCACAAGTTTCACTGGTTGCGTCATGGGCTGTGCTGGAACATGTTGTGCTCCATCAGTAAGTTTTTGTGTCTATATCATATTTCTAAGAAATGTGTCTAGTCAGTAGTCAGTCACGGAACGATGTCTGTTTCAGACCTGCCAACCATTGAGTGGCTAAAATCGTAAACTGCATTTTAAAATGTCGTGAGATTGACTACAAAATCGTGAGATTTAGAAATTTTCAGGTTTGTTTATTTATTATGGGTGAAATTTGGCGCCAAATACGCTCCACAGTCAGTCAGTCAGTCAGTCAGTCACCCAAACAAAATGGCGGAGAATTCTGCCTGCTTCTCGTCTTAGCTGGTGGTTAATTAATGGTGACCATGTATTTTGCTTTCAGCTTCGAGAATGTAAACAAAAACATGGACAAAAGGAACATTTTTTACTTTCTCAATGTCTCAATCTCAAAAACAGCTTTGGGTGATCTTTTTACCTAAATAAATTTCACAACAGACTGTGAGATTTCGGGACTTCGAGAAAGCATAAAAAATCGTGAGTCATCGTGAGACTTGGCAGATCTGCTGTTTTGAGATGTTTGAGTATTATATAGCAAGTACAGAATTGGATAAGCGACTCTGCTTGGTTCACTTTGGCACTTTCAAGGGGCGACATCCATACTCATTTTGCCACGCAAAACGTCAAGTTTTCGTTACAACCCACCCACCCATCACTGAAAACGTCAGGCGTGAATATGAATATGAATATAATATCAAATAAAATACCATTTTTCGTCACTCCTTTATCTTAGACATGCTAAAGAGTGTTAATATCAAACTACACACAGATTTAAAATAATATATCATTGGAAACCCTTTGCGAAGCCATCTATAAAATTGACTTGTGAATATGAGAGTGTTTAATGATGAAATATCTTTTAAACTGATTACAAAGGCGACATGCATATGATGTGTGTGCAGGAATTAATCTGATATTTTCTGTCTCTTCGCTCTATACAAATTCAAACTGCCACGCAAAACGCCAGACCTTTTCTAAAAAACAAACCCACCCAGTCAAAACGGCGTCATTTTGACGTACGTTTTGCGTGGCAAAATGAGTATGGATGTCGCCCCTACCTGTAGTTAACTTTAACTACTCTTTTATACAACCAGCCCCAGAACTGACGAATGCATTAATGCGACGTCCACTGATTTGATCTGGGAATATTAGACAGATAAATACACAATGGCAATTGTTTGATACAGATTGTTTGTTTCTGCCTAGGATCCAGTGATTATCACGACTGTTCCAACTCAACAATCGACTGTCATCATTAGTTCCCAGACTTCCACCCAGGCACAGCCGAATTACCATCCAATGGTACCACAGAATACCGCTGGCTCGATGTTGCAGGCTTATGCAGGTGTGCCGGTGCAAACGTTTGGATTTCAAAATATGTCTCAGTCCGTCCCAGCGGCAGATGATCAACCTCTTGTCGACAATATTGTACTCTAAAACGTGCCGTTAACTTTGACTTAAGAGTTAAGGCTTGGGCTAGCCTGTGTAGCAGACGGTCTGCCCGCGGCGGAACAGCCGAAAGGCAGGCGAGGCAAAGAAGGTCCTTCGCGGGCGGACCGTCTGCAACGCAGGCTAGGCTTGCATGGGCAGTCTTGCCGGAAACATTGTTATGGAAACATTGTTTTCAAGTTTCATCCATTGAACGAACTATAAATAAACTGGAACGATAACTCAGGGGGGAAATTGAAGCCAGCTTAATTCAGTTTTTCTGAGGTTTGAGTTGAAATACTTAACGACGAACATTGGGCTGTATATGAAATTGAAACTATTAAAAAGTTCTATTTGATATAAAAACTTCAAGACTTTACGTAAAATGGAAATACTTAAAACTTTGAGGGAAAATTTGCCGTATTTTACAAAATTGCGGTTGTTTTTGTATTTTTTAAGTATTTCCATTTTGCCTAAAGTCTTGAAGTTTTTTATATCAAATAGAACTTTTTAATAGCTTCAATTTCATATACAACCCAATGTTCGGCGTTAAGTATTTCAACTCAAAACTCAGAAAAACTAGCTTGGCTTCAACGAATCATAGGACTTGATCATAGGAGTTAGCGTTCCAGTTTACTTAGAGTTCACTGGCACTGAGTCACATGTTTTCGTGTTTGCTCACCCTTGAAAACATGGCTAAGGAAGCGAAAAATGATTCCCAACAAGTATAGAAACATTTCAGGTTTTCTTAGTTCTGGTTTGCCCAATTTGTCGGCAGAAAAACTTGAGTATAGGCCAGTATACAGGTAACAATGTCTCCACAATAATGTTTCCTTGTTTGCCCTGGGTCACGGGTCCCGATAGTGCATTGAGCTACCATACGTCCATAGTTCAGAGCTTGAAATTTTAATAACCTTTAATTCTTTATGTGAATGTGCTCGTGAATGTGAATCGCGGTTGCCAATTATACTCTTAAAAATACCCTTATATAAAAAGTTTCATAGCAATGTAGGCTTCAATGTAGGTAGTAGTATTCTACAATATAAGCTGCTATGCCAATGGTTTGTGTCTGAACTACCTGAAAAACATGCACTTCAATGACAATGCTTCATTGACGTTTCAAAAGTTGTTATAAGGGACTGGTCATAAAGTATCTACAATCCAGGGGCGGAGGGTATTTTGATGGGGTATGAAAATGTTACCCACTCAATTTGATGGGGCATGAAATATTTTACCACATTCTTGGGAATGTTTCTGTTTCTGCTTCTGCACCTTGAGTACGTAGAAGATGGCGTCGGCTCAAGCCGAAACATTTAGAGAAACTTATAATTTCAGCTAGAAACAACAGACTTGACATAATAATGAACAGTAGACTATGATTTAAACATTTTCATAAACGTATACAATTGTTAGGGTCTGAGTGTCATTCAAATTCACCATATTCAGCCACAGAAACTTGATTTTTCATGCTCCTTTGTCGGAGGGGTACGAAATATTTCAGAATTATTTGAATCGGGTACGAAATTTTTTCTTTAGGTTGTGTGGGGTGTCAAATATTTATAAAAAATCAAGGTTTACCCTCCACCCTGGGGTTGTAGATACTTTATGACCAGTCCCTAACCTCCTGACAAAAGGCCTTTGCTCGAAAGGTGGAAATTAGCCTGCGTGGCAGGCGTTCTATTGTGGGGGAGGGAGTCTTGTTTAGAGCGCACACTTTTCTTTTGAGAGAGCGCGCTAGGTGAGAAGTTAGGGGGGGGGAGAAGAAAAAGCGAAGGGAGAGCGCTTTAAACAAAACTCCCTCCCCCACAATAGAACGCCTGCCACGCAGGCTAGGTGGAAATGTAATCATCTTTTTAGGTAGTTCAGGTACAAACCACGAAAGATGACAGTTAATTGTATAATATTTCATCAAATGCTTTTAGGTCTTTTAGTCTAGAATATGAACTTTGAAAAATTGATTAAATTCAAAGACAAATTAATAAATGCGTATATAATTGCTTAAATTCAGTATTCATCAATATCACTTTACCTACTGCTGTTTGTTTAAAAAAGGACATATTTGATATATCTTTTTACATGCAATGAAAACATTACATTCTTTTTCATTAGCGAAATGCAATTTTTTGTTAAAAAATTGAAATATAGGAACAGGGGCGGACTGACAGCTTTTTCGGCCTCGGTCAGGAACAAAATCCGGGCCCATTTATGAGTGTATAAATAATATTTAACAATTATTCGTCAAAGGCGAGGTGAATATCGGTGAATAAAAACCGAGACGAAGTCGAGGTTTTTATTCACCGATATTCACCGAGCCTGAGGCGAATAATTGTTTTAGTAAAATTACATAGGTGATTATTTGGAAAAAAAAATATGTACATTTCAAAAATATTTTAATTGAATATTTACGATAAAAGCGCGCGGCTTAAAAACGCTTAGGTGATTATCGCGTATTAATCCGAGGTAGCGCAACCAATCAGCGTTGAGAATTTTCAATAATCACCTATGTAATTTTACTAATCAGTATAAATTATTATTATTATTATTTCTGAATATTTAAACAGGATTGAAGCCTCAGTTACTTACAAAATATTTACAATAAAACATGATGCAGAAACTGCTATCCTGGTTAGTATGTAACTTTTCTTTCCTGCTACCTGATATCCTGCTATCTTAGTTTAATAGTATCTAACTTTTCTTTGGCGCGTACAATGTACTAGACTGTAGCGTGCCGAAATACAACAACGAAACACACACTCGGTTTTTAACAATATCTTTATCTCTTTACATGTGCGACCTTCTCACTTGGGTGCACGCTCACTCTGCCCAGATTGGGCCTATCCTATTACAATATATATCTAACTGTCCGGAAGCAGTCTGTTTATTAACACGTTACGTTACACCATCTCCCAACAATAATATTCTTGCCCACAAGAATTGCAATGTTAAATTTACGACTACTATATTTACGACTATGTTCCTCTGAGAGTATTATTGTGCAACAAAACCGTACCGATCAGGCGGATGAACATTTTGCCTGAGATTCCTAGGCCTAACCCGTGGGATAAGTGGAGCATTGTCACAATTAGGTTGAACCCTGTGGTTGAACGTTGTTCGTGGGAACAGTGTAAACCACCTGGTCGCTCCCAAGTTCTCGAGCAGGACAAACAACGTTGCTACTGTTTAACGGTGCATAGCCGCGCTTCAACCGATCATGATGAACTACCGTAATCTTACCTTTGCTTGATTTTATTTTGTAGTCCACACCCAACCTACAAATAACTTCAAAAGGCCCAACCCACTTAGCCCCGAATTTCCATCCCTTCGGTCTGCGCAAATATACCGTCTCTCCTGGTGCAAATGGACACCAAGTTCGACTTCTTTCCTCGTTACATTTCCTTTGTTTCTTTCTTGCTTTCTCTAAGTTTGCCTTCGCTGCCTCTCTCACCTCTTTAAATATCTTCCTAAGAGACTGGCTGTATTCTGATTGTGTCCTAGGTTCTTTAAGTGGAAAACCTAACTCTAATTCTAAGGGTAATCTGGGCATACGGCCAAAGACTAGTTCATATGGGGAAGTTTGTATTGACTCCTGCTGACTAGTGTTGTAAGCGAAAACTACCGCATCTAACCATAGATCCCAATCATGGTCATGTTTGGTGCAAAATGCCGCTAACATATCTTGCAATGTTCTATTTTGCCTCTCTACCTGCCCGTCACATTGAGGGTGATATGCAGTTGTTCGACTCTATGTAATTCCCATTATATCACACACTTCATGCATTAATGTGCTTTCGAAATGTGCCCAGGCCGGGGGCAGGGGCCTCTGGCGAGGCTCAAGGTAAAATTTGGTAAGGCAACCAGCAAATATTTTTTTTTATTTATTTTACGCTATACGTCATACTATATTTACTTTTACTATATGATGTTTGATGATTTGGGCGTATTTCAGTATTATTTTAAGTATTTCGGTTACGGGGGTGTCGGTCTAACCCCCCGTGTGGTATGTTTTGGATTTAGTGGGCAGAAGCGGATTTTGAGTCGGCACAAAACATACTGTCGGTATAAAAGTCGGCACACAGGACGGGTCGGAAATCCGGAACAAATGAAATGAGCACGTAAGTTTTCCGGGAACGATCCCCCCCCCGTCGACACATACAAATACAAAATGGGCATGCTGGTTATAATTAACGTTTTTGAGTTGGCCCCCAAAAAAAATTTTCGGCCCCCCTTGATTGGAAAACCTGGCTACGTCTCTGAATGTGCCCCTTGATCAGAGTGTAAGACAACTGGGGGACCGAAGCGACTGAAAACTCTATCGACAAGTATTTTAGCGACTGTTGATGCTTTTTGATCTGGGGTGGGAAAAGCCTCACACCACTTCGTGAAATGATCCATTAAAACTAAGATGTGTTTGTTGCCATGACTACTTTCTGGTAATGGGCCCATATAGTCTAACGCCCAAAATGTAAATGGTTCGCTAACCTCCAAGTTTTGAAGTGGGGCTGTCCCATTGTTAGCCGTCGGCGCCGGCGCTTTCCTTTGAACGCAAATGTCACATTGCCTAATATAATTTTCAACGGTTTTCCGCATTTTTGTCCAAAAGAAACGTTTTCGAATTCGATCAAGAGTTCTAGTCACTCCTAAGTGACCGGCAAATGGACTATCGTGCGTACTTTTAATATCACACTAGTGCTTTCACAACCGTTGTGACTCGTGGGGAAAATTCATCCGCGCTAACTCATTTTGCACCTTTTCGGAAGCAAAATTGGAGGCTGGACTAGCTACCCGACAATTGGCTACCGGCATGCCAAGTACAAAACATGGACTGGACTGGACAGTTGGACTGGACTGGACAGTTGGACTGGACTGGACGAACTGATTTTTAAATTTTTTTTCTATAACGTTTTGCACCTCAATGTTTTGATTCTCGTACATAAATGTTAATATTTACCTCCGCCGATGATCTAGCCTGCGTAGCAGACGGTCAGCCCGCGGAACTCCTAAAAGGCGGGCAAGGTAGAAGCTTAGACCGTCTGCAAGGTTTGGCATAGCATTTGATATGCCCGTCCACCAGTGGACAGGAATTGATGATTGGCTGTACTATTTTTACCGCTGTCAATCAATAGGAAATGTGTGTTAATTAATGTAATATATCTAACACGCAATAACAATAGCACAGAGACAAAAGTTTGTAAATTAAAATATTTTAAGGAACGAGACGCCAACTGTTAATTCTGAAACGTTAATGAGAGGTCCAACGGCACTTGTTTCTACAGTTACCCGGCAGACGGTCTTTCCCCTCCTCAGCCTTGCCCGTTTTTGGGTGTTTCGCCACAGGACCGTCTGCCCAGTGAGCTCCATATATATCTGGAGTAAGAACTTCTAATGTTCGGCCAATGGACCAAGTGAAGCCAAGATGACAATTGACGTCCAAACTCATGAAGGTCATAAACAGTTTTCATACCATTTTTTCCAGCTAATTCCAGCTAATTTCTAACAGAAATGCGGAAAGAAAAAAGCAGGTATTATTCATCTGAGTTATCAGGAGATCAAACCCCAAAGGACATGTGGCGAACTTTAAATCAGATCTTACCAAAAAGGAACAAAACGAATACCGGAATTACCCAAAATCTCTCCGCTACGAGGTTCAACGAGTTTTTTGTATCTATCGCCAACAACTTGTGTCGCGGTTTTACAAATTCTTTCTTACCATATATTTTTACCCCGAGAGTAAACGAAGAATTTATACTGCAGGAAGTTGGCATCGACTTTGTTTTACAAGAACTGTCAAAGTTAAAGACAAAAAAAGCAACTGGACATGACAAAATACCCGCGAGGCTGCTGAAAGACGCAGCTTCTGCTATAGCTAAACCGATCACACATATTATAAATCAAACATTTTTGACCGGCGTAATTCCAGCTCAGTGGAAAGAAGCTAAAATAACTCCTCTTTTTAAAGCGGGCAATAAAGGAGATGAAAACAACTACCGCCCAATATCGGTTTTACCTCTTCTTTCAAAGATCATGGAACGCGCTGTGCAGGTACAGTTGCTTCATTTTTTGAGAGAAACTAATGTATTATCTAAACATCAGTCTGGATTCCGAAAGAGGCA
Organism: Trachythela sp. YZ-2020; assembly: GCA_016169945.1. Lineage (NCBI taxonomy): Eukaryota > Metazoa > Cnidaria > Anthozoa > Malacalcyonacea > Clavulariidae > Trachythela > Trachythela sp. YZ-2020. The sequence continues at coordinate 471,795 of JADLSH010000344.1, read as the reverse complement.
CTCAACTGAAACGGCGGCTGTTTATTTAGTTGACCAGATATTGGAAGGTATCGATGGAAAAAAACTCACTGGCGCTGTCTTTATCGACTTAAAAAAGGCATTTGACCTCGTAAATCATCAGTATCTACTCCACAAATTAGAACATTACGGAGTTAGAGGTCAAAGCCTGATGTGGTTCAAAGACTATCTGACCACTCGTTTTCAAAGAGTCCAGTATGGAAATGAATTATCGTCCAGCCTACATCTTGACTACGGTGTTCCTCAAGGTTCTTTACTGGGCCCCCTCCTTTTTGTGATACACATAAATGATCTACCGCTGTGTTTAAAAAGTTCTTCGATTAGCATGTATGCAGATGACACTGTTATTTACTTCACTGACACAGACATAGATAACATCAAGAATACTCTACAAGAAGATCTAAACCGTGTAGAACAATGGATGATAGACAGTCAGATGATGTTAAATCAGAGTAAAACAAAATGTATGCTTTTTGGAACACGACACAAGTTGGAAATTGCTCACGATTTTGTACTTCAACTGCAAAGAAAGACCATTGAAAGAGTTTCAACGTTTTGTTATCTGGGTATTACACTTGATGAACAGGTCACATGGAAAGAACATGTTGAAAACGTTTGTACTAAAGTTACCAAGCGTCTCGGTCTTTTGTCGTGAATACGGTATATTGTCCTAACTTAAAAGTGGCAAAGTGTGTTATCAAGGTGTGATTGAGCCGGTTATGAATTATGGGGATGTAGCCTGGGGAGAACTTCCTGCTAGTTGTAGTGTCAATTTGCAGCGATTACAGAACCGAGCTGCTCGTATTGTATCCAGGAATGATTCTTCTAGAGAGGCTCTAACATTTTTAAATTGGACAGATTTAGAGACAAATCGTAAGGTGCATAAGTGTATTCTTACTTTTAAATGTTTAAAAGATCTAGTTCCAGAGTATTTAAGTGACTATTTTACTAGAAATTCAAATTTCCATAGCTATAATACCAGGAGACGTTCTGATCTACACCTGCCGAAGCCAAAACTTACTCTCGGCAAACGTACGTTCAGATATTCGGGCTCAGTGTTATTCAACACGCTACCCGCTCACATCAAAGGTGCAGAGACACTTTCTTCTTTTAGAAAACTTGTACGAGCCCATTTCTTAGGTTGCTAGTTTTTATAAATTGTGGACATGTTCAATAATTTTACCCATAGTAGAATTTTTTATGATAGTTTAATTAGGGATATATATGATTTTAGCATATTGTATTTTAAATCTGTAATATAGCTTATAAATGCAGGGCCCCTATGGATACCAGCCACGTGCTGAATGGGCTACCCTGGTGAAATAAAAGTTATACCATACCATACCATACCATACCAGATCGTATCGCTAATCAAGTTATTAGTTCATAAAATCATAATGTTATTGTTTAAATCGAAGTAAAAACACTAAATTTTGGCACACTCCTTGCCGGCTTGTACAAACCGCGCGGACGAAAACAATAGAAAGGGACTGGCACTGGACGTCAATTTCCGCCATCTTTGGCTTCACGTTTTGGACGTGAGTTCTCACTCCAGATATATATATATGGAGCTCACTGCGTCTGCCTCGCATGCTACCGATAATCTCAATTTATAACTGGAGTGAAATCTCTCTCGAGAGAGCTGCTTTCCAGCAGGCGTTTTTTACAAGTTATCAATTTCAGAGAATATAACAAGTACCAACCAAGGGTATAAATTTTACAGTACAACGCGGCCCGAGGGGCAAATCACTCCAAAAATTAAAAGAATACGAGATTAAAAAATCACATGATTTTTAATTTTTTTTGTGATTTTTGTAATTTTATTACGAATAAAAGCCACAATATCGGCCGTATTGAAACGTCATGCTTGCCATCAACAACAGATACAACGTTTTTTAAAACATTTCTAACAATTTTGGTATTGTTTTCTATAGGGCAAATGTTATTTGTTTTTCAACAAGTAATATTTGTTCAAAAAATTCATTTCTAATTGCATGATAAATTGTTAATTTTCCACTTTCGATAAACTGTTACTTGTTAGCAAACAAAAATTGTACCACATATTGTTATAAAATCCTTCTGATTTTATTCTGTTGCTGGTTCTCGATCGTTTGGACTGTATACTTTCACAATACGCAACACGTTTCGTTTTCAATTTTTATTCACACTCGTTACATATGACTGATCACTGATATCGGTTTAACATTCGTACACTCGTTCACACTCGATCGCTCTCGATCGCTCGTAACACTCACTCTCATCAACGCTGACTCCTATTTATACTAACGTGCTGCCCCAACCATGGGAACTTTTCTGCAGAGGAAGGTCAATGTTGACGCACTTTACTGCACACAACTTCCTCATACGCCTCTCTAGCTAATCTACCACATAACCGAGAGGTCCGTCACGGCAGTCGCGGGCGTACGAGATTTCGAAATCATGTGATTTCTGACCTGATTTCCTGATTTCCGCTGATTTCAGGACTGATTTCTTGATTTCAGACAGATTTCGTGATTTCAGTTGTGATTTCATGATTTCTTAGCTGATTTCACGATTTCTGCCTGATTTCATGATTTCTTGGTTGCCTCATGACATTGTTATTGATTTCGTGATTTCTTGGCTGATTTCACGCTTTATACACGCATTGACGCATGTTGAGATTTATATGAGCGTTTGTGAGCACAAATGGAACATATTTCAATGCTGATATTTGGTTTACTGTTAAGCATGTACTTTATAATATCCCATGCAATACGGCAGTACAACTTACATTGACATCATATATTAATAGCCAAGGATGTACTTTACTTTATATTACGCACATTATGAAAATTTTCGCATATTAAGACAAATAGACAGGACAATACATATAGCCTGCTCCCACACTATAATATAGATATATTTATATTAAAGAGTTAAATCTATATGTAATATATACAAACCGCACAAGAGGTCTTTATCAGATTTAAAACATCGAGGCGCAGCCGAGTGTTTTAGATCTGATAAAGGCCGAACTGTAAGGTTTGTATATGACTTCTAAAATGACTCGTTTTGTACGCTCACTGGCGTTGGAATTTTGAAGATTGATGTTATCTACGCTGTAAAAATTGAAGGAGAAAATTTGAGCAAGTCTATATCAAATATATAGATCCGCTACGGGTCATGAGTTTCCTTTGTATTTTGCCTATGAATAATTAATGAATTTTAGAAATATATATATACTCTGTATTACTCCGGCTGTATACAGTTATGTTATGTGTAGTGGTATCCAAGTGATATACAAATATTCAGGCATAGTACAAAACATGGACTGGACTGGACTGGACAGCTGGACTGGACTGGACTGGACTGATTTTAATTTTAAGAGTTTTTTTCTATAACGTTTTGCACCTCAAAGTTTTGATTCTCGTATATAAATATTAAAATATTTATTATATATAAATATCAATTTATAACTGGAGTGAAATAAATCTCCTAAAGCGAGCCTACACAACATGGCTCCTTCTGTTCTATAGAACGTGGAAAATTAACAATTTATCATTTCGAAATTGTTGATGGCTGAAGCATGACGTTTTCTTAATAAAATTACAAAAAATCGCGCCGAGGAGATGGCCGTATTTTAAGTAAGAGCGCTAGGATACTTACATAGGATACTTTGCGTTAATTAGTAATTTTTTGCGCGCATTTCGCTACTTGCTATATATCGACGAATAGATAGCCGAGTAAAGTCTACAACCGAATGCAGCATTTTACTGAAAACTAATATAACTCGAAAAAAAACTTTGTAGTAACAACTGTTTAGTCTATTTAATTAAAAAACATCAATCATAACAACACTTCTATAATAACAAAAGCACTTCTGTAATTTTGTGAACTATTTTTACGATTCTAACATAAAGGGTGTATCAAAAAGGTAATCGAACTTGAGCAAGCCGTATGCATTGGAAATTCTGTTTGATTAATGATTTGGAAAAATTCTATTTTGAAATCATTTAACTAAATATCTTGGGCACGATAGCCTGTTGAAGTGAAATCATGGAAAAAATCACGTGATTTTTTTATCACACAAACTTTTTTTTAAGTGATTTGCCCTCCATCGCAAATTATTGATCAATTTCATGTAAACTGTTAAAACAAGTCTTAAAATTTTTTTAAAATTACGGTAAAAAATCATGTGATTTTTTAATTTTTGGAGTGATTTGCCCCTCGGACCGCGTTGTAGCTACTGCAAACTTTATACCATTGGTTGTTACTTGTTATATTCTCTGAAATTTGATAACTTGTTATTATTATAGAAGTGTTGTTATCATTGATGTTTTTTAATTAAATGGACTAAACACTTTTGTTACTATAAAGTTTTGTTTCGAGTTATATTAGTTTTCAGTAAAAAATGTAGTCGATTTCTATTGCAAATGCTGCATTCGGATTGTAAACGTTACTCGCTATCTATTCGTCGATATATAGCAAGTAGCGAAATTTGCGCAAAAAATCACTAATTAACGCAAAGTATCCTAGCGCTCTTTAATACTTAGATAGATAGATAGCCGATAGATAGTTGGTTTAATAAAATTTTACATGGCAGCCTACAAAGGCTGAATTGCGTAAAATACATAGTTAAATTTATAGACAAACACACACATTTACATACGCACACAAACACATACACCCACATCTATTATGCATAATACATAAAAAGTTACAAAACGGATTCATGTCAGACCCTCACTACCACCACCGCCACAATATAAGGTGTAACAGCGCGTAAGGCAGCGGCAATGGTAGTGAAAGTGAAATCAGAACCCCACTAGCTAGTATCAATAATTAAACTACTCGATCTTTGACATTGACAAAATATAAGTGTCTCTGAACCGATTTGTCCGTGTGGTTGAGCCATCAACAATTTCGAAATGATAAATTGTTAATTTTCCACGTTCTATAAAAAACAGAAGGGAGCCATGCTGTGTAGGCTCGCTTTAGGAGATTTATTTCACTCCAGTTATAAATTGATATTTATACATAATAAATATTTTAATATTTATATACGAGAATCAAAACTTTGAGGTGCAAAACGTTATAGAAAAACCCCTTAAAAATCAGTCCAGTCCAGTCCAGTCCAGCTGTCCAGTCCAGTCCAGCTGTCCAGTCCAGTCCAGCTGTCCAGTCCAGTCCAGTCCAGCTGTCCAGTCCAGTCCAGTCCAGCTGTCCAGTCCAGTCCATGTTTTGTACTATGCCAAATAGGCATGACAATCAATTTTGTGTCAGCGTCATGCAGGCACTTAATTAATAATGGGTATGCTGGTTAATAAATATTCGTTTTGACTGAAAGCTTTTTATGTCGCCCGTCGCAGGCATCGAAAACTGTCGAATTGCATTATTGTCAAGAAAATAGTATAATTTTTTCCTCATTTTAAAAAGGTCCAATTCCTTTATCGAAAATATAAATGTTTTACTCCATTATTTATTAAACAAGCATTCCCATTTGGCTGCCTATATATGGACATATTTACATTTTTTTTAATTCGCTGGGGTTACCTTAATCACATTTAACACATTACTGTCGCTGTGCAACATTTGTTCCTCAATATGTGTGACCAGATAATCTCACATGTTTACATTTTCTTTTTTAATCCATCGAGTCGTATGCACTCATAGTCTGTTACTCTGTCAATTTTACTTGTCACATTAACCGATTACCTTGAAGTACCCTACCATTGACAAGTAAAATTGTCTGGCATTAGACAGAGTAAAATACTAAAGTAGGGCCATCTGGGTGCATTGCCAGCTAATGGGTTGATTATTTAAACCACATTTAGGCCATTTAACAATATCCTGGTTTATCATCAGGGCCCGGATCCATTTGTCTTGCCACATGGATATATTTTTATTTTTTTAATATTACTTTGCAATTGTTTTATTTTAATACTGTCCATTGTCCATATTAAGTTATTATAAATATTAAGTGTGTGCATGAGCATTATTCTTGAAAAATTAATCTGCACGCCCGCCCGCATGGAAAACTGTTACTGCTACTGATGATAAACCGGGATATTTTTAAATGGCCTAATGCTGGACAAATTCTTACTAGACTTGCTCCGAGTCTTTTTGTCTTTGTCTTTCTGTGTGTGTATCTACCATCAATCAAAAATGCTTAATATATATAATTATACACTGTACTTGTACGATGATACCTAACCAATCGTACTATTGCAATAATTATTGCAATACCATGTTTCTGTAGACACAGAGTCAATATATTGATTCACAACAACTGTGAAACCACTCATCACAACCGTCACAACAAACCATTTGCTCACCTGTGTCCGGTAACCTACAGTGATAATAAATTAAGCAATTCTCCACTTTCGCAACAGAGCTTGCTGGTCTTCTATGCTTCAATACTGGGAATGGTGTTATCATACGTGTTTCCAAAATCTTCGCAAGGTGTGGTCTGATCTCCTCATTGTTAAATACAACAGATGAGGATCAATATCACTTGCCAAACACGTCAGTATTGCCAGAGCATACAGCCCACAGTCTGATGCACCAGTTTGTTTAGCGATATGATAATTATCGGAGACCGCGCGTATTGCGCCGATTAAAACAGCGAAACTAGTCCTCGTGAAAAGTGTGCGAAAATTAAAGTTGCGCGAAAATGTCAGAGTGCGCGGGATTATTATATATGCATGTGAGACTTAGCAAGAATTAGTACTACGCAAATTTACACCTAATTTAAATACAAATTACAAGTAAAGACTGTGTCACTATAAGGTATATAATGGAATAAATACGTTTCACATGTACTGATCTAGTATATAAAACTAATTGTACATCTTACCTAAATAGAGATTATTTTACAAGGTTACGATAAATACTCGTGAATTTCCAATTGACTTTCGAAGAGAACTTAATTGTTGCACGAAACGTCTCACTTTAACTTTTAAACTTTTTTCCTATTAAAACAAGCTTTATCCTCGAAGTTATCTAGGGTTTGGTATGTAATGCCTCTTGACGTAATTATCGGTCAAAAGTGTTGATAACATCAACCTTTACTCGAATCTTTTTATGGCTTTTAGGCCTTAAAATACAGATTTCATTTCAAACGAAATTCGATTTCAATTTGTCAATTAATTGACTTTCTGCATTCAATTAGGTATTATAATTAATAATTGTAATAAAGAATGAGATAATATATATTTTTACGAGGCTTAATGTTAAAAATGACAGTTTTTGAAATCACGAAATCTCTGCTCAAATCAACGAGGGCGGGTGACAGTTAATTAGCTAATCCGTTGAAGTATGTTAGTAAGGAAAATAGGAAATACCAAAGTGTGGTAAGCAAATAATGCGTGGGGGCAGAGACAAGGCAGCCAGGGTTAAATTAATGATGTAATGCATGATGTAACAATGTTTCGCAATGTATCAAAGTTAACAGTGCAACATAACCTTTCCTTTTTATATTATAATTATAGCCATAGTACTATATCTTACAATTTGAATGCCAATGCAATAAAATACAACATATTAATAGATGTAGTCGGCTCAAAAGTCGGCTCGGTCTGAGTTATCACTGTGTCCGCTGTGCGAATCAAATTGCGGACTCGGGCAATATCGAGTTTCAAGTTGATTTCTGATTTCAAAATTCATGTGATTTCACTGATTTCTGTTGCTGATTTCTTGATTTCTGGTTTGATTTCTGCTGATTTCGGAATAGAGTGTACGAGATTTCGGCCGTGACGGACCCCTCGCACATAACTTCCTCGCTTGGTTGACGACAGCCTACCTACAAACTTCCCTCACGTATTTTTACATTATTTTGTTTCCTATGCTTTCGCAAAGTTCCTCATTCCATCACGTTCTATCAAGTTCTTTAGAATGTTCAATTATTCAACTATAATATTGTAACATGCTATATAGATATATTCTTATTTTATACTAAATCTAAGGCTAAGCCAGGCTAAGCTATACTAATTTATAACACATATATTGAGCAACATTCTAAGAGTCGGAAATTGTTCATAAATATGACGTAATTATCGTTGCTATGGTAACAATGACGTTTCAATATGGCCAACATTTTAGGTTTTAACGCATTTTACTCGAAAAAACGCCTGGTTACCCCTATTTTTTATTTTATAAAACATTTTCGTCTAGTAAAATAGATCATCTAAACAAGTTTAAAAAAATTCTGTAGAGCCAAATTTTTAAAAAATGAATAAACATGATTTTTTTATATAAAAATTTTTTTAAACTTGTTCAGATAATCTATTTTTCTACAGAAAAACGTTTCATGAAATAAAAAATGGGGGTAACCAGGCGTTTTTTAGAGTAAAGTGCGACAAAAGACAAAATATCGGCCATATTGAAACGTCATTGTTACTATAGCAACGGTGATGACGTCATTTTTGTAAACAATTTTCAGCTCTTAGAATGTTGCTCAACATAAATCATACAATTTTTGTTTTGTAACAAGTAAAAATTATTTAAAAAGTTTGATCTAAATCCAGAGATCGAAATCGTAAATTTTGCACATTTCAAAATATTGTAGGGAGCCACCTTTCCCGTTATACATTGAGATCAAAACGTTATAGAAAAAAAATTAAAAATCAGTCCAGTCCAGCTGTCCAGTCCAGTCCAGTCCAACTGTCCAGTCCAACTGTCCAGTCCAACTGTCCAGTCCAACTGTCCAGTCCAACTGTCCAGTCCAACTGTCCAGTCCAACTGTCCAGTCCAACTGTCCAGTCCAACTGTCCAGTCCAACTGTCCAGTCCAACTGTCCAGTCCAACTGTCCAGTCCAACTGTCCAGTCCAGTCCATGTTTTGTACTACCCAGGCGCTAAGTTGCCGCTATGACGTTGCGTGGTCGTTGCGTGGAGCGCGCGCGCTCCACACGCAACGGCGTAGCAAGCAAAGCGCCTGGGTACGAGGCAGTATCGGGAGTGTTGGATTGTTCTATGAACTATGGATTGTTCGAGGGGGAAATAATCCGGTATAAATTATATAAATCGGTATAAATTATATAAGTCCCAAGTGGCTGTATATTTTTTGGCGTATATCATTGGTTGTCTCCTTGAAATTTGAGTACCTGTTAATAGCAGGTGTTCCCAGCAGTGCAATTGAAATACTGCCAAAAATGCCAAAAACGCAGTTTCGTTTTCACGGAACAAAAGAAGGCTTTGAGGCAGGAAGACGAATCAGTCACACTTTGGTCGCAGCCCATTTGTAACATTTTTCTTCAGCAAAAACAGCACGAAAGTAAAGCAGAATTTGTGTCAAAATGGTGATGTCAAGAAGTACCGCTGTTGGCTCGATAGTAACTGGCTGTATTATTCTAGGCTTTGCTATCGTGACCGTGATATGTGGCGCAATTTCAGCAAGCAAATTGTCTGGCCAAGCTGCTGCTTCGGCCGGTTTGTGGTCGCTTTATGTAAGTTTTTAACCGTTCGTTATGTCTATGATGTTTCAATCTTGGTTCTATTTGGTCGCAACTGCCGTGGCCAACTCATGATCGCCGGTTGAAATATAGTTCGGGTTTATCATTATCTTGCCTAAGTTAATTGTGTGCTTGCATGTGAAAGTAGCCGACCTTATTAAAACAGAAGCGACAACATGACGACGACGATATTGTCGCATAATAATACAAATACTGTATGAAATTTATAATATGAATAGGGGGAAAGAAATGGATAGTTATAGACCGCGGGAGTTTTAGACGTTGTTGTCCTTGCTCTGTTTACAACGGCAAACCAAAGATTTTCGCCTCACTTGTATACAACGCCTATACTCGCTAAGTGGCTACACATTTCAAGCGCGCAACAAACGCTATTTCAATTAATGGCTCGGCATAAGCCCCTGTCTTAACCTCCTCAAACTATATTAATTTCATACAATGAATACACGACAAGTTTTCTTCTTTCTGTTTTGGCCGACTCGTTGTCTAGTTCCGTTCTATGATCTAGTCTCAATTACAATTTATGTGCTGCTTTACATGGCCGCGAAAGTCACGACATCACGACATCACGACATTGCTTAGTAGCCAAGTTACCAAGTAGGCTTCACGCGTTTGGTTGTTGAATTGTTCATAATATTATTAGAAAAGAAATCTATATAGCATGTAATAGACTAGAAGACTACACAAGGATAATAAATTTGATAAAGTATAGACTATAGAGTATAGTGCGAGTATGCCTGCGAAATGTGCACAGACACATAAAACACATAAAACACATAAAACACATAAAACACATAAAACACATAAAACATTGGCAATGCAAGGTTCGGGTCTTTAGGATAAAACTACCTGAAAAATTCAACAAGAACTTCGATGTTTCTTGCTACTAAATTCTAGACTTCTAAGCCTATAAAGGGCCTTCGCTGGAAACGTCGAAGTTCCTGTTGAATTTTTCAGGTAATTTTGATTCGCTTATCGTATAGTCTATAGACGCTACCTACAGTCTACACTCGCCTCACACGTAATGTACAAGGCCAAGGGCATATAATTATGTACGTGATTCAAGCATGTGAACATGGCAAAATCTTGGCCAAGTGGGCCAATAATATATCGCAATAACAACTTCAGTATCTCGAAAGGTCCATGACGCATTGGATGATGACGGTGTTCTGGCGAGAGTCTCAGATATTGTCTTGCGTGTATATGTCAATAATATGAACTGCAACAATAAATACCTATATTATAATATATTGGATTATCCATTTACTCTCATGTTCCTATGTTTTACTGCTTACTTATTTATAGCTTAAACTGTGCGAATTCATAGTCGAAAATGCACATCACATATTTGTACATAGTTGACATGCATTTATACACAAAAATAATTATATGCGAGGGATGAACCATGCGGGAATCGTAATCTTATAATGAAAATTAATGTCCAGCATATAATGTACGTAATGTACCATCAATCATAAATTGAAATTTTAAAAAGATTTATTAAAGAAATAACGTTTCGTCTTTTGCTCAAGACATCTTCAGAGTTAATGTTATAAAATATTCGTATATATCTTCAAACCGAGCCAATTCCGAACACATATATAACTGTACGAATTCCTGACGGAACCGGACGTATTTGTGTGGCGCTTCTCAATTCGTCCAGACTTGTTTGAACATAGACTAGTCTATATCTCTCGCATGCTCCATTGCCACATAGGCATTGGTATTTACATTGTATTTTTTACTTTGTCAAGACTCAAGTCATGCTTAATAGTTTACACAATTGAAGTGCCCTTTAGGGGCCGATTACATGGATATATTCAGCCCGGGCTGAAATACACAATACTATAGTATAAGTATTATTATATGACTGAAGAAATGGATGTTCAAATTATATTTTAGTCCTAAAAGTCAAGTGGCCATAGCCATGTTATTCCATTGTAGGTAACTCTAAAGTGCTACACTACCATACCCTAGCGACTTAACACTCCATTGAGCGTCTTTTTATAAACTTCAAACATTATATAAACCGAGATGTAAACCTAGAAAAGTCGTTTCAACCGAGTCAGATATTTAGCAAGCGTCATGTATTTCCCGCTTACACGTGCGAAACACATGACCCGACACGCTTGGTCAGGTATTTCGCAGAAGTCATAAATTTCGCTTCGCACCGGCGGAGTCAGGCCTTAAGCCCTTAATAATTCACATTCGCGAAATACCAAATTTCTTAGAGATTGTTGCAGGCTCATTTTCTCTTCCCACCCTAACCCAGCCTCGTACCCAGGCGTTTTTAAGGAAAAGAATAAAAATCGCGTTCAGCTAATTTATAGAGATCAGTGGATAAGCTGAGCGAGCGCGCGGGGGTGCTTGGGATAAATTAGCTGAACGCGATTTTTTTTCTTTTCCTTAAAAGCGCCTGGGTACGAGGCTGACCCTAACCCTAACACAATGAGCCTGCCTCGCAGGCTACAAGACCCTGGTTTCGTGACTAAACGCCGTTCAATTTTTGAACGTAGAATTTGATTGGTCAACACCAAGAATTAATTGACATGTTTACGTACACGGAAATATATTTAGGGACGGACCATTAGAAAAGTGATGGGGGGTGTGGGGCAAAAGCAAAAAAAATTCCCAGAAAAAAATTAGGAAAACAAAATCTACCCAGGCATTAGTGCAAAAAAAAACCTGCCCAAGGAAGATGGGTGCAGGTAAAAATAATACAGACCAACTGTGAAGTGAATAAATATTGGCCAGGCTAACTTGATTTATAGGCATGACACTTAAAGAAACATAATATTTATTATCCTATTAACCAATCAATACACAATTTGCTTAAAGAGGCAAGGGCATAGGCAAGGAGAGGGAGAGGAGGCTAGGGTAGCACCAAGCAACTACACCAACAACCAACAACCAACACCACAAACCTCTTATAAGTTGTGAAGCTTTGTCCAAAAGGAGAGGAGTGTAAAAATTACTCTTTCTCTGTTGATGTGTAATGAAATTGATGGACCCCACCACCCACCCAAAAAACAAAAATCCATTTTTTATTCATAATTTTATATTGTAAATACAAACTTCTCTTTTTCATCCCATGTAAATGGGACGTATAATTAGGCCTGTAAATTTCACTTTAACAAAATATAGCAACTGGTCTGATACTATGCAAATTTCTATGATTTAAATTATTCAAACCATACGGAGTTGCCATGGCTATGCTAGACCCAAAAATCCCAAGATTCCCTGTTTTCTCACAAAAAATTGACCTTCCCATGGGGCATGAGGGCCTGTGGAGGAGGCAGTCTCTTTCTTGACTGTACTTTATTATATTTCGCTCGTTTTAGTTGGTTCAATGTTTTAGTTAATATAAAAACAACTGTTATTTGCTTAAAACGTGTCTGCTATAGGTTGACTTAAAGTACCACCTGTTACATCGCAACGAGCTTATCTATATATCAGATGTTACAGTGTATAACACTGTGTAAGTACAGGTATATGTACCTGAAAAAGCACAAAAAAGCACAGTGTTAATGTGTTATTATTATTTTTGAAATAAGGTCAATTAAGAAGTGGATTTGGATTTGAGTACACCTAACTAAAATCAAATATGACATGGTGAAGTTGCATTAATTTAGCTGTAGGTACCCCAAAAAACCACATTAACAAAAACACCTGTAATTCTCTTTGAAGTATATCTATGGTTGTGAAATTTGACTGGTGGGCATTATTGTAAATTCTTTACACAAAGAAATATTTAACTGCTAACTTGGTTAGTTTGGTTATAGGGGGAATATTCAATGCATAACTGTGTATATGTATGTACCAATCTATAATGTACAACAATGTGACGACTGTTTACAACGACTGTATCGATACAAGTGACAAGAATTCCGCCTAACTGCGGACTGGCAGTGAAGAGCTAGTGATAAATATATTTACAACCAGAGAATATCTCACAATTACTAAAAATTGTGATGTTTACCCAGTTTTCCTTCACAGCAAATGTGTACCCCAAAAGCCACATACAGTGGATCAAAAACAATTATCCAGCTGTGGTAGTGGTTCATCCGCATTGTGTAAAACCATTAGAGTTTTTTAGGCTAAAAGAATAAAAATATTATCCCTAAAAGTTTGTAAAACTTTTAGTTTTGTAAAACTTAAAGTTTCAGATTTTACCAGCTTCAAATGAAAAAATTAGAATATTTTCAGGCTTTAAAATATTTAGTAAATAGAGCGAAAAAAAATTTCTTCCAAGTATTCCTCCCGAGAAAAGCTATTTGTTCAAATTAGCCTATGCATGTTGTTAGTAAAATGCTACTTTAATCAACCGTTGTGTTAACTTATATTTAATACATTTAAAATAAGCTTGTGGTTTTTGGGGTACCTTGGTTTTTGGGGTACAATTATACCTGTATGTAACAATGTATAATATTCTCATTCTAGTATGCTGTGCCAGGAATACTCAGTATTGTTGCAGGAGCAAGCAAAAATGGTGTTGTGGTAAGGGACAGTATATCATTACAGGGAAAGACTGAGTGAAATAACAATATAGGACTGGTATTATTATAACACAGTTATTTTTGGAATTTGAATGAAAAAATGGTTTTATTTTTTTCATTCTAGATGGGCTTTGCTTTGTTCTTCAACATCATTGCAGTGATTGTTTCGACTGTTGCTTCGATAGTATTGATCATATTTACTGCTGTGTTAAATCAAGTCGTGGAAGACAAGAATGATTGTATAACTTCTGGGCATGAGTGCACCTGTATCTATGGTGATTCATACAACAGGGATACTGTAACATGTAAGTAAAAGAAGCTGGTTTGGACATAGCGACATAGCTCTCACTTCCTGACGGTTCCCGTTTCTATGAGTGCCTTAGATTCTGGGTAAAAAATCCTTGGATTTAGCAAAATCTCCATTAACGTACATCAGAGAGGGTCTAGATGGGGTTTAATGTTAAGTGTTATATGCCCCTATTTTATAATGTTTAATGTTGCTACGCTAAAAAATTTTCTGTTTACTGTCATAGAAAAATTAGCAGTTAAGTGTTGTAATTACTACAAAAAGTCTAACACATTCCAAAAAATACCATCAAAGACCTTAAGACTACTAAGTTTCTGACAAAAGTAATACGAAACTATAAAAAGAGGGGTCAGATTGCGTTTACAGTCTTTACATCACTTGTCTACACGACCTCCTACCCCCTTGTCCAAGCCTGCATGCAGGTTACACATCGAATGGGGCAAGAAATTGCGTGGTTTTAACATTTTCAGGAAATTAGCAAAATTTTACTGTTAGGTGTTAAATTGCTAAAAATATGTTGTTTACTGTTTTGGGTACCCCCCCCCCCCCCCCATCTAGACCCTCCTCAGACCTAGCCTCCTCCGCAGGCAACTCGGTGGCAAACAGAATTACTGGGAGAATTATGCAATATTACAGGTTTGCCTATGCTAACAATTCCCAATTTTCGCAGACACATATTTTGGAAATTTGGAAATCTACAGCGTTGCCTGCGGAGGAGGCTACATCAGAGCTTGTTTTAATAAATGGCTTAATGTCCTTGATAGCTAACCAATAACAAAGTTAGGTTCTCTGATATCTTGCCTTATTTGGAAACTGAAATTTTGAGCCATAAGATGCCCACAAACCATAGTTAATGGAGAGGGATGGTTTGGAAGCTTCACGAAAGTACAATGAAACTCATTATCTATGTTGGTTTAGGTTTATGCAAAAATGTAGTTCTTCGTCGTCACGTGTGTATTGTATTTTCACCTAAACAACCAATAACCATGTCAAAACTGGGCAATTGTTTAAGTTACGGATGGGTAAATAAACCAAAACATTGCTATTGGTCGTTTGTGTGAAAATACAATACACACGTGATAATGAAGGACTACATTTTTGCATAAACCTGGACAATAACATAGATAATGAGTTTCATTGTACTTTCGTGAAGCTTCCAAACCATCCCTCTCCATTAACTATGCACAAACAAAGAATATATTATATATTTTCATATTGGAAGTAATACATCAAAATGTCTGATCATGACGTCATTGAAAACGATCGATCCAGAACATTGGGGGTGGGGTCTTGGGACATCTTCCCACGTGCGGCTAAATACAGGAATGGCACCTTAGCCGCCATATTGAATTCTACCGCGCTGCAGTCTGGGATTCACCTATATTTTACCCATGATTTGTGAATGTATCCAAAAAAACAGTTTGAAGATGAAATGTTTTAATTTCCGAAACAAATTTATAGTTAGAATTTAACACATATTACTGCTACGTATCAATGTATAACTTCCATATCAAAATGGATTTTAGAATACCGATCACTGCAATCGCAAAACTGAAAACTTGAATATATAACTTTCAGCGTATTCAGATCTCATGCGCAGATTGTTTTATTACATTCTCGAACTCAATAATTCATGAGCAAAACACAAAGGAAATCACCACCGTATCGTTGTCTTGATACCACGGTAAGAAACACCCATAAATTAACTCAACTTTCGCGTTGAATTTCTCTTTAAATACTGGTTTGTTTGAGAAGCTATATCATACACTCGAAGTCGTTTATTATAGTGATTTAAAAACACCTCAAAGTATGTTAAAAAACTCGGCTAGCGCCTTGTTTTTCAACACACTTTTCGGTGTTTCAAATCACTATAATAAACTCCTTCTCGTGTATGATATATTACTTAGGAACCGGTCATTATTTATGGATGTGGGGGGCTGGGCAAAAATAAGGGGGTGGGCATAGGTATAAATAAATAGCTAAGGGGGGGGGCTATTGAATTTTTAAGGCTAATTGAAAAGGGGGGGTCAAATTGCATTTGGCGTCCTTGATTTAATATACATATCAATGCAAAGTCATTTTGCTGGTATATTTGAGTTGGTTCACTTAATCACTTTGATATCTTATCGATTAATCCCATGTATATATAGTGTCTGGGAATCTCCATCGGCGAGTATTTATGAATAAGCGAAATTATCTATGAAAAAGAGGGGGAGTCAACAAGAAATTTTCTAATATGAAGGGGGGGCCACAATTTAATTTCGGTTTATTTAGGGGGGTCTCTCAATTGTAAAAAAATACAAAATAGAAAATTCTCTCCCCCCCCTCTATAAATAATGACCGGTCCCTTATGACGTTATTCTGTAAAACAATGTGTTTAAAATTTAAAGAAGAACAAAAAGGGAAGAGATGTGCGTTATTCGTGTGAATACTGTAAAAACATTTACTACCATTATTATCACCTGCTTGTATCGTTGCACGCATAGCGCAATCGGTTAAGCGTGGGGTTATATTGTGTATTCATCCAACTGTAACGTAGGTGAACTTCTAGATTTTTGCCTTTCTATTTTTTTCTCGTTAAAACAGAGTTATCAGGATATATAACCTTCTTTTTGTAGTCGTCATTTTATCTGCGATAAAAAGCTAAAATATTTTTTCAGTGGAAGCAACGCAGAATTACAGAATTTGTAATTTATCTAACTGAAAACTAGGTCCCAAACTGCAGCGCGGTAGAATTCAATATGGCGGCCAGGGTGCCATTCCTCTATTTAGCCGCACGTCATCTTCCCTATTCAGCCGACTTGTATGAGGCTGCAAATTTTTGAACTAAATAAAACTATTTATTCATTCAATTTAAAGTGGCGGTCATGTACGTTCTGCTCCTGCGCAAGTTTTCCTTACTTAATATTAATAATTTGTTTCAAAATATTTTTACTTTCTGCAGGGAACATGAACTGCAGTGATCTTGACACGCTCCATACTATTATAATTGCTTCTCTTGTTGTTTTCATCATTCTCACTGTGACCACCTTCACTGCATCAATCTTTGGCTGTCTGGGTACTTGCTGTTCTCCTGTTGTAAGTATACACCTATAATCAAGGCCAAAACGTATGGAACGATTCGTCTTATTGTTGCTCAAATATCGTTGCCTTCCCCCAAATATCAGTGTTGTTACATACCTGGATAGAGGATTCTCGTGTATAATATGTATTAGCCATTAGATTCGTTGTTACAGCTGCCTAAAGAAACTGTCCAGCTTATCCTTTTCTTGGGAGTATCCAAATACAATTTAACACAGAAAAACTATCATATAAGTGTGATTTTCTAGTTTTGTACCGTTTCAACGGGCGCTAAATTAAAACTGCGCGAAAATATCGCATTTAAGGTGCACGAAATTAAATCTAATTTAGATTTTAGGACTGAGCGAAAAAATAGGTACGCGAATTTAAATACAAACGAATAAAGGAAGCAAATTGTGTTCCCGCAACGACCCGTCTACAGTCAAATCCGGTGTTCTGTTGCGAGGAACATTGCAATATTGTCACGCAATATTGCCATTTTGATTAGGAGATTGCTCTGAGCAATTTGGAACCGACGCGAACAAATTCACAACCAGGTTTGTAAACAGGGCCGTCGCTATGCGGCTTAAGCAGGGGAGGTGTGAGTATCATATTTGCCGACAAAAGGGCGTGGTCAATGTGGTTGCGAGGAATTAAATTATTTTGTGATCGGTTGGTCAGCGGTACGTCAGTGCGGTTATTACTATATGTAAGCTTTATAATGATAGTTTTGAAGTCATGAAGACATGAAAATCGATTTACCCTTCCGCAGTCTGTGGATTTAAAAAATCTGGGTGGCAGGCGGTCGTAATAAGTATTTTTTACCGACAATAAGCATCGTTTGACGACATTTTTTACAACATTTACAAACAACCCTTTTAACTAATCGATCGTTTATTTGTCCATATATATTTTTCGTTTGCCGACAAATCTTTCATTTGCCGACAAATAGTTTTCAGGGGGGTGCACACCCCCCCCAAACCCCCCCTTAGCGACGGCCCTGTTTGTAAACAAAGCCTCTGATTGGCTACTAGCAAAAAGGAAGCCAATCAAATGCTCCGAGCAATTGGATTGGAGCTTCCTTTTTGCTAGTAGCCAACCAAAGGCTTTGTTTAAAAACCTGGTTGTGAATTTCAATTTGCAATTTGTTCGCGTCGGTTGCAAATTGCTCAGAGCAATCTCCCAATCAAAATTGCGATATTACGTGACAATATTGGAATGTTCTTCGCAACAGAACATCCGGTTTGACTGAAAGTGTGGTTAAACGGGGAAACATTTATATCATATTACTTTTGTAGGATCCAGTTGTGGTTGTTACCGCTGGCCATCCAGTGCAATGCGGTAGTACGGTTGTTGTTGCCACCAACCAATCGACAATGCATCATGGTTATGCTGGAGCCATGCCGCCTGCCTATGGCTACGCCCAACCCCCTGCTTATACAGACAAGGGTGGCCTTGTTCAAAACATGGCTATTTGAAGCAGACCACAGTAACATCTGTGGCTGCATCTTTCTATTGTACTGATTTACACTTGATTTCATGTAACTTAGATAGATGTATAGTAGGCCGGTTCCGTTCTATAAGTATAGGGAACGTGAAATCGTGCGTTTTAGTATCTTTTATTTGTAATGTAGTTCTGCTAGAACATTTTTCTTAGTTTTGTAGCTTGACGTATGCAAAGCATATTTGTATTCTTAAATGTAATCTTAAATATAACCAGGCTATGACATGGCCAGCTACTTGAAATGGTTTGTCTTGTATGCAAAGTTTTAAGCCATGTCAACTTTTATGTAACTTCTTTTATGAAATATTAAACAATAAACTTTTACTATCAATTCAAATACTGTAGTTTATCGTTTTAAAATATATACAAATTCTTCAAAAACATTTGCATATTGTCACACAAATAGCGTAGAAGAAGAAGAGTAGAAATCATGAGATTAATGTTTAAATGAGGCATAGGTCAATGAGTTATGGGTAAAAAAATTGGGGGGTTATTGTATTTTGGTATATTTTTGTTATTTTTCTCGAATTACATTGCGTACATACCGTATAGTTAAACCCCGACCCTAACCCTTAACCCTAATTGAGCCTGATGATGAATTATATGTAAACTACATAACGTAACGTAACGTTACATAACGTAGTATCCCTGTGTAGAGTGTGTAGACAGTTTACCGCTGATAAAAAAGGTTTTTAGGCAGACTCATAAGTCAACTCATTGACTCAAATATGACTCATAAAACAGGCACCTCAGAAATCATAGTTATTTAAGTAAAAGAAACAAGAATGAGATGGTTTGGACATTAGATTAAAAAAGATGATAGAAAATAGCTAATAAGCTTCGGAGCGAAGGCCCTTCGTCTGGAAGTTAGTAGAGTGGGTCGGGGAAAAACTATCAGTGGGAAAAGCGGCTCAATTTCCACATTAACCTGAATTTTAATGTAATCCTAATCCTAACCTCAACCCTATTCTAAACCCTAACCGTAATCCCTAATCCTTGTGACGTATTTACGGATAGTAATATAGAATTAGAAAGTCGTGCTTTTCAGTATAGTGTATACAAAAGCGATCACGTGATAAAGAATAAACCAATCAGATGGATTTAATCAAAACAAATTATAAACAAACAGTGGTGTAGTCCTGGAACGCTGACAAGACGGGCTCTCAAAGGGGGGGAGGGGGGTAAACAATGCGTGGGGGTGACAACATAATAAACTTGGTTTGAAAAATAAGAAATTTAGACGGCCAGTTTTGAATAGACGGTGATGGACGACCTAAGCATTCTTTGTAAAGCGCTAGTGAAAATAAATACGCAATGTTTTTGTCACTCGCGTTGCAATTGTGCTTAATTTTTTCAACATGCCCTTATTCTATAGCTAAAGAGTTAGTAGGGATTCTCCCTTCGCTTCCGTTTTCCGCGCCTTCGTTATTTTTGTACAGCACCCCTCACAAGAAACTTAATATAAGATTTCAAGATAATAAATACGATATAATAAATAACCTCTGCGGAGGAGAGAGGCAACAGGGCCTCTGCAAGATTCAGCACGTAACCAGTGCTTCCACTTTGACAAAGTAAAATTTCTCGTTTTTGTCCTTTTTTTCGCAGAATTTCCTTCCCAAAATCCTAAATTTCCTTCCATTTTTCCTTCCAATTTTTTTTAAAATAGTATAATAAATTTTGTATTGTACTGTACTCCCGATGTAAATTGAAGGTGTACTGCAGTATTTTTTGCTCTTTTCGCAGCTGCTTTTGGACCAGGCACTTGTCCTGCACGCTTTCTACCCGTTTGCAGTTGACAACTACTTGAAGCTTCATCTTCTAATGAGCTTGACTCAGAAGTTGACTCAATATAAGCCATCATTTTTGGTTTAGAAATTACAGTTTCCCTTTTTTCGACTGTTTGTTTTTAGTTTATAAAAATCCGAGCAGGTGGGAATTTTGTTTGAGCATGCGTCGGATTTCGCGCGGTTGTTAGAAATGAGACCTGGGGCGAGTAAACTCGGCTATTGAATTTCCGGGCGATTCTTACACATTATGACCTAGTTTTTTCTACCAACCGAAATTATTTAATTGATTGATTGACTGAGAGTGCAAGCAAATGAATAATAACTTTTAAAAATTTAAAAATTGCGTAAAGAAACATCTTTATACGTATCGGAAAAGATCGGAGACTCTCGGAATTCGACGGAAAATCCCAGAAAACCACCAAAATTCGTACTAGCCCGAATTTTGATGTAAACAAATTCTTCCCCAATATAATGTATATGCTATTAGGGGTATTTTAAACCGTATTTGGTTTTGAGGCTCTCGACAAAATTTTGAAATATTTTATTTCTTTATCATTTTACTGTGCTGATTTTCACACCTTGAATTACTATTTACTATATTGGAGAAAAAGAGCAAAATATTCATGTGATTTCAAAACAGTCCATTTTTCTGGAATCAATGGGCTTTAATCTCTCAACCAAATCGCTTTAACAAGCAAGAATAATATAAACATGGAATTTCTGGTAGCATTTTCAAAGGTACTTTTGTGAACAATTTCAGATCACATAAATAGTGTCGCCGTTTTTGGTATTAGTCCGAATTTTTATATCTAAATTACTTTGATTAAGGGATTAAGAAAGGTTCAAACTATCGTTTAAGGATAGTCTCGTTTTGAGGCTCTCGACTAGATTTTTTGCAATCTTAAGTTGAAAATTTGGCATTTTCGTATTTTTTGAAAAATGCCGATTTTGGCCGTACGAAATCTCACAGGTTTTGATAATGAGAAAACTATTATAGCAATTTTTGTATAGAAACATGTGTTGAAAAATGAAATTCAAACCCACCGTAAGTTAAACTTTCTAATTTTATATGTTTACGAAGCCAAGACAACTAGCATCTTCGAACAAAGTAAAATTTCGCTCATGTTCCGTCGTAGAAAAATATCCTTTATATTTCTCTGATTTCAGTCCAATTTATTTCCTCCTATTCATTTTGTCATAAACTTTGTAGAAAAGTATTTTAATACTGATACATCCACTGTTTTCTGGCCAAAAAACACACACAAAAACTTGTTTTTGTTCATTTTAACAATTTTAAAAAAATATTTCGCGTGCGCCCGCAATTTGTTGACCAGCGCTGGCGAAATTCCCACCTGTTAAAAATCCGCGAAAAAAAATTGAGCCCGCGTTATTTATGTACAATTACTCTACTCACCCACTGAAGACCTGTTAAGTCCCAAATTACCCCCATTCATCCTTGATGGTTATGTAAATATTCGATGTATTATTTTTATACATGTTTTTTAACTCAAAAGTTCATAATAAAGTGTTTAACCATTATTAAATTACTAGAAATTACTGAAAAAGTTTAAATTGTAAAATTTCCTTCCCTTTTCCTTCGAAATGGCCAAATTTCCTTCCAATTTCCTTCCAAATCTCATTTCCTCTTATTTTTCCTTCCAAATGCCAAAATATCCTTTTGGAAGGAAATTTCCTTCCGAGTGGAAGCTCTGCACGTAACATGAAGTAATCACAACTTTAATAGAAATCGCAGGCTCATCCCAAATTTTCAAGATGGCGCTCGAAGTTGAAAGTGCAGAGTGAGTCTTTTGTACATAATTTATATATTTTTCTCCTTTCATGAGTGTGATTTTGATAGAACTAATTTCATATTCTTGCTGTATCTTTATAGTGTCGTAAGGTTAATTGAACAATATGTGAAAGAGAATAATTTGCCAAGAACTTTGGCTGTTTTGCAGGTAACTACCTTAAGTTATAAAAGGTGACTGACCATACTCAAATTGTCACGAGAAACGTCAATTTGACATTTCTTTTTCATAACCACACATCCACCCACCCACCCTGAAAACGTCAGTCCCTGGCAGCAAGAAACAACGACTCTACAATCAACATATATTCACAAAATATTCGAAAACACCAATAACCTAAACCTGTATAGTATGCGAATCAAAGCAATAAAATAGCAACAATAAACAAACCAATTTCAAAATTTTACCATTTGGAGTACACAAACAACGAACCCTTTCCGCTTTCGTGACCAAAATGGAGGGCTGATATGCGACCTTCACAGTTCACAAGTTGTTTCACCGTGGAAATTTGCCACCTAAAAAAAGTTTGAGTTTCCTAGGCAAAACCCTAGGGGAAAAGTTCTGGTAAAAAATATTCGAATTATCATGTATTCAAGTTTAGTGGTGGCAACTGCATTGATGAATTTACATTCTGCGATAGAAAGTGCCAAACAAGCAAAGATTTTCAATAAAGCGAGATTCAGTTGACACAGAGTTGTCATCAGTAAAAGGCTCATCTCATAGGCACAGAGTGTTTGGAAAATATTAAGTGAGAAACTTTTACAATGTTCGGTATGAGAAATTTTCGGTATCGGTACACAGGAAAAATTATACCAACCAGGGCTTGGCTCTGGGGGCGCGCGATCGCGCCAGCGCGCACCCACACACGATTTATCGCGCGCGAAATTTGATGACGCGCGCGAAATTTTAATCAAATAAAATCGAGTGTCACTTGACCATATTTTATAAACCTGAATAGCCAGACTATTAACTTAAAAATTAAAGAACTCTTGCTTGCTAAAATAGCTATAAAGCTGATTTGACACATCATACTTGATTTGTTATTGTTTGGTCTACATTAACGCCTCTTAAATAACCAGACTAATAATCGCGCGCCCAGCATGATTTGCGCGCGCGATTGTCCGCGCGCGCGATTTTCTGAGTTGGAAAGCACTGCCAACACAATCAGTATACCGGTCTTTGGGCCACGTTAATTAGATATGAAATTTCTCAATATAATTTCAGCATATCAAAAATTTCGGTATACCAAAAAAGTCCGGTATATTGGAAATTTCAGTATATCGGTATGACTGAAAACCTCGTACCGATATTGGATTCCATACCGATATTTTCGGTATATCGGTATACTAAACAGCCCTATGCCACAGACAAAACGTCAAAGAAAAATACCCACCCACAAACGTCAAATTGACGTTTCTCATGGCAAATTGGGGAAGGATTCAGCCCCTAAACATGTCACATGTGGTAAAGACATTCTTTGTAGGTGTGCATGGCGACATAATAGAAATAGGTTTCGTGTAAAACACAGGCCTCTGAATTCAGACCAGCAATTGCCTAGTACCTGATTGCCAACCTATTGTCATGCCACGATGTCCAGCAAAAAATTACCGACCTGCAATTATACTTTTCTGATGTGAATTTAGATTAAAAGAGAAAAGCAGATGGAGAAATATTCTTCTGCTACGTTCTGGTTTATATATGTTAATGTTGGCTCTATTACTGCAGGCACATTTTATTGAAAACTTAAATTTGCTAAACTACTTTCATTTCAGGTTGGCCAAAAATTGCCGATTTTTACCTGATTTTTCTTTAATTCAGGGGCCTGAAACACCAAGTTTCTATCCATAAGATTGGATATGATATCTATATTTATCTATATTATCAGAGCTTACGGATCGAATGCTTTGCTAAATTTAAACTAGGGGTGCACCGGATATAATATCCGGCCGGATATCCGGCCGGATAATGAGATAATCCGACTATCCGGTATCCGGCCGGATATTTTTAATATCCGGCCCGGATACCGGATATTTTTTTCAAGGCGTATTAATTTTGTTTCAACTTAAAAACGGAAAAAATATCAATAAATATGCTATGAAAAGAAAACAGTTGGACATCAATACAACAAACAAAAGAACAATATTATATGAATTGGTTTACTGTTCCAGTATTTCTATTATAGCAAAGCCAAAAATGTTGGCCAGCGGTCACTATATTGATACTTCAATACTTCATGACAAACAGCATATTATATAATGAATCTCTATATAGTCCTAACATGAAGTAGTGCATTGTTCATCATTGGGCATCATTCGAGCATCATTGCATTCATTGCCTGCATTGATGCACACCCTTATTCAACCTGAAAAGGAGGCCCGAGTCTTGAATAAGAAAATAATCAAAATATCCGGTATCCGGCCGGATATCCGGGCCGGATATTTTTAAACTATCCGGCATATCCGGTATCCGGCCGGATAGTAAAAAGTACTATCCGGTGCACCCCTAATTTAAACATGGTGTTTTCCACAAACCAAGACAAACACTGTAAGATTAGTGTTTCTTTTCAAAGTGCAGAAAATCTGAGAGACTGAATGTCAGGCCTTTCAGGAGGATTTTGGTTATGGTTCTCATGGAGCCCCAGAAATCTATTTATACTATTTTGTTGGTGGAAGTTTCTTTGGGTAATACGTTAGCCTCAATAATTCTGCACCTTTTTCAAGCGTTAACCTGTCAAACTTTACTCCCCGAAAAAGTTGTTGTAAAAGGGGGCGTTGTAAAGTTTTTAAAAAGGGGACTTTTGTAAAAAGGGGGATGATTTAGAAAGGGAGGGGGGGGGATAAAACCCCTTTCTGAACTATGGACATCGGTGGATAGTCAGGTTATTAACACCCTTCTGGCATTAGACTTAACATGGTAAATAACACAGTAGCACACATTAGAGTTTAATGGGTTGACTTAATACTCCCAGAAAAACTGTTAAAAACAGACATTATGACAACACAAATTTGAACATTCTGTATGCTAATTGAGAAGCAAGGTCTCTAGAATATGAACACTGGAAATTATGTGGATGAATGACACACTTGACCAGTAGCGAAGCCAGCCTGACAATTTGGTCATGCAATGTAAATTTTAAATCATTATCATTATTCATTTCTTTAGAAATTGATTGTTTTCACAGTCTATGAACACGGAAATATTTGCATAGCATGACCAAATTGTCAGGCTGGCTTCGCCACTGCACTTGACAGACATAGGCTGATGCGATATTGAAAAAAATCGATATATATATTTATATCGAAAAAAAATTATCGATAATACCACATCACAAACATGAGCTGACATGTAGGGTCATCATTTTCATCACTTTTCTTAACGTTATCCCAAACAGGACTTCGTTGATTCGACATATTGTCTAGACTTATAGTGAGTTAGAATGAGCTGTGATATTTTGATACTTTGTTTTTAAACCTGCACCTATATGCGCCTATATGCATATGTGCAGTATGCCGCTTGTATGGGTGGTGATCTTCTGTGATCACACTTACTCTGTTCACACTTTTAAATTGCCCACACGCTTGCTACTTGAATTTGCAATTGCCGTAATACACATGTTTTCTAAACTTTACCGGACAATAATTGCCGAAAAAAGGAGATTAATAAGTTGGCTAGTTAAGACATGTCAGTCTACTTTTACATATACCCATCCAAGGCATATTTTAACATGGCCCTCTTGATGGCCAGGCCCTCTTGATGGTCCCCACTCACACAAAATTGGCCCCCCACTCCCTGGGCCCTTTATACATTGGGTCGTTTACAGAGTAAATGATTTGTCTGTGTTTAACGAAGTATTGTTTTATGGCTTATATAGTTAGACATTTTTAAAGTTTTAGTTAAAATATTGAAATACTATTGGCTTGGCAAGGGGTCCCCCGGACCCCTACAGGGCTTGCACCTTCAGCACTCAGATTAATGGCCCTTTTTCACAAATGGCCCCCCACTTAGAAATCCTTAAAATATGCCCTATATTAACCCATCCAAGAGACAGGACAGGCCATTAGCTAAGCCCCTCTGTGTATCCAGGCCATCAATCCAAAATGTTTCTTATGTAGGAAGAATCGGGTATAACTCTGAATACAGTGGACAGTGTTGAGGGTTTTGTAACAGAAATCAATAATGGACATTGGGATACAGTTCTTCAAGCTGTACAACCTTTGAAATTACCAGACAAAACTCTCATCGAGCTTTATGAACAGGTAAGAGAAACTCTGTGAATTAGTGGGTATTAATAAGGTCATTTTGTTAGTAAGTCAGCCAAGCGGTGGGTCGGACCCGTCTGCCAGCCAGCCTGTCAGGCAGGCGGGCTGACAATCAGCCAGTCGGTCGGTCAGTCAGTGAATATATTTAAATGGTTTAACATATAAAAAGGCCAAAAAGCATAATGCTTGAATACAAATGTGAATGTGTATAGCTTGAAATTAAAACTCAATTTACTCTTAAAAGTGTCCAAAACTGCTTTATGGTTTCTACATTGCGTTTCTTTTCATGTCTTTTGGTGATAAGATTTGTATTGTTTTTTTTTGCTATCAGTATTTGTTATTTTTTTCAAATACCACAACAGCCTACTGAGTTGTGAATCCTATTATTTTGTTTTTCCAACCATGGAAGCTTAGCAACCTGACTTCACTGTATTACTTCATGTTATGTTGATTATTCTATCCAGATTGTGCTTGAATTAATTGAGCTTCGTGAACTTGGCGCGGCAAGATCGCTACTTCGTCAAACAGATCCAATGATCATGTTGAAAACACAACAACCCGATAAGTATCTACACTTAGAAAACTTGTTGGCAAGATCTTATTTTGATCCACGTGAGGTGAGTGCAGGAACTGGTTTTGTTAAATATTATTGCTGAAAATGTATCTGATACTGCCACTACTGCCGCTAGATTTTGAAGGTCTGGAAGTGTGAAACTCAATAGTGTTGTTTTTCCTGTTGTAGGCATATCCAGAGGGAAGTAGTAAAGAGAGAAGAAGAGCAGCAATTGCTCAAGGTATTTCTAATGTTGCCATTATAAGCCTCAGGACATGTGCCTCCTCACTATTTTTAAAAATAGAAAAAGTGCCCCTTTTGATTTATGATTTATTTATGATTTATTAATGAAAATACATGTGCAGCTCGAAAGCTGAATTGCGTATTTACAAAACTACAAACAATTAGTCTAAAATATATTACAGCAATATTAAAATACGGTAAAATTTACTAAAATAACTTAAACTAATAGAATTTCGATGAAACTCATATAAAAGTATCTCAAACCGTGCTGAGTTCAAATCCTACAGTTAATTAATTATCTTCAAAGTTATATAAACATATCTGGATTGAAAGTACTAGATAAAATGATATATAATATCAGAATGTCATCGAGATCAACCATTTTCAATGGTGGAAGACATAATAAAGTATTTCTGAACCGGTTGGTACTCCAATTGGGGATTGCAAAATGCCTGTTCTGTCTTAGTTCATAGGATGCTTCGTTGGTCGTGGGTAGCAGCTTATTCAATTTGTTATCCTGGTTATTCACAAACGAGTTAAAAAAGTTCTAACAGATAGCTTCTCCGTAGGACATAATGGTGGGAATGTTTGCTCCTGTTTAGGGCATCATAATATGCTAAACCAGGACTGATAATTGAACAGCCCCTTTTCTGCAATGAAAGTGTCCTCTTTTGGATTGAAAGTACCCATTTCCAATGATAGGCAAAATCCATGTACTTATACTAACAGTTTTAGATATTTAGGTAAAAGATTACCTCCAAACGCAGGAATTTGTGTTGCTGAGACCTTAGAAATCCAATTCTTTTCCAGACCCCCTACAAATTATGCTTGTTCCTTACATTGTAATGATTGTATCATCAGGATATTTTCAACCTCCCAAAAAGACGCTGGGTGCACCACTTATAAGGTGGACCCTCCTTTGAGAGACGGACTTTGAAACAAGTCTACGTCCCACTATATAGTGCATGTTGTCGTTACAGGAATAAATATTGTTAACATGTCAATGAGGGAAAGATAAATTTTTAAAGTGTGAT
The DNA here is from genome assembly GCA_016169945.1 of Trachythela sp. YZ-2020. Taxonomy (NCBI): domain Eukaryota; kingdom Metazoa; phylum Cnidaria; class Anthozoa; order Malacalcyonacea; family Clavulariidae; genus Trachythela; species Trachythela sp. YZ-2020. Next base: position 443,278 of record JADLSH010000344.1, on the reverse strand, counting down.
GTAACTTTTTACCAGCCTTGTCGCATTTGTATTGAGCACTGTGTTATTTTATACTCTTTTACTCTTTATTCTTTACTCGATCCTGCCTGAATTTAAAAAAATGTGATTTTGTTTCGTCCATATTCGGAATGTTTCTCCCTATTTACTGTTGTTCGCTGTATAAACACAAAGTGATGCCAATATTCAGAAACCGCGATAATTTCATTAGGAGTGTTACCGGAAGTCGTTCTGGAATGCAGCAATGCGTTCGCAATTTCGAACGCGTTCAGAACGAAAAGGGAACACATTCAAGAACACGTTCCTAGTGCGTTTTTTGTTAGGTTGTTTCTGAGCAGTAATGAGGTCCAAGGTTCTGCCCAGGACCATGTGAGATTGTGCGCATTGTAGTACTGAATTTCATCTAATACTAACGTTTAAATAATAAAATTCGCCAAGATAAAAAATACAAAATTACTTGTAAAAAATATCTATTACAAAGTACAACATTGGGCGGAAGAGTCTGCTTTGGCGTGAGTGCCGCCCACCGTGGGCAGAACCCTGGAGGTATGCGCGAATTTAAATACAAGTGCTACATTTGATTGTTCTGATTGCCAGGTTGTCATTTGTACAAACAATGATTATTTTAGTAAAGTGATGACAGCTCTATCGAACTTAATTAGAGTGTAAATGTCAGCGCAGAACTATGATTCCGTGCATTATACATCGTGATCGGGCACCGATTAATCGAATCGGATAATCTGTACATATTACAGGCAAGATCAGGGCTTATAACTTGAAAATTTGAGGAAAGACCTAAGACTAAAGCCTCACTATGGACCCAACAACTCATCAGTTGACAGGCATCATTCCTTAAATTTAAAACCATGCTCAATAGACGTTACGTATGGGGACCATGGCTAGATTTTGCACAAGAACACTCCCAGGGAATTTTTGTCTTCAGGTGGTGCTCACCGGAATAAACCCCCCCCCTGATTACAGGTTTAACTGCGTATAAAGCCCTGGTCACACGAGGATGAGAGTTGATGAGAGTTGGCAAGCGAGAGTTTGCATGAGAATTTTCTCAACTCGCATGCCCCTGTCAAACAAGAACAAGAGCTGCACGAGAGTTGATTAGATATTGTTTCCACATGGTAGAAGGTGTTTGTAGATGGAATACTCGAACGAAAATTTATATACATTTTTTAGACCTAGCCAGGAGCAGTTGCGAAAAATGCAACTAGGCCCTCTGGCAGGAATTGAACCTGCGGCCCTGCGATTCCGGTGCAGCGCTCCAACCAACTGAGCTACAGAGTCCAGTTGATGAGCATCAACCACAAGTTCGGTATATATGATGGGAGTGATGCCAGTATTAGGTATGGGTAAATATCAAGATTTTTCTCGGCATCTCGTTCGATAGGACTAATGGTAGAAGGTGTTAATGCTCAGCAACTGGACTCTGTAGCTCAGTTGGTTAGAGCGCTGCACCGGAGTCGCAGGGCCGCAGTTCAATTCCTGCCAGAGGGCCTAGTTGCATTTTTCGAAACTGCTCCTGGCTAGCAGTAGGTCTAAAAAATGTATATACATTTTCGTTCGAGTATTCCATCTACAAACACCTTCTACCATTAGTCCTATCGAACGAGATGCCGAGAAAAAACCTTGATATTTACCTATTGTTTCCACACGTAGCGATAACTTTCATCAACTCTCATTGAAATTTTAAACACCTCAGCGTTGATGAGAATTGATAAGAGTACATGAGAGTCGATGAGAGTTGACGGTCTAACACGAGCAAGAGTTGCAACTCTCATCAACTCTCATCAACTCTCATCTTCTAGCCAATATTTTTAATGAATTTTCTAGGTAAAGATACTAGGCAGTTGCGATATTGAAAAAAATCGATATATCGATATCGAAAAAAAAATATCGATAATATCGACTATATCGAATTATGCAAATGAGAAAACGTAATTTAGTCGACTTGCATGTATACGCATCACAAACAGTTAAAAAGAAGTGCATGAAACCAGTCATGGTACGTCTCAAAGATTTATTAACAACGGTTTATCCGTTTATGAAAGTTTAAAGATATTTATATATTTACAAGCCTAATGAGTAATGGATATAATGTTCATAAATTTTCTGCGAGAAACACTAACATGTTTGCCTGGCTTGGCTTGAGGTATACTCGCTTTGCCGTAACTATCTGTCCCGCTTTGCTGAAAAGTCTTTCAGTTGGAGCACTGCTCGCCTATATCGATATATCGCAACTGCCTAAAAGATACTGCAAGTGCTCTCCCATTGCTAGATTTGCTTGATATCTTAACAGTTCAAAATGTATATCACCTGCATGCATTGAAATTTACTCATGCGTGGCACAAATACATGTTGCCACGCATATTTGATAGTTTCTTTCAGTATGCAGGTGATGTACGTAGTTATAATACCAGATATTCATCTAATTTAAACCTGTATAAATCATATGTTCGAACAAATACTGGCAAACAAGCAATTTCTTTCGGAGCAATTAATTTATGGAAGGATCTTCCAGATATAACTAAAAATTTCCCTTTATTTTCCTTCGCTAAGCAAGCTAAGACCTATTTATTGACTAAACAACATGCTTAATGAATTCTGCATCATTTATAATATAAATTGCACTTATACTTATACTCTTCAGGTTTTTTATTAATATAAGTTAATGTTTTCTTCAGTTCTCTGACACTTTTATCTATTTAATTAACAAGAAAAAACTGGAAGCTAACTAGAAAACCTCTAAAAATGTTGTGTAAAAATTGTAAATTCTATCTATATACTAATTATTTAAGAATTGTTATTTATGTATATATTTTTCTATTTAAGAGTGAAATAAAGTTGTATTATTTCCTTTCTTTCAGCTTTATCAGGGGACGTATCAGTTGTTCCACCCTCTCGCTTGCTAGCTCTGCTTGGTCAGGCATTGAAATGGCAACAGTATCAAGGCTTACTACCTCCAGGAACATCTATTGACGTGTTCCGAGGCAAAGCTGCCGTCAGAGACGAAGAAGAAGAAAAATATCCCACACAACTTACTAGGACTGTCAAGGTAGTATTACTGTTGTTTTGTCGAGTTTGGAACTATAGACATGTTTTGTATACCGATAATAGCGGTGTTGAGTTTTTCAGTCATACCGATATACCACTGATCTGAAAACAAGGACTGGATAGAGCATCCTATATTGAATTCAATGTCTCAATGAGCCAATTTTGAAGCCAGAATATTTTTAATGAGATCAGATTTATAAATCTGTTAAATTCTTGACTAGTCAAATCGTTAGCTGTTTAAATTAGTTATATCCTATGAAGCAAATATCATTTCCTACAGGGCGCGAAATAACGGCCGGTCAACGGACAATGTCCGGCCAAAATGAGTAGTTGTTCGGCCAAACTCTCGCATGACCGGTCATTTTGACCGGCTACTTTTTAAAGTTTACATGTAATTCAGTTGCTAAATAAAGCGAACGAGCAAACTATTTTCATGCAATTTTCTCATGGATTAAGTTTCGAAGTTGCTGACAAGTGAAAATAGCCGGCACGCAGTGGCTGCAACTGTCAAAACTTATGTTCTTTGTTAATTTCGTCTGATGTTGCGTTTACTTTGAATAATATTTACTGTACGGACTTTACAATAAAACTCAGAAGTGATTCTTGACTTCCACAGACATTTTTCTAGTTACATTAAGTATTTTACATTTAAGGGGACTTTGTCAGGCTTTAGTTTAGCTGAATAATTTGACCGGCCAGAAATGCGGGATGTCCGAACTAAAGTTGGTTTGGCCGGTCACCTTGACCGGCAACCCTCCAGCCGTTATTTCGCGCCCTGTCCTATGGGCGCCAACATCTTTTCTAGTGAGTTTTAGAACGTTTTAAACGCCACATGACATAATGAGGCTTATGGCGGCCATATTGGTGTGACCTCATTAGTTATTCACCGGCAAATTTAGGAAGAAAGAGAGGCCACTGATGTTAAATGGTATACTGAAATTCTCGATATGTCGAAATTACTGATTTTGTTGTACATCTACAATATAAAGAAGTAGGAATTTCATGTTAAAAACAATCTCTGTCTATGCTCAAAATTAATAATTAATGAGGTTCAATGATCATTGATTGATTTTGACATTGGACTGATTGGAGTGTTGTTTCTTGATATTCAGTGGTGTTCAATTTGATATAGTGAATACAAAAATGCATTACAATTACTAGTCTAGACTAGAGCATACTCTAGTGGTGTTATTACTCATCAGTTAATTATTAACTTTAGAAATTTCTGTGAAAAATTTTCTGCAAAAGTTCAAATCCAAAAATATTTCTGGGAACTAGGTTCCCAGGATCCGATACTTTTTCCACCTCTGGGGTTAGGATTAACTAGGTCGCTAGGGTTAGGATTGAGATTAGGTGGTAGGGAGCTAAATAGTTCAAGGGTAACAAATGGCCGAGTTCTACCCGCGATGCGATGGCTGGCAGCCGAGCAGCGTCCAGCACTCGTGCCAAAACTCATTCTTTCGCCTGGCACTCAAAAAGTATCAAATATGTGATAAAGGAACATCTTAAAGGGGTATGGCAATAAAAATTAAGTTTATCTCATTTGAAAGAACTTTTAAAATTATATCTAAATCTCCCTTACCGATTTTTCGTATCTTGCTTAGTTCTTGAAATATTTTGACTTAAATCAGCGAGCTGTCCGCCATCTTGGATTATTTTTTGATCTCATTAACGGTGGCTTTAGTGACGTCACAAGCAAGCCATGTAAAACTACTCCTAGGTGACCAAGTAACAATTAGTAGATGTTTAAAAAGTTGTCAGTCAATTTGTTATTTGAAATAGTGACCGAAGTATAATTTTGGGCTCATAATGACCATTGGCTTTCTGGGTAAGATCTTGCTGACCCTGCTTGTGACGTTAACATGCATATCATAGATATAATAATGCATATCCACAAAAATCCAAGATGGCGGACAGATGATTTATGATTATTTCTGTCAAAATATCTCAAGAACTAAGAAAGATACGAAAAATCGGTAAGGGAGATTTATGTATAATTTTAAAAGTTCTTTCAAATGAGACAAACTAAAATGAGACAAAACAGTGCACATGCAATATTGGCTACCAGTAATTTGGTAAAAAGCAATATCCATCCAAAGCCATATTGAATTATTTTATGACCATTAAAATTTTAATAGTTGTCAGGGGAAGCATGTTTCGGAGCCAGCAGGTACCCATCACTCACTTGTTCCTGCGCGGAACCCTAAAATGGCTGTGTTTAATCTGCGGTTGCTAATATTAAGTTGACCCGCAATTTTCTAGTTTGGTTCAAAATCCCACCCAGAATGTGCTCTGTTCTCTCCGGATGGACAGTACTTGGTAACTGGTAGTGTTGATGGCTTTATCGAGGTTTGGAATTTCACGACGGGAAAAATAAGAAAAGATTTGAAATATCAAGCACAGGTAGTTTCTATTAAAACGTTAAATATTTATACAATATATAGCAAGTTTGTGATTTTTTGTAGTTTTCTGTTCTTGGAAATTTTGGAGCTGTTACACTATATATGTATTTAAGACCTATAACCGGGTGTAGTTTTGCCAGCTGGCCACATTAGTTGGCCATTGCAGTACTGCTAGTCTGACTAAGTTCTGACTGTTGCTACCAATACTATCCTTAGTAGAAGGTGTTTGTAGATGGAATATTCGAACGAAAATTTACATACATTTTTTAAACCTAGCCAGGAGCAGTTGCGAAAAATGCAACTTAGGCCCTCTGGCAGGAATTGGATTGAACAAATCTTGATATTTACCCTTACCTAATACTGGCCATCATATATACCGAATTTGCGGTTAATGCTCAGCAACTGGACTCTGTAGCTCAGTTGGTTAGAGCGCTGCACCGGAATCGCAGGGTCGCAGGTTCAATTCCTGCCAGAGGGCCTACAGTAAGTTGCATTTTTCGCAACCTCCTGGCTAGGTCTAAAAAATGTATATAAATTTTCGTTCGAGTATTCCATTTACAAAAACCCAATACTATCCTGTGTAACACTTACTGCTTTGCAAGGTTTTATTCAGTGTTTCACTTTCAACCTTCCTCAATTCCACTAATGCCTGTTTAGGATAACTTTATGATGATGGAGGATGCTGTCCTGTGTCTGACATTCAGTCGAGATAGTGAAATGTTGGCTTCGGGTGGCCAGGACGGTAAAGTAAAGGTATGCATTGTGCTATTTGTACAGTATACTAAACAGTGATTATAAACATATACATGTAGTGTGGTATTTTCACAGAGTTTTGTCTTTCATTTTTTGCCCTGCTGATTACCTCCGCGTATTTTAAAAGCTTAAAAGCCCTGGTCAAACGTGGACGAGAGCTGATGAGATTTACAACTTTGAACTTTCGTTCGCGTTTGAGCGCCAACTCTCATCGACTCTGATACACTCTCGTCAACTCTCATCAACATGGAGCTCGTTCAAATTTTGATGAGAGTTGATGAGTTTTTGCTCGTTTGACCGGTACGCGTGGTAATATCCAGTCCACTATTATGCTTGTTTCACCGGGGCATGAGAGTTGATGAAACTCTCGTGCAAACTCTCGCTTGACAACTCTCACTCAACTCTCATCCTCGTTCGACCGGGGCTTTAATGTAACCCACCTATAGTATGATAATTTTTAAAGATTTAATGTTTCTTTTTAAATGTTTACCAGGCCATTATGACTTGACCTAGACTTGACCAAATATATGGAACCAGCTGATAATTTAACTTACAATCTTAGACATTTAGATTGTTCTTTTAAGATAAAATATGCAGTTTTAAGTTTTCATATTTCTTCAGAGTAGTAAAGAGTTGGAATGCTCTACCTCTGCTATTAAGAAAATCGAACACGATTAGAGAGTTTAGAATCCTATTTACTTACAACTGACATTTTGTCAAACTTTTCCTAATATAATTTTATTATACATATTGTATATTGGATTGTTAATTGTAACATTTGTATGCATATTTTTTGGTAACCCCTTATTAAGGGAAGGAATTCCTGTTCAGGGTTTCCATCAGTTTTATATTGTAAATGCTGTTAAACAATTAATAATAATAATAATAGCATCGTCAATTTTTTGCTCGTGTTAGGTATGGAAGATGCAGACTGGACAGTGTTTACGTCGTTTTGAACGAACGCATGCCAAGGGCGTCACATGTATTAATTTCTCGCGAGATGCAAGCCAGCTTCTCAGCGGCTCTTTTGATATGACTATAAGGTACGCTATTTATCTGATTTTACTTATATTATTAATACTTACAGGGGAATTTTGGGTTTTGGTCCTGTCAGTTGTTTTCGTTTAGAGTTTTATATTTATAATTATAATTTATATTCTTATATTATAATAAATATACTTGAGAGATTACAGGATCAACTACCAGGACTTCGACGTTTCGATAAAAGGCCTTTCGTCGGGTAGTTAGTAGCAAGACGAAGGGCCTCGCTCGAAACCTCGAAGTTCTTGTTGTACTGATCAGGTAGTTTCATCATGTAATCTCTCAAGATTATTTAAATTAATAAAGCTCGAGTGATAATATATTTTCTTGCTCAGAATGCATGGTTTAAAGTCTGGGAAGACATTGAAGGAATTTCGTGGTCATATTTCTTTCGTCAATGATGTTGTGTTCACTGTGGACGGACACAATATTATCAGCGCTAGTAGTGACGGGACAGTCAAGGTGAGACACAATGTAAACTTTCGCTATATGTTAGGAACAAGTGGAGAACACTAGGGGGGATGGTGGTTTGAGGTTAGGAGAGTATGGTTGGAGGTATGTTGCATTCACTGTGGATGGACACAATATTATCAGCGCCTAGTAGCGTCGGGACAGTCAAGGTGAGACACAATGTAAACTGTCGTTATATATTAGGAGAGTGACTGGAGAACACTAGGGGGGGTTGGTTGGTTTGAGGTTAGGAGAGTGTGGTGGGAGGTGTGTTGTATTCACTGTGGGTGGACACAATATTATCAGCGACCAGCAGTGATGGGACAGTCAGCGTGACACACAATGTAAACTTTCGGTATATATTAGGAAACAGTGGAGAATACTAGGGGGTGGGGTTGGTTGGAGTTTAGGAGGTATGGTGGGGTGGGAGTGTGTTGAGGGGGAGTTGTGTATTCACTGTAGGTGGAAAAAATATTATCAGTGCCAGTAGTGTTTGTACAGTAATGTTACATAAAAAGCTTCAAATATTTATTACAGTAATCAAATTGCTTAACGTTCATTCTTGACTCTTGAGCTGAAATTGAGATCGAGTTGTCGCGTCGTAGATCTTAAACTGTCTATTCCTATAAGAGTGATGATCAAGGCATATTTTAAGGAATTTACAGTGGTGGGCCAAAACTAAAGTAGGGCACTCAGCCCAGAGTATTGATTACGATTGTGTAATATTGAATGCCTCCAGAACTTTTTGAAAGATTGATATGCGATTTTGTATATGTGTTTTATTGCCTAACAGACATATATTCGTACATTGGGAATATGGGCACAGAAGGAATGCTTAATTAATAGTCTGTACAGTATCCTAATATAGGCTATAGTGTGCAGTAGTAAAGAATAGATCAGTTGTAATAATAAGTAATATGGAATAGTGTAATTGATCTAAGAATACCAAAAAACCCCCATGTGTTCCACTGTGCACTAAACAGTACCTTTTACTCTTTGAATTTGCCAGAATGTAAAGAATGACGCTACGAGGGCCCAAGCAGTGGTGGGCCAATTGTCTGTCAGTGGTGGGCCACTTGTAGGGCCTAGTGGGGGCCCACCAGTTTATATGTTAAAATATGCCTTGGTGATGATCGATATATACCTATATTTGATTGTGAAAGTATGAACTATATGCTTCGTTTAGATTTGGAACGTCAAAACAACGGAATGTATTCATACATTCAAACCAGCAGTCGGTAGTGTAGCGACAGATATTGCCGTGAATTCAGTCCATCCTATACCTAAGAACATGGAACAATTTGTCGTGTGTAACAGATCAAGTACGGCTGTCATTATGAACATACAAGGACAGGTATATTGCGTTAATAAAGTGAAACACATGCGAACTTCCACTAGACGTAACCGATTGTTTATGCCTGTTGCCACCCACTTCATTTATTCACCCAATTTATATACTTCATTAGCTTTGTTTCGTTCAATGAATATGGTAACTAGGCGCAGGGCTCAAAATAACGGCCGATAGGTCTCCGGTCAAAATGACCGGTCAGCTTGATTTTAGCTCGGTCAAAATCTGTTTTTGACCGGTCACTAATACGCATATACTAACAGTGAAACAAATGATAAGAATTTGTTCAGAGACATCGCTTTTATTGTTTCACGGTGACGTTCTAAACGCTCAAGACATTAGCAATCACCGTGTATTTAGGTGAATAGGCAACGTTATCAGTGTTACTGTAGTTCTTTCGGGGGAATCGTTATCATAAGGATTTAAGATTCTAGCGGAAGGCATGAAAATGTGGCCGGTCAAAATGACCGGCGAGATTTAAAAGTGACCGGTCAACAGGCATTTTTGGTCGGTCATTGACCGTTGGCCGGCCGTTATTTTGAGCCCTGCAGGCGTGTGAGTTAGCTGACAGAACTCTATAACTTATCTATAACTTAATCTACTAACGGGACTTGCATATAGGTCGTAATCCATTTGTTTCAGGGATGAACCCAGCGTAATCTGATAGGAAGGGGGGGGGGGGGGTTGCTGAGTGGGCGAGGCAGGGTGCATCATCACTGAGAACTTTCCCTGGGGACCTGTGTGAGAACAAATCTTTACATGGGGCTGAACCTGAATAGGGGCCTACAGGAGCACCAATTAAGGGGAGACCCGCTCAATGTTTAGGGCCATGGTGGCCTGGGGAAAGTTGACGTTTCCTTCCGCTCCCCTCCCCTCCCCACGCCTCCCCACCAGCTCTGATTTCATTGATGTTACTATCAAAAGGCGACCGCGAAAGTAACGTTTCAGCATGGCCGCTCGGAGTAGCCTCATCTAATATATAATTCACCCGAGTTTTCAAATCTCAAAATCACTTGACTTCAAATTTGTATCTTTGGTAGATCGTGCGTAGTTTCACGTCAGGCAAACGCGAAGGTGGAGACTTCACATGTTGTTGTCTCTCGCCGCGAGGGGAATGGCTCTACTGTGTTGGTGAAGATATGACGTTATATTGCTTCAGTACTGCGACTGGGAAACTAGAACAGTCGTTACAGGTAACACAGACCAAACAAATCTTCTATTTAACAATTATTCGCCTCAGGCGCAGAGTAGAGATCATACAGAGGTGTAACGGGTGTACCCACTTATGCTTCAGACGCTTGCCGAGCATGCGCAGTTAAAGTGCACGATTCAGATGGCGGCTCGCTTTTAACTGCAGTTTACCTTTTAGAAGTGCGTAAAAATGCGAAAGACCTTAAGATTGTGAAACTTTAGAAGCGCCGAAAATGTTGGGAACTTGGGGAATGTTGGGAACTTGGAATGGGGGGAACTTGCCGAGCATGCGCAGTTGATCATTTTTTGCCCGGCCGCCTGAAATCAGGTGGGTACACGAAAACGTAAGTCTCCCAAGTGTTTACGACGGCCCGTCCCACCTCTGTATCATCTCTACTCTGTGCCTCAGGTGAGGTGAATATTGGTGAATAAAAACCGAGACGAAGTCGAGGTTTTTATTCACCGATATTCGCCGAGCTTGAGGCGAATAATTGTTTTAGTAAAATTACACATAGGTGATTATTTGGAAAAAAATAAAAAATGCACATTTCAAAAATATTTTAATTGAATATTTACGATAAAAGCGGCTTAAAAACGCTTTAGGTGATTATCGCGTATTAATCCGAGGTAGCACAACCAATCAGCGTTGAGAAATTTCAATAATCACCTGTGTAATTTTACTAATGTATCATAATCTAGCCAGCTTTGAAATAACTTGCCAAGAGATGGTTGATCGTCGGTGTCCTTAATTAACTTCAAAAGACTTTTTTAAATGTTGTTAAATAGATCATAGTCCCTATAACTCAGTGTCTGGAAACGCATTTAAAGCTTTTGTTCTATGTTTTTGTTCATGTTTGTGCACCTTCACGCTCGGTAAACACATTGTTCTCCTAGCATAATGTAGGAAGCAGCCAATAAACTTCGTGCAGCTGAATATTAACATTTGTAAAACAGGGAAAACGTGCACTCTCAGTACACCCTCAACATTAACCCACCCACATGGCTATAAACTTTCAAGTTTGCCGCGTTTCCAGACACTGTATTATGATTATAGGGACTATGAATAGATTTAATCAAGGTTAACGGAAGATGTATTATGTATGCACGCTAACTTCCGTTAAAGGGGAGTCCATGACGTCACATCAGTTAAGGGGTTCTTCGCGCCTTATCACCGTTGCTCTGGTCATGACACTTTGCCTATTTTGCCTTGGCTAGTTTTGCGCTTGGATACCCCTTCGCCGTTTCCCCACCCATTGTGTTATTGTTGGTTATTATGCCAAGTACAATATATAGACCACTATGTATTGTATCCTTCTACTGACTCGTCAGTGTGACTGCTGGCGGAGGAATGCCTTGGCAGAATTGTCATGGCGAACACCTTTTGCTGCTATTTTGGTGATTGCTGCTATATATAATTGTTGCTGTTTTGTTGCTACATTAGAGACCTTACGAATATAAGACGGCAACGTGACGACGAAATTTATAGTATTTTAGAATAGAAATGAATAATTAAAATCCCACGGGAGTTTTAGACGTCATCCTCGCTCTGTTTACAACGGTAAACTACTGATTTTTACGTATTGTGTTCAACGTCTGCGTTTCAAGACGCGAGAAGTGGTACTCAGCGAATTGGCTCAGTACTGAAGTCTAATCTTCTAAACCAAAAGGCCGTTATCTCAACTTCCTCAAACTGAAGTGAATTCATACGATTGATAATACACGACAACTTTTATTTAATTAATTTATTTGAAGGAGTTTGTTTTGGCCGTCGTCGTTCGCGTTGCCGTCCTACATCGTAAGGTCTCTATTGTTGCATGAATACTTGACTTAAGACCGTTTTCCACTTCAAACGTATCGTAAAGTACCGTAGCATTTTCTTTTGTGTCAAAGTCATTAGTTCCACCAGAGTGCTCAGGAAATAATGAAATCCAAATGTTTCATTTCAAAATGCGCGAAATAGTTGCATTGCGTTCAAAATTGAAGGCGTAGCACCTGACCACTGGCACTGACTTAAGTCAATTTAGTCAAAGTGCATAATCTACTTGCACAATCTGCGAACTGCCGTCGTTTTCGAGTGAGCTACGGTGGGGACTGGGAAATTTTTTGAGATATTTTTCGAAGGCGAAAGTGAATTTTGACAATAGGGAAGATCACCCAGGAGTTGAAATTTTAGGAGAAAACAGATCTTAAATCCAGTCTAGGAGAAAATCACACAAGTCTGACCACAATTGTAAAATTTGCAAGAAGATACTTTAAAAAATCAACATTTTCTACTATGTAAGCGAGTGCAAGACCTTCCAAACCATGTTTGCAGTTAGCTGGTAACCTGATTACCGTGGATCTCAACATCTGACAGCCATGCGAACTGCAGTCGCCAAATTTATGAATTATGAGTGAGTATCTCTTATCTATTTTCTTGAGGTACATGAAAAAGATGTCATTGGTGTGAAACATCATCCACACAATAACCTCATCGCCACGTTCAGTGAAGATGGACAACTGAAGTTGTGGAAACCTTAAACCGTGTGTAGAAAGTAGGTTCTAATTCCTAACTAGCGTGTACCTGTACTGGTGAGATATAACAACTCAGACCAATGGATTTTGAAAGGCGAAGCCACTGTATTTATAGGATGTGTTTGGGATTGACTTGCTGCAGAGTTAGACAAATTTAGGGCATTTCCAAGTTGAAAGGTAAACTTGTCTATCGTTCAAATGCGTTGCAAGATTTGAAGAAAAAAACAACGCGCAAGTTGCATATATAGGCTTATAATGTCAACACACACAGTCATTCTTGGTTGCCGACATCAAAAGACTCTTCGTCACTTCACAAGCATTCTCTCGAGTACTGTAATTGTGATATTTTTACATTTTTACATATCTTAAGGTATGTTTACACGCTGAGATTTGTCCGGCCGATTTCAGATGCACGTTAATGATATTTGAAAAATACGTAGCAAACGTCATCTTTCGACTTCACAAACTGAAAATATTCCCATTATCATTCAGCAAAACCTAAAATCGCCCCGACAAATCGCAGTGTGTGAACGTACCTTTATTCGATCCGTGTGAACAGCGTTAGGTGCGTGTACAGATTACTTCAGGCTAGTAAATGAATAAAACATTCTAAAAGTTGTTTTCTGAAAACTGTACTTTTACACCATAACATGGCTGGGTAAGGCCCGTTTCAGACGCCGCTCCGCTCATGCGCGGAACTTAATTGTATTAGGTGCGACGCTGGAGCGACACAAGAACGACAGTGATTCAAACGGCGTATAAAATATAATGTTGTTGACGAAAGAGGAGGGTAATTCGCGCGGGAATTCCAAATACGATTCAAAAATATGTAACCATTGCAAAGTGGCTAATCTAATCCTAATAAATTACAGTAAATTTTGATTTAGGTTCGGCACATGAGTGGAGCGGCGTATGAATCAATGTCGCTCTAACGTCGCATAATGCGACAGGCTCTGTCGAACTTCTACCGAACTTATGTCGCTCCAAATTCTGCCGTAGCTAATTGATTCATACGTCGCTCTTCTGTCGCACCTAATTCGTCATTTAAGTTCGGCGCACGAGTGGAGCGGCGTCTGAAACGGGCCTAACTCCCTGATCCTGTGCTTGATAAATTCGTGTACGTTGAGATTGGTTGTTTCTCGCCTGTTCTTCCAAACGTTTTTCTCCAGGGCTCCGGTTTTCCTCGCATTCCTCCTCCAGCTCAAAGTGATAAACAAAAGACAACATTCAGTTGAGGCCTGAGGGAAGAAATGCCCCTAATTACGGGAAGTGAGAAGAAACAAAGAGAAGGAATTAAAAGGGAACGGAGGCTGGGGGGAAGGGAAAGGCATCATCCTCTTAACCAGGCACTTAATGGTTAGGATGAAACGCGGAGACGGACGGACGGATGAGTGGCGGACGGACGGACGGACGGATGGTGGCGGACGGACGGACGGACGGATGACTTCAATTGTCATGAAACGCTATTTAAAAGTCATATCCTATGACTTTTAAATAGCGTTTCATAACAATTGAAGTCATCCGTCCGTCCGCCACCCATCCGTCCGTCCGTATCCGCGTTTTATCCTAACCCGGCGCTTAATTGTGAAGTCGAGCTGAACACGCGCCGGGGTGCTTTTCGTCGGGTCCTCTCCAATAGCCACCGCGCATACGCGGAAGTTTTCAAGTTGCCTGATAAGTACATGTTGATATGTTCACGCTTACATTTCACATTTACACGATTGCGTATAAATGGAAGATTTCAAATTATGCTATGAGCTGACAGATCACAGCCAGGTCAAACTCGAGTACTCGACAGAATCATAATCACATACGTCTATCATGTGATTCCTTCCACTGATTCCCTCTACGATGAAGGCATCACCCTGTTTAAATATAATTATTCTAGTCGTAAATTATTCTTTATTCAACTAACTATAATATCAACTTTAACTTGGAATGGTCCACATCTTTTTCCAATGTCAATGGCAATGTCCTTTTTAAGTCTATTATTTCCCTTTGCTACAGAAAGTCAATGTTTATTCATGTGAAGTTATTTGATGTGTTAAGTCCGACTATATCCATTGCATATTATATTGTGCACATTACTACATCATTCTTATTAAATCGTACTTTTATATGTGTTGTGTGGTGGTAATACGTTGATCTTGTGGTCGACGATAAACAGAAGTTAACAATTACAATGGCAATATACTCTGAGCCACGTTTTAAGCCACGGAGAAATAATCCAACAAGTGCTAACAACAAGTATGATACCACAAGCAACACCAAACACAATTAACATAATAACGAAATCACGATACAGCTCGGAACCAACGCAGCTCTTACCACGATAACATTTTTTATAGCAACAGTGCAATTCATCTCCGCGACATTGTGAGTCATGATTACACGATTCTCCGATACAACTGTCGCGACATACTTGAGTACCTGTGCAACATATTTCTGATCTGGGGCAAAGGATGTCATGATTGCAACCTGCAGTACATTCTCTATACAACACGGCGAAGAATACAGCAAGCAAGAAGACTTTCACAAGCGCCATATTTCCGTGTTCAACCAGGAAGCTAGATCACCTTCAATGCAAAAATTTTTAGCATACATGTAATTACCGGCGCAGTGAAGGTCAGCACGAAGCTATGAGAAAAAAAGTCTCTAATTGGTTGGTTGTAACAATATAACACAATAAAACTACAGGGTGTTTTGATTCCTCGATTCAAATGTAAATTCCAAATAGAATTATAATAGAATTATAATAGACGGCCAGGCAGCATCGAAAAAAGTGACTGTCGATGGCATATTTTTTACAAGCAGGAAGCCACACTAAATAGTAAATGTCACCGGAGTGTGTTCATTTTGAAGGTGAGAATGGTTGCCTTCCGTAATTTTTCCATTTATGTACAGAAATTGGAAGGTTTTTATAACGACATTTCGATGGATGGGATTCCATTTAAATGCAGTATTCGATATTATGGTTATATTTTAAATTGTATTACTATTCGTATTACACTTGTTAAAATACGTGTATGGAGACGAGTTTCAAAAGAAAAAGATTTATTAGGACGACCGGTGGTTACCCCAAGACTTAAATTCCTAAATTATTGAGTTTTATTTCGAATATTTACCGATTTCGAAGGTCTATGTGTTGCAGTAAAACTACGTGTTTGCGCCAACTTGGAAAATCATTAACTAGGAAATAAGAGATTTAAACTCAGCAAGCGACTGTGCTGTAGTAATTTCAACGGGTATGCTATATTCCACAAAACTGCATCGTCATATGAGAAACTTTTTCAGAGATTCTGTCAAGGGCCTAGGGACAAAGTAATTGTGATATTGAGCTTCGCAAGTTATGCTCATGAATCGAAGAAGTAGAAATGAAAATGAAATTATGCGAACGAAGATTACCTGAACTTTACAAATGTTAATTAGATAGTCAGCCAATTAGAATAAAACACTGATATAGAATACAGCATTCGACAAAAATCCCATCCTTCGAAATGATTTAGAAAAAAACCTTCAAATTTTAGCACATAAATACAAATTGAATTACGGTTGGCAACCACTCTCACCCTCAAAGTAAACACTATCCTAAAACATCTTGCGTAGTTTCACGCTTGTAACAAAAAATGCCATCGACAGTGTTTTCTAGACACTTTTTTCAAGCTTGGCCGGCCGTCTATAACGAATAATACGTTTGTGTTTACATTGATGGAATGTAAATGGCTGAAATTCATCGAATTAGAAGCCTTATCTAAAAGTAGTGGCGTACTAAGAACGTTTCCCCTAGGGGGGGTTCTCATTCCAAAATTTACTGACGACGCAGGGCCAAAAAAGGCGATGTTAGTTACTAAGCCTCAGCGAGCGCTGGGTAAATATCAAGATTTTTCTCGGTATCTTGTTCGATAGGATTAATAGTAGAAGGTGTTAGTAGATGGAATACTCGAACGGAAACTGGCATCACTCCATCTTATATACCGAACTTGCGGTTGATGCTCAGCAACTGGACTCTGTAACTCAGTTGGTTAGAGGGCCTAAGTTGCATTTTTCGCAACTGCTCCTGGCTAGGTCTAAAAAATGTATATAAATTTCTGTTCGAGTATTACATCTGCTAACACCTTCTACTATTAATCCTATCGAACAAGATGCCGAGAAAAATCTTGATATTTATAAATGTAGCACTTCAAATTATGCTATGAGCTGATAAGTTACAGCCTCGGGTCAAACTCTATACAGAATCATAATTGAATACGTGTATATCAGCCTTCAATATATGCTTTACTTTACTAACTATGATCAACTTTAACTAGGAGTGGTCCGAATTTATTGTTCCGCTTTGCTACATAAAGTCCGTCTCTATTAATTCATGTGATGTGTTACTCTAAAAATTTAGCATTTTTAACCGACTATATCGATTGCATATTATATTGTCACCACATTACTACATCGTTCATATTAAATTGTATTTTTACTGCTGTGTTGGTTGGTGGTTACATGGTGGTGGTTGGTCTTGTGGTCGACGATTAACAGAACCATAGTTTATATTTGCATCAACAACCACGACCAGGCCAACACGTCTTCGACGGTAACGGCAACCCAACACGAAAGAAACAAGTATAATAATAGCAAAGACACTACCAACCACAATACAAGCAATAGCCGAAGTAGGCAAATCACAGTGTCCTTTCTGACATGTGTCGCTACAACAATATTCATTGGCACCACAATCTGAATCAAATCCATTGCAAGAGTGTCCAACACAGCTCTTACGACATATTTGATTGCAACAGTCCCCATCTCCGCCACAATCTGAGGTATCAACACAGGAATGGTCGATACAACTGTCGTGGCATACGCCTGTGCAACACACTTGTGATCCGTAGCAATCCCCGTTATCGAGGCAAATGGTACCAGCTTTAATTTCTCCGTACAACACGGCGAAGAAGACAGCAAAAAACAAGACTTTCACAAGCGCCATATTTCCGTGTTGAACCAGGAAGTTCAATGTCTTCAGTTCAACGTCAATTAAATTATAATTAATGTACAGATCAGTGAATTGAGATACGTGATGCATCGTTGTTCCCGTATACCACTTTCATAATTCAGATGAGTTTAAATATTCTTTTATGTGCATCTTAATAAGCCTTATCAGCCTCGTTTCTGTGACTGAAATTGAATAGAATTTATTAACCTGAACGAGGTCAATGAGGCTTATTAAGATGCACATAAAAGAATATTTAAACTCATCTGAATTATGAAAGTGGTCTACAGTATAATGCACCATTATTTTTCCCGAAAAACATTCAGGGACTGGGTACGAGTCAGGAGCAGCGTCAGGTGTACAGATCACTTCAGACTAATAGATGAATAAAATATTTGTTTTAATGTTTTCTGAAAACTGAAGCACTGCATTGGGTAACACAATAGACTAAATTGAGTTAGGGCCTGGGGAGAAAGAAATGGATGGAAGGAAAATGGAAAGGAGGGATGAGAGGTAGGGGGCAGTCCCGGGAAGGGAAAGGAAGACTCACTACCTAGGCGCTTAATTGTAAAGTCGAGCTAAACGCGCGCAAGGGTGCTTTTCGTCGCGTCCCCCGAAAGTACCCGTGCGACATACTTGTGATTCGGGACAATCACTGTCATCAGTTCAACCGGTACCAGCTTCAGTTTTTGTGAAGAAGATAGCAAGCAAGAAGATTTTCACACACGCCATATTTCCGTGTTGAACCATGAAGTCAAATGACTTTACAATGATCACATCTCAACAATTTTCTCATATACATACTGTCGTACAATTACCAGTGCCGGCTACAATGAGGGTTCTCTTATTGGTTGATCATAACAATAGAACTACAGGGTGTATAAAGAGACTGAATTCTTGAATAGAATTTACCATAGATATAAGATCTATGAAATTCTACTAATGCATATTGGTAGAATCATACTAGTATACTATTGCAAATGCTGTAATTTGATTGGCTACGCTACTCGCTATCTAATTGTCGATAGATAGCGAGTAGCAAAACAGCCATCTCCTCGGCGCGATTTTTAACGAATTTATTTCAATAAATTATGAAAAACGTTTTGAAATACTGTTTTCTTGCTGGTTTCTACTAAAACAATTAGATTATTCGCTCTCGATTTCTATGAGATGATAGTTCATTCGGGCTTCGCCCTCATCAACTATCACCACATAGAAATCTTGAGCTCATAATCTAATTGTTAATTATATTGTGCACATATTACTACATGATCATCGTTCATATTTCAATTGTTCGCGTTAGTGAATTGGAGAAAATTCGAGACTAATAACAAATTGATACTTATTTTGTTAACTTCTCGTCAACTGTCATCCTTGTAACCTTGTTTGATTGGGGCTTAAAGTGTACATTTAATGTTTGGGGATTTTACATATATGTTATCATTCAGAACATTCCTAAAGCGAAATGCAATTCATCTTCTTGGCCTTATGTGCTGTTAAAGTTACCGGAAGTGGCGTCAAATAAGGCATTTTATGGCAAGAAACAAAAGGAAACTTATTTGCATTGTAGTCCAGCGGATCGATAAGAAAACGTTGCCTGATTGGTTGATTATAGCAATAAAACGCAATAAAACTACAGGGTGTGTAAAAGACTGAATTCTTGAATCAAATATACGTAAATTACGAATAAGATTATTTTAGTTTAAATGGTTGAGTAAGATGAAATTATTATGTAAAACAAGTAAACAACCAGGCTTTTAAATGGTCCTTACTACTTTGTTCGTCTGGCAAGAACAACACTAAAGTTGAAACAAGAAAATTCAAGAATTTCAATAGAGGGATTTCATGTAGTGTCACAAAATTTGTAATCAATATTTAGAACGAAAGCTGAAAAGCTGATTATTTTATATGTTTTGTAGATCACTATACCGGGTTATATTCACAATTTCTAGGTTGATACAAATACCCTTCAGCTATTTTGGACCGATAAATCTATTTTGTATAACGTAATTTGATGCATAAAGTTTGGTTATTCGTCAAAAATTATGTGGCTTATCTTAATTTTTGTAAGTTCATACTTGCACATTTGCAAATAGTCATACTTGCACATTTGTATTTTGTCCTCCATGTTGTTGGTCAAATCTGACCAACAGCATGGCGGCCAAAAATTGTGATGCCAATATTTCAAAGCGCTTCAGCCAAAATGCTACAACTGTAATTTGAAACAGATTACTGATCCGTTTGAAAGTCAAACCAACATTTTTCAATTACGTTGTGCCTAAAAAATAGCGTGTAACGACTTCTGAAATAATGCTGACGTCAGTCACTAAAAACTCTGTAACTTTGGAAAGAATAATTGCACAAACCTAATTTTTTTGTGGAATGTTCTTCATAATGATGAATATAACCTGCTAAAGTATCAGCGTGAAACCCCTCTATAGTGATGCTTCTACTAACCTCTTGTGCAGTTATTACTTTCATTATACGCACAATTGACCCCTTGCTCGAAAGAGTGTGCTAAACAGTTCTCACGAAATATGTTGTTGCAACAGTATCTTCCAGGTCCACAATCTGTACGATGTATACATAAGACTTTCCCACACAACTGCAAACGTAAAAACGCACAACTTTGTAACCAAACTGTAGCTGACTTGTACCAATGATGCACTGCTTGTTCTCAGCTTGTTGACAAGTTGTCAAGTAATGTCAACGGCTTGTTAACAACTTGTTCCAAGGTTGTTGACTCAACAGACTTGTTACAAGTTGTTCCAACAACTTGTTATCGTCCTGTAATTCAACAACATGTTAACAAGTAGTGAGTGACAACTTTGTAGCATCTTGATAAAATGACAAAATCGTTACAATGTGTTGACAAGCTTGCTGTTGCGAACACATCTTGTTGACAAGATGTGACATTTTTGCGCGTGTAGACCTTGTGTGGACCTTAGCCTGCGTAGCGACGCTATTGGGGGAGGGCTAGGGAGGGGGGAAGGTGGGTGTTGGGGTTAGGGGAGAGCGAGAAAAAGAGAGCGGCTGAGAAAATGGAGCTTTCTCGTGCTCCCCTAACCCCAACGGCCAACACTAGCCTAGCCCTCCCCCAATAGCGCCGCTACCATAGATATAATATCTATGGCCGCTACGCAGGCTAGTGTGGATCTTTTTTTCATGTGCTTTCAAAGTTGACTATTTAACAATTAGACAACGAGGCCGAGTTGGCTATGAGCGAATAGTCAACGAGGCGAAGCCGAGTTGACTATTCGCTCATAGCCAACGAGGCCGAGTTGTCTAATTGTTTTAGTATAAACTATAGCATTTATTGAGAACTAGGGAACACAATACAAAAGTAAACAAAAGTATTAATATTAATTTTAAACGTGAATTTTCACGCCATTGTTTTGAATTTTGCTACTAGTAGACTATCACTAATAGTCTACGAGTAGCGTAGCCAATCAGAACGCAGGAAAAGTGATAGTCTATTACTAAGTTTATACTAAATTAATATAGTACTCCAGTTTGTGTATATGGCTCATTCCAGTGAACTCGACGTCTGCGCCTACAAACGTGTATGAAATATAACCAGCGGTTAATTGCAACAAAACACGTGTTTTTCGATTAATTTCGAAGGATTTACTGTTTTTCAACGATCGCCAAGAAAACAAGCTAGTTATATTAATATAGATGGATAACAGTAGAACAGTAAGCATAGGCCGAGGACGGGGACGCGCCCGAAATCTTGCCTCTCTGTTAAATCGTGGAGAAAATGGGCAACAGAAATACGCCCCGATTAACATCGGGAACGACGAGCCGTCACAGAAGCTGGCAGTCGAAGAAGCGTTGCGTGTCTGTTTAACGAAAACGACGCAAGAAAATATTATGTCTTGTTTATCCAAGGCAGAGGAATATGCGAAAACTGAAAGCTTAATCAAAAACGTTGTAGGTTCGTTGTTTGAGAAATGTTTGGAAAAGCGAAATTGGGCAGCAAATGGCGGTCAAGTGGCAGCCGTATTGATTTCGTCTGAGAAGATGGGGACGACATTTCGGAGTATGTTTTTGAAGCAGGTAAAAATATAGAGTATACCTGCAAAAATATTAGAGATTTTTTGCCAAGGTGAAACTTGTGAGTTGTGACAGCCAGGCAGCCAGCTTCATGCTGATTGGCCAAGTTCACTGACAACTTCAATTGCTCATTACAAACTTTGAATGTTGTTATGAGTGTTGATTTATAGATGCAAACACCTAATGGCATGGAAACTGAGGGTCATTGGGGGCACATCTTCCAAGTTGTGCCCTGTGTGCCATTTTTTCTAATATATGGCATCTGTTGACTGCAGTAAAGTACTTTGAATAAAGAAAAGGTGAAGTAATCACCCTTTTACAGTCGATTTCAGCTCACTTTTCACTTTGTTGCGAAGTTCAAAAGTTCATAATGAAATTCAGAACCGGTTTGTAAACTGAGCATTTGATTGGCTGCTTTTTCTCTAGTAACCAATCAGAGGGTTTGTTTAGAATTAAGTGGAGCACAGTGTGCTTATAAATAGATAATTTTTTTAAAACAAATTTCTGATTTTATGTTATCCATTCTTTTAGTTTCAGGAGACGTACACAACTCGAGAGACACAAAGGAAAACTGAATTTGGGAAATATCTGTGTTTCTCAATATTCCTTTGCTCAATATTTAAAGACGTACTAGTGAATAATGGCCAGGTTATGAAGATTTTAACGAAGCCAGTGTGTAATATGCTTAACGAGCTTCTAAATAGTGAAGAAGTTTCACAAAGGGAAAAGGGAATTGAAGTTTTTCGTGATAATCTTCTCATGGTCGCCTCACTACTTCAAGAAACGGACAAGGTATGTGCATAAACATCTCTGTTGGTGGAATAATGCACCAATATGACTGAAAGATGTGTTTGCAACAAGGCGAACAGGGGTCTTGTTAGCGAGGAGATATGTTTTAAAACTAGTATTGTTGCATGTTTGAAGGTCACCATGATACTTTCAGAATTTCAGTATTGCTTTCACCTTCTTTAAGTCAATGTTGCATATAGGACATGTATGTTCCTGTTTAAGTCCCAGTGGCCTGTGAATGGAGGGGAGGATAAGGGTAGGAGGGGTGGAGGGCATCTCCTATCTTGGGAACAAGCAGTATAAATACAACCTTAAATCAGCTTGTTTAGAACAACCTTGCAAAAAGTCTGCTGCAGACATATCTATAAACAACCTGTACATTTTAAAAGCTATTATAGAATTAGAAATATTTCAATTTAACTGCTGTTCCTTTTTTCTCAGGGCCAAATGGATGAACTGTTCAAGAAAGTGCGCAACAATATTGTAAAGGAAACGTCACCCAAAATATCCTGTATCCTTCTCGAGACGTTTGAATATTATTCAACTGGTGACTGGACAGTTAGAGATGAGACAAAGGATTTTTATAAGGACTTGATGGATGATATAACTGGCAAATCATAACATTTATACAGAGTACACTGATCCTACAGTACTCGACATTGAACATATGAAAATGTGGAGTTTGTTCATTCAACCTTTGAAATCACAATACTAAGCGATTTTCCATTTTGTAAAAATGTACATTTTAATATTCTGAATGCAAACATTAGCAGGAAGTTATATAAAGTTTGAAGTTACATCAGCATGTTAAATATTTTAGTTACTTTTTATTTTAGTTTAGATATAGATTGGTTGTGTTTTATATGAATTTTTACAAGATTTGTTTTGTGTTGTTTAATTTCTTAATCTTATCAACCAATTATGTCTATAAGTTCCCCATAAGTTTGCATTGTGATTTAATTAAATTAAATGTGATTGTTTGTTCTGGTACATGTTTATTTGTTTCACATTAATGAATAAATACATAAATAAATGCATGAAGTAAATATAGATAATCAAATGTATGCTGTGTTTTTGAACAGAACAATTATGTTTAACCAGTTCCACACTGCTTTGCTGAGCTATTTGATCTTAGAAGTCCTTATGTCACGCCACTGTCAAACAATGAACATTTGACCTAAGTGTGTCCCTCGTTGCATTGCATATACCTAAATCTAATGTTTATATGGATTGAAAATTGTGTAACGTAAACACTTATAGGGTCAATTGAAACCCCTCAAATACTCTTGAGAGACATTGTTAGTAGTTCAGTGTTTTCATTAAGATTCATCATAGCAGGCTGCAATTCAAAAATAGGCGTCTGTGTCCAAAAATTTCAAATGAAAGCCAAATGTCGTATCTTGACAATGGGTACGGGGTTGTCTTTAATTTGAGTGCTTGCCACACAAAAATTACGTTTTTGATATGCATTGAATTGAGCTAGCATTTTTGAAAGTATTAATAAATACCCGTTTGCGGCATTAAATTATTATTTTGGGACCATTGGAAAGAGCTTCGTAATTGGTCAGGTACATTATGTAAGTATAACAGGTCTGACGTAGTCATTAGTGTCACATGACACGCATGCATTGTTTTTTTGCTAACAGGCTTAGGTGATTTATTTTACAAAAATACCCGTATCCGTAGTATCGTCTTTTCTTGCCTGTTTATTTTGAAAAAATGCATCGAAAACTGATGTCCTGAATCCTTTGCTTCTTTTTGTCGCCATGTTTTCCCGACTTTATTACTAGGGGAGGTCATGAAGTATCCTTGCATATTAAACCGCTGATTGTTCAATCTTATTTGTTTAAAAAAAGCACGGTACGGTACTGTAAATTTCTTTCCGTAAAGACAAAGAAACTCTATTTGATTTCTCGTCAGTAAGATTTTGTCAAATTGTCGTTAGAAGATTCAGTTAGTTAGGTAGTACAGCACATGTATGTAGCAATAAATGTACAAAATTTACTCTACTCTTTTGCATTATTTTCGGTACTGACAGAAAAATAACCGGCTGTCAGACGCGGAATAGGCGGCGGTAAACCGCCGGTAACCGCCTCTTAATGAAAACACTGGACTAGTTACTAGTTACACGTGACTATGTGAGCACTGAGCACATACAATGTTTCTATTTGAGACTGTTCATTTTAAGATGCAAACGACGGTAGAAGGTTTGTTTATACCATAGGTTTATACCAGTAAACTAGTTCAATGGTTTATACCACTGGTTTACCGTTCTTTACCATTCTATACATGAAGTAATTGTTTGGCACGCTGACCACTTAAATTGCTGGCTCAAAAGTTGAAACTTTGTTTTGTTTTCTTTCTCATTTCTTCATTTTCTTGGAAGAGAATTAAGATTTCTCCGAAAAACCTTCAAAATTATGTCATATAAACACTCATTTCAAGGTGTTTTAATGGCTTTGTGTAAAAGTAAAGGTTGGTACAGATCGTTTTTTATGTTTTTAATTGTAGTTTAAATCTGGCTCTGACGAAGTGATAACTCGACTCGAGAAGACCCAAGGATGGCAAATCTTCTTATATTATTTCTTCTTATATCTTCTTATATTATTTTAAGAAGATTTTCTTTTAGACCAAATTTCTTCTTATATCTTCTTATATTATTCAATTTTTCTATAGCATTATTCAAGAAATCTAAATTGTCTGTTATGTAAAGCAGTCATTTTTAATGTAAATTTGTTAGTTTTTCACCAATAAGATCTACATGACAACTGCCTGACACTTCGTATAAACATCATACAAATCACCAAAATCACATATCGTGACGTCATTAAGTTTTTGTTTGAAAGTCGAAAATCTTCTTATATTGCCTTAAATCTTCTTATAATGAATATAAGAATTAAGAAGATTTTTTTCTGAAAAAATCTTCTTATATCCATCTCTGAGAAGACCTATTTGGTGTCAATGTCACTACGAACAAATACTGTATAGAATTTCTGGCATGGCATTATTTTAAATACTTTTACTTTTCAGTATTATACTGTTGATGTAGTTGATACATGTATAAAGTATTCTAATTTCTCTTAGTGTACTTCAGTTAACAACTTTATATACTTAGCCTTAGCCCTTAGGCTGACGTGGCAGAAATATTGTATATAATTTGTTTATTATATATTGGCCCTATTTAAACTACTTGAGATGGGTGATCCCCTTAGTCAAAGAATAAATCATTTGACTGTGTATAAACGTGCAGGGCCCGTGGAACGGGGGGGGGTGAGGGCACTGGACTGGGGGCCGGGGCCCCCCTTTTCTGAAATGAAAGTGCCCTCTTTCTGGTTTGAAAGTGCCCTCTTCCAATAAATGGGTGCAATCCATCTACTTATAACTTAGGTTAGGTAAAAAATTGCCTCAGAATGCATGAAATGGTGTTGCAGAGTCCTTAAAAATCCAAATTTTTTGCAGGGGAGATCCATGTGTCTTGATGTGTATAAATACGGCATCAGATTAAGGAAAATGTCAGGAAAATATCATGCATGACTTGCTATATATGAAGACAATTCCCCCTCTCCCCTTTGGATGCCCTAGTACATTTTGCTAATATCAGAGGTGAATTCCCCTCTGGATGGCAGAAATTTCCTCTGTAAGGGGAGCCTGGATCTTTTCTGGAATATCCCAATGCATCTTACTTCACTGAATTTTATACTCTGTCTAACGCCAGACAATTTACCCTGTCTAATGCTGGGAAAATATATAAGTTAACCCATTTAGCCGTGAAAGGCACCATTTTGTCATGTACAAGAATATCTTTAATTAGGGGAGAGTCTTGCACATTACAACAGTGTTTTTCACCACTTATGATCAGGGCAAGTTGGACATGAAAAATGGTTGCCCTGAATAAAATTCACTTGCCATCAGATCTAGCTTTGGTTCACATAATAATAAAATTTGAAGCAAATGATTCCAGTAAGCATGATATGCTGATTAAGATAAGTACAATTTGCATTAATTTATATATAACACCAATCCACACTAATCACAATTCTTCTCTTTCGTTCGTAGAATTATCGGAAATGTCCGTCGAGGCATGTTCACGTATTTACATTTTTCAAATTATTCAGCAGAATGAATGGTTAACTGGTCTATATTTTATTCATTTAATACTAACTGTATTTGGGGATAATAACTCAGAGATGGCCAGCTTTTTCTGGCAAAGCTGAAACAGAAAGCAACTTGCCCGATCGGACAACCAAGAGGAAACTTCTACTTGCCCCGTAATGATTTTCACTTGCACCGGGCAAGCGTTAAGTTACACCACTGTACAAAAATACAGTCTGTGTCTTTTATCCTTACAATGGGTTTACTTAAATATTTTCCTTTCTTTAATCTACAAATTATACATGACTGCTTCATAAAATAGTTTCTAACATTTATTTTCTCACTCTGACAACCCAGCTAGAACAGCTTTCATCCACACATTTGTCAAGTTCACATCATAAACCTGCCAAGGAAGGAGCAACATGCAATCATGCAAGAACCATAAAAATCCATCACCACTTCTCCCATTATGAACAAGAAGAAAGTTTCAAATATTTATGGTCAAGTTTATGGCTTTGTTAAAGAAGCGGTGACGTCGTTAGATCAAGTTTATCCAGGCGACCATCTTGCGTACGAACGTGTCAAGCTGTACTGGCACCATGTTATCGTTGAAGATATTGACAAGGAGCTTAACGAGATCAAAGTCATTCATTATTATAATAATGTCAGGGAGTTTTTTGAAACAACATGTAATGAAGGCTCATTAGCACAGGTGATGAGGGGCTCAATCCAATTTTGGTCTAAAAGGTAAGTTAGTCCTTAATAGGCTAAGCCACTTAGGTTGGAAAATCATTTTGCTAGCTGTTTATGGGGACTTGCTTTATAGATTTTTGCTGCTAGCCAGTGGCCATGTAACTCTAGAACAGACCTGTGTATACTGTATCTATACTCTATAGCATCTACTGTATGAGAAACACTGTGTTTTGAGATGCATGTGCTTGCTTACTCTTGCATATGCCTTTGCTCTGCTTAATTTCTCCATGAAAGAGTGATTTGCAGCACACTTTAGCTGCATAAACTAACGTTTTAAAATGAACATCTCAAATTGATCAGAGTTGTGGTCAATAATAATATGTGCTAATACGATTAATTTTTTTTTTTTAAAACACAAGTAAATTTTAATCATAAATGTTCTCATATTACAAGATTAAAATACGTATAAAAGGTATTTAAAACGTTAAACATTCAATTTTAAAGTCCTTCAAAGTTCTCTCAACATATAGTGTCAATCAAAGTTCTCTATAGTAATGTCCCCACTGCACAAGCAATCTCTATGTTTTCCAGATCAATACTATATCTTTTCTGCAGACTTCGAGAGCCACGAACACAAAGCAGTCAACATGTTTGCCTCTACATCAGAAAATTAATCAAATCAACTATAGTAGACATATCTTGTGATAGTTTTGGGGTCTCTTATCCAGAGTTGCAAAACATTTTTGGTTTACTCAACCTTCCTCAAAAATCAACATACCTGGAAATTTTCCAACATGCAGGCTTTTGCCTGGGTAGGTTTGCCAGTTGGCCATTGCAGTTTTCTGCTAGTCTGACTGAGTGCTGACTGTTGCCACTATTACTAGCCTGACTAGCAGTGTGGATTATAACGGTCAGCATTCGGCTATTTGCTGAATAAAGACACCAAATGGCCGATCAGCTTTATTCTTCTGCACGGACATTTTGACCGATCAAATAAAATACACAGTTTTCCTCTATTTTTAATTCTATAAACTATGCTTTAACGTATAACTTACAATGGATACTAAAAATACTAAAGGTTTCTTTGAAGGAAAGAGTGTTAAACTTTCAAATGTTTCTAGTTTTAATGCAATTATGTGTTGCTTTATAGGACATTTCATGTAAATATAGGTGTATCACACAAGTATCAGCAACAATATTGACATGAATAATGAGTTATCTGACCTGTACACATAAGAAATAATATACCCAATGTCCGAGAAACTGTCTAGTTGATCGGACATTTGTCAGGTCCAAGAGAAATTGTTATAATCCACACTGCTGACTAGTCTGGTACTTACTGGTTTGCAATGTTTTATTCAGTGCTTTACTTTCAACCTTCCTTGATGCCAGTAAACCTTCCTCGCAGGGCCGTAGCTAGACACGATAATTGGGGGGGTGTATATTCATATATTCATGTTTACATACCGTAAAAACAATCGCTTTCAAAAGAAATCCGTCGGGCAGAACACGAATATATGAATATACACCCCCCCAATTATCGGTCTAGCTACGGCCCTGCTTCCTCGTGGGTGGTACCCGCATACCCGCAGCTTTTTTGTAACACTGTGACCTTACTAAAACCAGGGAAGCAATTTAAAACTTCACTGCTTCATACAAAATACAACATTAAAGTTATGTTGTCATGTGCAAAGTTAGATTCTAACTACAGTATTGTTTGCAAAGCTTAGTGCTCACTTCTGTCACTTCACTTTAATATTTGGTATGGTTGTTTTTCTGTCAGGTGTGTTGATTAATGGCAAGTAAGTGTATTATTATTGAAAATAGTGTAGTTAACCCAACATATATTTCTACCAGATTTTACCGTATTGTCTATAACGAAAATGAAGCTCACCCTCCTGAAAAGGTCTTGGAACTTGCTTGTGGAAGACTGGGGGAGAAGAAATACAATCCATTAACTGATAACTGTGAACATTTCTGTACAGAATGTAAGATTGGAAAGAGTGTCAGTGTTCAGGTAAATATGTGCTGAGGAAACAGTATCTAGTACGTGTTTGAATATATACATTTTACCATAGGCAGATTTTCTGGGGGGTGCGGGGGGTGCACACCCCCCCAAAAAAATTTTGCACCCCCCCCAAAAAGATTCAAGATTTTGAACTAAGTAAGACTAAAAACAAGGATTTTGAACTAAATAAGGATTTTGACCAAAAATCCCCCTTACCCCTATTGGTAACTGTGCCCCCAGACCCCTGCTGCAGCTTGCTCGGCGGCGCTACGCACCCTGTCGCTCACCTCCCCCCCTAAATTTTTGGCACCCCCCCTAAATTTTCGGCACCCCCCCCCCAGAGCAAAATCTGAAAATCCGCCTATGCATTTTACAGTATTTACATATTTTACAGTTTACTGTAAAGATTATGTTACACAAGGCAATCTTTGATGCAAGAAGGATTGAAAGAATAACATGGTTTTATGAACTGATAACTTGATTAGCAATATGATCCGTTAGAATTAGCTGGAAAAACTAGTATGAAAACTATTTACAACCTTCACAGGTTTTGGACGTCAATTTCCGCCATATTTGCTTCACTTTTCGCATACTGTAGGCTGTAGTCACTGATCTGAGAGTACACGGCTGTAGGCCGAACATCAGAAGTTCTTACTCCAGATATATATAGAGCTCACTGCTTAGTACCACGTCACAGATTAAGGATCTAACCAGATGTCTCACTAGGTATCTACTTCAAATATTCTTCATTTCGATAACTTTTCATGCGTTACAAGCATTCTTTACTGCCCTTTTTACTAAGAAATATCCGAAAATGTTTTTCTTCTTTTCACATACATCCAATGACTTTTCCCAGTCAGTGGCTTAATATTGCGTCATTGCTCACGTTTTATGGCGTGGAATGGCGTGGATACACTTACTGGCAAAATGGCGGCTCACGCATGCGTATAAAATATCTGGGATTTTTGTCTGAGTGAGACATCTGATTAGAAATCTGATTAGATCCTTAATGTGTGACACGTTATCCACGTCATCATTACAATGTCATCTATAAACTGACAAAAGCTAATTATTCTGCATTTTCCAGGTTGAATCTTTAGTTGAGAACGCAATTGCAACAGTACTACCACCGTTAACCCGAGCACTTTTGGAACTCTTACTGACGAAAACTGTTCAGAAAAGCATTGAAGAATTCACCAAGAAAACTGCCAGACGTTTTGCGCAAGAAATCCTCACCAAACTCTCGCTTACAGTATTTCGGATAGCCTTGCTACGTTGTATAGGATTCGTAGGCGCGCACGCAGCGTGGGTGTCTTTGCAGCAGAATACTGCAGTTATTGTGCAAGGGGTTGTTGCGACCGAGGCGAGGAAGTTGTGTAGGACTGGGACCAAGGAAGTAGTCAAGACTGTCGGGCAAAGTTTAGCTGGGAAAAAGTTACCCAAGGGTTCCAGTCCCCGGAAAGGGGTTTGTCGCATGACCAAGTCTGGTATTTTTGCAGGTAAATTGTGTAAGTAAATGGGAGTGTAAGTAAGTGGGACGGGGGAGGGGGGGGTGTGCTAATCATTCTTACTTGCAGATGAGAGCTGAGCTGAATTACGAAGGACGCAGCTCGACTTGATCGAGTCGAAGGCTTATTATAGGCGCCTCTTGCTGCCATCGTATCACTCATATCTCATCAGGGAGCACAGCTACAATGGAAGGGTTAGTTTGGCTTATCCCAATCCACCCTGTCAACATTCCCTGTGGTAGGAAGCCAGAGGACCTGAAGAAAACCCACGACTTTCGGTAGAGCGTTGACTGACTCTTTTCATACAAGTGTCATGACTCCGCAGCGAGAATCGAGCCCACGATCTCAGTGGTGAAAGCCACTTGCTCTGACGTCTGCGCCACCGAAGCCCCTGCTATATTATTATACTATAATTTCTTAAAGGGATATGGCAATAAAAATTTAGTTTGTCTCATTTCAAAGAACTTTTAAAATTATATAAAAATCTCCCTTGCCGATTTTTCGTATCTTAGTTATTGAGATATTTTGACAGAAATAATCATAAATCAGCGAGCTGTGCACCATCTTGGATTTTTGTGGATATGCATGTTACGTCACAAGCAGGGTCACGCAAGTATTTTACCCAGAAAGTCAATGGTCATTATGAGCCCAAAATTATAATTCGGTCACTATTTCAAATAACAAATTGACTGACAACATTTTAAACATCTACTAATTGATATTTGGTCAACTAGGAGTAGTTTTATATGGCTAACCCTCTGATGGCGGACCGATCATTGTTTTCAGTCCAAATATCTCAAGAACTATGCAAGATACGAAATATCGGTAATAATTTTTTATATTTATTGCCATATCCATTTGCCATATCCATTAAATTACATTCAAAGGTTGATAGTTGTTAGGTGAGTTAGCGTTCACATTCAAGGAGCATTCTCAGAAAAGAAGAGAGATTACTAAACAAGCTAAAAAAAATATGAAACTGTTATCAGAAGTAGTGGCTTCAGTGTCCCGCTCCTCATCGCTAGCCGGAAGTGTCATTGGACAATATATGGAGTGTGTACAAACCGCGGACGTGATTATTGGAACTGGTTTAAAATGATGCTCGTTTTGTATCAGGATTGTCGGCGCGGTACTGAAGATCTACGCTGTGAAAAGACAAGAGAGCGAAATTTGAGCAAGTCTATATCAAATATAGTGGAAACGAGTTTAGGGCATATTTTAAGGATTTCTAAGTGGGGTCTTCATTAATAAAAAGGGCCCTTTGTTTCACGAAGTAGTACAGTGCAACACGTGGTGATCAACTCTAAAATGAAGAAAATTATAAAATTAGTTAACTACTGTTAATAAGCCAATTCAAAGTGTCAACTTTAAAAATAACACAGACAAATAATTTACGCTGTAAGCTACCCAATGTATAAAGGGCCCAGGGAATGGGGGGCCAATTTTGCATATGCCACTTAAAGGCCTGGGGCCACATTGGCCCCCAGTATATATGTTAAAATATGCCTTGGCTACGGGTCATGAGTTTCCTTTGTATTTTGCTTATGAATAATTAATGAATTTTAGAAATAATTTTAAATTTTTTATTGCAATATCCATTTAAAATTTACATTTCAGGTGTAGCAGTTGAGTTAGCGTTCATGAGTAAAGACATTCACGATGCTTCAGTCAAGAAGAACACGGGAGAGATTACTAAACAAGAATATGAGGAAACTGTTATCAAGAGAGTAGTGGGCGCTTCAGTGTCCGCCCCTATGTCGCTAGCCGGAAGTGTCATTGGACTTAGATTTGAAGTTCTTAGATGAACATTTTCGAATTAGATTTGAAGTGCTGCTGGCAGATTGATGTTCTTCGGCGCGGTACTGAGTACGGGTGTGATTAAGACCCGAGAGCGTGTTGGGAAGTTTATAAGTCATAAAGTCTCGTGAAGAATCAAGTTTGATCGCCGCCATGTCATGGATCAGTCTTCGTCCAGCGTATCAGGTTTGTTTCACGAAGTAGTACAGTGCAACACGTGGTGATCAACTCTTAAATTTCGACTTCAAATTATTATTAACTGCTGTTAATGATTCAAGTACTGTGTATACGCATAGTGTGGATACGTGAAACATGCTATAAAAAACCCCAAATAAACCCTGAGGGAAATTACAAACGTGTAGACCCACCTCTTGACGTTCAAAACTCGCGTTGAAAACCTCAAACGTGGCGTCGGGATAGGGTCACGTGACCCGTAGACGTTAGCGGTTCGGCGTAAACCTCGATCTAAAGGTCTCTAGTAAGTGAGCTGTCCGCCATCTTGGATTGTTGTGGATATGCATGTTACCTCACAACCAGGCTCACGCAAAGTTTTAGGGAAAATCGGTAATAGAGTTTTATATATAATTTGAAGAGTTCTTTCAAATGAAACAAACTAAATTTTTATTGCCAATGTCCTTTAGAATATGCATATCAAAGTATTAGTAACTATTCACTTATATCAAAGTGCTACAATCGTGGACATAACCCTTGAGACCATTACTCGCAATATTGCAAAGTTAATGTACACTGACAAAACAAATTCCGTGACCCCCTCTCCCCCCAGTTCAGTGTTGTGAACCCCCTTAAAAAAGTTTAGACAATTTACCATGACCGAAGTTCGACATTGAGTTGGGGGAGTGGGGGCTTAAGAAACGCAACCTGATTTTACAGGGAATTTATCATAACTCATAAGGGGTATGCGAATTTGGCATCGAGGGAAAGGTAGTCTCAACCGAGGGGCAAATCACTGATTTAAATCTCGTACACCTTCAGAAAAATCAGAAAAAAATATCAAAAAATCACGAACAAATCAGGAAAAAAATATCAAAAATAGACAAATCACAAAAATATAGAAAAATGTCAAAAAATCACAAAAAAAAATCACATGATTTTTTAATCTCGTACACTTTTTAGGAGTGATTTGCCCGTCGGTCTCAACCAGTTATGTACAAGATTATCAGCATATTTTGTCTGCTGTGTAAAGAAAAAGTCGACACTATGAATTGACTTATTGTTCATTATATGTGTTGGTGGTAAATGCATGAAATGAAAACATTTCAGTATCCATAACATTTGAAGTTGACCGCCATGTGTAGCACCCACTGATCTGAGGTAGCACCATATAAACCACTTATCCGAAACGTACCTATTATATGAGCACAAAATGAGCATGTTTTGTGATTGACCTTTGAGTGATTCAGATTAACCTCCGTTTTGTGCAGGGGTGGAAAAATAGCGGACCAGAAAATTTTTGTGGCTAGCAAAAAAAATAGCCAATAGGAAAATATCAAAATCAAATCAAAATAATTAAATTGCAGATGCAGATGAAGTATACAGTCAGTCCCATGTGGTTAGGTTGCTCAACAGTGAGCCCATTAAACCTCAGTTGATCAAATATTAACATTAACCATTCCAACCTGCCGTACTATATATCCAATAAAAGAACGTTTTTGATTGGCTGAAAAGCGTGCTCAATAACTCGATTGAGCACGCTAAAAAAACGCGTGAAATTAAATGAGAAATTACATTTTTATTAGCAGAAATTAAACTTGTTTTCACGCTATTTTTGCGTTATATATGTTAGCGCGTCGGTCTCCTCTCTTTTTCCAACTCCCATCTTCCCGCGTGCGCTCGCCCGCACGCGCTAAAAACCTAAAAAAATAAAAATAATATATCCACCCTTCATTTTTTTTCCTTCTTCGCAAAAAATCGCACAAAACCGCTGCGAGTAAAAAGTTTCAATTAAAATATTAAAATTACCATTTCGATTTTGAATTTGATGAAGTACTCGCAAAGAGCAGTGCGAGTTTTGCGATGTGTGTGGGAAAGAGCCTTAAGAGAGATAATGCATATCAATTTTATTGTAGGAAACGAATTATAAGAGTATATATCCTGTAAATCTAAATTTTAAAATCCAGTCAATCTTACACATAATATAGATTTTCTTGTTATCTGGCCAAAAATGTAAAATTGCAGAAATACATATCTAAATATCATCAATATATATGTGGCACTAGTATTGAAATATGTGTGAAAATGTACCAAATATAAATATGATACTGTACGTATGTGGAAAAAGGAAGATTTAGACGATAAGAAGGGCGGAGATGCGAAAGTTGAGGTGGACCAGTTGAAGGACAAGATAAGATATGAAGAGATCAGACGGAGATGTGGGGTGGTAAACATTGCAGAGAAGGTGAGGGAACTGAATACTGAGATGGTATGGACATGTAATAAGAAGAGATGAAGGAGCTGGTCAGGACATTATGAAGTGGAGAGAGCAGAATATGTGAACTGGTAGACATTGTAGAGAAGGGTGTGGGAAATATGGCTGAGATGGTATGGACACGTAATAAGAAGAGATGAAGGAGAGACGGTCAGAGACATGGAAAGAAGAGATAGAGGATGTGAGGTGGTAGACATTGCTGGGAAGGTGAGGAAAGCAAGGCTGAGATTGCATGGATACGTAATAAGAAGAGACGAAGGAGAGACGGTCAGAGACATTATGGAAAGAAGAGATAAGAGGATGTGAGGTGGTAGACATTGCTGGGAAGGTGAGAGAAGCAAGGCTGAGATTGCATGGATACGTAATAAGAAGAGACGAAGGAGAGACGGTCAGAGACATTATGGAAAGAAGAGATAAGAGGATGTGAGGTGGTAGACATTGCAGAGAAGGTGAGGGAAGCAAGGCTGAGATGGTATGGACACGTAATAAGAAGAGATGAAGAAAACCTTGTCAGAGACATTATGGAATGAAGAGATCAGAAGAAGATGTGGGATGGTTGACATTGCAGAGAAGATGAGGGAAGCAAGGCTGAGATGGTATGGATACGTAATACGAAGGAGAGCCGGTCATAATTATGGAATGAAGATGTGAGGTGGTAGACATTGCAGAGTAGGTGAGGGAATTGGAGACTGAAATATGGTAT
Source organism: Trachythela sp. YZ-2020 (assembly GCA_016169945.1). Lineage (NCBI taxonomy): Eukaryota > Metazoa > Cnidaria > Anthozoa > Malacalcyonacea > Clavulariidae > Trachythela > Trachythela sp. YZ-2020. Next base: position 407,449 of record JADLSH010000344.1, on the reverse strand, counting down.
GGACACGTAATAAGAGATGAAGGAGAGCTGGTCAGAGACATGAAATGAAGAGATCAGAAGATGTGAGGTGATAGACGTTGCAAAGAAGGTTAAGGAATTGAAGACTGTGATGGTATGGACACGTAGTAAGAGATGAAGGAGAGCTGGTCAGAGACATGAAGTATTGAAGTGAAGAGATCAGAAGATGTGAGGTGGTAGACATTGTTGGCAGTGGCGGAAATGCACTTTTTCCAGTTGGGGGGGGGGCAAATCCTCCCAAATTTCCAACAAAAGCCTCAAATTTCCGACAAACCCTCCATTTACACTAAAAATAGGCCGTTTTTAGCCCTTTTTAGGCAGTTGCCCTCCACCTCACCGAAATTTCCGCCAATGATTGCTGGGTAGGTGACGAAAGCAAGGCTGAGATGATATGGACACGTAATAGGAAGAGACGAAAGAGAGCTGTCAGAAACATCGAGCTGGAGATAAAGGGGAACATTGGCGTAGGAAGCAACTTCAGGTTGGGGCCATTGTTTTAGCTGGAAAGCCACTGAAGGGGAACAAAGGACGGAAGAAGAGATGTATGGACTGTGGTAAAAGAAGATCCTTGTAAACAGGGAATAAACGTACAACGGTATTATTAACATTTGCTTGCAAGGTTGAAGCATGAACTACTAGCTGTTTCGTACGTTGTTTCACGTTTGAAAAACTAACATTTGAGTGAATTTCTTCCACGTTTTTGACCATTGAACTGATGCGTTTGTTCACATGGAATTTCATTTCTAACAATACCCATGCATTTATTGGTCAGAACGTGGAGTAATGCACTGAAACGTTCGTTCTTCAAACGTAAAACAACGTGCGAAATAGTTCATGCTTCGGGCTCAGAGGTGGCGCCAGGAATTCCCCGATGAGGGAGCTAGGGTCTCCGACGAGGGGGCTAAGTTCTTAGAGGCAGTCAAACTTTTTATCTGATGTTCAACCTGGGGGGTTCGGGGGCATGCTCCCCCGAGAAAATTTTTTAATTTTGAGTCTCTGAAACGGTTTTTCCTGCGTTTTGAGGGTATTTTGCGGTAAAATAGAATTGTCACGCTCGTTACAAGACATAGATTCTTCCCCGACGAAAGAGCAATTTTTCCCCGATGTGGAGGCTAGAGTTCCCCGACGGGGGGCTGTAGTCCCCTCCAGCCCCCGCCTAGCGCCACCCCTGTTCGTGCTTGCACACAAATGGTAGTAAACTGTAAGATCTGGCTCTAAAGACTTCTATCCAGTTTCGTCTTATAGATCAGTAAGCGTACTGAGCCACCTTAAGAATGTTCCAAGTCACGTGAGAAGGAAGCCTTCGTGTTCGTAGTGTTGTTCGAAGTCAGGAAGTGAAATTCTGTTCCCTACGAAGCCATGTGTTTCCGTGCGACCACCGGAAACCGAGAATTTTGCTAATTTTTACGCAGAAACAACGCTGAATAGAAGATCAGAGATACTCACAAGGTTGCGGAATCCTTTTTGAAAGCGTGAGTTTACGATTTACGGTAAGATCACCATTTATATGTCTTTTTTGCTCCAGTGTAATTTGACTTCCTTTCAGCGAGATGGAACCTTCGTTCGTGTTCCGTTTCTTTACATTGGCTAACTTTGCGCGGGAAGTACGCTTATTTGCATCGCACAAATTCGGCTATTTAAGCTATACTTTTATGGTAGTCTACAAGCAGTCGAACTAGAGCTATTTTTTGTCTTTATTTAATGTGTTTAGGATGAACAATTCTGATATTTGCTTCGTAAAGCGTAGTTCTGATTCTGAATAAGGCTAATAAAATATGGCGCGAACGAATTAAAGTATATATATGAATAAAATCGACTATAATCACTATATATTGTCAAGTATGGGGATATTTGTCGCAAAATCGAATACATTTCACTGTTCAATCTGCGGAAAGCGACTCGTTCCAAAAGTATTCTGATATGTAAAAGATTAAATCAGCTGCTGCTACAATGTTGTTTATAACAGAAAGGACTCCTTTGTTTTTATCTGACTTTAATAGCTTGACAACTACAGAATTTGCCTTCTGCATGTTCGACTGGGCGTCTTTTTAGGCGAAGATTAGTTTTTTAGCAATAGTATTACGTGGAGTTTTGCTTTGTTTGAGCTAGCTGTTCACAGTGTTCTATGTTTTTTATCGTTTATATAAATTTCAAAATTGCAGGGGGAAAATTTTATTCGGAAATTGAATATGTTTGACTTCCGGAGATGACAATATGGACAATATATTTGTGTGCTTATATTCTGTGTTCGATTATAGTTTGATTTAAACCTATATCTGTTGTCTGGTCGTGTTAAAAAGGGCATATATAGGTTTTTTCTTGTAGTAGATTTAACTTTTTGGCCATATTAAAATGTTTGAGGGAAAATATTTCTAAAATGTATATAATTGTATGGTAATAATGGTTTGTAATGGCTGTTCATATTAGCTGAGCCGAGGGGTGTATCACTCCAAAAATCTCGTACACCTTGAAACAAAATCCCTAAAAAATCTCTATGAAATCACTAAAAATTCCTGAAAATCCTAGAAAATCTCTATGAAATCCCTAAAACTCCCTACAAAATTACAAATCCAAAAAACCTGGAACAAATCCCTCAAAACCCCCCCCCCAAAATCTCTAAAAAATCCCACTGAATTTTCAAAATCCCAAAAATCTCGTACGCTTTTTTGGAGTGATACACCCCTCGAGCTGAGCTGGCTTCTCATTGCAGAGATTCTGCCTTTTAACTATAAATTTTCGAGTTTGTTTTCACATTGGAACCGGCCAGCTAACTGTATAAAAACCATTCTCAAATTTGCACAATATCGCCCTTTGAGTTAACATGGGATGCATGACACTGGACGAATTTGACCAAAACTAACTGAACAAATTCCGATTTGAACAAATGGAACCTGTAGGACAAATTTGCATGCATTTGGAATTTATAGACCAACCTGGCTGCAACCCAGGCTGGAAATTGTGTTCCAGTGCATGCCTTATTCCATCAAAAACTGTCTGAGAAGTCCAAGCTAGTAAGAAATCAATGAAATTATATCTCCTGCAGCTGTTGCCACTGACAAAAATAGCACTTATAGTAAGAAAAATATGTGGTAAATTCAGTAGTGTTTACATTTAAAATTGCCAGACAACCAATTGTGAATGTCAACACCAGCAATGGCATCGTTGGTTGATCTCGGGAAGCGTCTTCTTGAAGCATCGAAAAAAGGTCAAGCTGATGAAGTGAGCATGCTGATGACATCTGGAGCTCCTTTCACAACTGATTGGGTAAGAATGATAGAGTTATTTTTGTTTAATGTTCAGCTATCAATGTCACCAATAGGGATCCCTCTACCCCTTTTAAAAATGTTTTCATGTGGGACCTTCACCTGGTGAGGAACCCATATTCATAAGCTTGGGCAGTTTAACAGTTTTGTTTGTTGTTAGTTAATATATTAAACCGTTTGTTTCCCTCAAAACCGCTAAGATGCTAAAACAGGAAAACAGCCTAGGTAAAATAGGTATTACATGACAGTGTTAAGATATACAGTATACTGACTCATATTCATTGTCGTTTTTAGCTTGGTACTTCTCCTCTTCATCTCGCAGCCCAGTATGGGCACACGACCACAGCAGAAGTGCTACTGAGAGCTGGAGTAAGCCGAGATGCGAGAACTAAGGTATGACTTCCTTGTAGGGACCTGAGATGACCTAAAAAGACCACATACTGCTTATAGTGTTGTTTTACTTGTAGCTCTACTGGTATTAAGTACTATTTAAAACACGAGCAGGAGTGTTTTATCAGATATAAAACGCGAGGTGCAGCCAAGTTTTTTATATCTGATAAAACACGTTCTGCGAGTGTTTTGAATAGCTTAAAAAACGATCACCATTTGGTAAGTTTGTTGGTGTAGTAATTTTGAAAAATAACGTTGTCTATGCCGAGAAAATCGAAGCTAAAGTTTATGTAAATCAGGAGAATTTTTTATCACATAAAACCACGATACAGTCATGATTTTTCTTTGTGTTTTCCTCATGAATTATTAATGAATTTTTTAAGTTTGTTTAGCCCCAGGTAGGTTGATAAAGTTTCATATCTAGCATATCAGAGGGCAGAGGTTCAGTCCCATAATTTAGGATATGAAATATCAGATTTATAGAATTTTTGATATCAGCTGACATGGTTGTGAAAATATGGGTCCCACCTGCAGTGAAAGTCCCACCTATATGCCCTCTGTTTAAGCACAGGATGATTTAACTTATTAAGGGGATAGTTTTGGCCTTCAATGGATTTAAATTCTACAAAATTATATACATTTAACTATTGTATTTCTAGAAATATGTATTGTTTATTCCAGGTTGACAGAACACCCATCCATTTGGCTGCACAACATGGCCACCTTGATATTGTAGATTTACTTATTGCTGGAGGAGCTAGTGTGAATCACACTGATATGGTATAAATAGCATATTACCTAAGTGTCCTTTGATACAATCTAAGACCCCGTTTGCATGAGACTGGGAAGGAGTCAAACTGGGACGACTATGTTTCTGTCGTAGCATTATTTATGATAGACGTTTACATCGCTCAGGCCGCTCTGAAGTCCGACTATCTTCAGACCGGGACAAATTCAGAGCGGGATGAATGTAAACACAAATTATTTTCAGACCGGTCTGAATTTTGGTACAATGCTGATAATAAACAACGGGTAGACAAGATTAACAACTTTTAATTTTTAGCTTATATTTTAAATTTGAATTCCACCAAAATAAAAACAATTGTTGGTTTCAGGTTTCTGACCGACCAGTTAAAGCATCTCCGTCCATAAACATTGTATTGACGTAATTGCAAAGATTTTCCAAATGTTTATTAAAATAATTATATTTTCTGTTTAGCATTTTGTATGTCTTAATCGTGTCTAGTCGTGTTCAGGATAGTTTTAAACTTGAATCTATATTTGTCTATTATTTTGCATCATACACAGTATTCTTAATATAATTTTTTTATAAAATATATTGTTTTTCCAACATACCTACCCATGTGGCATATAGAACATTGCATTGAAACCTGAAAATTCCACTAATTGACCCAGGGAGTTGTGGGAGTTTTGTACTCGGGGCCCTAGCCCTAGACTCCAGCACCCAAGAAGATTTAGTATCAACCATTCATGTCTTTGATGACCAACATTTTCATGACTGGTGACTACTTAGGTACCCCCCAGGAAACTTTTCGTAACAACGCCCTTTATATTGACTGAAAATACAACCATGCCTGCCTGTTACTAAAAGCAATCCATGACAAGAGTTGTTTAACTGAATGAGGACATTTTTACATAAAAATAGAAAATAATCTACAACTGATATAGAAAAGTGTCAAATCAAAATACTTAAAGTTTTTTAAATCTAAATTGAAACCGATATTGGAAATATTAAAACGTTATGACTGCACAGTATTACTGTTTATCACCGCACATTTTAACTTTATCACTGCACAAATTGATTATCACTGCACATATTGGTTATGCACACTAACATCAGGTATGGGAATGGCACCACCTTATCAAATGATTCCACATGTAGATCTCTCCCTGATATCAGAAGTACAGTGTCTACAGTATTAACATTAAATAATTTTGTTTCTGTCATTGTAGCTGAACATGACGCCACTACATTGGGCGTGCGACTCAGGACATATTGACATCGTTAGGCTCTTGCTGAGGAACGGAGCAAGAATGGACACCGAAAGCAAGGTAGAAATCCAACAAAGTTGATTGTATCTTTGAGTTAAATTGAAAATTACTTATGTCATAAAAATATTTCTATTTAGTTCAAACATACGCCCATAGACATAGCGAGACAGAAAGGTTGTACCGATATTGTGGATGTCCTTTTGGAGGAAGAGGTATTAAAAGTTTCACACAAATAATTCTTGATTCGTTTTTCCGCTGTTAGTTATTTTGCAAAGCCAATGCTTTCAAAATATATAAACAGGGCATTTATTTTCCACAAAAAATCAATGTATTTCCAGCCATGCAAACCTACACACGTAAACATCTCGCATCTTGTCAACAAGATGTGTTCGCAACAGACTTGTAGCAAGTAGGGCTGTTCGGTATACCGATATACCGAATGTAATCCAATATTCGTATGAGGTTTTCAGTCGTGTCGATATACCGAAATTTCCAATATACCGGAATTTTTCGGTGTAGCGAAATTTTTGATACCTCCAGGGCTAAAAATAACGGCCGGTCAACGGTCAATGACCGGCCAAAAATGCCTGTTGACCGGTCACTTTTACACCTCGCGGGTCATTTTGACCGGCCACATTTTCATGCCTTCCGCTAGAATTTTAAATCCTTATGATAAAGATTTCCCCGAAAGCACTACAGTAACACTGATAACGTTGCCTATTCACCTCAATACACGGTGATTGCTAACGTCTTGAGCGTTTAAAACGTCACCGTGAAACAATAAAAGCGATGTCTCTGAACAAATTCTTATGATTTGTTTCACTGTTAGTGTATCTGTGTATGCATATTAGTGACCAGTCAAAAACAGATTTTGACCGAGCTAAAATCAAGCTGACCGGTCATTTTGACCGGAGAACAATCGGCCGTTTTTTTGAGCCCTGATGCCGAAATCATCGATTTTGTTGTAGTACAATGCAAAAAAAATGTACACTCGCGTGGTACAATCAAATAGCAAATGCCAAATTGATGCGTGAAAAGGCGAATGTGGCTGAAATTCCTTCGAAATTGTTTCCACTTTTCATAATATTAAGAAATTTCCTCTCTAATTCACGCGGCCCAAAGACCGGTATACCGATAATATCGGTATAATTCCTGTATACCGATACCGAAAATTTCTCGTACCGAACATCCGGCCTAGTAGCAAGCTTGTCAACAAGTTGTAACAATGTTTCCATTTTATCAAGTTGCTACAAGTTTGTCACTCACAACTTGTTAACAAGCTGTTGAAATGCAGGACGATAACAAGTTGTTGGAACAATTTGTAACAAGTCTGTTGAGTCAACAACCTTGTAGCAAGTTGTCAACAAGCTGGTAACAAGCTGTGCGAACACATCCAGATGACAAGTTGTTGAAACGGCATCATTGGTACAAGTCTGCTGCAGGTTTGTTAAGGCCTGTCCACACGATTCTCCTCATGACGTATGTGATTTACTGGATTTGCCGACAAGGGTAAGGCCATTGGCTCATACCTGGCGAAAAGTGCAGTTGTTGCTCAGAGGTTGTTGCTGTATTGTGTGAAATTACATACAGTACGTCGCTCGTCAGGAGGAGAATCAGATTCGACAGATCTGATCGTGTTTACAACTTGTTGCGTTTTTACGTGTTTTGTTCATGTTTATATAGGCATCAGATCGAAGTCGGGGAATCAAGCGACAAAGTAAGTTATCGTGTATAGACTCAGAAGCAGTGAACTCTAAGTAAACTGGAACGCTAACTCCTATGATCAAGTCCTATGATTCGTTGAAGCCAAGCTAGTTTTTCTGAGTTTTGAGTTGAAATACTTTACGCCGAACATTGGGCTGTATATGAAATTGAAGCTATTAAAAAGTTCTATTTGATATAAAAACTTCAAGACTTTAGGCAAAATGGAAATACTTAAAAACTACAAAAACAACCGCAATTTTGTAAAATACGGCAAATTTTCCCTCAAAAGTTTTAAGTATTTCCCTTTTACCTAAAGTCTTGAAGTTTTTATATCAAATATAACTTTTTAATAGCTTCAATTTCATATACAACCCAATGTTCGACGTTAAGTATTTCAACTCAAAACTCAGAAAAACTGAATTAAGCTGGCTTCAATTTCCCCCCCTGCGTTAGCGTTCCAGTCTATTATAGTTCAATGGTATAGACTCAGAAGCCAGAACAATACCAAAATTTCAATAAAACATTGAACAACTTTGAACTGTAATAGCCTTGACGGCAGGCTTCAAAATAATTCTTACATGTCTACCGGTCATCACGATCGGTGAATAATTAAATCTACCGGTCACAGAAGATTTTTGTGCAGGTCATGTTTTTTATTTATTGGCGCCTATTGTAAAGTGTATCTGCACCTGTTTTAAGTGCGCTGTGTGAGACTATTTTTTCTTTGGCGGCATTTGAAATTCAACAGTTGAAAATTGACTTGGATTTCCATTGGACAGTTTGAATTTCCAAACATAATAATTTCCTTCACTATATATAGCCAAGATAAGGTATCTTGCATGGATAGCAACCTCTGAGCCTAAACTGAGCCACGAAGTATCTTGCACGAGTATGATCAGTGGTGTAACTTAACTTTTTTGACCACTTGCGATCAGGGCAAGTTGGACATGAGAAATGGTTGCCCTGAATAGAATTCACTTGTCATTAGATCGAGCTTTGGTTCACATAATAACACAATTTGAAGCAAATGCATGATTGCAGTAAGCATGATATGTTGATGGATAACTACAATTTGCATTATATAGTGGAATTTAAGTCGAGGCACAATATCCGTCGAAACGTGTTCATGTATTTACATTCTTCAAATTATCCAGCAGAATGAATAGTTAACTGGTCTATATTTCCCTCATTTAATACTGTACTTGAGGATAATAACTTAGAGATGGCCAGCTTTTTCTGGCAAAGCTGAAACAGAAAGCAACTTGCCCGATCGGGCAACCAAGAGGAATCTTCTACTTGCCCGTAATGATTTTCACTTGCCCCGGGCAAGCGGGCAAGCGTTAAGTTACACCACTGATGATTTGAGTTGTGTGTATAATAGGTTGTGGGTGCAATAATGCTTGCGGGGTTTTGAGAACTGCGACTTGCACTTTTCTCTAAACGAGACACAAGAAATTGTTGCGAAACAAAGACCCGCTCGTGCACACATTTTCTCATTAAAAACTGACCGGTCATACATGTCTGGTAAGCGATGATATTTGCCGTTCAAACTGAAGAATTTACCGGTCATTGACCGGTGACCGGGGCTTATTTCGAGCCTTGCTTGACAGCCTGCTAAAAATAACGGCCGGACAATGACCGGTCAAAAATGCCTCTTGCACCGCGGTCACATTTGTACGCCTTCCAAAAAATTTTTAAATCGATTTCTTCGGATTTCTGCTGAAATCCTGTCTGAGAAAGGCTGTATATTCCGTGACAAGTGCGCAATTTCACTTTAACCTCAAGTGTATGCGTATTAAGTAATAAAAATTACTATTAATGAGCGATATATGATTTTGAGTATTTGCTGTATTTTACTCATTTTAAAAATCACCGGTCAGAAACAGAGTTTGACCGAGGTAAGATCAAGTTGACCAGTCATTTTGACCGGCGACCTACCGGCCGTTATTTTTGTCCTGCTTGAGCATCTATTCAGTAGCCTAAAGTAGATCGTTAAAAATTAAGCCCAAATCACCTATCGCTTTCTGACAAGACACTGACAATTGGTGACACTTTATAATATTTGCAGGTCAAACCAGCTTGACACTTGGTTCAATAAAGAAGCGACAAAAAACTCGAAAATTTCCCATGACTGCCGGGTCGTGGACTGGAGTGCAGGACCCAAGCAATGCTCAGAGTGAGTATAATGTACACGGTGTATAAAAAAAGTAAACCAACTTTAGCATGTCTGCGTGCGTTTGATTTTGAGTTTATAGATAAAATTTTTGGTACAGCAACAAAAATCAGGCTTTTAGCTGTCCAGTGATACCCTTTTTGTATCATGAGGGAAATTGACCAAATACGAATGGAATACAAATTGCCGGTCGAAATCGCATTTTTCCACCGTTGGGAATTGGGTTCAAAACTATTGAAAATAGATTTCATTTGGATAAAAAATTAATAAATTTTAGTTTACAATAAATGTCGCCACTTTTTGTTTAAAGCTTATTGTTTGGCAAGACACACTAGTGATTAATTGCTTTTTATTTTGCTATATGTACTGCTTTAATTATGCACAGAGGTGGAGAATGTATTTTCATCCGAAAATTTTCAACCGTCTCGTATTTGGTCATTTTTGCTTGAAATAATACAAAAAAGGTGTTAATCAAAAGCTAAAACCCTACTCTTTACTAATATGAAAAAATCAAATTTTTGCACGCAATATTGAACGCACAAGAGTTACCCAATCACTGATTTAAATCTCGTACACCTTCAGAAAAATCACAAAAAAAAAATCACAAAAAATAGACAAATCACAAAAATGTATAGAAATGACAACATTGCCCCTCGGGGTTACCTTTATTTTGTTACACCCTGGCTGTAGTATGTGTGGATTAACACACGTCTCGAAATTCTGTGTTCTTCAATCCTATCTTCGTTTAGATGTTCAAGTATTAAGAACGCACTCCGAGACGATGGCGCCGCTGGTATCGGCTGCTGCTCTGGCTAGTTCTGAAGAGAAATATACAAAAAGTAAGTGGTTCTTTTTTCTCATGTCAAAATGTCCTTTGACAAGTATTTCATTTGCTGTACATAACTCCGTAGAAAGGATTTCCAGTTATCTTTTTCCCGTGGCCGAGGCGTGGTTTTGAAAATAACCGACAACATTGTTTTCCATTTAAACAAACCAAACTTGATCATAGAATGCTAAACATGGTTCATTTTCCTATTTTTTGTATCCGTGGTTGTTATTCCCTCCGTTTTCGAGTATTTAAAATATTTTTTGAGATCATTTTCTTGTCTGAAACTCGGCTTTTCTAATTCGCAGGGCAATAAAAATTGCATATTTCCCGTGGAACATTGTTTTGCTTGTCAATGAGTTCTAAGCGTCGTCGTTTTTCGGTTAGTCCGTGATCTGACATAATGTAACAGGGTGTGAAATAACGGCTGGAGGCTTGCCGGTCAAGGTGACCGGCCAAACCAACTTTAGCTCGGACATCCCGCATTTCTGGCCGGTCAAATTATTCAGCTAAACTAAAGCCTGACAAAGTCCCCTTAAATGTAAAATACTTAATGTAACTAGAAAAATGTCTGTAGAAGTCAAGAATCACTTCTGAGTTTTATTGTAAAGTCCGTACAGTAAATATTATTCAAAGTAAACGCAACATCAGACGAAATTAACAAATAACATAAGTTTTGACAGTTGCAGCCACTGCGTGCCGGCTATTTTCACTTGTCAGCAACTTCGAAACTTAATCCATGAGAAAATTGCATGAAAATAGTTTGCTCGTTCGCTTTATTCAGCAACTGAATTACATGTAAACTTTAAAAAGTAGCCGGTCATGCGAGAGTTTGACCGGACAACTTACCGTTGACCGACCGTTTACTGATTAATCACTCGGCCTACCTCTCTTCAATTTCCTTTGTTTTGTTTAGTTTGGTTTGGTTTGGTTTGGTTTGGTTTGGTTTGGTTTGGTTTGGTTTGGTTTGGTTTAGTTTAGTTTAGTTACCACTCTGAGGTGGACGGAAAGCCTGTTGACAAAGGTTCTGAGGGTTAGTTAGTTGGTCAAGGTTAATCCCTAGGTGTTAGTTTTTATTGAGGGAGAGAAACCGGAGTACCCGGAGTAAACCCCTCGAAGCACAGGAGAGAACCAACCAATCTCTCTCTCCTCACTGCAGTATAGCAGTCTTAACTCAGAGGTAATGTGCAGCGCGCTAACCGCATCTGACACCCCTTTGTTTCTATATTGTTTGTATGTTTGTTCGTTTCTTCATTGATCTTGTATCAAATTTACACCTTTCTATTCTCTTTCCTTTTAAGAAGCAGGTGTGAAGCAAGAGACATCCCAGGACTCCAGTGTATTGGACGCTCTCGCGACCCTGGCAACAGCCACACTACATCAGACAACATGTATATCATCCGCTCCAACCAACTCTATCGCGATGGCAATATCTGCTGTTGGTAAACAAAACGTAACCCTGTCCCCCTTGACGATCCCACCGAATACACCCAGTCAATTATTTAGTAACCTTAACCCAATCACCCCTCCCATGTGGGGGAATGCACCCCCTCTCCAATCCCCTCTGGCTGCCCTCTCAACTATTTCAGCGCTTTCACAACCCGCACAACCTTCACCTTTGAACATCCCTATGCATCAACTCCCGTTTGCCGTGCCAATCGGGTTTAACAGCCAATCAGGCAGTGGGACTGGTAATCAGTTGATTATTACTCAAGTTCCTATTACTGGTCACCAGAATGTTACAGCGCCTAGTGCCCAGTCTACCGTCACTGTCTCGTCAATAACAGGATCAGGTAAACACACTGATCTGAAAACAAGCACTGGATAATGCATCTGCTATGCATAAATGAAGCCAATGGCGGCCATATTGGTGTGACCACCACAAATCTACTGTGGTGTTCGGGACATGTTTAAAGAGGTTCTAACAGTTTCTAGCTATTGATGGGAATAGTTTCTAGCTATTGATGGGATTGCCTAGATAAGAATTGATCATCAGTGGCCTCTCTTTCTTCCTAAATTTGCCGCCATAAGCCTCATTATGTGGTGTTTAATACGTTCTAAAACTTAGTAGAAGAGATGTTGGGAGCTATATTTCTCAAGTTACATAGGAAAAGATAAATGATGCTTCATAGTATAACTAATTTGAAAAGCTAACGATTTGACTAGTCAAGAATTTGGCAGATTTAAAAATCTGATCTCATTCAAAATATCCTGGCTTCAAAATTGGCCCATTGAATTGAATAGGATGCTCTATCCAGTTCTAGTTTTCAGATCAGTGGGTAAACAACGTTAAAACCGCAAGAAATTTTGATGTGTTCAATTGAAGTCAATTCATATATTCCAACCAAGGAATCGAATCCGATGACTGTGTTTAACTTACCAGCCCTCTGACTATAAGCAAGTGTATAGTTTTGATTGCGCATCTAAATGACGTGTTCTGCGTCAGGATAAAATTGCAGCTGAATCATAACATGTAGCTGAGACCGGAAGATCTGTAGTATGCACATCAAAGTATTCAACTGTTCAATTATCATTTGAATATGCAAAAAGTTGCTGAAAGAACAATTCGTTTCCGCTTTAAATTGGAAAATATATTCCCCTAGTGCAAAAATTATTTATTGTGGCTATGTGTGAAACACAAATAGATGATTGAATACATTGATATGCATATTTTTAATCTTCCAGTCTAAGCTACACGATTCAACAGCAACACCCTAATTTAAGATTGATCAACCATAACGGCATCATTTACGTTTGCTTGCTCTTTTTTAAGCTGTATCTTCAGTTGTCGATCAGTCATCGTTGTCAAGTGAAGCGACACAATCCAACACTCAGACAACAGCGTATCTTCTTCCTATTATGGGAACAGGGCCTGGTGGACAAGGTAATAGCAGTTGTTTATAGTGTAGTGGTCATGCGTGTTTGGTAGGAGGTTAAGGTACACCCTGGGTTCCTCGGAATTTCTTCCCCTTGTGTAACTTTGAAAATTATTGTGAAGACAATACCTTTTTCGTGGAGTTAGAGTATCAATGGACCATTCCCCTATTAGACTAACTTTTGAACTAGGAAATTGTATCAGTACAGCTGGAAAGAGCATCCTAAGTTTAGTAAAATTGCAAGGTTTGGTTGCGAAATGTCGTAAAATGTGGAAAATATAGCGCTGTGAAGTTGGTAAATTTTGTATATTTTTGTATTACGCGCGGAAAACGGTTACCACTTTTTTCAAAAGTGGTAACCGTTTTGCGTGCGTAATACAAAATATTTCTTTCCAGCTGTACTGATACAATTTCCTAGTTCAAAAGTTAGTTTAATAGGGGAATGGTCCATTGTGTAACGCATTACGTATATGCCCATTTAAATATAGGAACCATTTTTTACATCTGAGTGAGATGGACCAAAGTGTACTTTGCCTCTGTCACGATATTTTGAAGCAAATAATATTGCAGGGGCCGGTTGTACGAAAGCCGTTTAGCCTAAAAGGTGGATAAGCCAAAATTAAAAAACACTTTCACACATTTTGAGAATGATTGAACTTAAATCTTATGCACCTAATATGTAGTTGCAAACATAATTGTTCTATTCAAGTAGAAATATTTTAGCTTGGTTGTTTGATGAATGTATAGACTTAATCTATATTTTCGGTTTATCCACCGGATAGGCTAAACGGGCTTCGTACAACTGGCCCCAGGTGGCTATGCTGGGATTCAGAAAGCGTTACCGGGCAGATAGATTGGTGGTTAACTTCAGAAATATTGACCTCTTATATATTATAGAAAATTAAACTTCATCAGTCTCAGTTCTACACCTTCTACAGTATTTATTGGCCTCCAAAGACTACCACATATACTAATACAAACCTACTACATACTGCTTGACCAATGACCACACATTGGTTGACCAATGACCACCACGTGCTGCACGATCGTGCTTGTCACGTGTCTATTGCCACTTCTTATATTGTCATTGCTTGATTTCCTTCAGGTCATTTATTTTTCACCGCTCCTGATGGAACACCACAACTAGTCTTAGACAGCAGTTATTTAAACCAACAGCAATCGAATATCGAAACTACAACGTCTGAGAAACCAAATACACAACAGGTATGTTTTGTATCCATTTCCTTAAATGAGCGCAACATATTCCAATTAGAGCTGCGCCCATCGGTTCATATTCGTAATCGATTAATCGTTGATCGTCGATCGATTAATAATTGGCTAATCGTATATAGTAAATAAATCAGGATACCTAAACCAGTGCAAGAGTATGAAACTGTGACAGGCCGCAAGTTGAACGCCTTTCTAAATCACCAAACTTAATCGAGAGTGTTTTCAGTTTTCATGCAAAGTTAGCAAGCTGAAACAGGTAAAAACGCACAAGTTGTAACAACCTGTAGCAGACTTGTACCGATGCTGTTTCAACAACTTGTTATCGGGGTGTGTTCGCACTGTTAGTTCGGCTTGTTACCAGCTTGTTGACAACTTGCTACAAGGTTGTTGACTCAACAGACTTGTTACAAGTTGTCCCAACAACTTGTTATACCGTCCTGCAATTCAACAACATGTCAACAAGTTGTAAGTGAGTGACAACCTTGTAGCAACTTGATAAAATGACAACATTGTTACAACATGTTGACAAGCTTGCTACAAGTATGTTGCGAACACATCTTGTTGATAAGATGTGAGATTTTTATGTGTGTAATAAACGAAAACACAAGCCATAAGGAAAGATCGAATAATCTCTAGTCCAGTAATTCTAATAGTAAATCTAAAGCCCCGTAAAAGCCATCTAAACATAGAGAACACTGATATAAATATGTCTGGATATTATCTGTTATTTTTAGTTCCAACAAGAGAGTGTATTTCAAGTTCAGCTCACGCCAGCTATACTTCAACAGCTCAGTCAGAACTCACTAGATATACAAACTCCAAGACCCAATGTTGTTCATAGTATCCTAACACAACCTTTACATATCGCTGGGCAAGTACCAGGGCAGTTATCGCAGATTCAAATGGCGCTAGCTCAAGTACTTCCTAATCAAACCGAAGCTCAGACCCAGGCTCCAACGAACAGGCAGAACACGTCGCCCCAAGTTCTGGTAAGCATATGGACAGTGCTGCATATGAACTGCATGTCGTTACATGTTTGCCCCAGCCTCGTACCCAGGCGCTTTAAGGAAAAGGAAAACATCGCATTCAGCTAATTTATAGAGATCAGTGGCTAACCTGAGCGAGCGCGCGGGGGTGTTTGGGGAGGTCGCGACGAAGCAAAATGCGATTTTTTTTCCTTAAAAGCACCTGGGTACGAGGCTGTGTTTGCCCCATATATCAGAGAGTTATTCGTCAGGACGCGTCATCAATTGGACGGATCATAGTGTAAACCCAAGATTAACTATCCAGACGAACTAGCTAAAATAGCTTGATTTGTATAGGTAATAGCATTGTTTCGAGTGCAATTTGGATGTAACATTCACGAGTCAGTTTTCAAAGACCTCAAAAGATCAATTACAGTCCACTGATAAAGATTTCGCTCCATTTATAATATCATTTGTATACATTGCCAAACATTTGAAAGTGAACTGAACCATGTGGATTTTATACAGTGTTATACAATTACTTTATGGTTTCCGTGTTTGGATGGCCTGATCCAAACACGCGGGAATGTTGCGAGAGTTAAGAAAAGCGCGCGAAATCTCGAGCCGAAGGCGAGTGATTTTGCGAGCTTTCCTTTACTCGAGCAACATTCCACGGAAACCATAAAGTAATTGTTTTATAAAACAACAACAACACGATAGTCTTCCGTGTTTGGATGGCCTGATCCAAACACGAGTTTCGACCAATCAGAGCACGCGTTATATACATGTTATTTTATAAATATATTTCATGCAAACTAAATGTTCCACCTTTTAAATAACTTTTAAGCAGTCTTTTAAGTCGCCAAAACCCGAGTTTCAGTTTAGGCGAGCGGGCGCCATGTTGTTTTGTTTTGAGCAATCTGCCCAGAACCACAGCTCAGATTTGATTAGTGATTACAGATTTTTGCACTGTGATTACAAAAAATTGCACTGTGATTACAAATGTTTTTCACTGCTTTTTGGGATTAACTGCACAGGAATCAGCCAATCAAATTCGAGAAACATCTCTATATGTATATTATTAATACTGGAATTAATATTTGTGCATGGGTAAGTGAACCCCATATTCCGTTTAAAAATATTAAAACCCTTGCTAGATCCAAGCTGTACCATTGGCTGGGTCCCAACAACAAGAATTACAACCTGCGGCCGAGCCAATTCCAACGACGCATCAACAACTATTACAGCAGTTATTACAAGGTTAGTTACACATCGAATTATGTCATATATGTATCAGTGATGTAGATACGAAATGGGGTAGCCAGGCTAAACTGAATCTAGAGGGGCCACAGTATTAATTCGCGGAGCTGGGGATTCGGGGCATGCATACTAGTGGTTACGTGAGCTTACTAACACTCTGGTATACTTCAGTCCCCAGGGAAATTTTGAAATGTCTGCCTGTAAATATAAACTGAAGCATTTCTTGGATAATAGTAGGTTAGTTTCAAGTATTATAATGTGTTCCAGCTCTTCTTCTATGTTATCCACTAAATTAGGAATAACTGTTCGCTAAAGCTATAATGTCACACCGTGACCTAAATCAATAACTTCTGATGGCAGTTGAGAAGTATGCATGTGGATGCACACGTAAAAACGCACAAGTTGTAACAAACCTGCAGCTGACTTGTACCAATGCTGTTTCAACAACTTGTCATCAGGATGTGTTCGCACTGCTTGTTCCCAGCTTGTTGATAAGTTGTCAACGGCTTTTTGACAACTTGCTACAAGATTGTTGACTCAACAGACTTGTTACAAGTTGGTCCAACAACTTGTTATCCTCCCGCAATTCAACAACTTGTTAACAAGTTGTGAGTGACAACCTTGTAGCAACTTGATAACATGGCAACATTGTTACAACTTGTTGACAAGCTTGCTACAAGTCTGTTGCGAACACATCTTGTCAACCAGATGTGAGATTTTTACGTGTGTACCTGAAAATATAACAAGATCTTCGACGTTTCGAGCGAAGGCTCTTGGTCTCGAAGTTAATCAGTATTTCTTTGATTTCTGCGTATCAGTTTATATAATGGATACCTCATAAATTATGACACTTCTTCTAATAATCTGTTTTTATTACCTAAGGTCCGCAAGTGAATATGGCAGAGGTCACACAAACGTCCACTACGTCGACTCAAGCAAACACTCAACCGACACTAATTGGTTCCCAGCTTCCCGCCACGGCAGCTCTACAAAATTTGCTCAGTCAAAACTTACAAGGTCAGTTTATGAATATATGCGTTTATTTTTCCGTATTGTGTTTGCAGGACCACGCGTGTTTTATCATAGTTAATAGAAATAAGCATGGTCTAGAAGGTCGACAAAACTCTGTATCAATGCTTTTGTTGAAGGACAATAATCCATTTCCAGCCGACAATTTTAGAAAATAATACAAAACATATCCCAGCAAAAGTAACTGGAGCGCTCAATATTTCAGAATTGACAATAAAATATCACCGCCAAAAAGCACCGCGTATTGTTTATTATTGTTAATAACTCAAATCAAAACCTCTGCCAGTCAGTTATGTTCAACCCAGGAAAGCATGACAAACTTATTAAGTCCAGTTTTCATCTCCACCAATTTCCGTATTAAAATGTTCAATAGTTTTTGAGTTATTGTATACTAACAGAAAAACACACAAATAAACCCAGGTGAAACCACAACTTCCTTGCGGATGTAATAACGCTAGCACTTATAACGTTTGGATTCGTCTAGGGTCCTTTATGTAAATTGACCGACTAGTACTATCTAAGATTTGTCCAAAAGAAAGATGAATACCTATTGAGAGGCAAATGAACTCATGCTAATGCATGCTTTTGCTTGAATACAAAAACTTAAGTAAATTTGTCTCGTGCCGTTGCCGTTCTGAACTTGCCAAACTCCCTGTTTACTTTCTATTAACTATGGTTTGATCGCGGTGTTCTGTTTTTCTAGGTGTAAGTAGTGCCCAAACCCCCGCGACCTCTCAGCAACAAAAGGTTTTCGTGGATCTTCAGAGGATCGTCGAGACCCAGGAACGCGAGTTGCGCGCGCGCCGGGAACTGGAGGAGAATCTCGAGCAGGCGCGTCGGGATAGTCGCAAATTCCAAACCGAGTTACAGCAGGCTCAGCGAGAGGCGGAGTCGTATAAAGACCGTCTTCAGGCTATCAAGGAGAAAGATAGTGATGACGAGCCCGCTGTTGTTAGTCTCAGTGGTGTACCGTCCGGCGAACAGTTTGCTCGACAACTGTTTATACATTCTGGAGGTCTTGAGGTAGTAATATTGTTACTATTCCTGACAAAACTTGTGAGACGACTGAAGTATATATAGCATTATATAAGGCCAATCTCATACCCAGAGTATGCCCGTCCACAGATTAGTTTGCACTATACTCAATTTTAGGTACAGCACAGATAAAATAGCACTCGTTCCAAGTTTATCCGTGCCCAGCCCTTGGAGATGGAGTTTACATCGTTACCACACAATTAACAACTTTGGATAATTCGCATGCCTAGTTACCCCCGCCATGCGTAGTCACCTCGGTTTGTTTGTGTGTGTGTGTGTGTGTGTGTGTGTGTGTGTGTGTGTGTGTGTGTGTGTCTGTCTGTCTGTCTGTCTGTCTGTCTGTCTGTCTGTCTGTCTGTCTGTCTGTCTGTCTGTCTGTCTGTCTGTCTGTCTGTCTGTCTGTCTGTCTGTCTGTCTGTCTGTCTATGCGCATGATAATTCAAAGAGGTATCGAACAGTGTTAATACGGAAGTTCGTGGAGCCGGTGGAGGTAACGGTCGTAGGCCAAGGCCAACTCGATCAAATTTGGAATGCCTTGTTAAATTTGGATGAAAACTTGATGAGAAATTTACAAAAGTTTGTCTTGTTTTGCCTGGTCGAAAAAACTGAATGCGTCATGTATGTATAATGTTGACTTTCGTTGGCGGAGGTATGCTCTCCAGTTACTATTTCTGCCAGTTTGTGGAAACCTAGAATAGAACAAAGGTAACTAAGTATTAGGATTATGTATACGAGTTATTCAGCACGGGTGCCATTTTATACATGCTGTGCCAAATAGTGTGGACGGGCCTATAATTATTGTATAGTTTAGCAATTGTAGCACAATTTTGTAGTCGGTTAACATACATTCTGGTTTTGTTGTGTAGGGTTTGGGTACAAGTAACATAATGACCGCTGACGCAGTAGATATGCTGAGTCAGGTGGCTCAGGAGAGTACAGCAGTAACACAAGTAGATGTTGATGAAACCGTGGTGGACGAAGGGGATATTAGATGTACTTAGGGGAGTATTACGTGTACTAAAGGGGTATTACATGTACTTAACAGGATATTACATGTACGTAGGGGTTATTACATATACTTAAGGGGGTTATTACATATTCAGAATTTTAAATATTTTAAATTATATAATATTTTAGTGTATTTACAGGAGCGGTGTGGCTCTCCAGTAGTGACCGAGAAATTAGATACAATGGCCCCCGTATTCTGGTGGGACATGGCCTAGGCTGTTGCGGTATATCGAAATACCGAAAATTATCGGGTTTTTTTATAAATACCGATTATTCGATATTTCAATTTTCGATATATCGAAATATCGATATTTTTCGGTATTATCGGCATCACGTTTACGTTTGTATATTAAAACGTCATATGAAGCTTTTCCAAGCGTTGAATGGAGTTATTTCAAGAAGGACAAAGACAATCTAAAGGCGGTTTTCCACTGCGCGAAATTTTTCGACGATGACGGGTTGTGCGCATGCGCTGTGGTTTATTTATTTTTCGTCAGCGAAATGTTTGGCGACATTTTCCTCTTTCGTTGGTCGAAAAATTGAAATATTTGTGAACAAGATGGCGGATATGACTGAGTGCAATTTGCTTTCACTCCAAGATAGTGCTCCTGCACTTGAAATTGATAATTCGCCTTTCTTCTAATCCAAAACCTCTTTTTGTATTTCTCTGTTCGCTTCCTAATGCGTAATCTCAAACACAGCAACATTATCACTTTCAAAAAATATCGCTTGTTTACAGCAGCCATGTTTATATTTTTCCCTTCTGCATGTTCGAAAATTCGCTCGCTTTTTGTGTGGAAATTGCCTGTGGATTTCAATCGACAAATATCGCTCGAAAAATTTCGATTCGATCGAAAAATTTCGCGCAGTGGAAAACCGCCTTAATGTGTCAACCTTGCGGAAAAGCCGGAAAAGTTTGCGCGAGCGCTAAAACGTGTTTGTTTACTTTTAGAATGTGAACAAGGTAGATTGGAAATGATATTAAAAAGCAAAAACTAAACTCATTGGACATTGTAGTTTATCGGGTGAGATAGGACAATGCTTTGTTCCGAACTCACAGTTGAATAACATGTTTTGAGACAATTTCCCGGCCGAAAATATCACATATGATTCATCTTGAATGCGACTAATCAATGCAAATATGTATTCCCAAAGCGGTCATTTTACGAGCTACTGAGCACAAATATCGGTATTATCGGTAATTTTTTTCCGGTATCGGTATTCGGGTTTTTTTCAATACCGCAACAGCGTAACATGCCCAATGTAATTTGTGTTGTAGACTAACATTTTTGAAGCGCATATATGGAGAAAAAATTGTTTATTGTCTAAAACGAAATTCAAGCAGTTTTGCTTTATATTGCGCTGTGATTGGTCGTTTGTACACGACATTATGTAATGTAGTTGGTAGTATTTTTAGAGACCGTTCATTATTAATACCTGGACTTGGTGCCGAAGACAAACTGAAAACAATGTAACATTTTCATTTACTTAAAGTATTAGACAGACATTGGTCTTTATTACTTTATAATTATAAGCTGGAAGAACTTGTAATATTTAGATAACACAGTCATATGTTATTTGAGACGTTTGTATTTCCTGATGATGACTGCAAGATAGTCGAAACGTAGAATATAAATGTTAACCATTTTTGGAGTTTCTATTGTTTTCTATTTTCATTTTTACCCAGCCAACAGTATCCACGCACTAACACTGAGTATACGGTATGATTGTACCTATGTGCCCAACCAATTTGTCTTCGCTACCAATCCCAGGAATAACTAACGAACGGTTCTTTATTAGTGTGGAAATAAATTCACATGTAAAAGACCGTTATGGGAAGGTGTTATAGCAAACCAATCCAATGTTATCTATGTACTATATAAATTGGCCAGTGGCTCAGGATTACTGTATATTGACGACATACAACAGTGTAAAGTTCTAGTTTTCAAGAATGACATGTCAGTTTCATAGTTTATTTTTGAAAACTGGTACTGTTCATGAGCCGAACAGCAAAACTAAAAAACAAAAAACGCGAACTTCTAGTTTGGCCCTCAGGTGATGTAGCCGCGTGGAAGTACCGTGCTTTTCTGATGAGTTACCGTACTTCACATGCACCCAATTCGTTGGGCTGGTCATGTAAGTTCGAAACGTGCGCTGTCTTATCTGAGCTTAAAACAGCGTTAGAGCCATGGTTATAGCCATTAAAGTAATGTAAAAGTAACGCAAATTGAAGTAAAATCTTGTCAATAAGATCTTATCCGATGGAATTAACATAGCTAAAATTAACATAGATTGCGTGCAGTTTTGCGTGATGATAATGACGTCATAACAAATACCGGAAATAGCTGTGTACTTTTGAAGACTGAAGTATGTAAATGATGAAATATAGAATTTACAACATAATCACAGAACTTTTAATTGTAAAATCGCGTGCACAGTTATAGACTTTTAGTTTTTCTTTACTGTATAAAATATTTGTATTTTGTGTGTTGTACAAAGACACTATATTATCGATTAATGCCTGCTGAAATGCAACAGAAAACTCTGCCTCTGTTCGTGCGAGGAGAGGTCGTGAAAGGCTTTGGTCGGGGGAGTAAAAGTTTGGGAATACCAACAGGTGACCAGATTGTTTTGATAAATATTGTTGTATTTGGCAGTGTATATAGTTGTTTAGTTATTCAAGAGGTTTGACATGCTGGGTCATATTCGATGTCATATTTAATCGTATATATTTGGATCGTATATCTTGTCATAATTATTATATTGAAACTTGATTGAATGAATACAATTGTATATATAACAATGACCAGATTTAGGCCCGTTTCAGACGCCGCTCCACTCATGCGCCGAACTTAATTGTATTAGGTGCGACACAAGAGCGACAGTGATTCAAACGGCGTATAAAATATAATGTTGACGAAAGAGGAGGGTAATTCGTGCGGGAATTCCAAATACAATTAAAAAATATGTAACCATTGCAAAGTGGCTAATCTAATCCTAATAAATTACAGTAAATTTTGATTTAGGTTCGGCACATGAGTAGAGCGGCGTATGAATCAATGTCGCTCCAACGTCGCATAATGTGACAGGCTGCCGAACTTATGTCGCTCCAAATTCAGCCGTACCTAATTGATTCATACATCGCTCTTCTGTCGCACCTAATTTGTCATTTAAGTTCGTTGCATAAGTGGAGCGGCGTCTGAAACGGGCCTTAGACTCTGTTCACACATGACCGGATGAATTTGAAACTGTACTCAAATTTGCACGGCTTCGTCTTTCCAGGTTGCATGAAACCAGCACAGCTATGAACGCTACAAATTCCCATGTGAATAATGCACTAGTGACTTGAAACCCAACCCCCAGGAGTATGCAAAGATTTTTACATTTCTTGAGTGTTAAAATCTTGGCTTAAAAATGTTGTCCTTTTGTTAAATTACCCGACTGGCCAAGCCGAACATCTAGCTTTCCAAAGTCTAGCTTTCCATCTAGTCTGATCAGCCATTTTTGATATAGAAATGTGCTGTTAGCCTGTTACAGGGATCTGTCATAGAAGAAAGTCAGGCGAACATGTGTAGTTCATTAAATCAAAGGATCTACAAGAGTAAAAGCCTTTTTGTCAGTGTTAAAACCCCAGATAGCATGATGGCAACGTTTGTTAAAACTCTGTATTTCCTCCGCAAAGTCCTGTTAAAACCCTGCATATGCCTGGAGGTGGGGTCATTTGACTAGTGCGTAAGTGATACCGGACACCTCTCTAATATGGACACCTCTCTATTTTTAAGGCCAATTTTTAATGTTCCTTTAGTGTCTATAAGAGAGTTTCAACTGTATTAATGTTCCCGCCTCACGGTACTGGTTACATATAATATTCTTTAGCAAATTACCCAGAAGAAGTGATCAACAGTTTACCAGACTCTCTCGATACTGGTGTTTATTACGGCTGGGCCAGCCTAGATGGAAATCAAGTTTTTAAAATGGTCTTAAGTGTTGGATGGAATCCATTTTTTAAGAATACAAAGAAATCAATGGTAGGTTGGGATGCATGCAGAAATGGTGTGTAAATTGTAATTAAGAGCCTTTATTTGTGGTAGGTGTTTATTTTTTATGTTTTATGTTTACTACAGGAAACCCACATTATTCATACATTTCCAGATGATTTTTATGGAACAGAACTTAGAGTGTGTATAACTGGTTATATACGACAAGAAAGCACCTTTCCATCAATGGGTTGGTAATATTTATAACATATAAAAAGTAAACTTGACTAACTTTATTTAAGCTAGCTGCAATTAGCCCCATCAGTTCTACACTGTTCTCCCTAGAGGTCCCGTAAGAGTCCTTCCTTATTGGTCCAGTGTTACAGAAGGAGGAAACCTGAATACAAATTTTGCAGTGTTTTATGGAGTCTAACTGGAAGCACTCTATTCACATTTGACTGAAGCAAAATTATAATCCCCAATGTAGGAATTGAACCCTCGTCACAGAGGTGAAAGTTACATACTACAGGGATGGATATACTGGGGGTGCAGGGTGTGTACCCCTCTTATGCTTGGCCAAGGAGGTACAGGATGGGTGCCAATTCCCATATCAAATCCAAATTTTGGATTTGACAGGGCATTTATAAAAAGAAATAAAATATCATGCCATTGATGGGCCTTTTCGACCATCTAAGCAATCTTATATTTCAAAAACTTTCTGAGACCCTGCAGGAAATCCTTGGTGATGATTCACCCTGCCTTGGTCACTGGCCATGCCCTGCTTAATGCCCAGCACTGCTTAGCACCCCCCTCTTCCCTATCAGATCAAGCTGGATCTATCCCTGATATGCTACACCAATACCTCTTCCAATTACAGTATAACTGTCATTATTATATACACAAGCTCTGGATATGAGGTATTCTGCAATCTGATTGGTTCTCTACTAGCAGGATATTAGCTCATATCCTGCTAGTAGAGAGAAGTAGAAAAATTGCTGGCAGATTTGGACAATTAAATGAAGAGGAAATTCAAGTTTTAGTTGAAAAAACTACGCCAAAATGTTCTGTTCATATCCAGAGCTTGTGTATATAATAAAACAGTTATTCTACTCACTCTCGTCGTATATGACTGATAGCCGACTCGGCGCTATCGCGCCTCGTCGGCTATCAGCTCATATACGACTCGAGTTCGTAGAATAACTGTTAAATGTTGCTGGTGGTCATGTTTTGCATTTCCATTTCTTTCACTTTAACTAACAATCTTTGTCCTGATTGTAAATGTCTTTGTTATTAGAATCCCTAATTGAAGCCATTCAAAACGATATCAGAATAGCAAAAGAAGAACTTGACAAGCCAGAGCATCAAACATACAACTCACATTCGTTTTTGACAGATAAGTCTTTGACTGGTAAAAGTGAAGTCATTTTAGGATAGTGATTAATTAATTAATTAATATGTATTTATGAAATTACAAATTTAACATACATGCATAGAGTATGGAGGTTCCACAATAGGTTTTGCAGGGTGTGGAATAATGTTAATATTTTGGTAATGGGAAATGGGATGAACGGAAGAAAATTGTCGGGATTTGGCATTTTAAAGAAGTCCGGTGAAGTGTGATGAGAAAAGTCTACGGAAAATATATTATTTTGTGACAATGTAAGAAAATTTGAGATCGAGATTTGGAGATTTAAGAACCTATTGTGGACCCTCATCTGCCGTTCATAGTCTAAATTAGAGTAAGTTGTATGTTTGGAGTTCTATCTCCAGATATATGATATGTCGATTGTCAAAAGATACAATGGAATCAATTATCCAGTCTCAAACCCATAAGCCATAGCAACTGGTCATGCTATGCAAATCAAACTTTATTGTCTTTAAACTAACCCTCTAAGTTTATGTTTATTAGCTTAGCATGATCATGTGCCATTGCTGGCTTCGTCAGCTTCATTACTAGAAATATAGTGTAATCATCTTCTCGATAATTTTTAAAAATACTATTAGTATTAACTATAAAAGCTTCAAATACATATATAACGTGCTATTGGTATTTAACTTAAGGAGTCCTATTTAATTTATGTCAGTTTGTACAAACTGCGTCATCCAGGCGTCAATCGAGGCGTCAATCCAGGCATCAATCCAGGCGTCAATCCAGGCGTCAATCCAGGCGTCAATCCAGGCGTCAATCCAGGCGTCAATCCAGGCGTCAATCCAGGCATCAATCCAGGCGTCAATCCAGGCGTCGATAGTACTAAGCCTCCCATTGGTATTCAGGGTGTAATAATTCACGTACTTGCGCACTGGAGTACCAGTGTGACCAGATTTTTCCAGCGGTTATTACTAAACCTTGTGTTCAAATTTTACTAAATCGAGAATAAATTTACCAAATTTTGTCCCCCCGGTTTGATAAGAAATTGGTGGTAACAATATTTTAAAAGTATGAATCAGTATCAGTTCAATGCAGGTAAACGTTTTTGACACTTTTATCTCAGTCTTTTAGCATCTATTGATCTCCATAACACAAGAGAGCATTCAAACACGAATTTTTACTAAGAAATTACGGAATCATTAAAATCTCTAAAAATTTACCAAAATTTTACTTAAAAGAATTCATTACTAAAAGTGTTCCAAAATTGACTACATTTTACCAAAAGTAAAATATTTTACTAAATCTGGTCATACTGCGGGTCAAGGCATTTACATTTATGTACAATCTGGTAGGGTCTGGTCCTTTTTTTGTTTTCAGTCAAGTACCAATTCGCCGTAGGTAAGCGGTACCCTCGCTATTTGCGTACTTGCATTTTGATTGTACCATATGACTGGCATTGCAGCAACCTTTTAAATTCGACATGTCTGCATGAAACAGTGAATTTATTTGCGACTGAATTATCCCACCCTGTTCGTATTCTACTCAACAATATAAGTCCAGGATAATTAAAAAACTATTCAATATACATATATTTCTTTATCATGAAGGGCGAGGTGGGTTATTAGGAAAGGGGGTGTAATATTATTTGAGAGGGGACCATAATGGAGGGTTTACAGTATCTATTTAATATTGTAATAAATGCAGTGAGCAACTGCAGAAAGATGAGATAAAGACATATTCTATTGGTCAGGAAAGCTTTGATGTGTTGGTTGGCTAATTTTTGGGTACCAGGGTGTTGCTATAAAAATATAAAATCCTAATAAAATTGAATTTTTAAATATGATAAAATTTCCCACGCGCGACACGAGATTTATCGTGGATATTTCGTAATCAAAGCTTCGAGGCCGTCATCTGCCGTCATGGCGCCATATTTAAAATTCCATCTTTTTCTCTGTATAAATGCTTGTAGAAACATCGTTTTTAATACGAAATATAAAATGTTTTCTCCAAGCTAGAATATTTCAAGGTAAAACAAATATTTAAAAAAAAAAAAGCTGCGACAAAATATAGTAACATTTAAAGACCCGAGTAGCAGACAAGAAGGCGACGTTGCCAAAAGCCAAAAAGTTACAACACAAGGTCATGTGCCAAGGACAAAGCGCAATTTACCAAGTGCGAACACTTTGAAGGATTTGGTTTTCAATCATTTTGGTAAGTACAGACAAAATAAATCATATTTGTGATAAAAAACCACGGACGTTTTAACTTTGAGCCAGTTTTTTCCTGTTGTTTCGAAGGGTTGAAATTACTTTTTTTAAAGCGCTGGAAAGTGGAAGCCCGTGTAATAAAACACGGCACTGACCAAAAAGAAGTTTGAAGATTATATATTTTCAAACCTTTTTCGAAACAGTATGTACTAATAATTAACATTTCAATCATTAAAATCGATAATGCTTTTTATTTTAAACTGTAAAACCATTTAGTTTTGCTGAACAGTTTTAAATCTATTATTATGACCTAAAGTTCAAGTTCAAAAATGCTACTTTTATATTAAAAATACATATTCGCCCGTTTCAGTTTTGAATATACAAGCAATGTAAATTTACTTGTTTTGCAATCTAGCTAGTGTGAAACTTTCGGTAACTACTATAAGTTTTCTTGTTTTTGTTTTTAAAAGATATTAATCATAGACTGAAGTGGTATTAGAAAACCAAGTAAATTATGGCGTCGTTTTCAACGACTGCAGATAAAGAGATGGAAAAAAGCCAAGCTGAAAAATCAGGCGAGCTAAAAAGGTATGATATCTGTTATCTATATTTTAACTTGTGGAAAGCCATGTTTGTCAGACGCGGCCCTTTGGCTTTGCCTTTGGACGTATCATACACGTACGCAAAAAGTATTACGCACAAAATATGCCGAAAGGCCAATCACTGATTTAAACCAGGACGCCTTCAGACAAATCACAAAAATATTTTTAAAAATCACAAAAAATAAACAAATCACGAAAGAATAATTTTTTAAAAAGATGTTTTAGGAGTGATTTGCCCCTCGTAAGTATAGGTTATCATATGAGGGATGAGGTGATATCAGTTTTATCACTCGAGGACGTCACGAGTGAGCGCAGCGAACAAGGGACAATTATGATATCGTTGCGCGGAAATATGAAATTTATTTCGAGTGTTGAAGAGAATATTGCATATATTCTCTTCAACACGAGAATATTCTCTTAATAAACATAGAATTCTCTTCAACACGAGAAATAATTCCATATTTCCAAGCAACCATGTACTATTCTGTTTATTTTATAAACAAATTATAAACAAACGACAATTCATATAGATCGAAACTCAAAACAAATATGTAAATAGTACACAAATAGTAATAGGTTTTTGATTGGCTTGCAAAAATGATATTTTCACACGTAAAAATATCGTATTTTTTACGTGTGTTTAAATACGATTTTTCTCAGTGGCATAAAACTCTATATAACACTTATGTTTATATAATAAAAACTGATATCACCGAGTCATGATTGTGATAACCTTTTTATCACATCTAGTGCCTTTATCAGGGTGATAAGCAGCGGGAAATAAAAACGATATCGTCCCTAGGGACATATCGTTTTTATGTCACCCTGTTAAAATCGCCCTGATAAAGGCACAAGTATGTCATTTAAAAATGCATTACCATGGCATGGGATTAAATTGATAAAACTTATAAACAATTTTGGCCACTTTGATATCAGACCAAGTTTTAGTGATGAAATCAGTTGCTTGTCCTGAGAACTTAGTACTTCCTGGCCACCAGGGGCCGGTTGTTCGAAAGGTGGATAACTTATCCACTGGATAAGTCCTATCCACTGGATAAATCTGCTATCCAGTGGATAGCTATCCGCAGGATAAAAACGCGTTGCACGAAGCATGGATAGTGGGGTGGATAGCTATCCGTCGGATAAGCTTAAATTTAACCGGGAAAAACCGGATTTTCTTGAAATTTCTTACCTCAACGTCAGCTGTTGCTGAGCTTTTGTGAACTTTATAATTTAACTTGTATAAAATCCATCCATATATCTTGAATTAACTTGCGATAAATTTCCCGTTGTTGGTTGCATTGTTCTTTTTCAGTCGGTCGTCACTAGTATTAATATAGTCAGACTTGTATGATTTTGTTGTACATTTTCATAGTACGTGAAATACGTGTATTCCGGCTAGCTAGCATTTCACGATCTTTGTTTATGCGAAGACAACAGCAAAGGCAGAAACTGTTTAGTATATGAGTTGAGTATACTTTTTCCTGTAGAATACATTAAATATTTTGTTCCTTGACCTTGCACACATTTCATAACAATTTTAAGAACATTTTCTCTCAAGTTTTGATTGGCTAATCAAAGCGAACGAACAAAAATTACAAAATTCGCCGTCTTGTTGTCTATTGCCTAATTTTGTTGGTTTTCCAAGTTGTATCTTCTATCTTGGTACTATCTTCGGTACGTTCATCGTGTTTTTAAACTGACTAAAAGTGTGAAATTCACTGCTTGTTTTCAAACTATATAAAAGAGAAGGATCTGAAGAAGACTGCCGGTCGGCACTGCCACCGACATGGGATATTCAGTCAAAAATATATACAAAACTACAAAAGTGAGTACTTTATAATTTATTGCATTATTATAAAGGATGTTGACTTATAAACAGAATTATTGCATTTCTGTCTCAATCCGACCCTCTTTCATCCGAAATATTTACTAGTTTGTCTTGGAACTTCGAGTTTATCCACTGGATAGCGATTTAAACTACCTCCGGACCACGGATAAATTTATCCAATGGATAGCGATTTTTATCCGCCGGATAAAGTTATCCAAGCTTCGTGCAACGCAAATTATACACTGGATAAAATTTATCCGTTGGATAGCGAGTTATCCACTGGATAGTGAGTTATCCACCTTTCGAACAACCGGCCCCTGATCTTTATACTGATATTCGACAGTAAAGAACAGTATTAACGATTCACGGAAAAGATTGCTTGCACTATTGTTAATTCAAATTTATGCCAAAACTCAAAAGTGTTTCTGGAAATGTTTGGCAAACGTTTTTGGCATTTTGCTTCCGCAAGTAATGTTTATATCACTATATCAGTGAGACAAACAGGGAACGTTTGCCCACCAGGGGCGCCCCGTATTCTTACAGACGCGCTGCTTTATCAGAACAGTGTGAATATATCTAGAATGAAACACGCTTAAGCCGATTGATGATTAGATCCTTTGAAAATAGTTGTTATTTCCCCACCCAAGTCCAATTCAGTTTATTAAGGACTATCTTTACACAACTTTTTAAGGTTGGAA
This sequence comes from Trachythela sp. YZ-2020, assembly GCA_016169945.1. NCBI lineage: Eukaryota > Metazoa > Cnidaria > Anthozoa > Malacalcyonacea > Clavulariidae > Trachythela > Trachythela sp. YZ-2020. The sequence goes on along the minus strand of JADLSH010000344.1, from coordinate 376,975 downwards.
AAGAATGAACATGAAGGATGTCAGCCTGTCGTTGCTACATCTGACCATGTGGTTGGTACAAATAATGGACAAAACCTCCTCACCTTACAGCCTTTGACCACTAGTCCCGAAGCTAAACTTTGTAAAACCAGAACTTGTTACCTGGTAACCAAATCAAATAACCCAGTTACCACAGATGATACCTCGAGCAATAAGCCATCCATGTCAGGCAGTCAAATGTCTATCGTAAAGCTTACCAGTTCTAAAGATAATCCTGTTTTTATCTGTTACGTTGGAGTGAAGACAAAACAATCGAGTACTGTTAAAAACCATACCTCAGAAGTATCTGAAACCAGACAACTTAATGGTAATACACCATGCGGTGACACATCAGTGACATCATCACCTATTATTAGCCAAACAAGCACTAGTACAGAGTTGAAAACATCGTCTACCATTGGTTGTCCTCAACAAACAACCGACCAACCAGATACCGTTTACCATACAACAAAAGAGGAAGAGACAGATACATCACCAACTAACAATGTTGAATCTCAACCTTCACTAGATCAAATTAAATCATCTACCATCCCAAATACTGTCTACCATACCACAGAAGATGAACATACAGATACAACACTTGTACCTGGTAATGCTTCACCTACGAAGGTTGAATATGAACCATTAGAAGATCAGAGTGAACCATGTACCATTCATCACCAATGTAAAATCAGCCAGATAGATGACCAAATATCTCGCATCGATACCAAACTACGTACCATACAACAGTCACCCTCCAAAGTCGTATCTGACGATAACCCTTCAAAAGATCAAAGTAAACCATGTACCATTCATCACCAATGTAAAATCAGCCAGATAGATGACCAAACATCTCATATTCAAACCCAACTAAGTACCATGCAACAGTCACCCTCTAAAACTGTATCAAAACATGGTGCTACTGAAAACTTTGAAATAGACTTAACCACTACAAATGATGACCATCACTCTGAAGATAAACAGATGGATTCACCATCTACCCCTAGAAAACGACCATATCATGACCAGTCAACTACAAATCCGAAAGTAAACTCATCAACTACCAATGATGACCATCACTCGGAAAATGGACAGACAAGTTCACCATCCACCCCCAGAAAGCTACCATTTCATGACCAATCAACCACTAAACCCAAACACAGTCCTCTAAAAAGTTGTTATTTAGGTACAGGCTCCTGGGATCCATTGTGCCACCATATAGACTACCATGATAAGAACATGACATTACCTCATGACCTAAGGTACCTGAAAGAAAGCGAACTACTTCCGATGGCTTACGGAGATTTCACGAAATGTCTCGAAGATAAAGACCTCTGTTGCTCTCCAGCTGAAATGATGATGTCGGCAGATGAGGATGGTGTGGTGCCTTCGTCATCACCACTGTTGCCAGGTGACGAGGTGAGGTGTCACAGCACATGCAGTGACTCAAGTACAGATGGAAGTCAAGAGTACACTTGGGAATGTTTTTCTGCACGTAATGAAAATATAGTAAGTAGAACTTGATCTGTATTATACATACGTAAAAAACTCACATCTTGTCAACAAGATATGTTCGCAACAGACTTGTACGAAGCTTGTCAACAAGTTGTAACAATGTTGTCATTTATCAAGCTGCAACAAGGTTGAAACAGCATTGGTAATGTCTGCTGCAGGTTTGTTACAACTTGTGCGTTTTGCGTGTGTACTTGTTGTCCTCAGCAGTGAAGGAATAGTAACGATGTGGTGTCCAAGTGGAATCGAATCACTTGCTGAAAAAATCAATTTCAGAATGTCCCAACTGTGGGAACCGAACTCAAGGTCTCTCGGAACGTACCCGCGCCCCCCCCCCAATATTATATGAGAGGGGCCGGAATATCTATCGGCCCCCCCCCAAAAATAAAATAATTTTCATGAAAATGATGGAAACAGCTTAGTTACCTGAACAAGCTTACTAAAAGAGGTAGATAAGACTCTGAAACGGCCGTTTCCGGCGTTCTGGGGGCTTCAAATTTTAACAAATTATCGCTCGGCGCCAACCATGGTGGCGCCTCGTGAGCTTGGGCCCCCCCAATATTGAATACGTTCCTACGCCCCTGGCTAAGGACAGTAACTATAACTGCTGACGTGTCAGCCCACAAGTCCGTATTTGTTCTTTGCTAATCTCTGTGACGTAACTTTTGTTGATTGGCGCCAAACATCGAATATTTTATTCTGGAACAAGTCGAGTTACATACACACCTTTCTATTACGGACAGTTCCCAATGTCCTGCCATTATATATTTGTTGTAGAAATGCATTATAAAACCTCTCTACTACGAACACTTTGCTGTGACCCTTCAAGTGTCCGTATTAGATGGAGGCCCATGCAACTGTATATATACAGTACATGCAGTAATTTGAAGCCCTGTTCAAACGAGGCAGTGAGAGTTGATGAGAGGTGCGACTCTCATTCGCGTTCAACTCTCATCAACTTTAAAGTTGGTCCAAATTTTGATTAGAGTTAATGAGAGTTTTCCCTCGGTTGACCGGTACGCGCTGTAATATCCAGTCAACTCTCATGAAACTCTTGTTCTCGTTTGATCGGGGCATGAGAGTTGATGAAATTCTTATGCAAGCTTGCTTGCCAACTCTCATCAACTCTCGTCAACTCTCATCAACTCTCGTCAACTCTCATCAACTCTCATCAACTCTCGTCAACTCACATCAACTCTCATCAACTCTCGTCAACTCACATCAACTCTCATCAACTCTCGTCAACTCACATCAACTCACATCAACTCTCATCAACTCTCATCAACTCTCATCAACTCTCGTCAACTCACATCAACTCACATCAACTCTCATCAACTCTCGTCAACTCACATCAACTCTCATCAACTCACATCAACTCTCATCAACTCTCATCAACTCACATCAACTCACATCAACTCACATCAACTCTCGTCAACTCTCGTCAACTCTCATCAACTCACATCAACTCTCATCAACTCTCATCAACTCTCATCAACTCTCGTCAACTCTCGTCAACTCTCGTCAACTCACATCAACTCACATCAACTCACATCAACTCTCGTCAACTCTCATCAACTCACATCAACTCTCATCAACTCTCATCAACTCTCATCAACTCACATCAACTCTCATCAACTCTCATCAACTCTCGTCAACTCTCATCAACTCTCGTCAACTCACATCAACTCTCATCAACTCTCGTCAACTCTCATCAACTCTCATCAACTCACATCAACTCACATCAACTCTCGTCAACTCTCATCAACTCACATCAACTCTCATCAACTCTCATCAACTCTCGTCAACTCTCGTCAACTCTCATCAACTCTCGTCAACTCTCATCAACTCTCGTCAACTCTCATCAACTCACATCAACTCTCGTCAACTCACATCAACTCTCATCAACTCTCGTCAACTCTCATCAACTCACATCAACTCTCGTCAACTCTCATCAACTCTCATCAACTCTCGTCAACTCTCATCAACTCATATCAACTCTCATCAACTCACATCAACTCTCATCAACTCTCGTCAACTCTCATCAACTCTCATCAACTCTCGTCAACTCTCATCAACTCTCATCAACTCTCGTCAACTCTCCTCAACTCTCATCAACTCTCATCAACTCACATCAACTCTCATCAACTCTCGTCAACTCACATCAACTCTCATCAACTCTCGTCAACTCTCATCAACTCTCATCAACTCTCATCAACTCACATCAACTCTCATCAACTCTCATCAACTCTCATCAACTCTCATCAACTCTCGTCAACTCTCATCAACTCATATCATCTCTCATCAACTCTCATCAACTCACATCAACTCTCATCAACTCTCGTCAACTCTCATCAACTCACATCAACTCACATCAACTCTCATGCACTCTCATCAACTCACATCAACTCTCATCAACTCTCATCAACTCGCATCAACTCACATCAACTCTCATGCACTCTCATCAACTCACATCAACTCTCGTCAACTCTCATCAACTCACGTCAACTCACATCAACTCACATCAACTCTCCTCAACTCTCGTCAACTCTCATCCTCGTGTGACCAGGGCTTGATACATTATATTGAACTCAACAAACGCGTTTCCTACATTTCAGTACAAATCACCATCGCTAACCTACCTGGACTACCCACAATATGGTACATTAAACTGGGGCCTGACACCAACCATCATCTACAAAACACCAAAACCAGATACATCATTACAAGATGTTGGTAATGATTACATGAAGTGCAGTATCAGCGCAGGAAATGTTGAGCTGCTCACTCCACCACCACCTAATTACAAGAAGCTACTGCGCCGTTCACGTAGGAGAATGGAGAGAAGACATGTCAAGAGAAGAAGAATATATCTTGGAAGTAAGTTTTATATATTAATATTTTACATATTAATAACCTCAATTTAAATACAATCCTCTAACCCTAATCCTTCTGATGTCACTTTGAGATAGTAATAAGGAAAGTCTTTAGGATCAAACTACCTGACGAGCGAATGCCCTTCTCTAACTTCCAGACGAAGGGCCTTTGCTCGAAACGTCGAAGTTCTTGTTGAATTTTGTTCTGATAGTTTGATCCTGAAGACCCGCATCTTATCGTGTATAGACGCTACCTACACTGGCACCACCGCACCACGCGTTCAAGATATTGATAAGGAAAGTCACCCACGTTTGATGGAAGATGTTTTTGGCTCGGATCGAGGCGGACCCTATGGGGGAAAGGGCGTGGCCTTCTATAATTTCTCAAAACCTTTGAACACTAGCCTAACATAAAATTTATCTCGGCATCCCGCTCGACGGCATCAATAGCAGAAGGTGCTAGTATTCTATGAACCATTAGAAGACCGGAATCGCAGGGTCGCAGATTCAATTCCTGCCAGAGGGCCTAAGTTGCATTTTTCGCCTTCTGCTGACATAAATTTTACCCAAGTCGATACATAAACGTTTGCATTTATATATTTATTTATATAAATTATTTACAACGGTGGCCCCTCAGCTACTGTTGCATTTCAAGGGATACATGATACATAAACGTTTTGCCTTTTGCAGACTGATATTTCCTCACAGAATTGCCAAACGTTTTCAACCCTCCCCCGGGTAGGATCTTGGATTTTTCCAACCTTCCTCAAAATAACTGGAAATTTTCCGACATGCAGACTTTTGTTTGGTTATGCTTGCCAGTTGGCCATTGCAGTACTGTTAGTCAGACTGACTGCTGACTGTTGCTACTAATTATACTAGCATGACTAGTCTAGTGTTACTGCTTTGCAATGCCTGCACCGGAATCGCAGGATCGCAGATTCAATTCCTGCCAGAGGGCCTAAGTTGCATTTTTCGCAACTGCTCCTGGCTGGCCCTGGCTAGGTCCAAAAAATGTACATAAATTTCCGTTCGAGTATTCCATCTACTAACACCTTCTATTATATTCAGTGTTTTACTTTCAACCTTCCTCAATGCCAGTAAAACCCATTGAACTATAATAGACTGGAACGCTAACGCAGGGGAAATTGAAGCCAGCTTAATTATATTTGATATAAAAACTTCAAGACTTTAGGTAAAAGGGAAATACTTAAAACTTTGAGGGAAAATTTGCCGTATTTTACAAAATTGCGTTGTTTTTGTATTTTTTAAGTATTTCCATTTTGCCTAAAGTCTTGAAGTTTTTATATCTAATAGAACTTTTTAATAGCTTCAATTTCATATACAGTCCAATGTTCGGCGTTAAGTATTTCAACTCAAAACTCAGAAAAACTAGCTTGGCTTCAACGAATCATAGGACTTGATCATAGGAGTTAGCGTTCCAGTTTACTTAGAGTTCACTGGTAAAACCTTCCTCCCGGGTGGTTCCCGCATAGCCACAGATGATTTGCAACTCTATTTCCTCATATGATATATGTTCCCACCTCTATAAATATTTCGCGAAATGTCCGCCACTGAGCAAAACTTCTATCTGGAGGGTCTCAAAACATGTACCTGGAAAAATTGAAGTTGCTGAATTTTTTTAGATGATGAACAAGGGCAAGGCCTTCAAGAAGTGCCAGTCAATGAAAGTGAAAAGGTAAGGTAAAATTAAGTGTTTTTAATAACATCATCACTGTTTTAACGTTATGAATGCTGATAGCTTTCGCTTTTCTATTTTCGTTTAGGACAGCGAAAATACTTTGGATACAGGTGAATAGAATAATATGTTGAATATTTATTGGCTGAGTGGTTTAACTTTGTGGGCAAGTTAAGTCATGAATAAATTGCGTGTCTTTTGTCAGATAACAAAAATAGCAAGTTAATTGCAAAAAGGTTTGCTTTGCATTGAACTTAGTTAATTTACATTTTGAAAATAGTTTAGTTTAGTTTAGTTTAGTTTAGTTTAGTAGTGCAGTAAATGTGGCATGCTCTATATTGGTGAAACTGGTAGATGTTTAAGGATAAGGTTTGGTGAGCATCGTCATGCTGTCGCAAACAATGATGCTAAACAACCTGTTGCCAGACATTTCAACACTGGCAATCACAGTGTTTCAGATATGAAAATTCGAGCTCTGTGTCCCATTTCTGGCAGCAATGATAGCCGCAAAAGGCAAGAAATGCGTCTCATTTCCCAACTTGGCACCATTCATCCTCTCGACATTATTAAATGAGTGCCTCTCTTACATTTAACTCCTAATATCTGTTTATGCCTGCCATCAGCAGATACTCTATATCTCACCTCCTCTCATATATGGTTCCTTAATTCCTGTCTTTCTTGCTTTGTTCGCTGCTCCTTATATGCTAATACATTTTGTGATGTGAACTTACACGAGTGTATCAAGCACAGGCTGAGACGTTTCCCAACCGAAATAAATTCTTTCCCTCGACCTGCAATAAAGCAGGCTTAACTCAGAGGTAAGGGACAGCGCGCTAATCGCATCTGCCACCCGTTCTTCCGTGTTCAGTTGAACACTGCAGGTGTACACTTTACTGTACAGGGTGTCTAAAAAAAAAGGTAATCCAACCTCAGCACGCTATTGTGCGTAATTGACTTGGTAAACGAACGTCATTTTTTTATATTAAGAAAGTCAGGCTTTTAGCTGTTGAATGACACGTTTTTTATCCAATATGGAGAAAAAATGAGCAAATACGAGTCCGATAAAAGCTCTGTGCCTAATTAAAGCAGTGCATTTTCAGCTCTGTGCCTAATTAAAGCAGTGCATAACAAAAGGATCAAAGCAATTAATCACGAATGTGTCATCTTAACAATGAGTTTAGAGCTGGTTTACAAGATGTTTATAATAATTATGCATACGCAGGTATTTTATTGAAGTGAAATTCATCAACTTAAGTCCTAAAGGGAGTTAATTTTCAATAGTTTTAGACCCAATTCTCAACGGTGAAAATATGCAATTTCGACAAAAAAAATGTATCGGGCTCGTATTTGCTCCATATTGGATGAAAAACGTGTCATCCAACAGCTAAAAGCCTGATCTTTATGATTATGAAAAAATTACGTTCGTGCACCGAGTAATTAACGCACAATGGCATGCTAAAGTTGGATTATCTTTTTTTTTAGACACCCTGTATACCAGATTGATAACTTTGACATGGGCAGGTTTTTCTGTTTCAAATCAACACCACACCTTCTGCATCCTAAACAGAAATCTACCATATCCTATCTATTGTCACGTAGATTTTGTACCAGATGATCCCATGTGGTTTGAAGACGAGACTGACGAGGCTGGTAGTGATGAAAATCCATTCAGGTACTGCATGATGTAGTCTAGGGCTGGCCCTCCTAGGCGAGATCCCGCGTGCTAATAGAATTCCCTATTAAAAATTGTTTTCGTTTATATGAGAGGAGGAGCAAAGCCCTCCTTGGCGAGATCTAGCTATTGTTTACCCGAGATCTCGCCCAGTGGGGCTGGAAATTTCCCATATAAAGCAACAGGGAGGGCTAGCCCTCCTAGTAGGGCTGAGTATAAAACTTGCCGTATATGTTTCAAACTCCGCTTTTCGAAGTCATTTTAGATTTGAATATTTAGTTTTAGAACAATATTCAATTTTCTGCTAGTTTTTATTCGAAAATTTGCTCGGCAAAATATGGGTTTAGACTTCGTAAGAAAATAAATGAGTTGTAGGGAATCCATTTAATGCTGTGAACCAGCCCCACTGGTAGGGCTAGCCCTTCATGTAGGGTTCATGCAAACAGGGCCACAGGGGCTAGGTATATGTTTTAGAATATACAGTAGAGCCCAGTGCTGTGAGTAACTTCGTTACAAGTAACTAGTTACAGTAACTAGTTACAGTAACTAGTTACAGTAACTAGTTACAGTAACTAGTTACAGTAACTAGTTACATTTTGAAGTAACTGTAACTGAACTAGTTACTTTTTCTGAAGAGATAACTGTAACTGTAGCTGGTTAGTCTGGTTACCTTTTTGAAGAAGTAACTATAACTAGTTACATTATTTGGTTTAAAAATGTCATCAGTTGAGGATGTCATTCTTTCTTGATAAAAAATGGTAATGATATATTAATAAAGGTACATTATGTACAACTTGACTATTTCTGTGTAGTCATAACTATATCCTAGCTGTTAAATACATAATTATGGTACTAGCATCTAAAAACCAGTAAATTTTGTTTTGTTTATTCTAGTAACATGAATAAAGGAATGTAACTTTGTAACTAGTTACAAATTATCATTGTAACTTGTATCGGCAACTAGTTACTTTTGTGATGATGTAACTGTAACTGTAACTGTAACTGTAACTGTAACTGTAACTGTAACTGTAACTGTAACTGTGACTGTGACTGTGACTGTGACTGTGACTGTGACTGTGGCTGTGTCTGTGGCTGTGGCTGTGGCTGTGGCTGTGTCTGTATCTGTGACTGTGACTGTGACTGTGGCTGTAACTGTGACTGTGGCTGTGACTGTAACTGTGGCTGTGACTGTGACTGACTGTGACTGTGACTGTGACTGTGGCTGTGGCTGTGACTGTGGCTGTGTCTGTGACTGTGACGGTGGCTGTGACTGTGTCTGTGACCATGTGTGACTGTGGCTGTGACTGTGACCATTTGTGTCTTTGACTGTGACTGGCTATGACTGTGACTGTGACCATGTGTGTTTGTGGCTGTGGCTGTGACTGTGACTGTGACCTGTGTGGCTGTGACTGTGACTGTGACGGTGGCTGTGGCTGTGGCTGTGGCTGTGACTGTGGCTGTGGCTGTGACTGTGGCTGTGTGGCTGTGTGGCTGTGTGGCTGTGTGGCTGTGTGGCTGTGTGGCTGTGTGGCTGTGACTGTGGCTGTGGCTGTAACTGTGACTGTGACTGTGGCTGTGACTGTGGCTGTGACTGTGGCTGTGGCTGTGACTGTGACTGTGGCTGTGACTGTGGCTGTGACTGTAACTGTGGCTGTGTGGCTGTGACTGTGGCTGTGACTGTGACTGTGGCTGTGACTGTAACTGTGGCTGTGTGGCTGTGGCTGTGACTGTGACTGTGGCTGTGACTGTGGCTGTGACTGTGACTGTGACTGTGACTGTGTGGCTGTAACTGTGACTGTGGCTGTAACTGTAACTAGTTACAAAAATTATGTAACTTTCACAGCACTGGTAGAACCGCGCTATCTCGAACAGCCAAGTGAAACAACAAAAAGTTCGAGATAACGTTGATTCGAGTTCTACTGTATCTGTACGATAACGGGGTTCTATTGTATTGTCGTTTCATTATCTTCTGAGTTTATCCTCAGACTCAGGTCGCATTTGTAACTTGTCTTCTTCAGCGATGGCATAACTGAACAAGATATTGCGGATTGTTATGAAAATCTTAGAAATGTTTTACCTAACAACGAAGAAACTACTGACACTGTAAGCTGATTGCGATAACAGTTTTATAATATTGTCCCATTTAAAAATATAACAATAATTTTATATTTTATTCCTTTAGTATCAGATCCTTACCGAAGCAGTGGAATACATTAAAAACCTTGAAGAAACACTTGATGGTATGATGTGTAAACTATTTATAGAAACTTTTTATTCAACTGATCGAACCTGGAATATCATTAATTGGCGGACAATATATATAGGGGGTGGGGGCGAGGGTGGCAACCAATCCTCAACCTCCCAATGATTTCTATGATAGCTGATTTAAGGCTCTTTTCCACTCATCGCAAAACCAACTCGCAAACTCGCTGCGAGTTCTTGCATGTAATTAAAATAACTGTCGAGCATTGTGATTGGATGAAAGTACTCGCAGCGAGCTTGCGAGTTGGTTTTTGCGACGAGTGGAAAAGAGCCTTAAGTGTGTAGCAAAACTGTTACTATTTAAGACATTTTTAATAAATTTAAGCCAAATAAGTGTCAAGGACTGAGATTTGCAGTACCATAAGAGCGATAAGTGTCCGCCACTGACCTGGATTTGTATTTAATAAGATCCTCAGTTAGCTAATGCTAGTTTATAGGAGGTCTATAGTATATAAGATAATAATATAGCTATCATATAAAATATTACAATAGTTCTCTATTAAATATGCTATAACAATTAATCAAATAGACCAACTAATCTGCTTAAGAAGGGCTGATTTAAAAAGTTTCTATACTTTTTGTCTCTATATTCAAATTGTTCCATAAATCAATTGCTCTAGTTATAAATGCTAGCTCTAGCTACGAATATTTCCTTCTTACAAGCGGGTTTCTTAAACAATTTATCTTCCTTACACCTTGTCGAGGATCTCGTATCGTGTTCATGTGGAATGTCAGAAGGATGTAGTTGTCCATAAATAGCTAATGGTTCGCCACTGTATAATGATTTACGTATAAAGTATTAAAGATCCTGGCTGTTCTGAGATAAATCCTTTGTTTCACTCTCAACCAGTCGTGCAAAGCTGCCAAAGCATTCCTAGATATTTCATGATCTGCGATCATGATCTAGGTATTTCAGCCTACGATCATACCTGGATGCATGTTAGTTCTCTTCGCTATACTGCACCGTTTGCTGCGTAATTGCTTTTTATAATAATTTATTATTTTAATGTAAGACTTCACTGCCGGCTGTGATGAAACTGATGTAGAAGTAGTTAAACAAGATGAATCAGATAAACCAACTGAGTTGAAAAAAACTTTATTTCACGAGGGTAACACTAACAATTGAAAATTGACAAACTTGTGGCCTCACTAAAACTAAATTACAATGCTATATACTATAATATACTTGTTATATAATGTTATATTTACAGTGATAAAGTAATTAAGAAAATCAAGAATAAAATATATTTTTTAGCAAGTTCAAAAAATTAGTCTTCAACCCCTTTAAGGACTTTAGTCTAAGTTTAATAAGGACTTATATTAAATATAAACTGGCATTGAGGCAGGAATGGATCCAGCTTGATCTTGACCCCTTGACCAAGCATAGAAGGGGTGCACCCCTGCACCCCAGTAAGTCATCCCTGCATTGAGGGAGTTAAAGTTACAAAACTTTACAATACTCCGTAAAGACGAGTTTTCATTGACAAAGTACAAAATTATGCAAAACCCTTCTCTTTTTGTAGGTTGTGAAGGTGTTTTAGAAAGCTTACCCCAATTTTCTTGGAACAAAACAGATGAACCATCATACGGTAAATCTTGCTCTTCGTTTTATGCTCCCTTTACTCTCTCTCCTCCGCAGAGGCTTTTAAACCCGAAAATTCTAAGGCATGCGGGTAATCATGGTGAAGCACTCACGGGCAATTACCCGCATGCCTTACATTTTCCGGGTATGTAGCCCGCGTGTTAGACTAAAACGCCTTTGCGGAGAAGAGATGTCCCTTTACTATGAAACTAAAGTAAAGTAAACTATGTTTTTACTACATATTTTTATCAGTTGTAACTGTCCAATGTTACTCCAGAAAACGTAATTGCGATTCAACTTCGTAGAGTCAAATTGGGAGCACTCCTCTCATATACGACTGAGGGAACCCTGTTTACATGAGCCCTTACCAGACTAGCTACCAGTAGGGCTGGTTTTCGCCCCGTGTTTACAGCATTATAACACAACTACAGTCGAACCTCCCGTAAGCGGACACCCTTGGGACCACGACATGGTGTCCGCTTACGGGAGGTGTCCGCTTATGAGAGGTTGGTTAATATTTAACTGATTACGTAATTGTTGAAACATGATTCTTTTAATAATGATGTTAATATGACTATATTATTGACAGCTAATATTGCAAATTTACTCTCCCTAGATTATATAGAAACATTACCAATTTAATATCTATATTGCCGTTGTAAATATGAGACTATAGTTCAGCTAAGATGGCTTGAAAAAATCTGTTATGTGCGCTTGCTTTTGTCCCGCTATCAATTCCGTATCAATTCTGTCATAAGCTCATTCTAATAACACAATATATCAAACACATATGTTTCTATTCTAATACTGTATTAAGTCAACTAGGCGGCATAATTAATAATTTAACAGAAAATAAATCAAGTGTGTCCGCTTACAAGAGGTTATAATGTTGTTTGGGAAGGTTGTTTTGGTGTCCGCGTCCGCTTACGGGAGGTGTCCGCCTAGGAGAGGTTGTAAATATAGTAATATAATAGCGTATTGGCCGGGACCCAAAAACGTACAAGAGGTGTCCGCTTCCGGGAGGTGTCCGTAAGTAGAGGTTCGACTGTAGTGACAACGGAATATTTAATCTACAATTACTAATTAAGATATACTTGCGGGCAGTTATATGCTCTACGTTTTGTAGTGTCTTGTGTTTACGGGTATGCATGACGAAGTTTAGAGTTAATCAGTTAATAGATTGCACCCTCAATCATATATACAACATATATTACAATGGTTAATTATTAATTGAATATTAAGCGGACACCAGTACTCGGTCCCAAGGGTGTCCGCTTATGGGACGTTTGACTGTATATCATTATTTTTCTGATATGAGCAGCAATTCAGGAAATCCTAGACAGCCTTCTTTTACCAGAGGAAACAAGTGTGGGTGCCTGTTATGAGGAATTACCATCAACTGATCTTGTTGTCCAAGACGAAAAACCGAACACACGAAAACGAAAGCACCAAAAGACATCGAGAAAGCAAAAGAGATCTTCGCAAATTAATACTAACCAAACTCAGAGTGATGATACGAAGTCCAACGATACTGCTCAATCTTGCACTGATGATACTTCAAATAGTCAAAGGTAACGATTGATCAGTTAAGTTTATATTCGTTTTTAATAGAGGGGTTTCACGTTAAATAATAAACTCTTAAAATCCAGTTGCTTGCGCTGATACTTTAGCAGGTTTTACCCATCATTATGAAGAACAATTACGTGCAATTATTCTTTCCAGAGTTACAGAGTTTTTAGTTCTAGAAATTGCTGACGTCAGTATTATTGGCATCACAATTTTTGGCCGCCATGTTTTTGGTCAGATTTGACCATTTCAGAGACTTCAGACTTCGAAATTCTCCGGACCCCTAGAGTTGGTCTAGCCCCCCCCCCCCCCCAACCAAACCAATCTTCCACCGCAACTGATACAGATGCGTGTCGCCTGTTTTTCTTTTCCTCATATATTCATGTGAACGTTGCTTGCACTTATGTTTGCGAGTTTTGCGCTTGTGCTTATGTTTATTTCATCCTGTGAACCTAGCTTAACTGAATGCATTTACCAACATACTTCTAATATTGTAGCATTAAATTAATATTACCTATATTTTATAACTGACAACGACGATTGTTTTCCACTTGACCATTATTCTAGACTGGGAAAAGAGAGAATATTATTGTACTCGAACTCTGTTAAACATTTTTTCATGACCTTTGAGTAATGCTTTACCTTAACGTAACTCCATGTTATTCTCGTCTTTTCACAAGATATTAATGAGATCTTTATGTCTTCCTTTCCAAATAGGAGTGGTTGTGAGTCTGTTCCCCGCGACAACATCAGATCAAATTCGTCTACCAGAAGTAACCGCCAAGGGAGTCGATGTGTAACACCCATAGCCCCAAAACCAACACCCGGAGTCTTAGTTAGCCCATCTGTAACTGGCTTTATCTCTCTGCAAACTATAGGCACACCATTGATTTTACCCAAACCACCCTCCGAAGGTGGCTGTTTTTCACCGCCCCCGGTACGGTCACCGCTGACCTCTCCTCAACTAGTACCCACTCTCCGAGTGATACCCACCGCCAGTTCGGTACCACTCTCCGATCCACCCATCTTTCCACAGTTTTTCCCAGACATAAGCGATGGTACCATGAGGACTCGGACACAATGGTTAGGTTCAGGTCAAGTCATCAAAGTCTTGCCCGCTAGGAAATGCCGCAGTAGGTTAAGGAATAAAGAGGGAAGCGAAGAGAAAGAAACGTGTGTAGAGAAGGGATCACAAAAGAAAACGATTCCCAATGGTTATATGCTTTACTGCAAAGAAAGGAGAAATTGTGTTTTTAAGTAAGTATTGGTGAATTACAGCACAGCTTTCAATTAGTGTTGCGCCGTTACAGGGCAACAGATGATTCTCTTGTAATGAAAACAAGTACCATTATTTGCTCACTTTGATAACTGCTGTTCAGTGGCTTGGTGGCTGGGAGGGATGCCCCCCCCCAGCGATGGTTTCAAGGGGTGCGCCAAAATGCAGGTGGGGCGCCAAAATGCAGGTGGGGCGCCAAAATCACCAAGAGTTAGTATTTAATTCTGAATTTAAATTTTTAAATTAAAATTCTAAAACAATAAAACGCGATACTATGGCGGCACAACAACATGTAGTTGATGTTGTTACAACAATCTACCTGAAATATGTTGGCGAACTTAGGCAATAGGGAGCTTAAGATCTACAACGCCAACGTCGACGACGCGGCCCTTCTAACAATGAAGTTTTTCGCTTGTAATAAAGCAATGGAAAAACTTGTAGTCCCAAGAGAATTCTCGACGTTGTCTCTGTCTTGTTCACGACGCCAACTAGAGCATTTTTACGTCCTCAGGACGACGGCAAGTCAGAAGGATGAATAGCTGCATTTTACGTTTGTTTTTACAGCCTGCATTGTAGTCGATAACTGCAGTTGAAACGTTTTAAAAGTCATGAATAAAAAGCTGTGAGCTAAAACAAGAACGTTGTTCAATCACAGTCTCTTTATATTCACATATTTATATGGCGTTGTCGAATGCCGCGTCGTCGTAGATCTTAAGGTCCCTAATGCTTAATCTAGTACGGCTACGCGACGAAGAAAGAGCCTCTATATAACTTAAGAGTTTTAGCTGCGACTGCAAAAACTACCGTTGTAAACAATGACAGAGACGGGTTCGTCGGGATGAAAACAAATTAAAACTGTTTTCGAGATGTTAGCGACAATTTTATTGTCACGTCCACGTAGTAGATTATAAGCATTGCTTAAGTTAGAAACTTCAAATTCGGGCAATACCGAATAGGGAACTATATTGGGGGGGGGGGGAGCGCCATTATCGAAATAACTCTTAGGGGCGTCAAATTTAACACTGGCCCCCCTTGAGATTTTGGAGCCACCACGCCACTGCTGCTGTTTGACCACTATCTGTTGCATTATAGTGTTTAGTGAAACCTACCTAATATATAAAATGATCTTATAGATATGTAAAGCTTTTCAATATTAGCATGGTCCTGCGTATAGCGTCCTTAGCAGGCACTAGAGAGTTTAAGATTTACGATGCGACAACTCGACGATGCGCTTTCGAAACAAAGAAATTCTTCATGCAAGACAAAAACTATGAATAATTTGTGGTCCCAGGGGTATCCTCAACAGCGTTGTCATTCACAACACAACGTCATAGAGACAACGTTAAACTAAGCATTTTCACGTCTTATGAGCAACGAAAAAGCTTGTTGCGACGTTAACTTAGAGCTGCTGTTAAGTTGCTTGAAAAAGCTTCAAACATTCCTTACAGTAATCAAATTGTCAGTTACGTTTATTCTTGAGATAAAATTGGAACCGCGTCGTCGAGTTGCCGCGTCGTAGATCTTACTGTAAACTCTCTATTAGTTTACCTTAGATGAGCGGGCAGGATTTGTACATGTTATGATTGAACTCAGATTCTTCCCGACACGGTCGAGACTGAAGAAAATGTTCAGTTATACCGAAGTCAACTGAACAGTAAAAAAAAAAAGGTTAAAAAAACACCTCAACTGACTCAAAAAAAATGGTCAACTGCTCTAAAAAAACTCAATTTAAGCTCATGTTATATCCAAATGTATAGCCATTCATTTCGCTAAGAATTTCATCAACCACGAAGCGGTCCAGGTGGTCTCTCATCCATTAAACTTTTTCCAACTTTTCCTTTGCATACACTTGGCATAACAATAGTGCCATCCAGTCACGATCCAGTGATGGAATGTTCCATTGTCTTTCATTCTTTTGAAAATCGCGCTGTTCTCCATGCTATTCAGTCACTTATTGATTTTGACTTACAATTACCAATTATTCCATAGATTGGGCGGTTGACTGTTGTGTAAAACTACCTGAAGAATACAATAAGAACTTCGACGTTTCGAGCGAAGGCCCTTCGTCTGGAACTTCGAAACGTCGAAGTTCTTATTGTATTTTTCAGGTAGTTTTACACAACAATCAACCGCCGAATCTTTGTTACACTCTACCCACACTGGCACCGCACGTTCATTTATTCCATAGCCTGTAGTACCATCCAGTGACCGGAATCTACCATTGTCTTTTCATTGTTTTGAAAATCCCACTGTTCTCCATGCCATTCAGGTCTGTTCCAAACGTTGCGCTTCTCATGTGCCGAACGCATTAAAAACAATACATAATCAGCTGAAATGCCTCATTATCTATTGTTTGTAATGCGTTCGGCACGGCAGTAGCGCGACGTTTGAACCAGGCCCAAACTCCATTATAACGAACATTTTTATCCTGCCATAGAGAGAACCCCGATCTGAAATCTAAACCTGGGGACATAACTAAATTGTTGAGTGAAAACTGGAATCAATTATCAGAGGAAGATCGAAGGCCTTATGTGTAAGTGAACGACTATACTCACAAATAAGGGCCCTGTTCATATGAGCCCGGGTGGCGGGGGAGCTCACCGCTAAGTGGGATGAATGATTTCTGACTGACCACATAGCGCAAGGTGAGATCTCACCTAACCGGGCTGGCTCCTCTCTCATATTAACACACAGTGATTTTTATACCATCAATAAGGACTGATGTGGATCTCACTCAGGTGAGTTTCCCGGTTTATAGCTGGGCTCATATGAACACGAGGCCCTATGAATATAAAACTGTTTCTGTCTTTGAGCAGTATTTTAAATGCCAAACAAATTCCTAGTTCTTGTACATGCTATGTATTTTCTTGTGATATCAAAAGAGCAGTAAGATAAAATATCACTAACACTAAATATCACAACTGGTTTGTTCAAATGCAAGCAAATCACTTGCTGAAAGTTTACTTCTGGTCGTTCCGGATGTTCAAAACCAAGTTCTCTGGTTTAATAGGGACGGTTTTCGTCCTGGGGTTCTATTTCCGTTTGGGACATTCAGGAAAGAAATTTTTAAGCAACTTAGTGCTTAAAAAAATTGTTTCATCACCTTGACTAGCAGTTTGTATTTTTGTCGCCAGGGAAGAAGCGATGAAACTACGATATGATGAAAATAAGTGGATCAATCAAACGCCATGAAAGGTGAAGGTGTCAGGTGATTCAGGCCAATATAACGTTGTCGTGTGAGGTTGCGTATTGAAATAATTTATTATGCATCTACAGAATTGATGTGATTCTACTGAATCTTTGAGTTGTGAAATTTTGAATGTTTGACTGCTGGTAATAGGGTTTGCGTTGTGTTACATTGTCATAATTATATAAGTTTGTTGCGTAACTTGCGTTCCCGCGTCTCATGGGTATAGGTGGGTTTCATTAAGCACTATAGCCACTATTGTCACAGAATAGGAAATGACCAGAAAGGCCACTCAGCAGTGCAACATGACACCCTATTTTTATGCAGTTTTCTGGCCAGAATAATGGCGGATAGGCCAGTTCAGCGTGTTTATTGGTCAGAAAATGCAATTGACTGGCTAGAATAGTGGTAATGAACATGCGTAATGCGACATGCGCAGCGTCAAAAACTTCAAAGGTTCGGCCTCAAGTGGCCCTTCTAGTCATTTCCTATTCTATGCTATTGTCCAGTAGATGTTGGTCAACTCAGTAGCATTTATCAGAGTGAGAAAATATTGCCAAACCGTCGCTTGTTGTCTAGTGGTAATGCATTGACATAAACGCCCAAGTTCGATTCCCTGCTAACTGCTAAGGCACCTTTTCTCACATTTAATAGTTTCAGTTTTCGGCAATCTATTTTTTTTTCGTTGTCTCTGTGATGAAGGACTGATGTTTTGTGGTTAGGTTTTAGTTGTGTGTTAGGGAAGGCATTCCTAAATCTTCACAATTTTCACTTTTCACTACGCAAGTTGTAGCGCACGGGGCACTAGGAACAAAAGTGCCGTAAATATATATAGCCTGGCGAAGTCCAGTGTCAACAGTTCCAAAGTCAACTACCATCTGTGCAACGCTTTATTTTAGTGCTTAGTGAAACCTCCGAATATATTTCACTGCTTAAAATCATTACCTGTGATCGTGTCAGTATGCTTTGGGTATAATTATTAACTCGCAAATTGTTCCATGGCATTTTGTTAGTTAGTGATGACTTTATCAATATATAGTATATACTAAATGATTTCAAGAGAATCTGTTCCACTGATCAGTTCATGTTAGTGAATACATAGTTGTACAGTATGTACCATATGATTGTATAAAGTTTGAAATTTGTGTTGATGTTTAAATGGTTGTATTAGATGTTAATATACAAATAAGCCAGTATGTGATAATCAAGAATTACATATTTGTGATAGTCTGTAAGATATTTTCCTTTTAAAGTAAATTCCAGCACATTACAGAAATATGTTATATTATCCTGGAGGCCAGTTCAACAAACGGCCTCCAATAATGTGTATATGTAGATGATATACTGACTGTGCACCATCTCGACCATCATTGATAACTAGAAATGAATAGTTTATACTAGTTAGTATCTAAGTTTGCTACAAATAACACCATTATATCTTCAATAACCTCAACAATTTGAAGGTCTGGTGTACACTATTGTGTTGAGCTAGCTTGAGAATTAACTGGCAGTTGTACTGGGATATTCAGGTTCATACAAATGACATCTGGAATTGCCAACCACATTTGGATCTTAATTAACATATCATAAATTTAATATTTTAATAGGGGTGGGTTAAACACTAACCTATTCTGTAGCCAGACTCAGCCAACCCTTCCTGTTTTGCAACATTTTTTGCTGTCATCATCAAGTGTCCTAGTAACTACATGTAAGAAATTGATTACTTGTATACACATTCAAAGTATAATAATTCTTGAAATACACAGTCCTCTGAATTCAGGTCGGCAAATGCCAACCTGATTGTCGACCTATCGTCATGTCAGGACAGGACGGCAAAAAATTGTTGACCTGCAATTATATACCTTTTTGATGCGAATCTTGAGTAAAAGAGACAGGTAGATGGAGAAATATTCTTCGCAAATATTAATTAATACAGGCACGTTTCATTGAAAACTTAAATTTGCCGACCTGTTGCCGACTTGCTTTCGTTTCAGGCAAAACTTTGTCAACCTGAGTTTTTGCTAATTTGACTAATTCAGAGACCTGAATACACCTAACACTAAATATACAGAATTATATACATATATACCTGTGCATCATCCTCAGTGGTCTCGGATAAACGGGCAATTGGTTTTCTTGGTATGACCAAAACATGTTTTGGTGCAACAGGATTAACATCTCGAAATGCAATACACTGTGCAAGAAAATTTCAACATTGTCATGAGCTTACAACATAAATAAGCAAAGAGCATTTAGGCTAAAGACTTTTTCTGAAATTATGGCAGAATGTTATAATCCAGGCAATATGCCCATATCACTCTGGTCAGCATTGTTACAATACACGATAACATTGATGCAAAACCTAACCAGTGTTTCTGCTATTGCATCAATGTTGACAAATTAAATTGTAATAATACTGTCCAGAATGACATGGATTCATCCTTGGTCATCGCCCAGGTTAAAAACAAATCTTAATATTGAGGGTTTTGTCAGTATTCAATTTCATTCCAGGGGGTCCAGTTTTCTAAGGTTAATATTTGGTGGAGGTTAACACACTTAATTTACATTCACTTGGGAATTTTACTTTGGCCAATCCCAGTGGTCAATCCCCACCTCTTGCCAATCTTGTTCCCAGGGTCGCACCTCTGCCTACACTCCATGCTGCAGATGGGAGTGTGGAGGAGGTAAAACCCCTTGCATGCAACCTCGCCCCTTGGGAATGCCCCCCCACCTCCATGGGATTCACATTAAGTTATAAGGTGCAGTAACAAGGAAAATAATAATTACTCTTAGAAACAAGTTCTCAAACAAAAATTTCCCACAACTATATACCTTGTCATCCTCATAAATCACATCAGCAGGGATTTCCTTGCGAAGTATTTTGCCAAATATTGTATCCCCCGAGGTATATTTACCCCCTTGATATTCCTCCGATGCTAACTTGGCCTTAGACATTTCATCGCACCCCTCGCCCCTGGTAGAGCAATATTTCTCCACCCGCACACCTCTGGGTAGAAAACTTAATGTTGCAACTGTTGTCACTAAAAGACGACGCGAGAGAAGTGAAAATGGACGAAAGGCAAGCGACATTTTGCAGGTAATACATTTAATGCTATTTATGCACATTCGTTACATTAGGGCCCCCCCCGGAAAACTCATTCTAGTACAAATATTACCGGGGGTATATTCCCAGGAACATTATCTTGCATTTACCATAATATAAAAGTCTGTAAAAGATTACTTTGACTTCAAAATAATTCAAGATATAGCCTGCTCGCAATACTTTAAAATTTAAAAGAAAAATCAAGAAAAAATAGATGTAATAATGTAAAATTTGAATTTTTATATCATTTCGCATTGAGCCACCTTAATATCGCGCGGTTTTATAAATAAGCCTGGTAACTAATTACGAAACACGCGGTGAAAATCCATCATGGCGGATTTTTATGTTCGTTATTATGTTGGGCATAAAGGCAAATTTGGACACGAATTCCTCGAGTTTGAATTCAGGCCAGATGGTAAGTTGAAAGAATATTAAATAAAGTAATAATGTAGCTTGGTTTTGTGTTTCGGGCGCAAGTGTTTTGTGTAAAATTTGGATATTTTGTGAATGGTTTTGTCAAATTATTTTTATTGTCAGGTAAACTGAGATATGCCAATAATTCGAACTACAAGAATGACACTATGATCAGGAAAGAGGTGAGCACTCTCTGATTGAAATGTATGCAATTTAAGGTAGAAAAATTAGGCCATTTTACACAACATGAAATATTTTTCAACCACCGATAAGGCCAATGGAATTTATAATGCACCTATCAATGTTAAGCCCGAGGGGGGGGAGGGCGGGCAATAGTGGGGGATTTGACTTTTTGTCAAATGTCCCCTGTTTCAAAAGTTGTTTCTGTTCAAAACAAGTCAAAATACCCCTCTTCCAAGAAAGCTTTGTGTTCAAATGCCTCCGATCTCCAATAGTTACGCCAAAGTATTAAGTCAAACACACGATTATTTATAGAATTTATTTTATGCCAACTTTAACACCAATTTAACAATCTTAAAGAAAATTAAACAATGCAATTGAAATGGAAACCCAATTCAGTTCATGGAAAGTTACCAAATTTATTTGCAGTTTATACAAAGCCAATGACTAGGAACTTCATTAGTAGCTATGCCACTTACATACCTCTGATAGTGATAGTTCCGCCATCTTCAAAAGATTTGGTAACCAGGCCTCTTTGCAAAAAATGGTCAACTGTCCCCTATTGTTCCCACAAATCAAATTGTGTATTCAAATGTCCCCTACCTAGGGCTATCATCAATGAACAAAAGTCCGACCTTGGGGACGGCATTTGTTATCAAATCCCCCACTATTGCCCGCCCTCCCCCCCCTCGGGCTTAACATTGATAGGTGCATAAGAATGGTTAGGAAGTAGGAACCAGACTGCAGTATGCTCGCCAAACATTTTAAGGCCTTTTATAATGACTTTCCAGCAATGAGTCATCGAACAGATATTTACAAGATGCAGTTTGCGATCAAAACACGGAGACAAAATTGCAAAACTAAACGCCTCAAGCGCATATTATTGGTCGTGTTGAAAGTCTTTTGAATTTGTTTCATGGACATGGTCAAAAAATCAATGAACTGAGACATAGACAATAGAAGGGAAGTCATCAAAATTCCTTTGAAACAGACACAAACACGAAAATCTGTAAATTTAACGATATAATACAAGGGGGGTCGTATACTTCAATCCGAATATTTGTTATTGAAGTATACAACCCCATTGGCGTAGGGGGGTCGTTAACTTCAATTGATCCCCCAAGTGTACATCAACAAGCAGTCGAGGACACAAAAGTAGCCAAATACATGTTCAAAACAACGAAAATTAGAGCTTTGGGGGCAGAGTACAGTGCGAAATTTGCTGTCAAGTCTTGCACTTTATTTATCGTGATACTTGGCACGATTTTGCAGTAAGCTGTAAGGTCTGCACAAGCAGTAAGCTGTAAGGTCTTGTGATTTCTCAGTCAGTGACAATAAATGCCAGCAGCCGCGAAACATTTATAAAGCATATAACGCTACAGTAAAGCATAAAGTACCAAAAAATGGTGAAAAATTTAAACTTTATTTCTGATGAACTATACCTAAACTAGCACAATCATGCAAAAGCAAACTTGAGCAGTTTCATGGCATCTTCTCGAACGTTTTATGATTTAGACAGTTAATGTGTATAGCCTATATACGTCTTGATGGATTATGTGTATCGATCGAAACTGATCTGGGAAATATCAGACATAATTTGGAGTTATTTGGTCTCGGCAATCCAGAATAGATTTCGCTTTTCTTGGAAGTTCGATTTTTGTCTGGATTGTTTCTCTGGTGTTTATTATATTTACGGACAGTTTCCCAACATTATTTTCTAAAAAAACCCTATTAGACAAACCCCTCTTTATGAACATGGCACTCTGCTGTGACCCTTCCAACTGAATAAATAAAAAGTTATTGTTTTCAACAAATATACAGTCCAAACCATTGGTAAACAGCGAAATGATAATTAATGTTTCCCTATAAATTTCCATGAAAAGGAAATTTGCCAACCCTGCCCAAGAGTTTGAAGCCCTGAAATTATTACAAAATTATTTTTAGGCTTTTGTTGCAAAAAGTGTAATGGACGAGCTAAAACGAATCATAGAAGACAGTGAAGTATGTACTCGACTTCTGCCTGTCCGAGATTATTTGGGAAAGAGGGTATGCATTTAATAATTAACCATTGCATATATTTTTCTTCATACAGATTCTGAAAGAAGATGATTCGCTTTGGCCTCAACCAGACAGAGTTGGTCGACAGGTAATATTATAATATGAACATATCTTGTGCCAAATCCTAACGATGTTTCTGCAATATGTATTTATGTTTGGTAACATTTAGAGATGAGCCGATTAATCGGAAAATAATCGGAAAAGCCGATTAATGTTCTTTTCAATAATCGCGATTACTTCATAACCGCCGATTACCGATTAGTATAAAATAAACGATGTTTGATTTAAATTCAGCTTTTACGAACAACGCAAGATAGTTGTTTATATTTCACATTTATTACATTAAAACAGCGTATCAAATATTGACTCAAATAGTCTGGATTTTGTATCTGCGACTTGTAAGTTTAATTTTAAGCGGTATATATATAGCACTTAAAATTTCACCAAGTTCGCAAATTATTGTCTATTGACATATAAATACTTTTAAAAAACTTATATGTCATAGTTGACTGGTAAACTAAGTCGCATATGATTTGTAAATGAAAGCGTATAGGATGTATTGATAAACAAACTATATTTAGACATTGCAATAAAGTAAACAATGATACTCTATCTATTTTTATTACTCTCCGTGACCGCCTTTGTTATTGTCCGCGCAGACGCGCAGTCCTTTGTTATTGTTAATATCAGCACTAATGACTCATTAATGACTCATTAGGGTGGTGACATCATCCGGCTATATTTTTCTTATAAAAGCTCGCTCTGTTAGGTTTTTTTCGTAACAGTAATGCTAAGACATTAACAACACAAGACAGCGATGGCCCAATCTCCTAGGAGCGGTGTTTGGGCATATTTTCAGATAGTGGAAGGCGACAACACGAAAGCGATGTGCAATGTTTGCAAAGAAAAGGGAGACCGTATAGTTTAGGCAAACAGAACAAGAATTTTAACACGACGAATCTCCGAAATCACCTGTAGGCATCCCAAAGAATTCCTTGAGCTGTCAGCAAATGAAAAGAACAAAGAGTGTAAAAACGAAAACAGGAAGAAACTGATTCCACAACAACAACAATTAGGAAGAAATTAAAAAGTCAGTTGTCCTTGCAACAGAGTTTCGAAGCCTGTCGCCTATGGGATATAAACAGTCCTCCTGCCCGACAGTCCTCCTGCGTTTCTATGTTATACAATAGCTATTATAAAACAACATTTTTTGCCAATAGCAAGTAGCAACAAGCTCTTACAAAAAACAATTACAAAAATAATCGGTAAAGCCGATTAATCGGCCGATTAGTTCGAATAATCGGCCTCCAAATAATCGGTTTCAATAATCGGCAATTTTGATAATCGGCTCATCTCTAGTAACATTTAACCAAGGTTCGAATGAACAGTGTGTGATGTGCAATTTGGACATTGTTTTGTGCCCATCTTCAAATGTTATTTTGCAAACCCAGCAAATTCAACTTAACGTTAACTTTGTGTTTTGCTCGCTATTTTATTTTTGTACTAAAAAGTTGTATAAAAAGAATATAGCTGAAATTTGATCTTTCCAAAAATGATCTACTCACAATGAAAGGGATGTCATTTTGTCAGTGTCTCCACTTTGTAAAATCGAAATATTGTTGAAATGTTTATGAAGGAAATTTGCACATCAAATTTACCTCTCTAATTCACACCCTGCATTTAGCCATGATGTCATTTTACTTAGGAACTTGAAATAGTGATGGATGGATTACATATTGCTTTTACGACATCAAAAATTGGATCGTTGGTTGATGTGAACCAGTGCAAGTAAGTCACCTGACAATTTAATACAATGTTACAGTGTCTTTCTATTTAACAAAATAAAGATTGAAAAAGGTATGTAATTTGTGAATCAAATTACAAATTTATAATTGGAAATTAGGCAAATTGTCAGGATTGGCGAAAGCTGTAGCGTATACCCTGCCATTTGAGTTTGGTGTGTATTGTTTGTGTAAATCATGATGTAATATAAGATGTAACTATACGTGTATATTTGGCAAAGCTTAATAAATAAATAAATAATTTGCCTAAATAAATCCGAAGTCTCTCACACAGTGCGAATACAGAGCTTTTTATAGTTGCAGATGAAACAAAAAATTAGTTTAAAACATTCAAGAAGCTTCAATACATTTAGTAATGAACTTTCTCTTAGCCTCATTTTAATAATAAACTGTTGTGTTTTAAGGCTTAACATATATGTAATATAAAGACTTTTCAGAGTTTACTCCATCATCAGCTTTAACATTATATTAACAGCTAGCATATTAAATTGTTAATGTTTGGGACTGTTACACACTTGTGTGCAGAAGCATTCAAGAAGCCATAACATAAAAATATACTTGCAGTGATTTCCAACTCAGTTGTCAGGTAAAATACGCTGCACATGTGATTATGAGAGGTTGCAAATTTTCTTTATTTAAGGGGAATTTGAAATTCGATAAGTGGAACCACCACATTCAACTTCAACATTTTATTTCTAAGTGTTTCAAACAAATATTTAACAGTTTTCTCTTAGCCTGGCTATTTAAGACACACTAACACAGACAAAATATTTTAATAGTAATCTTTCAAAATCTGTTGCACATTTAGAGGAATCATAAAGCTTTCAGCTAACTTCACATTCGGTTTCATTTGAGTGAAGGCAACAATTGTGTGAAAAACTATTTTCTAAAATAACATTACCCTGGTTCCAAAGGCTCTTAAAGAACGGCGAGGCAAAATAACGGCGAGGCGAAATAAATACGAGGCGAAAGAGCCTCTGGTCAAATCGATTGCGAATCTCACTTCCATACTTAATTAGGTAAACAAACATTGAACTAATTATAGCCTTTGTGTGTTTAAAATGAGTACAATGTTTGTTTATTTTCCAAACCGGTTTGACATGTTTTTACAAACAGCCAATCACATGCGAGGTTCAGATTCTGAACCTAATTAAGTATGGAAGTGAGATTCGCAATCGATTTGACCAGAGGCTCTTTCGCCTCGTATTTATTTTGCCTTGCCGTTATTTTGCCTTGCCGTTCTTTAAGAGCCTCTGGAACCAGGGTAAAAAACATCTGATAACAATCATAAACTTTATCCATTATTATTCCTAAACACCAACCCAAATATGGGGTGATTTTCCATATCACTATCCCAAAATTACACCACAAGGATTAGGGTTGAGGTTAGGATTAGAGTTAGGATTAAGATTAAGTTTGTATACATAGCCAAAATATGACCTTGGACACCAACACACATATGTACTTCCAATTACCTACAGTCCTACACTAGTCATTGTTAAAAACACTTTTATCCCATCCATGTTGCACTGCTCTAATTGAGTCAACTGTCTTCTTTTGTAAATATTTTATTCTATATAACATATGTAACTCTTTTACACTCCTGTAAAAATCTACGTAATTCATCCTGCAAGGCTGCAAAGTAGTTTTATTCAACATCTATCTATCTATATCTATTTAAAATAGGATGATCAATATTAATATTATTCTTTCTTGTACAATAACATTTTACTAAAATAAAGTTTTACTTTATTTTAGTGATGCTGATGGTCTGAGATGTCTGTACTATCTAGTTCAAGATTTAAAATGTCTTGTCTTTTCTCTCATTGGCTTACACTTTAAGATCAAGCCAATCTAAACACATGCACACTGTATCTGTCTTCTGGTAGCAATCTCGTTGATCTGGACAATGTATAAATAGTAACATCAACAACAGTGAGTAAACTGTACTCAGAAGAACAATGACTTAAAACAACGTCTGATTTTTATTGCTGTTGGGCATAAAGGCCCTCGATTGCTTTCCTGCAAAGCTTACAAATGTATAAAACAACACACTCTTAACAATGGTAACAATTTTACAAGAATAAGATGAACACCAATAAAACTTTAAAGTACTTGATTTTTAAACCATCTACAGTAAGTTGAGTATTACTTGAGTATTTAGTCCCAATACTATTGTTTGAAATATGTCTGACGTGCACAACTTCATTATGTTTTCACATCATATGGATTTACAATAATCTGTTGTATTTAGTCATATATATACCTTTGCAACAACGTCACTGTAAGTAACCTGTGTAATGTACAAGTCGACAAGCGCTGACTCAATGCCGGAGTCTCTGAACTCCTGTAAGACTCCATCATTATATGATCGTAATAGCTCTCGTGCGCTTGAGCTCTCCTCAATTTGTTCCAGAGAGCAATTTACAGCGCACCTTAGCCAGTTCAGTTAAGAAACACTGATGCCTCTTTTTGGAATTTGTTTTCCCACAAGAGAAGTTTCCTATAAATCGGAGACTTTCAACCTTTCTGAACACCTCTTACCACTCGAATGCTGTAGTTTTCAGTGTCTGATCTATCTGCCAGTCGCTATCACTGTCCTTGGTGAGAGACCAGGAGAGCAATTTGTCACTCTCCTGCTTCGTACAAAATTCAAGGTCTGTAAAACAGTTAAAATTTCTCCCTTATTTTAGCCTTTTGAATGTCTACGTCAGACAAATAACTCGTTGACTTCGCTCAACTCAATCATGCCCTGGCATGGGTTATGACTTACTGTAATCTCTCTAATAAGCCTCAATCTCAAATAAGCTACCATCCCTAATAAGCCCCTCCCCTTTTAGATGAAGAAAGGTATTAAGCCTCCCTCTCTAATAAGCCCCCCATTCACACAATTTGATTTTCTTTACACATTGTACCGTGCTTGAACAAAATTATCATCATTTTACGGAAAAACATATAAACCCCCTCTCAAATAATCCCCCCTTCTCCAATAAGCCCGCTCCCCCCCAAAGGTGCCTGAAAAAATAAGGCCCCCCCCCGGGGGGGGTTATTGGAGAGATTACGGTATGACTGTTTTCCTGTAGTAATAATCCACGTGGCTTCACTCGTTCGTTCTATATCTTACAAATAGAAAATCCAATAACCCAGTTCAATTTTCATTCTGTAATTCAGAGATACAATTTCTCATTTTCAAATACAATATCTTTATCACAAATATATTTTACATTCAATTCACAATTAGCCTATACTAGGTGTCAAATAATTATAATATTACATTTCATACGTCAATTCAAATATAGACTATAGCAATGAAATTTAGTAAAACTAAAGCGCGGTTCCAAACTAAAATCTAAAGTTAACCAAAGAACATATAAACAGCAACTATTTATCAGGTTCGGGCATAAACTATCACACAAGCGCGGGGGATTGTGTCATGCAGACGTTTCGCAAAATGCTGCCATACACCAACAGGCTTTCATGCTTGTAAGAATAACATTACAACTAAGGGGGTCCCTTTTGCTTCCTCGCCCCGCCCTAGTTTCCATTACTGCGTGCAAATAATTTTATTACATATTAACTACTCAATAAAACGTTTTCCTTGGCTTATTCTACTTCGTGACCGATACAAATTCTCGCGGGAACATTCCTTTGCGTCCACGACACTCCCCGCACCACCACGTGGCATCCTCTTGACGTAGCACTTTAATGATGTCGCCTTCACGGAATGATAGTTCTTCGGTACCCTGTGCCGTGTAATCATAGTCTGCTTTGACCATCTTAACTGCGTGTTTTGGCTGCACTCGTTTCTTGACGTCCTGAACTGTTGAATACGTCGGATCATCTTCAATGTCATCATCGTAATCTGTTACTGAAGATATATAAAGTAGATTGTTATCGGGACTCGAAATAGCGGTACGCCAATAGCCTAAAGTATTTCGTCCCCTTCGCCTCACCTGCCTTTCGGGTGTTATGGTGCGGGTAGACCGTCTACCACGTAGGCTAGGCCGGCATTTGAGGAAAGGCAGGCGGAAATAATTTTGAACTTCGAAAGCAAAAATGCAATGCAAGGCGAAATTATGCAGATCGTTTGCATTTCATTCGCACACCACATGGAGATATTTTAAAATTATAAACCAGCGCAATTTGTCAAGTAGGCCAGTTTAGTAAGGCTATATACTGTTTTGATCTTTAATTTGTTCAAATTGGAAATAAAAATATAAACTAACAACTCCAGTAATTCCCATTTACAACTCCAGAAACATTTTTACAACTCCACGAAATGGTAGCAAATCCAGCTTAGAATAATCCCGGATTTCTTTAATGGTAAATGGGAGTGGGATCGTCTGGCATTGCACGTGCCACAAAACTAAACTGTCAAGCCATAGGGCGAACAAACGGACAACGTTATTCTTAGCCATGTTTTCCAGGGCGAAAAGGGAACATTAGTCACAAAACCTCGTTTCTTCGCGGGTAGATAAATTACTTGTGAGTAAATTGCTTAAATATCATGGCTGTGTAATGGCCAGGCACATCGGTCGAAAGGCGAATCAATGTTTTTCTGGCAAATATTTTTGCTTCCCGAAAAGGAAATGTTTTTCTGGCAAGTCAAAGTCAGGAAATGTTAATGTTTTTTGCAGGAGATTTTTTTTCTGGGATAAATGTTTTTCTGGAAAACATGTTTGCCGTTCCCGGAAAGGACACTGCGTAAATGAGGGCTTTCGACTCTCTTCTGACGCTGTTTCAAGCACAAAAAGGCACTCTCGTTGACTACAAACTCAATGCTATCGTTTTGCGAGAGCACCATTGTGCTAAGCTAAAGAAAAGCGCTTAAGGCTGATTTCAATTCAGTGCAAAATGTCGCGCAATCGAGCTTTTGCGATCGTTATCTTTTGAATTATGAGCCCTCGACTGGAACGGATCCGGTCGAGGGCTCATAATTCAAAAGAAAACGATCGCAAAAGGTCGATCGCGCGACATTTTGCACTGAATGGAAATCAGCCTTAAAATCGGGCCACAGATGAGCGCATACTTCGGCTAAATCTACCATCGGAATGCAAGAAAGAAGGCATGCGAACAGGCTCTCTTATGACGGTGTGCAAAAAGCGTATAACATTTAAGGAACATCAATCTTGAGATGCTTCCGGCAACAATGTTTCCTAGTTTGCGTAGCCCTCGGCCTTGAGGAATACATGTAAAAAAACAAGGCATAACTTACCATTAGTTTGCGAAACAGGAGCAGGTGTGGGCGGTAAACTCCCTCTCGCCATTGGGTGATTTACACATTGCTGTGAAGGCAAACCTGTTTTCTGATTGCTCTGCGCTGTGTAGAAATTCTCGTACAATATTTCAGCTACAGACAAGTGAAATGAAACAAATATTGGCATCAAAGGAAAGCACGCAATATCCCACAATGCACGTGCGCAAATACATGGGCTGTCTACGGCCGACAAAATCCTGAAAGTGTCAGACAAGTTGACGCGTTCTATACTGCACACAGACACAGTCCCTCCTGTTTAGTCAGACAAGCACGATTATAACCTAGTCTAAGTAAAATGCATCGTGTACTTTCTATCCAAAGTTTTTCTAAAAGACGGTCGGCCAACACTTTAAAATGTTCTAAAAAATTTGTGTGATGGCATCTTTTGTTACAAGCTGCCAAAGAGCATTTTCTTATATTTTGAACATTGGTGAATAAGACTATATCTGTTGACACCTTTGATTTTTTCTTTAAAGCCGAAAATTTTTAAATTTTGCCTATATTAAAGTGCTATGTTGACTGAAAATGCAAAATCTCAAGTTCACTTTTAACAAAAATAAACTATATCATAAGAAAGTACGCAAAAAAGTATATATAAGACAATTAAGTGGTTTTCGTAGCCTATTTTGAGATTTTGACGCTCAAAAATGTGGAAAATGCCCTACTAATAATGCATTTTAAGTTACTATTTTGCCAACTTTAACCTTCTTTAACTCAAAACCGACTTGGAAAATCGCACTAGTCGCCTATATGTCTTATATATACTTTTTTGCGAACTTTCTTATGGTATACCCCCAATGTCAAAAATGTATTACTATGTTTACTTGAATGGAGGTTTTAGGCTCTTGAAGGTTGGTTTTTATTAGTTATTATCATGCCATTACTATGCTATTTGACTGATCAAAATATTTTTTGATCAAAATATCCAATGGCTTGGTTTCTGGAGGCCAATTTTTTATGTATATCCCATTTTGTGGAAACCCGTTCAATAATAAAACAGTCAGTAACACTTTCATTACAAAAGAAATTTAAGAGAAAACTACTTATCATATCATTATTGAATAATGGTGGTTCCATTATATTAATCAAGATTTAAATTTGTTTAATGTAAAATATTAAGTCTTAGTAGAGGGGGGAATATAAAAAATGTTTCTTGCTTTTCAATTCAAAACAAATTTTCAAAAGCAACCAATTTTTCCTTTCCCTTTTTCCTCTCCTGCCTGGGCTTTTTTCAATAAAAACAGAAATGTCTGTACTATAACAACAACAAATCTAACGACAATAAAGATGTTGTAGAGCAGATTGCGATTGTTTTGATTTTAAAAGTCTAAAAAAACATGTTGAGGCTAATTTCCTAAAAATGGACAAGTTTCAATATTGTGGTTTTGCCACCTGCCACCTGAATGAAAAGGCAAATGATTAGTTATTTTTGATCAGTCAATATTTGAATTGATTGGCATGATATGTTTGTTTTTTAATCCAGTGCGAAAAATTTGAATCTTTGGTTAACATTAACGAAGTAATACCACAAAGTATGATGGGGGACATTTTTTGGGGACACCCTGTAGTTTATTTTTGTTGAAAGTGAACTTGAAATTTTGCATTTTTAGTCAACATGGTACTTTAATAGGCAAAATGTCGAAATTCTTAAGTCTTCGGCTGTAAAGCCAAAGTCAGAAGTGCCAACACATATAATCTTGTTCACCAATGTTTAAACTATTAAGAAAATGCAGTTGGCAGCTTGTAACAAAAAATGCCGTCAGACAGCTCCGATTCTCCTCTTGACGTATGTGATTTGCCGACAAGTGTAAGGCTATTGGCTCATACCTGGCGAAAGGTGTAGTTGTTGCTGTATTGTGTGAAATCACACACGTCAGAAGGAGAATTGGATCCGACAAATCGGATCGTGTGATTTGTGAACAGGCTTTAAGTCTCTAGTTTATATTAAGGGAGACTGACTGATCTAAAAGAGTAAATACTCGTGAGTTTAATAGGACCTGTTACATATACCCATAAATTAAGGTCATTTGTTACTGGTCAACACTGACCAGACACACTAGCACACGACTTTAACTTCACAATTCGAAGCTTTTGTGAAGTCATTCATGACCCGGCAGTTTCTGAAAAGGTATAAATTGGCTCATACATACTTCACTGGAAACATGAGCTGGAGTTTAGTGAGAGTTTGCAAAAGTGCGTCCTTGTAAAAAATCCTTATTTTAATCCCGGTAATCCTGGGCTCATATGAACACGCCCCAACGGCTGTCACTATGAAATTTACTCAGTTCCTTACCAGGCCTCTCGCCTCCTGTTTGCTTCGCACTTACGAACAAATGAATGTCAGAATCGATATCACAATGTTCCAAGGATTTCCTTACTTCTTCATAATTCTTGAAAAAGCAAACGATCCAATGGGTAAGTCGATTACAGAATCATCACCAGATAACTATTTCATACTGAGCCACATTCGAATTCACATCTTCGGATTTCTACACCGCCGTTCTACCCATAAGCCAATTCATAGTGCGCGCATCCAAATGACATGTTCTGCGTCGGGATAATATCGCAGTTGAATCATAACATGTGCATGCAGTAGCTGAGATTGGAAGATTTAAAATATGAATATAGAGAATAATACATGGGTGCGCGGAAATACCAGATTTATTTCGAGTGTTGAACATGATATCTCACGAGTGAGCGCAAAAGGACAGTCTTTTCAAACAAAATAAAATAAAATATCCGTTTTCATAAACTTCAAAAGCAATCATTTTCACATGTGAGATTATCATAAATAATCTCACGTGTGAGATTATCAGTTTTATCAGTGCTCGAAATCTCTATAAAGCACTATACTTGAAGTATTCAACTGTTCAATCATTATTTTAATATCCAAAAAAATACTGGTTTCCGCACAGTTGACTGCTTAAAATTAGAAAACACAGAATATTTATCATTATTTAAAGATCGTTCGCTACATGTGAAACACAAATGAAATATTATTAGGTGTACTTTTCTTCATTTTGCTTTACACAGAATATTATTTATCATTATTTAAAGATCGTTCGCTACATGTGAAACACAAATGAAATATTGAATATAGTTCAGTACTTTGATATGCATATTTCAATTCTTCCAGTCTCAGCTATACATGTTATGATTCTTTTACTGTACTTTTATCCCAATGCAGAACGCGTCTTTGGATACGAAGTCGACACTTTGAATTGAGCTGGTCTTAATTTAGTCAAACCAAACCCTATTGAGTTTATCACTCATTGGTGAGCGGATTTCCCAACAGGCTATTGCCCAATTGATAGGGGATCCGAGATACCTACGATTTTAACGTCCTTATCCGAGAAGACGCGAAAGTCTAACCATTTACTGATGTCAATGTAAAGGTAGCACTTTCTCCTCAATTATTTTAAGACCATGAGTAGAGGTCCTACCAAGGATTGAACCCGGATCTCCCAGCTTGAAAGGCAAGCGTGGTGACCATGCACGACACCACAAGTGCTGGTTAAGTCTATACAGTAAGTCGTTTTCACAGTATGCAGGGGAAGGCAACGAGTTTATTTGGCCTGTGACATACCTTGTCAGCTTTGACGCAGTTTGTAGATCCGAGATTCGTGTACGTCCACATACTATTTCGTATAAAAGAAATTCTCTCTGTTTCAAGTTCATGGAAAGTCTAAAAAGTAAAGAAATACGTAGAAATTTTCGCGTTTGCCTAAGCTTTCCTTGAGACGGGTTATCTTTCAACACGCATCGCATCATCCATCGTCTTGACGGGCCATCAACGACGTTTCAATATAATTCAAAAAGGCGAATTGGAAAACAAAATTCTCAAAACATTATTAGGCACAATACAATACAATCAATTTTATTTCAAGAGGGTTTACGTGTGACAGTAAAACTGATAAGCTAATGGCCCTCCAACAGGACTAACATAGCTAGGGTTATATGTAGATATCAAGATATTTTGGGCATCTCGTTCGATAGAACTAATATTGGAAGGTGTTTTGTGAATGGAATATTCAAACGAAAATTTATTTATTTATTCAACTTCGCCTCAATGGCAGGGAGTCCACAACAGCGTCAGCCAATTACTGTGGCCCCATTGTTAGTTCCTAAGGGTTAGTATTAGAGGGAGGAAACCGGAGTACCCGGGGAAAACCCTCGAAGCACAGGAGAGAATCTCAACTTACATGAGTTATTTGAGCACACTGCCGATCTCATGCGAGTACCAACAGTGACCTCGACCTGTTGTGAAACAGGCTCAACTCAGTGGCAGCGCGCTAACCGCTTCCGCCTACCCGTGCTACCCTATATTTATATACATTTTTAGACCTAACCAGGAGCAGTTGCGAAAAATGCAACTTTAGGCCCTCTGACAGAATCAAACCTGCGGTCCTGCGATTCCGATTGAGCTACAGGGTCCAGTTGCTGAGCATTAACCGCAAATTCGTGTATATATAATGGAGTGATACCAGTAGAAGGTTTGGGGAAATATCAAGATTTTTGGGCATCTCAACCCAATATTAGTTCTATCGAACGAGATAGAGATTTAAAGTAGATAAGAATAATTATCACTTATTTATTGAGACCGAGGGAAACATCGTGTTTTGTGGCCCCGAGATAGCAAGTGTCAAAGTCTCAATAATTCACCTGGTATTCCGTCTTTATCTCTTAATAATAGATTAATATCTTCTTCTGAACGACTTGCAAACCGACCGGCAGACGCGAGCAGTTCACGCCCCACTTCCGGTTTTATTGTTGACCGGTTTTGTGGACCGGCGCGTGATATGGTTTTGTCCAATCGGCAAACAGGAAAATTGAACTTTGACACTTGCTATATAATAATTAGTTAATATAGGGTAATCTGAGTTTATATGTCAACACTAAAATGGTCAATTTCCTTATATTTATCCCTACAATGTTGGAATATTGCTTTTTAAAAATTTACTAAGTTTTGAATGAAGTGTTGGGAACTGAGGTCCGATTATCTTACATTACAACAGCTAGCCATTTCTCGTTCCCATTCTTTTCGCGACTCTTCCAGTAACTTCACCGTACTTTGATAGTTTGTATCTAATGAAGAGAAAACTTATTTTAGCAGACTGCAAGGCACTTCAACTCAAACTTCGTATATTGCAGATAAAGATTCCTTTACTCATTACTTAAGAAATAAATCTACTTACCAGCATTTTCAAGTGCCGTTTTTGCCCTTAATAGTCTTTGACGAACCTAAACAAGATAATGTATATGGAATAAAACTAATACATCATTACTTTTTAATAAGGGGCGGACCATTAGAAAATTGATGTGGGGGAGGGGGCGGTTCTGCAGTGCGAAGTATTTTCACATGTGAAAAATATCGTCCGCCGTGAGGATACGATTTTTATTTCACCTTCCTACTGAACGGAAATCTCTATACTTCTATAATAATAATAATAGTCTATTACCCTTTCCTCGTCTTTACTCTGCTGTAAAGCAGATTTCTTTAATGTTTCTCCACATGTATCATGTTCCCTGCATTTTTGTTCGTAATTTCTTTTCGCCTGAGTTAAAAAAACACACTTGAATGTAAGCGCAGGGTTGCTGTTTCGTCGGGTATGACGGTATGACCAAATTCTTAACTCTCTCAATGTTTCTTTGAACTAACATGAAAGAGTTAATGTAACTCTTTTCCGTAAAAAATGATAATTGTTACTCTCTGCTGTCATGGTTGGTAAACAACAACAACGACAAAGAGGTACTTAACACTACAAAGAGGTACTTCAACCACACGTTGTCGTGATGTTGGTGGAAATGCATGTCATTGCTTCACGTCTTACAAGTCTGCTTGATACTTAAATCGATACTTATCTACTTCTTCAAAATATGAGCGCCATGTTATACAATGTAAACTTTCGCAACTTACTTTCGATTGTACGGAAGAGAGTTCAATTAAATTTAACTCCCTCATGTTGGTTCAGAGTTAAGAAATTGGGGGCTCAAACTTAACTCTCCGAAATCTTAACTCTCCAATTTAACTCTCCGATAATAACTCTCTGTTTAGCCGTTCCCAGTTTCGTAAATTAGAGAGTTTGGCAACCGACAACGGCAACGTGCTCGGCAACAATAGCATTGATCCTAAATTTCTAGATTTTGTTGGCATCTCACTCGATTGAATAATAATTGAAGGGTTTTGTAGATGGAAAATTATTGAGTGTAAATTATATACATTTATTAGACCTAACCAGGAACAGCTGCGAAAAATGCAACTATAGGTCCCTGGCAGGAATCGAATCTGCGGCCCTGCGATTCCGGTGCAGCGCTCTAACCAACTGAGCTACAGAGTCCAGTTGTCGAGCTCTAACCACAAGTTCATGTATATATGCTAGGGTACTGCCATGTTAAGTTGTGGGTAAATATCTAGATTTTGTTGGCATCTCACTCGATTGAATAATAATTGAAGGGTTTTGTAGATGGAAAATTATTGAGTGTAAATTATATGTAAATTACATGGTCTTTTAAAGCGTTGTAAAATGCCGTAGTTGTTGAAACTGTTAATTCGTTCGACCGTTATATGGGGTATTCATGTGAATTCGCCGACTACTTGCTATTTAAGGGCTGTTTAAGAGAAAGAGGAATACTTAAAGAGGCAAATAAAACAACATAAATAATTCTATTGTTGCCGTTGTCGTTCTGGGTTGCCAAACTCTCTAATGTCAGGCAGTACGTAGTGAACTTACTTTGAAATTGTTGTCAAAACACGTCTTTTTCTCTTTCTGTGCTTTTTTCATGTTCTCTTCAATCTGCAAGAATGACACGCCACACACAAAATATCATTCACTATCATTCTATGATAATAGAAATTAGAGATGAGCCGATCATCGGCAAAACATCGCCAGAGCCGATTAACGGCTACTTTTTATCATAATCGGCCATAGGCCGATTGCCGTTCACTATCGGATCGGTCAGTTTCAGCATAATTTCCCGCAGACGAATCGATGTCGCATCCCTGAATTTTTGACGCGAAAACGTGACACATTATTTCGGGCGAGAGGAAGCATCCGCAGTGTTGGTAATACTTGCCTATTTTCTGTTCTATTTTATTGTACTTTTGTTGTGCTCAAAATAGACAGTTTGCTTGATGGCAACCTCTCATTGCAAAATTTTCGAGTCGAGTAAAACACTAAAATGGCAATTCGACAAAACGTGAGCATCAGGTAAACCAATCATCGGTTTTCCCGATGTATCGGTCGATGGTGGACATGTATCGGCTCTTGAACAATCGGTATCGGAAATCGGCTCTTTTTAATATCGGCTCATCTCTAATAGAAATGGGGCTTGTATATGTAATATAATATCATTACCGGTTTTCGTTTGTTCTTTTGATCCTCCCTGAATTCCCTGACAACTTTTTCAATTTGTTCCATTAACTGCTGACTGAATTCAACATGAGCCCGACCAATATTTTCTGTTTCTAGAAATACATAATACTGACATCAACATATCCCACTCTCTATACCGACAATGAGATACCAGGACGCATATACCTTGCCTTAAGACGTCCCACGATTGCTTCAATGTGCTAAAAATAGTAAGAACAAGCTGAAGTATAAAAGTATACACATATGACTGTCTGCTTGAAAATACAAAATTTGTTAAAAGTGCTTGAAAAGCACACATAATGTTAATTCAAAATAGAACATAATTGTCTAATGATGACATTTTCATAATTTTATCCAGCAAATACAGTAAGAAAGTCACTTGTCTTCCATTCTTTTACTGTGGTTATCGTTCAGTCGCCATCATTTTATCAGAGTCCACTATATTTTTTCTTATATTTGGATTGTGTTTTGTTTGCAAGATAATGAAAAGTCCTTGAAAATGTTCATTTTAGTGCTTAAATAGTCCTTGAAAAGTCCTTAAATCTAATTCTTATTGGGAACTTGCATGAACCCTGTCCTATGTTTTCCTGTGCTTACCCAATTTCAGTCTCTCCAGTTTTTGCGAGCTTTAACAATGTTTTTCCATATCTTTCTTCAGCCTCTGCCCTGTGTAAATAATATTTCAATTGACATTTTATGAATTTGGATACAGTCAAACCTCTCCATACGGACATCTCTCTAATATGGACAGTTTCCAATGTGCCGAGATACATTAACAAAGATTGGAAATAGTTTGAACATGCAAACACAAACACAAAAGCAGATTTCAAATAAACAACATATAGAAATAAACGCCCACACGCCCAGGTTTCGACCAAAACTATATAAACTTGATCAATGATCATGTTTTTGAAATTCCTCAGTTCCACCTGAAGACTGAGGGGGGCATATATCGAAGGCGTGAGCCTTTCTAGGGGGGTCAGAGGGCATGCTCCCCCGGGAAAATTTAGAAATATAGAGTCCCTCAATGGCGATTTCCCGTGTTTCTGGGGTGAACAGATGAGATTGGTAGTCACATGGGTAGTCATCGTCCCCCCTCTAATTTCTACCCGGATTTCATCTTTTCACAAGGGCAGTTCTTCAGCCTATTGCTTGCCCCCCTTGTCTACGTCACTGCCTGAAGATTGCTTCTTGCATGAAACAGGCTGTAGTGGACACCTTGAGGTTTGCAAAAACTATATAATCATTTCATATACATATTTAAAATATATTCTCTATAAAACGGACACCTCTCTAATACAGACACTTTGCTGTCAGTGTCTTTCGGTGTTCATATTTGGGAGATTCAACTGTACATTTTAAGCCATGACAACAATAGGTTCTACATTATTGCACATTGTCTTTAAAACATAGGTTAACAGTAAGTTCTCTGCCTAACACATGTGCTTTAAATGATTCAGGTACCAAATACTGTACCTTTGTTTAATAAATTCTTCTAAATCCATGCACATTTGCTTGCCATCTCTCATCCGCTTGCATAATGTATCAAATCCTGCTGTACTGTTAAAATCACTGCCCTATAAAATATTGATAATTTCTCTCAAAATTTTATGAAAATCACTTCGTTTGTTCTACTGTTTAGATGAATTAACCCATTCAACTGCAATGTGCTCTCACGCACCTCTCTTCATTATGCAAAGCCTGGGGGCGGTTGTTCAAAGCCCGATTAGCGCTAACCCTGGGTTAAATTTTAACCTGCTGTTTTTGTTTATGTATTTCTGCATGATCATTCGTTTCAAAACTTTAGAAAATAAAACCTCTATTGAACCAGAAAAGATTTCTGGAAAAACATATTCAACTTGATTGAAAATGTGATTCAACTTGATTGGAAAATTTAATTTGTAGATTTGCGTTAACCCAGGGTTAGGCTATTACCGGCTTTTGAACAACCGGCCCCAGATGATTTTAGTCATCCAAGGAGAGACCCTTGGGCATTGATGGGTTAACCCTCAATCTTTTTCCCCAATGGCAATGTTTCTTAACCCATTAGGTAGACTTGCTCCAAGTCTGTCTCTTATAGGGGTTTTTATTGGGGGGTGCGAAAATGCGGGCGGACGGAATTAAGGCGGACGGCGGGCGGGCGGGACGCGATAAAATTGGAAGAGGAGAGTCTCTCCTCTCCCAATTTTCTCGCCGCCGTCTCCCGCCAGCATTGTCGCGCGCCCCAATATACTCCCCCTATAAGAGACAGACTTGGAGCAAGTCTATCCATTAGGCTGTGATCCTGGCTGCTGGACTATTTTACTCTTTCGAAAGCAAGACGATTTCACTCCAGATTATTTTCAAATCTTATTTTATTATTCAAGGATAAATGGATAATACAGTTTATTATCTACTGTATTTATACAGTATCAGCAATGTTTCATCAACAGCAATGTCCTCAGGCTATTAATGAAGATTAATTGTCCTTTTACAATAATGAACACAAATAACTGCCACTGTTATCACAACTGTCATTTTTAGCACACAAATTAAAAAAAAACATGAATTTAAAATTATTTTCAAAAAACATTCCAAAAAAATCACACATGCAGAGAGTCGCACACTGGTAATATTTGCAAATTTCCTTTAATTTTTTTTTTAATTCTAATCAGGGATGCACCGGATAGTGCTTTTTGCTATCCGGCCGGATACCGGATATTACTTGTATAAGGTTTAAGCCTTCCTTAAAAGTATAATTTGAGTTGCTTGAAGAAGAAACTAAAAGGTGTTCATCATATTTTGACTTAAAATGATTGGAACGAAACTGGTAGTCTTTTCCAAGAGCCTATCATTAGTTGCAAAAGCCAATAAGTGAACTTCGCAATTTGTGATATTCCGACCATCCAACCAACCTCGTTTTGCATATTAGGCACGGTTATGGCCGTAGTTAAAACACGCCAAAACCTCAATTCGCGCCCTTAATTTGATGTCACGTTTCTTTCCTATAACAACGTATGAATATCACGCTTTATTATATACACAAGCTCTGGATATAAGGTATTCTGCAATCTGATTGGTTCTCTACTAGCAGGATATTAGCTCATATCCTGCTAGTATGAAAAAAGTATGCCAAAATGTTCTGTTCGTATCCAGAGCTTGTGTATATAATAAAACAGTTATTCTACTCACTCTTGTCGTATATGACTGATAGCCGACTCGGCGGTATCGCGCCTCGTCGGCTATCAGCTCATATACACTCGAGTTCGTAGAATAACTGTTATTTACAAATCAAATTTCAGATTTGCATCGCATCATAAACTTTGCCCAGTCGAAAATAGTCTTTCTCACACACTGCTGGGAGCAGCTGCAGCCATCCGCCGCAAGCTTGACCTTTATTTGTTAACACAACTATAACTATTTACATACAATATACTAATACACATACACTAACACTACTCAACCCGAGTATTGTAATTTATAGAGCAAGTAACAACCGGGTGGGCGGTGGGGAACGTCAAGCATGGCGGAAGCGACAACAAAAATGTGCTTCCCTAACCCGCATCGGCCGATTATATCGGGCCCCCAGGAGTGTGTGAGAAAACATTTTCTGCTTCTTTCGTTCCTCAGCCAGCAGAAAATTATACTTCTTATCAACCAATGTTGAGCTGTTTAAACACTGTCAACTTCTTTCTAACCATTTCTAGTGAAAATATGTTGAACAACGCTACTCCTGTAAGCGTTGGTGGTCTGAAGGTGGTCTGAATTTACATAATTAAATATCTGGTATCCGGCCGGATTTTTCTATTATCCAGCCAGATACTGGATGAGATTATATCACTATCCGGCCGGATCTAATTTTGAAAGTGGATGCACTGCCGCACTCGCACTGCTTGCTATTTATTGATTCATGTGGACAATGTGTGAGTACATTAGTACGTGTGATGCCAGACTTAGCCTTGTAACTAACCATTTTTGCTCATATTGTGGTGGATTATTTGTATGAACAAATTATGTCACAGCCAATATATTTGAGCATGTGCAGTTTTGGGTTAACATCCCACAAGCCTAGCAGTAAATATTGAAGAATAAATACCCCCTTGTTGAGACCTAATTGGTCTCCCCTTGAAGAGTATTAACCAGACCATCTATAATATCTTAAGCTTGCCTCACGCGAACCTGGACTAAATTAACGAGACACTGAACTTTAGTAATTTAGAATTAGATTAAAAACTTTGTAATATACAGTGTAGCTATATCCTGTAAGATGAATTGTAGTTTTGATTGGCTTGTTTCAACAGCATAAAAGTTCAGATTTATGCACGAGTCAAGCTCCCGACTGCAAGCAATTTTATAGCACCTGATACTGTTACTAGATAGTTGGTTCCGGGATCGTAAATGAACTTCCGTCAAGAAACCCAATAGAATTAAAAATACGCTACCAGCTACTCGGTCGTAACTCATTCAATCATATACATAATACAGCTTAATCAAGCTGCTTAATCGAGGACATTTTGACCGATCACTGAGGACCGGTTTAACCGAGGACATTTTGACCGATCGTTCCTCGTCAGACCCGAGGACGTTTTGACCTGAGACGTGGACGTTTTGACCTGAGACGAGGACGTTTTGACCTGAGACGAGGACATTTTGACCTGAGACGAGGACGTTTTGACCTGAGACAAGGACATTTTGACCTGAGACGAGGACGTTTTGACTTGAGGACATTATGACTGGTAAGCTTGTACTCTGTGCAAGACCATTTTACTTGTCAGGGGGACTTCATTACCTGAATTTGCTGCCAAACAGACATTCCTCAAGTGTATATTAATAAACTCTTATCCTTAATAGGGGGAAGGGGGATTACTGTGAAATATGCACCACAACATGCATAAGAAGCTTATTAAAATTTACAAGGAAATTCAGACCATGATTTTAGTTGACACAAACCTCGACACAAACAATAATGACATGCAAACAAAATATATTGGCAAGCATAGTTTCAGTTTCTGAAATGTTGGTACATTTGTAACTATTTTTCTTATCTCTTGGTCTTCTAGGTAATTAATAACCAATCTAGTTGGTTAATGACACTTGAAATTGCCGACTTCTGACGAAAGATGGAAATATATACACACTACATCCTCCAGGAACCAACAATATAAACAAACCACTGGGCAAAATGTCACACGAAATAGAAATATGATCAATCATTTTCGATTTTCCTTGGAATATAAACTTGGAATCTTTTAGACAGAAAAAATATCAAAACCTTAACAGAAACTACACTAGATAAGAAGATCAAAAGTTACTTCCTGCTTTCAATTGAATGAGGGAATATTATATTATATCCACACTGGGTCTGCGATAAAACAAGTAATATTTACCGCCCCGATTGCGGTTAGTACACTGATAAAAACATCAAACAATGTACTTACCCAGAAGCAGTCCACAAACCGTGTTTTGGTCATGATTGGTTAATGTATTGTTGCAAAATAAAGGCCTCTTTCAATGCATTTCACAAATCACTATTTCGAAACAATTTAAAGATATTCTAATTCTAGTATATTAAATACCTACGTCAATTTACGACGACTTCCGACAGGATATTATAGTAGATATTGTCCCCGGGGCTAGAACTCGTAGATACATCGTAGTATTGACTTTTGAACCGGTCTCCAAACCCTATACGTGAATAAAGCGGAAGATTAGGAAGATACAAGAACTTCTGGCAACCAGGGTACAAACCCTAGAACGCATTTGCTCATTTTGCTGTATTTAATACTGTAAAAAATGGAAAATGCTAGAAATTAATGCTGCTATTTTATTCTAATGAAGAAAAACTGTTCATTCAATCATTCTGCAGTTATTGTTCCTTAATTAATATTTCATGAAAGTAGGCGTTTACTGGCTAGCTCTTGAATTCCGAAATATCGTAAATCCTCTATCATTTATATAAATTATATTATATTTGAGGGAGGGGGGGGGTTATGCTTAATAATGATCGAACGGTAATTAAGACTAGGCAAATCCGTGAATAGACGGAATATCTACGACTATAGTATATAGTAAATCTATAAAGTAAAATATGCTTTTTATTGTATACTTCAGGATAATGTTTTCATTAATCGCAGTTGACGGACATATTTTCCAATTCAATATGACTGGCAAACTTTGCAATGGCAATTTTTCCCTATGTCGCGTAGTTGCCGCTGAAAAGTACGATTCAAAACTTAAAATCTTTTTGGCGTACCTCCCAAAATCACTTTGTTTTAGCTCTATTTTCTAGTGGTAACTACATTTTTATGAAAATAGTAAAA
This sequence comes from Trachythela sp. YZ-2020, assembly GCA_016169945.1. Classification (NCBI taxonomy): domain Eukaryota; kingdom Metazoa; phylum Cnidaria; class Anthozoa; order Malacalcyonacea; family Clavulariidae; genus Trachythela; species Trachythela sp. YZ-2020. The sequence continues at coordinate 332,842 of JADLSH010000344.1, read as the reverse complement.
AGAAATTGTAAATTAAAACAACTACTAAGGGACCGGTCATTATTTATGGCTGGGGTGGGGGCCGAAGAGAAAATGGTGGGGTAACTAAAAAATTAGGCAGGTCTGGGGTGGGGTAAAATAAAAAATGAGAAGGAGAAAGGTGGGGTAAAGAAAATTAACAATATTAATCTTTTAATCATTAACATATCAAATCAAACATGAAATGTTATCATCAGTCTATGTCATCATCCGTCAAAATGTCAATAATACCATCCTCATCGCTACCATTGGCAGCTTCACCACTATCTCGGACACTCAAAATTTTCTTCTTTCGCTTAGTTTAATTTAATAACGGAAAATCGAATTTTTAATATTGGTTGTTATGAAAAGGTTGATGATTTGGTGGGGTAATTTATTTTTTAACCTTCTATAAAATATGGGGTAAAATAATTTTTTGGTACAAAAAAGGTGGGGTGGGAAAATTTTTTGGCTTTAAAACATTTTCTCTTCAGCCCCCACCCCTGCCATAAATAATGACCGGTCCCTAATGATGCTATAAAATTGATGCCACATTTACTGAACTTCAAACATCGTTCTCCTTGCCTTTGGTGTACCATGAAAATTTCTCTATTTTAGCTCTATTTTATATAGATTATGCACTAAACATACTTTGTAAGTTTCAGTTTACCGATTGAAAAACGTATCAAAAATGAAATTTTCGGAAATGCAGTCATAAACTGAAGAGTGGCATTATACTTATTATAGTTTTGAGCGCGTGTTAAGGTACGTTCACACACAGCGATTTGTCGGGCCGATTTTAGGTTTTGCTGAATGTTAATGACGAATATTTTCAGTTGATGATGTCACCAGATGACGTTTGCCACGTATTTTTCAAATATCATTAACGTGCATCTGAAATCGGCCCGACAAATCGCAACGTGTGAACGTACCTTTACGTAATGTACAAAAACGTCACCTCTTAATCAATTCATTACCACTTTATTCTGTTCTGAGGGTTGATCAGTTCATTCTCAGGAGAAATAATTGATCAACTTCCTCTGTTCACTTTCTGTGCGTCAATCGTTCAGTGAAAGTGAAACGAAAACAAAGACCACATGCAGAGGAAGTTGATCGATGTTTGAAACAAAGAAATTGATCAATGTTTGAAACAAATAAATTGATCAATGTTTGAAACAAAGAAATATATTGATCAATGTTTGAAACAAAGAAATTGATCAATGTTTGAAACAAAGAAATTGATCAATGTTTGAAATAAAGAAATTGATCAATGTTGAAACAAAGAAATTGATCAATGTTTGAAACAAAGAAATTGATCAATGTTTGAAACAAAGAAATTGATCAATGTTTGAAACAAAGAAATTGATCAATGTTTGAAATAAAGAAATTGATCAATGTTTGAAACAAAGAAATTGATCAATGTTTGAAACAAAGAAATTGATCAATGTTTGAAATAAAGAAATTGATCAATGTTTGAAACAAAGAAATTGATCAATGTTTGAAATAAAGAAATTGATCAATGTTTGAAACAAAGAAATTGATCAAAGTTTGAAATAAAGAAATTGATCAATGTTTGAAACAAATAAATTGATCAATGTATGAAACAAAGAAATTGATCAATGTTTGAAACAAAGAAATTGATCAATGTTTGAAATAAAGAAATTGATCAATGTTTGAAATAAAGAAATTGATCAATGTTTGAAATAAAGAAATTGATCAATGTTTGAAATAAAGAAATTGATCAATGTTTGAAATAAAGAAATTGATCAATGTTTGAAATAAAGAAATTGATCAATGTTTGAAATAAAGAAATTGATCAATGTTTGAAATAAAGAAATTGATCAATGTTTGAAATAAAGAAATTGATCAATGTATGAAACAAAGAAATTGATCAATGTTTGAAACAAAGAAATTGATCAATGTTTGAAATAAAGAAATTGATCAATGTTTGAAATAAAGAAATTGATCAATGTTTGAAATAAAGAAATTGATCAATGTTTGAAATAAAGAAATTGATCAATGTTTGAAACAAAGAAATTGATCAATGTTTGAAACAAAGAAATTGATCAATGTTTGAAACAAAGAAATTGATCAATGTTTGAAACGAAGAAATTGATCAATGTTTGAAACAAAGAAATTGATCAATGTTTGAAATAAAGAAATTGATCAATGTTTGAAATAAAGAAATTGATCAATGTTTGAAATAAAGAAATTGATCAATGTTTGAAACAAAGAAATTGATCAATGTTTGAAACAAAGAAATTGATCAATGTTTGAAACAAAGAAATTGATCAATGTTTGAAACGAAGAAATTGATCAATGTTTGAAACAAAGAAATTGATCAATGTTTGAAATAAAGAAATTGATCAATGTTTGAAATAAAGAAATTGATCAATGTTTGAAATAAAGAAATTGATCAATGTTTGAAATAAAGAAATTGATCAATGTTTGAAATAAAGAAATTGATCAATGTTTGAAATAAAGAAATTGATCAATGTTTGAAATAAAGAAATTGATCAATGTTTGAAATAAAGAAATTGATCAATGTTTGAAATAAAGAAATTGATCAATGTTTGAAATAAAGAAATTGATCAATGTTTGAAATAAAGAAATTGATCAATGTTTGAAATAAAGAAATTGATCAATGTTTGAAATAAAGAAATTGATCAATGTTTGAAATAAAGAAATTGATCAATGTTTGAAACGAAGAAATTGATCAATGTTTGAAACAAAGAAATTGATCAATGTTTGAAACAAAGAAATTTTCAGGTTTAGCCGATAATAGAAAACCTAATCGCCTAACTTGTTCATGTCCGTTGCCACCAAATTCGGATTGCTCAAATGCCTAGTTACCACTATATTCTGATAAAGTAAGCATAAAATTGAACAAGGGCGACCAAGCATAATTTGAATGAAATAATTGAGTACGTGAAATTAGACCTTACAAGTTTTTTTACTACGACCGGAAATTGCACAGAAACTGCCATGTCGCTGAACACTCATTACAGGTAAATAATTTTCGCGCGCTTTTTGTTTTGCTTTACTTTGACGTATTTATAACAAAATATTAACTCAAATTGTGAGTTTAAAGTGTTCTTAATAACGCATGAGTCACAACGTACTGTCACCTAGTATTGTTTTTGGCCATTTAGCCTTTTCTTTACTTTAAATTTCCACAAATAGATCCGAAACTTTGGCGACTATATCTTGAAATAGTTCAGCATTTCTTCTCATTAATATTCAGTACACGTCAACGTGTACACTACGCATGTTCAGTTAAGATGAGGTGTCAATTTGTAGCCCCAATTTCCGATCGTGATACGGACTTCAGGAATGCGTAGTGCAGTGTGGGATACTTGTGGAAAGAATTTTGGTCAGTTATTCATTCATAGAAAATTATGTGACGTAAGCACTTCTAAGATGTATTAGATGGGCATACCCAGAGGGGCATACCCTTGATCGGGGGTTTCCTGTTTCAGTGGTAGCCTGCAGGGCGGCAACGGGAATAAAGTTTTGCCGATCAGTATACATCGGTGCATCAACGTTTCCATTATTGCAAGCGGTTTCAAGCGGTTTCAATTATTTTTCTCCCATACACCTTTTCTGCATCCGGAGGTTTGAGTAAAATGCCATTGCAGGCACACATGAATGAACAAATAGCTCAACGCATAATTTGAACAGGGGCGCACATTCCAAAAAAGTTTTGGGGGGTGTCCATTGTTCAGGGACCGACTTTTTATATTTGTTTGACCACATCAAAACATGTATTACGAGTTAATGTAAAAATATGTGTAGTGCCAGGGGTGTAGAAGGATTGTTAAAAAATAGGGGGCCGACCATCAACGAGGCGCCACCGTGGTTGGCGCCGACGGGAAAATTTTGAAAAACTTGAGTCTGTAGATCGTCGGAAATGGCATTTTCAGAGTCTTCTCTACCTCTTTCGTTATAGGCCCTTTCATTAATACATATAAGATTTCAAACACTCTAGTTTCGAATTCAAATATTTCGCTGCAATTTTCTTTAAATTGCAGTTATTTAAAGAAAACGCCCCCCAAAACGTAACCTTCAACATCATAAAAACCCAATTAGAAACTGCATTTTTACAACAGAGTTTACTTAATTTTACTCGAGAATACTGACGTGGAGATAGTACGCACGATGCGGCAGAGCAAAAGTTAGAAGGTTTTGCGCAGTCGTGTATGGCTACGTCATCTTACATTTGAGTACATTGCTTTAAGAGGAAAATATATCTTTGGGTTTTGCAATGTTGATTTCTTATCGTTTATTATACGTTTTTTTGACAGGATGTTTCGGACCAACTCGGACCGAATTAGTAGTGTAATTTGGGACCGACTTTTTTGAAAAATTCACAAATTATGGGGGGGTGTCACACCCCCCCCCCCCCACCCCCCTAATGTGCACCCCTGAATTTGAATGCGCAGTTGACACAACGACACATAATCACAGGGACCGCGGAGCATTTTTGGATGGGGCGGGTGTGGGGGGGGGGGACTAAACATCTCAGAGGGCCACAGATAGACAAATTAAATTTTGCATATTGTAAAGTTTCACTTTTTTCTTACATTTGCATGACTAAACAGTATAATATACTTTGTTACAATAAATAGATGTGCATTTTACATTATCATGAATATATCACTAAAACGTGTATATAGTTTATATATATGTTCTAAATACTGTATACATATATGACTGAAAATGTGGGGAATGTATATAAATACCGCAAGGATACAATGAATATGTCAAGATATATTATGGAATATCACTCGGAGTAGAAAGCATAGTCATTCTCAAGATGATAGTTTGACATTAGTTAAACAGAGATGGTTTGGACATTAAAAAATCCCTGCAATTTTTCTCGGGATTCTGGGATTTTTTTGGCCAAATTTTCAGGGATTTTGGGATTTTTTCAAGATTTTTTCGAAATATTTTCCCGTTTTTTTGCCGAACCTTTCCCGCAAATTTTTGCGACGTATAATCTATCGAATTTTTTTTTACAACGAAGTAAATCAACGCGCTCAGGTCGAGAACAAGGCACATTAGTAAAATTACATAAGTGATTATTGAAATGATTCTCAAATCTCAATGCTGATTGGTTGCGCTACCTCGGATTAATACGCGATATTTTTGAAATGTGGATTTTTTATTTTTTTCCAAATAATCACCTATGTAATTTTACTAAAACAATTATTCGCCTATAACACTATACAACTATAGTATATAAATATACAAATTCCGCGTTTATATTTCGTGTTCATAATTACATGTATCTCAAGTCATTCGGGTTCTTTCAATGTACAGTATAGGCATTGCCCGTGTAGGTGAAGAACCACAGCCTTTTTTGCTAGCAACTGTTTTTCCAAACATTTTGTTTCACCAGTGCGATTATTGTCTCGCATAAATGGTTTTCTTTGCTTCAACCTTCAAGGCTTCATGTCTGGACATGCCACAGCCAGTATTTGTTGTAATTACAGGCAAAAGTTTCCGATAAATGTTCCTGGTAATTTGCCTCTTTCGGGAAACATGGCTAGGAAACAATTTTCCTCAACCGGCAACCTTTTTCTAGTTTGCCCTGCGGCTAACTATATCTACACTACAGTGTAGCTAGTCGTGGTCGTCCTGGTGACCTCATTATCTCCTCTTGAATGACAGTTTGGAGTGCATTTGATATGGTAAAAACGCAGTCATTTTTACACAACCTTGTCTTTTCTATGCCAAAGTTGAATCCCAAAATTCTGTAATGTACTGATTTCACAATATCCGCACTATCTCGCCTGGGAAACGTTTTTTGACAATACTCTACTTTGGATCCCTCAGAAGGAATTCCCGAGCGAACTTCGTCATACGTCGGTAAAACTTCGTCGATTGCCGGCGATATCGGAGTATTATCCCCTGTGGTCTGTTTCCCCGATGGGGTATTTGGTCCTTGATCCTCAGATGGCAGAACTGCATTTAGTAATTGGTTCCAGGATCTTTTCGTACGCTCGTTGTGAATAGGAGATGTCGGGATTTGAATTTTTACATCACCATATCCGATGTGGGTTGATGAAGCCAGTGGATATAGTTCTGGAGCTTTCATTACTGCAAAAAATATAATAGCCGTGAGTTTAGTTGTTGGCGACATGTATATAAATTTCTCCAGCAAGAATATACCATAAAGCGTACAGGCATAGAGGACTTGAAAACCGACTAAACTACCAAAGATGTAAGATTGTAACAAAACAATCCATCAAGCAATTGCCAGATTTATACTACACACGTAAAAATCTCGCATCTTGTAGCAAGCTTTGTCAAAAAGTTGTAGCAATATTGTCATTTTATCAAGTTGCCCTGCAAGTTGTTAACAAGTTGTTGAATTGCAGGACGATAACAAGATTCTGAACGAATTTGCATGGGCAGAGAAAAGTTCGTTTGATAGTTCGTTTTCTAATTCGTCTGTATATATGACACGATATCTGCGTAGTTCGTGTGTAGCTATATACGTCATTAGACGAACAATCGGAAAAATATATCAGACATGATTTGTTTCCAAAAAGTCCAAAACCATTGCCAGTAATCCGTATAAACTGGCATTGCTATCAATGAATCAACGTCACTTGGATGACGTCGTCAATCACTTCAATATGCCAATTGGCAATAGCGATGTAACTTTACAATATACCTGACAGTCAACCGACTGTAACAAGTAACAAATATAGGACACTATATTCCTCATATTTACTATTATCATATAACCACTATATACAGCTATTTCAATTAAGCCGGGTTGTCACAGGCAATAGTCAAATGTACAATCCAAGCGCGAACAGCGAGATGGGTATATATATTGCCCATCTTCTTATCAATGAAGTAGCATATGACTGACTATAGCTCTTTTTTGTTTTGGCAATTCCCAGAGGTATACATGCATATTTTTCTGACCCTGGCCAAGTGGGTTCAGTAGCTACATTTACCGGAAAATTTACAAAATTTACAAATTAGCGACAAACGGTTGAAGTTTGTAAGTAATAAGTTGCTTCTTTCACTTCCAATCCTATTATTTCTGTCGAGAAAATATAGTTCTCCATCTTAAGTCTTGTCTGAAAGCCTATGCATAAGGTATTCTTTGATATATCAAGCGATTGATATTAAAGAGCTGTATTCCTTGTAAATATATGCAAATATGACGAATGCTGATCACTTGCTTATCCCACAAGACGATTTATTTAATTTTAGCCGATAAAAGATCTCATTCCCATCATACTCTTCGCGCTTGGATTGTACATTTGACTATTGCTTGTGACAACCTTAATTGAAATAGCTGTATACGTGCAAATACACCCTTTCGATAATTACGTCACAAATCTCTCCTTGGCCCGGGAGCCTCATTCTCATGAATCGTGAGCGAATTGCATTTCTTCTTGATTCATGAAAGCGAGGCTCCCAGGCCAAGGGAGTATTCGTGACGTAATTATCGAAAGGGTGTATTGCTTAACAACAAACAAACAAACAAACAAACAAATATCTCAACTAACTGAACTAAAAAGGCAGAATGTGTTCAATATTTTGCGAAAACATATTTAAACCAGAGACTTTCAAACGTGCTTACCTTGTCTATAAGGCGGTGGTCCCATATTTAGAATTTGGTCATTTGGATAATCCAAAGCAATTTCTTCAATCTGACTTGCTTCGACGCGAGTGCTCCGACTTATTGCAGAATTCTCTGCTGTGGTTTGCTTTTTAATCCTCAGTTGAAGTAAAACAAGGAGAATAAGAGCGGCTGCCACAGCAATCACCGCCACCACGATAATGAAGATTTCCATTTGAGCTAATCTGAATATGTCTTCTGATCTGGCTAGAAAGAGAAGATAGAGATATTAAAGGATATGGCAATAAAAATTTTGTTTATCTCATGAAAGAACTTTTAAAATTATATATAAGTTGACTTAAAACAATGAGCTGTTATTTTTGGTCTCATTAACGGTGGTTTTATGACCATTGGCTTTCTGGATAAAATACTTATTTCTGTCAAAATATCTCAAGAACTAAGAATGATACGAAAAATCGGTAAGGGAGATTTATATATAATTTTAAAAGTTCTTTCAAATGAGACAAACTAAATTTTTATTGCCATCCCTTTAACCCTTTGGTTTTACTGTCTGTACAGGTCTTCCATAATTATGACCTATGGCTGTGAAGACTTAAATGTGAAAGTCCACTGTAGGTGGTATATGGTAGGTGGATTTCAGTTCGTGTGTTAGATGGTGCTACACATGGTGGTCACCTTCAAATGTATTGACACTACTGATTGACACTTACGAAAGCAAAATTAATGCATTTGCCACCAAACATAAGGTCAATAGACAATACAGACAGTGAGCAAATTGGTCACTTTGAACTATTTTTCTTTTTATCGTTGGTGACCATGTGTTGCACTAAGCTGTCGTGCATTTATGTTGCAATTAACCTGAAAAGATTAAAACAGCCTGATATTATGCCTGATTTCCATGCATTTAGCCGTAACTGTCGTGAACATATCAAGGTGACCGATGTAATAGAGTGTCTTTACAGTCAGCAAAAACAGATCCAGACTATTTCACATCGTCGAATATGACTTGGTCATGACAGTTGCGGCCAAATGGAAACCAGGCAATTAAAGGTGGGTTTCATAGTCACTAACCATCAAAAGATGGTCAACGAAGGACATTGAAGTCGCTCGAACTGACATCGAAGTGATTAAAGTTAATTTCAGGTAATCAAACTCACCTTAATTTGTCAAAAGTTACAATAAGCCCAGTTACCACTTTATAGCCGTGATCTATTTAAATCTATACAGACTAGTATCGCGAATGTCTTTTTATATGATCTTAAATGACTTGATAAACAAACTGTACTATACACAATGATAACATTGAGACAATATCTTGGCAGGGTATAAGGACAATGCCAGGAAATGCACGAGACATAATTCAACGCTGGTTCAATATACCAGAAACTGAAACTTAGTTGGCTAGCAACCAATCATGACACATCATGTATACACCTAAATATGACTCTTATCTCTAATTATATTTCCGCAAAATGAAAATAGAGGTATCCTTAGTGCCATAGCAACTCACAAAATGAAAGTTTGAATAACTACAACGAGATCAAAGGTTAAACAAGAAAATTCAAGGTTTCTATGACTATTTTATCTCACACGATCCGATTTGTCGGATACGATTCTCCTCTTGACGCATGTGATTTACTAGATTTGCTGACAAGAGTAAGGCTATTGGCTCATATCTGGCGAAAGTGCAGTTGTTGCTTGTATTGTATAAAATCACATACGTCCGGAGGAGAATCGCCTTGCGTGATAATGTATGGAAATTACTCCAACTAACAATTAAAAAGAATCATCAAACTCTCCTGACAAAGGACATTCGCCTAATATTTAGCGTTTGACAATTACACAAATTGGCCTTAATATAGTTTTTGATTAGTTAGAATCTCATATATAATCATAAAATAGTCGTAGTAAAATGGCATCATAATATTGCAAGACTGCATTTAAAATTACGGGTTCTTTTAGGTATCTTCAGTCACTATACTAATTGCACAGTAAAGCCTTGTCAGATGCGCCTTGCGTGATAATGGTATGGGAATTACTCCAACTGACAAATAAAAAGACAAAGGGCATTCGCCTAATATTTAGCCTTTGACAATTACACAAATCCCTAATATAGTTTTTAATTAGTTAGAACCACATATATTTGCATAGACAGCCGAGAATAATTTTTGGTAATTGTCTCTGACTGTGAATTGAAAGCCCCTATTATGAAGTTGCGCGGCCTCTCGCATGACATTGTGTACATAAACAATACCTCGATATTGTACGCTTATTTTACAGGAAGGGGAGCTCACGGATGTTATAATAATAACTACCATTAATAACTCCCATTTATGGATTAGCAATAAGGATTACTTTTTTGCAAACATGGCAAACGGATCCCCTTGTTTCTCCTATTACTTTTAAAACTTAGAGCCTGCTTATATGGAGACGCCGTACTTGGTAAACCGAGGGGGCAAAACCAATGGTGGGAGAAAGAAGTGATATATTTATAAGGATCCGAGTAAGGCTTCGTTCACGCCGGACAGAATGAACTCAGAACCGTACTCAAATATATTCACGCCAAGATGATTTCGAGAACAGCTACTGTAACCACAGCCTAGACCTCGGCGTTTAAGACCCGGTTAAACGAGGATGAGATCGTATAAACTATAACTCTCGCTCGCGTTTGGCCGCCAACTCCCGTGCACGGTGCACTCTAGATCTCATCAACTTTGAGCTGGTTCAAATTGTGACGGTCCGCGCGGTAATATCCAGTCAACTCTCATGCAACTCTTGTCAGAGTTGACCGGGGCATGAGAGACCCTCGTTGACCATGCGCTTGTAGATGTTAGCTCGCACGCTACATCATGTAATTCGCATCATAGTGGATCGACATGTCTATAACTCTGCATTTGCCGCAGAGTGCACACACACTTGGCGCCAAATTGGCAACAAATATGGTGCCGGAAAGTATAAGGATAAAATGTTTTGCCAACAGACAAATTCAAGAAATATAACTATAAAGAAAAACATTCTCCGAATAGCTCGAAACTTCTTGTAAACTCAAGATGTGAGTTGTTCAAAAACAACTTTATTAAGTGTTTTTGATGAATGTAAACTTCTTTCTCAATGCGCGGGTAATCCTGTAAGTTCTAAAATTAGAACGTTTGTCATTTATCACTATAGGGAGTCTTTGATTATATCTTGATAAACTTACACTAGAAAAACGCCAAGAAACTCAGGAAAGCTTCCTTAATATCTTCAAGTTGTCAGTCCAGTATAACAGCAATTCTAGTCTTTTCATTTAATAGCGCGCTGCCACTTGACCACTGTCCACTGAGTTAACCTGCTACTGTATGTAGTCTAAGTCGAGGGTAGTTATGCATGGATTCGAAGACCGCGTTATAAAACAACCTCCGGTTAAAGGGTCTTTGACATTGGGATCGGACTTTGACTTTCATTACACAAATTATCATTAAAAAAAGCTAAATATAAAGGTTTTTCTTCTTTGTTTCCATGATCATGGCTGTTTATATGGCTGTTTATGGCTGTATATACACATATACAATATACAATAATCAATATACATGCACTTGTAGTTTGATATTTTACATATGATTTGGCCGAAAGACTGAAAGCTAGCTCTTTATCACTGAGTTAATTTAAGTCATTAGAAATAACTGTTGCTTGTTGAATGTCGGTGTACATTGTGCCCAGCCAAATTTCACTTATTGTTGGCGTGTTTTATAAAGGTTCAGATGAAAACTACAAGTAAAAAACAAGCCTGTATAGCAAGCTTTACCGCGTTTTTTATTTGATAATGCTTATACGATCCGCTGTAAACCCGGACCTTCATCAGTGCAAATATTCATTATATTCATATATTTAAGTATTCTTTAAATATTTAAGTATTATATAATACAAACAGCCAACCTTGTTGAACTATAGACATATATAGTCAGAAAAGTATCTCATAAAACACCCACAAAAACATTAACCTCACAAATTGTACTCGAGAATACTAAAATAGTAACTTACCGACGATGTGACAGAAAGATTGATTCTAGTTCGTTTCTCTGGCCTTGCGTTCCCCAGTTACATTTCTTTTATATACTGAACTTATAAACATGTAAAAAATAACCAGTATTCCAGTTTAGGTTAGAAATAGATGCAGGAATTAATACTTGAAAAGTTTACTGTCTTTTTGCGCTTGTTTAAGTGAAATATTTCAAAAGCTCGTCCTGCCACGTCCTTATTCACTGTAACTTTGGGCTTTTGCGTGACACCAGCTTGAAATAATCTCTTGCTAATGACACATAATTGGCATTAATTACAACAATTCTACATTGCTGTACAGGTTACAGCGAATAAATGATAGTTGCCTTGATACAATAACTAATTACATGCCATATGTGTTAGTAAGGAATTTTAAAAATAATTTTGACGTGCATGTAATCTTGTGTTGGCGTCTGAAAATTTTTACAAGAATCAGTGGGAAAAAATCGTAAAAGCTATCGGGCAAATTAGTTTTTTCGAAATGAAACAGTCACTGTCCAAAGAAAGATAATCTTTCAGTTTTGAGCCGCGTACGTAGTCCGTAGGTTGGTAAGAGACGATGGGCTGTATATATATGGAGTTGTCGGCCATATTCTAGTCCAATATCACAAGCTTTTAAACGGAAAATCGCTACCCATGCATTGCTTTTAAAATCACACGATTCTTGTAAATAGTATAATCATTGTATATTTTATATTTGCATAACTAATTCTTTCTTTTACTTGTAATTATTACCTCCGCAGGACGTTATTTTTTCATCTGCATGGGTCAGTGTATGCATGTGTGTGTGTTTGTCTGTGAGCAGGATTACAAAGGGAAACTGTATATTCGTGTGCGAAACATTTATTTATTTATTCATTTATCACACACATAAGAGATATACATTTACATAGAATTATAACAATAACAATAACTAGAAACGTTGTGACAGGAGAAGAAAACAGAAACTAAATTCCAATTGATATTCGACCCCTTAACAATTAATGGATATACGAGAACTAAGAAGACAAACGTGCACGAACATAACACAGAGTACAACTTAACATATAGGATACTACTGTACAACAATTTTAGAGTATAATTATCTATGGTGGTATGTAGGTAGACAGTTTGACTTTGTAATAAGAGTGTAGATGGTGCTTGAAGATCTGTAGGGAATGGGTGGCTTTGATGTTCGGTGGCAGATTGTTCCAGAGGATGACAGTGCGTGGGAAATAGGAGTGTTGGAAACACTCTTGATTATTTGAGACGATTCTGTTATAATTGTTAGGGTCGAAATTGCGTGTGGAATATATGACGATATTACCAATATCAAAACTGAAGCTTGCGTGGCAGGCGGTATTAATGAGCGGGCACCGCACGAAATGCGGGAATCACAGAAAAACATGCATGCACGCATCTCAGAGAAACATGCACGCTAAAGCTTCGAGATGAATATCTACTAAGCTTATATACTCGTCATATATACAGTGTAGATAATTGTCACAATTCTAAATATTTGTGTATTTTTAAGTTTTAGAATATACACGTGATGTTCTTTATATACAAAACGTTAGTCGTTATACCGTTACGTAATAGCGTGTTTCGTGTACTGGCAGCACGGGTGGCAGATGCGGTTAGCACGGGAAGCACGGGAAGCAGATGCGGTTAGCACGGTTAGCACGGGAAGCACGGGTGGCAGATGCGGTTAGCGCGCTGTCTCTTACCTCTGAGTTAAGCTGGCTATACAGCAGGTCGAGGGCATGGATTTACTCAGGTTGGGTAACGTCAGTGCGCTTGATAAACTCATGTAAGTTGAGATTGGTTGGTTCTCTCCTGTGCTTCGAGGGTTTTTCTCCGGGTACTCCGGTTTTCCTCCCTCGCTAAAAACTAACCCTTAGGCACTAACCACTAACCACTAACTAACCCCCGAACCTTTGTCAATTGGGTTGCAAAACCTGTTAAGGCTTTCCGTCCACCTCAGAGTGGTAAACATATTAAACTAAACTAAACTGGCGTGCACGTATCGTTGAAATAGGCGAAAGTCGTGATGTTTAATTATGAACTTTATGAACTGCTAAATCCAAAATATATTCAGTAATGCCTGAATAATTTCGTTTTATTGAAACAATGACAATGTGTCAATGAGTTATTTATGTGAATTTTTGCCTCATCCCTGGCTATAGTTGCAAAGAGAAACTTTGCACTAAAAATAATGGAAATTGGAAAGGGCAAAAAGACCGTATCATAACTTTGTCTAAAAATATACAATTTCATATTATATATATATATATATATGCATAATATTTATGCATAGCTTTTCTCTATACAGTAATTATAAGGTCTAGTGACTAAAAACCATAGAATTTATTGCTACAGTAAAGCCCCGCATAAAAGGACCAGTGGGTTAAGAACCACCAGCCTGAAATTTGGGCAATTAAGCACCCAAAATACAAGAACCACTTCAGGCTGACAAATGAAACTAGTTCTTAAAAAACCTTAATTAAACTTTTAGCTGAATTAGTAAGCAGGTACTAGGAAGAAAACAAAATACTGTAATCTTGCTAGCTGGAATTTTGTCTTTCAACCACATCATGCATGCATTTATTTTATCAAAACCGCAATCAATTCACAACATAATTCAACTTGCATAACTATATATATAAACCAGGAACAATTGTTTTTGACTGGAAATAAGAACCAGTTAAGAACCACTTCAGCCTGATTTCTTTCTAAGTACCTGTTATATAAGAACCACTTCAGCCTGAAGTCAAAATTCACTGGTTCTTTTATGTGGGGCTTTACTGTATACCTGAAAGTTCAAAAGGACTAAAGGCGACGGTCGTCGGTCGCGAATACATCAAGGTGCATGTATAGCGATGTGATAGAGTGGTGATATATCTCTACAATCAGAAAGGACTGATTTCGGCATACAGCGTAGTGAGCGCACACACACAAAAAGGGTAGATCCAGACTATTTCACATCGTCGAACACGACTTGGTCACGACAGTTACGACCAAATGAAAACCAGGCTTAATATAGACTTTAACGTACCTGAATGTCAGGCCTATATTTCCACCGCCTTACGATAAGAGGGACTAAAACCGTGAGTGGGGAATCTAGCGGGGTAGAGGCCTGGCGGAGTAGAGGCCGGGCAGGTGATAAGGCGAGAAAAATAGCTATTGTTGATGACTCCATGGTATTCAGTAAGTAAACAAGTGGAGCTGTGCTAATCATCCTTATTTGCAGCTAATAGCTGAGCTGAATTACGGACGCAACACGACTTGATTGAGTCGAAGGCTTATATATTAGAGGCGCCTCTGCCTGCCACCTTATAACTCACGTCTGAGGTGGGAAAACCGGAGTACCCGAAGAAAACCCACGACTTTCGGTAGGCTATTGACTGACTCTTTTCACACAAGTGTCATGAGTCCCCAGCGAGAACCCACGATCTCAGAGGGTGAAAGGCGCTTGCTCTACCGACTGCGCCACCGAAGCCCCCCTACAAACACAATGCACCATGCACAAGCGCATACCTATAGTTACATAGCAGTTTTATTCAGGTTAATTAAATTAACTGTATATACCATCTTAAGTACCTTATAGTTATAGCTGTCTATGTTCTGAATCCAGTAAAGTCCTTTTTTGCAACAAGCTAACTGTGATGTTCATTATATTTTCTGAAGTACAGACTTTAGTTTTGAAATTAACATGCACATAATGAAATACTTTACAGACTGAAGTTCACCCGTCAGACGTCTCCCATTATCGCGCGCGGCAATGATGTTTCACATGATTCATTGTTCGGAACCACGTGAACACTGGTGGGTGACAATGGTGTCATGCAGGGAGTCTTTTCATGTTATAATCCCTGGCTATACCGATTTCTATATGAATTTTATAGTTTAAAAATCTAGTGCTACGTGTAGTTCATGGGTTTTCATTGAATAGAGTTATCAGTTTTATTGATCAATAACTATTTGAATAATAATTGACTAATTATCTCACAGACCCAAACAATCCAGTATTAAATCAAAATGAAAGGGTGCACCCGAAACTTAAAGGCTTTAAAATTGGACATTTAAATATTGCCAGCTTAGTTAAACATAAAGAAGAATTATTGTTTCTTCTTGCTAAATTAAACAATCGTTCGATATAATGTGCATCAATGAAAAAGTTATACAAAATCATGCATGATATTTTTCTGATAATTTGTTTGATGCCGTAATTATAAATGGATCATCTTTTGCCCTGGGATTTCTTAATATTCAACTCCTTCTAAAGGCGTATAATCCGACTAGTACCAATCATATCCGCGAGTATGTACCTGACCGCGATGCGTGGGTAACGACAAAATTGGTAAACTTATTATGTAATCACACCAAAACTAAAACTATTATACAGAGACTTTTGCTTATACGTAATTAATATTGAAACACCGCAAGTTTTGTGGTATAATTCCGCTGACTGCTTTTTCTGCAGTTCTATTTTGTGCAGAAGCTTACTTTTACCCATGGTGCATCACGGTCATCATAGTCACCCAGTGAAAGGCGCGTACTTTTTGGTTTTCACTTGTTTCCATCTACCAAACTGACGCTACGCAATTTTCCCGATTTTCAAATTCGTTTTACTTGATTTTTCTCCATAAATTTGGTTAGGTTTAAGTTTAGGGTTGGGGTTAGGGCAGGATTTAGGGTTAGGGTCAGTTACAAGGCTATTTTACATTTCTTCAAACTTGAAAAAATGACGTAACGTCAGTATGGAAGATGGAAACAAGTGGCGAGCGTACTTTTGACTGTGTCTGTGACTTAAACAATCTCGAGTGGCCCTGGGTAGGAGGTTGTGACCTAGTAAAACATGTATAGAAAATCAACCGTAACCTAAAAGTGGGGAGTTATAATCATGCATTGCTTGCCTAAAGAACAGGAAGGACTGCATGTGTGCAGGTCGTGCAATGTAAAACTCGTGGAACTGAAAGGCAATGCGTCTGACACTTAAGGATTTTGAACTGTCTGTGAGTTTATAGATAAATCTTTGAAATCGGTGAAAAAAAGGATGGGAGGAGTATATTTTCTGACCATCAGAATTCTATCAAAATCGTCCCCCAAAGTCAGGAAATGTTTTGAAATGTCTAAATTATTACATTAATTTAGTGTTTCGTACTTTGTGGAGTGAGCGATATTGACATATCAGACGTATCAACTTTGCCAAAAAAATTTGGCCTTTGAACGGAATGTTTCATTTGCTGTATTATAATTTATATATACAACAGATCTAGAGTCCCTTCCCCGAGCCTGCGATCCTTTTGGCTAACAGCCTATTTGCTTCCCAAAGGATCGCAGACTCGGGGAACGAGATTACCTTCAAAGTTGTTCACATCACATGACCTGTCAGAAAGCGAAAAGGTCCTGAGAACGAGGTTGGACCTTGACAGTAATCCGCAATGATTCATGTCTAAGTCACATAAAGCTTATATTTATATATACCTAAATTTACTCTATTGTTCATTATTGCTTGCCCTTGGCCCATCCGTAATGGTAATCCCTATGATTTGCATGATATTGTCTGGCTTATTCCGTTGTACAACACTGGAAAACATACCCTCACAGGGACCGCGCAGCAGTGGTGGCGCCAATAATTTGTCATACAAATTGTGATTTCTAGTAGAATACACATAAGTTAAACATACTATAATTTTCACAACCATAAAGAAGTTAAACTAAAGAAAACATTATTATATATACGCCAGCTTAGCTAACTATAAAGGGCTTTTGTAATTTGTTAACGATCAGATGTTACTTGTTCGATATCTGGATCAGACGGCTAGATAAGCTACAAACCGCGGATGCATATTTTCCGAACGTAATCTAGATAGGATGATAAACGGGTTTAAAAGAAGAAGTCATTTCATGATCATTTCATGATTCGTTGCGTAGGTACGATCGGTAGATTTGGTAGTCAGCTGCTTTTTGTTCGACCAAATATTTGCAAAGAAGTCTTGTGACAATGCTCTTAAATCTTCCCCCAAAGTGCACGAAATGGAATTTTAGAGATTGTAGATATCAAAATTTTCTGGGGAAGCATGCCACCATACCCCCCTAAAGGTCTCATAGACTCATACCTTCAACATTCTGTTCTAGTGCAACTGTACCCTCGGAGATTTTTAGCCCCCCCCCCCCCAATGTAAAAAATGCTCCGCGGTCCCTGCCTTATTGAGATCCAGTCAGCCTTACACTCGGTGCTTACACTACGGTATCCGCTCCAACGTCTTTCATCAAAAGATCAGTGATTAAAAACTAATTATAAATTACCACATTTTTTTGAATTCTCATTTAATCACGTTCGCTGAAGTTACAGTACTAAGAATACATTTTATATAATCTTTTGATGTTTTCTGATAAGAAACACACCAACATGGTGAATTGAAAGACATAGTCAGTACAGAGATTTAAAAATGTAAACCTTTTACACAATTACACGCTATATGATTTAACATCCGCTCGCTGCGAAACAACGAGGGAATAATATATGTGCGTTGCAATGAGTAATCGGGCAGCATTTTTATGCGTGGTGATCATCACTAGTGACCATTTATAGATATTTGTTGAAAGCAGATTTTGTTGCAAGTTGTAGCAATTTTGTTGATTGTATTGTTTCATCTTTCGGTACCTTAATTGGGCCCTAAGAGATGACATATCTTATACTAACACTATCATCCATTGTTCGGCGACTGTGTTTCTATAAGATTATGCTACGCCGTTGCTTCGTATTCGGCCATGTTTCACTCTGGCGTTAGTCGAGTATATAAACTTATAAAAGACATGGTTACTAGTTTTGATAATATACCTATTTTACTATAAGTAATCGGAAATTGGTAGTTTCGCTATCATTAAGTCTGGATTCAACTGTCGAATTCCTCTATAGGCCTATATTCGAAGTGTGTGTAACATTGTATTTTTGCCCAAACTCAAGATGAGTGAATATGTATATATATGACAATATAGTTACCAATATCAAAGGTCTAAAATATCATTCTATGTGAAGCAATATATCCATGCAATCCGAACGTGACTTCGCAAACGCATGAAGTCACCACTCATTAAGGTACAACAATAAATTGTGACATCAGAATATTTAAACTTTTGCTAAGTACTGGACTCTACAGTAGAGCAGACTACGTCAAATCATAGCTAGGTCAAATGTACTGTCACTGTATAAGTAACAATTTCACATCGAGTAATCACAAGTTCGTTACATACTATATAGTATATACAATACTGAATTAAAGCTTTTGAGTGTAAACTTACCCGTGGGTGGTGTTTCCTTACGACCATTAAATCTCATCACAGTGAAATTTCCTAATCGGCTCATTGTGATCCAGTGAAAAAGCTTCTCTCACAACTCCGAAGTACAATTTTTAAAACCGGCAAACCACTGACTCACGCAATCCAGTGAAAAAGCTTCTCTCGCAACTCCGAAGTACAAATTTTAAAACCGGCAAACCACTGACTCACGCAATCGTTCGCTATCCACTCCGGTCTAATACTATATAGCTCGCCCCCAACCCCGGCAAGCTTCTATACACAAAAGGAAAACAGTCATAATGCATATTTTAATGTGAGAGTGGCTAAACTAACTGGGCTTGTCTTTCCGTCTCATGGCTTATGCAGGATAATGACGCAGGCACGCCTAAGTGTTTCCTTTACTAAGTCTTAAACAGCGGAAGCTGCAGGTAAAAGTGTTAATAGGCTTAGGAAAACAACATAATGTTTTTGTTGATAGCATAACACACAAGTGAGAATGTTTTAAGGCGAGGCGTTGAGCTGCCAATTAGTAAAATAGATGTTTGACAATCACATTGACAGATTGAGTTTTGGAAGTTTCGAATGCCCCCCTCTCTCTCATAAGATCTAAAGCTGATCTGCCCAGCAGGCAAATTTCGTTATTAGACTTTGCGACTCTATGCCGATGCATAATGGCTAATGGCGTAATGCTTAGATTGCTAATGGCGTAATGCTTGGATTGCTTTCTCCTTAAATCCTATTAACGGATTTTAATGTAAGAAATCTTGAACGTGTGGTGCCGGTGTAAGTAGCGTCTAGCCTCCTCCGCAGGCAACTCTGTATTGTTTTGTATTGTATTTAAATAAATCAAAATCTTCTGTTATTCTTTGATCAAAATGTACTTTGGCCGAGTCTTGAGCGAAATGCTTTGGGCCTGGGGAGTAGAACTTCCTCCCCAGGCCCAAAGCACTTCGCTCAAGACTCGGCCAAAGTAAATTTTGATAAATACAATACAAAACAATGCAGAGTTGCCTGCGGAGGAGGCTAGGTAGCGTCTATACGATATATACAATAAGCTTCGGGTCTTTAGAATCAAACTACCTGAAAATTTCAACAATAACTTCGACGTTTCGAGCGAAGGCCCTTCGTCTGGTAGACCCGAAGCGAGGATGAGAGTTAGCAAGCGAGAGTTTACGCGAGAGGTTTATCAACTCTCGTGCCCTGGTCAAACGAGAACAAGAGGTGCATGAGAGTTGACTGGATATATTACCGCGCGTACCGGTCAAACGAGCAAAAACTGAACAAGCTAAAAGTTGATGAGAGTTGATGAGAGTGCATGAGAGTGCATGAGAGTTGATAAGTTGATGCCCCATACCCCATAGCCCTAGCCCCAGTTGCAGCGAAGTCCGTCCCTTCAGTGGTCCAGTACGTACAGGAGAAAATCTATTGAACATAGATCATATTGAACATTTGACTATTGTCTTATTTGTCTGTGACAACCTTAATTGAAATAGCTGTATGGCTCTATCAGTTTTGTCCAAACTGTTCTCTCTATAGTCGTCTAAACGTCCAGAAAGGACCATTTCTTCATATTACTCCACTTTTGCTTCAGGATGAAACCGTTTCATAACGGAGTAATGGCTAAACTAAAGAGGCAAACAGACTAACTGTACTTGTACTGGATTGAGCTATAGCTCTATCAGTTCTAAACTGTTCTGCCTATTGTAGATTTATATTGAAGGTCTAGTAAGGGCAATCCCTTATTGTTCATGTGCTACTAAAGCGGGAAGAAATCTAAACTAAACTTATTTATACTTGATACGTCTACCAGTTCTAAACTGTTCTCCTCACGGGTCCAGGAAAGGCAATCTCTTATTATTGCAGTGTTACGACGTAAGGAAACCGGAGAACCCGGAAAAACATGCGGTTTAATTTGGTAGAGTTTACTTGGAAGCACTTTTCTCACAGGTGGGCTGAAAATGCGCCATGTTATCAGCACGTAGAATCGTGTTTAATTTGATGTTTCCATGACTATACATTATCTATTTGTCGTTGTTATCTTCAGCGTCGACACATTGACGAGACACGAACATGAATTTTGACACTAATGTACCTGGTATTAAGATGATGAACTATATCTGTGTCAAGCTGCGTGCAGGAAATTTAATTTATGATATATTTGTTCTACAGTCTTGATCGGTCATTTGACATGCCTGTGACGGAAGACGAATTTAAATCGGATTTATTTTTTCTCTATACAGACTATAGTAAATGGAATTCACATCGGAAAAGATTTTTTGGATTCTTTATGAACATTTAAGAATTTATACCTGGGATTGGCACGGAAAGAAAACTAAACTGAATAGCGTAATTTCTATTTACTTAACCTCAAGTCAAGATGACTGAAAATATTTTTTACCAAACCATCGAGTATTCATATATCAACCTTGTCCAACCATGTACTATATACAGTAATTTACTCTATTCAAAATTACCTTTCATGCAACAATGGTAATTAACTAGGCTGCTTAATAAACTATATTTTAGCCCTAATGAACCCGTGATACTTGAATAACCATGTGATACTGGTCTACTTGAGTCAGTACATTTTTCATTGTGTTATCAAGAATATTACTAACGCAGACATCTCCCTAAGCGGTCACCCCTCAGTTAAGCACAGGGGCCGCGTCAGAGAGAATCAGGAAAGAAACTGTTTTGTTATCAGTGTGTTTTGTAGCGCTGTGAAGGACAATCTTATTCCACCGCAAAGTAACCTAAAAATGCAGGAGCTATAATTTCAGAGACTCAAAATTCAAGTCGCATTTTCTCTGAGGGAGCATACCCCCGAACCACCCAGGTTGAACAGACAGAACAAAAGTTGTACTTCCTATAACTCAACATACCTTAGGGACCGTTCATTTTTTATCTGGGAGGGGGAGGGGCTGGTGGAATTATGGGGTGGGCCATCCAAAAAAGGATGGCCTTAGAAGGGTGGGCCACGAGAAATAATATTAGCAAAAAAGGGGGGGCACTCATAAAATTATACAATGTCACCTGAAAAATATTATTTAGGGGTGGGCCACTGGAGTATGAAGGGGTGGGCCATGCCAAAGATTTAAGAGGGCTCACTAAATTCCACCAGCCCCCCCCCCCAGATAAAAAATGAACGGCCCTTAATTCCGGCCTTCGTCGCAGGTCCCAATGCTGCAATGAAATACTATTATCCTAACTTAATATATAGGAGTTCAACTGTATTTTTTCGGTGGCAGAACCTTTCTTTGATTTACCTGAAAGTATTATCCCTCAACCAATTTCTCTTCGCTACCCATAGTCAATGATAAATAGTTCCTTCTGTCCAGAAAACAAGTTTTGGGGTGAGAGTGATTTGGGGGCAGCATGCCCTGCCGAGATTCCTGCATGGCTGATGCGGCAAATGTGCGCTGAAGTACGAATTTCGCTTCATTCGCAAGTGAGAAATGTGTCTCCAATTTGACTCTACCAACTGCTCTGCAGGTAGCATTTTACTCTGGAGATAGATGGTTTTCTCTGGTCAACTCTGGAGCAATTTGAAATCGGAATATCGTGAAAATTATGAAATATCGTCAGAAAAACGCAAAAAGGTCAAATTTCACTAGCTACTATTTTGTGATTTCTGATTTCGAAATCATCTGATTTCTAGTTGATTTCTAGTTGATTTCGTGATATCTGAACTGGATTTCTGAGTCGAGTGTATGAGATTTCTGCCGTGACGAACCCCTCGATCTTGTCAGACAATAGAATTACACAGCCGCGCTTTAGAGTTCTGTATTCAAGAAACAATATGCGCAAAATCTATTATACGATTGCCAAGCTAGAAATTAGAATACTTTGTACAGATTTTTACGCTCTTTTAGATGTAGCTGCAGTATGCGTCTTGTAAATTAATATCAACGAATATTCAATTACAGCGCTTAATTGCTAGTCATCGGACTGCTATCGTAAACTCGTGGGGTATCGTATGATCGTGTATTAGATCTCTCCGTGTATTAGACTATAAAAAGCCTCTGCGGATTTCATCCTTATCAGATGGGCTCAAGTACAAATTGAATATCCTATTAAATATAAACATCCTTTTTGCACCCCTTACGGAGTGTTTCCGTTTGTGGTGCCAGGTTTAAACATTCAAACTTCAAATAAATTTTCATACACGAAGTGATGAAATTGTCCGGAGCAAGTTGTCAACGTGATTAATAGATTTTGAAAGATAAGAATTACTTGGTCAAATATCATGAGTGGGCGAACACCTTGTCGTCTGACGTCAGAGGAAGAGAAATATGACGAAAGACGGATGTTTACTAGGAATTACGTCATACCAGTGCGTTAACTGTAAATAGAGAGGTTTAAGCTAAAGGAGGCCCCGCATATAGATTTGGCCCACGAGGACGTCATATGGACGTTTCTCTTTCTTATTGCTGACGTAAGTGTTCTGTTCTTTCTCAAGAATTTCGAATTCGTCAATTAGTATTAAATTGCTTGTCCACTATCAAGTATCAGACATTAAAATATTTTGAAAACATATATATATTTACAACATGATAACCAGTGTTTGTATTAAGTTGTTCCGCTATTTTTAATATATACTCTACCAAGATGATTCCGAAATGTCAAGACTTTTGAAAAAACTATCGATTTTTCCACGATGTTTCACAGACAAACGTCAAAGCCGCCAACCGCCCCTCCCCCCCCCCTCCCCCCCCAACGTCCATATGACGTTTCTCGTGGGCCAAAATCGTGTATGTGTGATGATGCTTCCCTAAGCTAGTCGACGTTAAAACGTTTTTGTCAACACGGTCACGGGACGTCAGAGCCGCTAGCTCTTGCTTGAAATAACCATCCTGCATGCGTGGAGCTTCAACCCGAATTTATTAAGGCTGAATTTATTGAAGCTGCACACCAAATCACGAACAAACGGCATAGATTGCCGTTCCTATTAGAGAGACGCATGCGTGTAGGCGCACCCAGTGATATTCTTTATGTATGGGCAGTTAATGTTACATGCCGTAAAACGTTATGTATTCATTTGAATTTATCCCTGAATAGTATATTTTCGTTCTTAATTTAAATTTGTATCTGTAAATATATTCGGCGGTTGACTGTTGTGTAAAACTACCTGGAAAATACATTAAGAACTTCGACGTTTTGAGCGAAGGCCCTTCGTCTGGAAGTTAGTAGAATGGGGTTCTATAAATATATATCTGGCGCATGCTTAACCTCTCTATTAACATATCTGGGTGCAGGCAGTACGTGGGGTAATAGGGTTATAAACGAGTAAAAATGCCTCTAGGGTCGGTTGCAGAAGGTTAAGTTGGCTGTATAAAACTCCTTATTCGAAAATTAATTGTTATGATCAGCAAATTGATTTACCATTATGATTAAAACTTTAACCGACCAACCGACCAACCGACCAAGGACTACTTTCATGGGGGGCCGCAACTTTCGGCGGGGGGGGGCGCTACTTCGAAATATTTTTAAACATCTCAAATTTGCCGCTACGTTTGTGGGGGCTGTTACTTTCGAGGCGGCCGCTACTTTCGGGATTCTACGGTATCTTGTTGAGAAACACGAAATGTTTTTGTAAAACGCACGTCATGGGAACAAAATTGAGCCGTTTCATAAAATGGCGAAACCGTTGCATTAACCAGCCGTTGCATTGCATCAATCGTAACAAACGGTTGAATTATATGTACGTACCACGTCAAGATGTTTTGACAGGGATGTCATGCACGTGTACACAATTCTACCGACTACCGTTTATCAATATCATGACACCAGCGGTGAACGGCAATAATAATAATAATTAATAATAATAATTTATTCATTTAGATAGAGCGCACATGTTATATAAGATACTCAAAGCGCTTTACATAGTAATAGCTCGAGATACTAAAGCGTAATAAAATTTAAAATGTAAACTAGAATATAGTAGAAATCTATGATAAAAATGTTAAAACCCTATGCAGTCCTAACCTATGAAAAGTTAAAAGCCTTCTTAAAAAGGAATGTTTTCAAATGTTTCTTAAATACTAAAATGTTTTCACAGTTCCTCACATTCAGAGGCAGTGAATTCCACAGTTGTGGAGCAGCATGTGCAAAGGCCCGATCTCCTAATTCCTAAAGTCTTACAGTTTGTTTTCGGGATATGTAACAGACTTTGGTGGTTTGGGAGTAAGCAGTTCAGAAATGTAGATAGGAGCCATGTTGTTAAGAGCCTTGTAAACTAACAAGGCAATTTTGAATTCGACCCGAAATTTTACTGGTAACCAGTGAAGAGATATCAGTAATGGAGTGATGAGAATCTCGGATAATAGTAAATTAATCTGGCCGCCGCGTTAAGAACTCTCTGCAGTCGTCGGACTTGATACTGAGGTTGTAATGTCAACAGATAAGAATTTTCTAATCTGCCGTATTTTACAAAGTCCTCCGAATGCTTTACTACACATCTTGCCAACATGAACAGACATTGACATATGCTTATCGAACCACGATCCCAGATTCCGAACACTATCAACCGACTTTATTTGGACTCCGCCAACGTTCAGGGATCCAATTTCAATTTTCGAAAGTTGTTGAGGTGTACCGATAACAAGAAATTCTGTTTTCGAGTCTTTGAACATTAGTTTGCGAGTCACTAACCAAGCACGAATATCAGAAATACAATCTTCCAGCGCAGTCAAAGTACTCACTTGAGTAGTGCCACAGTCCGGACGAAAGGACACATAAAGTTGTGTATCATCAGCATACCCATGTGAAGAAGGTAAATGCCCGTCAATAATGTCAAATAATTGGGATACATAAAGCAAAGAGAGTATAGGGCCAAGACAGCTCCCTTGAGGAACCCCGTGATTGACATCGCAGTCTTCAGAAAAGTTGCTGTCTAGATCAACTCGTTGTTTCCTATTAGACAGAAACGACTTTATCCATTCAAGCGCCATACCCGTTACTCCAAACTGATACTCCAGTACGTCAATAATAGTTTTATGATCAATTGTATCGAACGCTTAACTTAAGTCCAATAGCACAAGGAGACAAACTTCTTGTCTGTCCATACTCAGAAGAATATCATTTTGCACCTTTAGAAGAGCTGTTTCAGTCGAATGGTATTTCCTGAAACCAGATTGACAGTTTGGGAGAGGTGCATTTTTTTCACAATGACGCAGCAATTGGTTGGCGACAGCCCTTTCAGTGATTTTTGAGAGAAATATCAGATTACTCACTGGCCTAAAATTCTCAAAAATAGGCTCCAGGCTGAGCTTTTTCAAAATTGGCCTCAGTAGGGCAATTTTCCAGTGATCTGGGACTCGACCCTCTTGCAAAGATAAATTTACAATTTTGGCAATGGTGGGTATTAGTTCTAGCGAACAGAGTTTGGCAAGCCATGATGGAATCGGATCGAGCTTACAACTGGCACTGGACAATTGCATAATAACATCATGAATATCCTGGGGAGAGAGTGTCTCAAAGGATTCTAGTGTGACTTCGGGTCTACGGTATTCTACCAAAGGGAGCTCTACAACGATACAGTCCACGTTTTCTCTAATCAATTAAATTTTGCGAAAAAAATATTCGTTGAACCTGTTTGCAAGTTGGCCAAGGTCGTTATGCGGTGGTAAGGGATCTTCCCGAGGTGCATCACAAAGAGAATTCACAAGTCTGTAAAGTTTCTTAGGATCATTGGAGCTATCATAGATGAGAATGGTGTAATGTTCAGTACGAGCTTTATTCAATAAGAAACAATACCTGTTACATATCTTTCGATAGGCAATCCAATCCACTTCTAATTTAGTTTTCCGCATCGATCATCCTCTCTAGTCTCCTGCGTTTTACTTTCCACACGGTTGCGTTTTACTTTCCATACGGTTTCAATCCTGCTCGCGTATGTTGTAAAAATACGTCGCGTCATAATCATCAATTAATCATCATCAATCATCATGATCATCAATCATCATCATCATCAATCAATAAATTATTATCATCAATCAATCATAATTTTCAATCAATTATTATAATCATCAATCATTCTCATCCCCAATCAGTCATTCTTATAACCAATCATTATCATTATCACCATAGGCGTACTGGTTAACGAATATTCGGGCAAAATAGATTTATTTAGTTTGTATTTAAACAAAAAACAGAATTTTATAATTTACATTACTGTTTATTTATATCGTTTGCGTCTTGTTGATAAATTTGTGGTTTTGAGTTTTGGACCTAAAGTTAAAACTTGATACTTAATGTGTTATATAAAAATGGTTATTATTGTTATGTAGATGTTGTTATCGAAATTCGGCAATTGGACAAAGTTATATCAATTATCATTATCACCATGCACCATCATCATCATTTATATGGTTGAAATAGTTTTTAATAACAATAATAATTATTTTCAAAAGCAAAACCGGAACGTTCCAGTAAAACTTTTAAATATATTTAAAAAAGAGGAAAATGCAAAAGAAATGAATGTTTAATCAAAGTTTGTAAATCGGATAAAGGTTTGTCCTGATTCACATAAACTTCAGCTTTGATTTTCTCGGCTTAGACAATGTTTATTGTTAAAATTACTCCGCCACTGAACTCATAAGATGGGTCGTTGTTTAAGTTCGATAAAACATTCGCATCCGATCTTTATCTAGCCTGCGAGGCAGACGGTCCTGCGGCGAAACACCCAAAAACGGGCAAGACTGAGGAGGGAAACCGTCTGCAAGGTTTGGCAGTGTATTTGATTTCCGCCCCCTTTCAAGAAGTAACTAACAATAGACTAAAATCACAGCTAAAAA
Organism: Trachythela sp. YZ-2020; assembly: GCA_016169945.1. Classification (NCBI taxonomy): domain Eukaryota; kingdom Metazoa; phylum Cnidaria; class Anthozoa; order Malacalcyonacea; family Clavulariidae; genus Trachythela; species Trachythela sp. YZ-2020. The sequence goes on along the minus strand of JADLSH010000344.1, from coordinate 305,119 downwards.
TAGATGTCATTACTTATGTAAACAAACAGCGCAATTTTAACTAAAAAACTTAACGTTCCTGCTGAACGGTGTAGCGATACAACGCTGTGGATTATTTTCAAGATAAAACCTAAACCTATACTGTAGAAACAAGTGCCGTTGGACCTCTCATTAACGTTTCAGAATTAACAGTTAGCGTCTCGTTCCTTAAAATATTTTAATTTACAAACTTTTGTCTCTGTGCTATTGTTATTGTTATTGCGTGTTAGATATATTACATTAATTAACACACATTTCCTATTGATTGACAGCGGTAAAAATAGTACAGCCAATCATCAATTCCCGTCCACTGGTGGACGGACATATATTATAAAATACACTGCCAAACCAGAGCTGCCAAACCTTGTAGACGGTCTTTCCAGCTTCTGCCTTGCCCGCCTTTTAGGAGTTCCGCGGGCTGACCGTCTGCTACGCAGGCTAATCTTTATCTGATATACAAACGCTCGCCTTCGGCTCGAGTTTCTATATCAGATAAAGATCGACTGCTCATGTTTTATCTATAACTTATCAAACTCATTAATAATTCATGAAGATATAGAAAATTCAAAAGAAATGAATGTTTACTAATCAATGTCTGTAAATCTGATACAGATTTCGTCCTGATCAACATAACCTTTTCGTTTCGGCTAAACAGCAGCTTATATCTCTATAATTGATATAAAATAACATTTAACATTTATGCCATCTATGCTGTTCCGTCGCATCTTGCTTAAAGGTATCTTGGGAGATAATAACCAGAAAATCTCGTTTTTTTTTTGAAAATCACCATTCTTAATAATGAAAATAACTTCTACTATATATGAGTATTGATAATGATGAAGAGGTGTCGATGATTATGACGGCGATGCATGATGATGGCGACGACGTTATGGTAGTCTTGCAATGTGATGCAAAACTAGCAGAATTATAGCAATTTTTGTCCTGCTCAGTTGGCTTTTTCAACATAGCAGATTTTGCAAAGATGACCTGCTGCTGTTGTTTATGAGTATGTCTATATTTGTACATTCACTGGAAACGTCGGAATATAAGTGTTTCTATAATATTTTCCAGGTAGTTCAGACACAACTACCACAACAGTTTATTGGACTCTTGCGGCCTTGCGTGTGAGACATCTTTCGCAATGATGCACTTTCCCAAGATCAGTACTGGAAGTCTAAGACTTCAAGGGTCTCGTGCACTAAATATTGACATACGTACACACAAGTAAAGTGTGGCTATGCATGACTGATATTGCGTGTGACGTTAACTTGCGCAACTCCAGACATATACACTTACGCAGGAGTTGCATGGAAATTTTAGGTCGTTTCACTTCATATTATATCAATGCCCTTCGCCCCTTTCCTCTATCTGGCCCTTTTGAGTGCGACCCTTTGAGTTAGGATGGTTCTCTTCTTTTTTCCATCGATAAGGGGGGATGGCTTCCCATTTTCTCAATAGCACTTCACTCCTTCACATGGGCCAAAAATTTTCCTCATTCTATTCAACTATAGCGATAGTAACAGTGCAAAGTTTGATAAAAAAATTAAAGATATTTATATCACCATTAACCGATAAAGCGGTAAATAAATTTATATATTAACTATTTCTGCGGCATCTGCGCAGAATCATCCGCTGAGCTTGTTTATACTGAGATGCGTTAGCTCAACACTGGCAGAACGTCAGCTTTCTAGCAATCTAGAGGTGCGGGTTCAAATCCCATGTGCGACTCTGATCAGGAATTTTTCATTTTTCTTGTATAAGCAGCAGAACAAACAACTGAAAAATCTAAGTGACTATTAACTCGATTATGACGAGGTCAAAGGGCCTTTGCCAGAGAAAATATCGGATATTTTACTATTTCCCTATGTATATGTTTTACGACGTGTCTTTATATGCTAGCGAGATTCATCTCAAGAACCCCCCGGGAAACGAACTCTCATCTTGCCCTCGCCCCTCCCCCTTACTCATCCTAGCTAGCTTGGCTTTTTCCGGTAGCTGACGAATTTCCCGCGAAAATAGTCACGTGACATTTGTGGATAAACTACGTATTGTTTATGTGCTGTCCTTTCATAGTATTTTGTGTGATTCCCGTTAGTAGGTAACACGAGCTAGGCTACTGCCACGTTGTCAAACAACTAAGAGTGAAAGAAAACTGCTGAGTTTCTTTGCTTGAAACTAAGCTCTATTTATACAAAACTAACTAAGAAGTAATTGCTGATAAGTATTTGTTAAGCCATGGATATAGAAGACAGTCGGAATGAATACAACGTTGAAACCGCCGGTGAGGCAGGCCATGAAACTCACGAAGAACGTGGCAACTGGGGTCGCCACATCGAATTTGTGTTAGCGACGATCGGTTTTGCCGTCGGTTTGGGAAATGTTTGGCGTTTTCCTTATCTAGCTCAGAAAAATGGTGGAGGTAATTTTGTGTTTTATTTGTGTTCGACTTGTCACGAGTTTAGGCTTTTATGTTGTTGTGTCGGTTCTTGCGTAGCGGTCACAAGTTGGCCTCAGTGAATGGCCCAAATATTTGGCGGTTTGTCACTTGTAGCTATGCTTTACAGACTCAATAAAAGCTTGAATTTCGTGACAAGTATTCTTAATTTATCTAAACATTATAAAGAGTTTGGTTTGGGGGGCTATTTATTTAGTGCAAAGGAGTAAAAATATGTTTTACTTTGGACCCAACGTCACAACCACGTGCGAGGAAGCCAACAATAATGTCTTCAAAAGTGTTTATTTTGGTGTTTTCTCCCGTTTTCTCGTATTTTAAATTATTTAATATTGCCCAAAAGGTTGGGAAAAGTCTATAAAACTTTGTTAATACTTATATTTACAGTTACGACATATAAATTCGCCGATATTTGACTGCGTAGTATTAAGCCGTAGTTAAATATTCATAAGCAAAACAAGACTACAACCAACGCAAAGTTCATCATTTGCATACGCCACAATAGAGTGATGATTCATTACTTAGACGGAAACAAGAGTATTTTTCACTGACAAGAACTCTTTGGTATTCTTGTCGTTACCTGGTTGTCAGGAAATTGTTGAGCTATAAATATTGCGATTAAAAACGAAAAGGGAAAGTTTCGGATATGAAAATATTGCTATAAAGCGCTTCGCGACTTGCGTAGAAACTAATTAAGAATGCGTTCCATTCATTGTGGGAATTCTTTGTACCCTTCTTGGAATGGCTGATTATAGGTTGCCAGGCATACTGTGAATTTTTTGTTGGATTGCTCAGAAATGCATGTTTTATTATTAAAACTCGCACGTACGGAAAAACTCCCACACTTCAGTTTCGTACTATAATGTACAACAGAAAATATAGCCGTTTTATATAAAATTATATGCGTACTAAAAATATAACGTATTGTGGTCACAGATGTTGAAGATAAAAAAGAATGACTGATTCTCTAAATGGCCTTGTCTGTGAGAATGTTTGGCTTCGAACGGCACAATTATGACACGGAAACAAATTAGAGATATTTGTACTGTAAAAAAACCACTCAAGTTTCCATTTTTGGCTTCTTTCTGGCCAACAGGAATTTTGTACTTAATCGCACAGATGTCAACAAAAGGCAATTCACTGAAATTCTATTAAGTCAGCTGTGTTTTTCATATAGCTTTTTATATGCAAATTTGGTTCCCAAACATTTTTCAATGTGTGCTACCGCACCCACGTTAAGAAATCACACCCATGTTAGGAAATCACACCAAAACAGAATCGTTTTATCGGCCAAAAAACGGGTTTGATTACAAAATAATATGTCCTTATTTCCTTGTGTACTTCTTCCTGTGTCTTGAACTTTTATACCAAATTTAGATAACTCTACTCTAAATTTCCTGTTGATGTATACCTAGTGAATTAAAAGTGTGATTTCAAAACAAAAATGAAAAGTAAACTTATTAGGAATGAGGAAATATAAGGTACACATGGTTTATATCAGGGTCATATTTCATGATACAACCCTGCAAGGGGGGTTGTATAATCAGTTGGGTTAATTATCTTGTTTCACTTTCAATTCTGGGAGAATGTGCTGTGTATTGTTGCATATTTTCTATAATTTGTTTTTAAATAGGATGTGGATTTATATATATGTGTTTATGGTATGTGTATTAAACTGTTGTGAATATAACATAAGAACAACTGGAAAGCATTTAAATCGATCAACATTTGCAGTATACTAGAGACTCTGTCTGTAGACCATTTGCAGATCGAATTACTGGAGTGTGTAGTGTAGTGTAGCATTGTACACATAGCCTTGACTTCATTCTTTGATTTCTTTTGAATTTTATTCAGTCTTACATAATGTTTGAAGTTTCTGTCTGTTTTCAAAAGAATGAAGTATAGGCTAATGTGTGTATAATGGTACACTCCAGTAATTCTGCAGAATGTCTTTAAACTTGGCAAACAGAAGAATCATCTGTCAAGACAAATTGTCATAGTTACATAACTGTGTTTAAATTAAAGTAGTTACATAATTTTCTGTTGTTATGACAGGGTGATTTGTGAAATTGTTTAGAGAATTGCATGTTGCCTAATTTTTTATTGTATTGTACAAAACCAGGATGGTTGTAGTAATAATAGATTTGCAATAGTCAATTAGTGCCTCGAGCCCTCAAACATTTCTCAAAGTTATGTTATGGTATGGTATAGTTTTGGTGGACATGAAGTTATTAGTAATAATATACAATGAAATTGTGTTTTCATGTCCATGCAAAATCATGTGTTATATTAATTGTTTGGTATATGTTTACCGTTTAATTAGTTGCTATAAATTGGTTTGGGATATTGAGTACAATTGCGAAAGACATCCTGTATTGTATTTTGTATGTTCTGTGCACGAAATGGCAGACAAGCTAGATTTGTATATAAAAAAAATTACCATGAAGGGGCAGTGATACATTTGTTCAGCCCTTGTAATTTGTGGAGGCACTAAGATGAGAACTTTCTCAATATTCTTTGGCAGTTTGCTGAGTGCCAAGGCAAATTACAAAGCATGTTGCTTAGACACAGCACTAATTTGCATTTGCCCAACTAATATACACTATCACATCAGTGCAATTTTGCCCAACTTGTCTTGTTATTTACAATGTCATGACTGCAATTTTGGGGAAAATGACACTTCAAGGCAGACAGCTCAATAATTTTTCAAGATGAAGTATACACATACTTCGTCTGCATGCCTAGACTACAGCAAACATGCATTAGTTATAGGAATATACTTGCATGGGTCTAACATTTGTCAGTGGCGTGACTGGGATCTAAGGAAATATTTACTTGGGGTGGTATGAACTCTCCTTTTGCGAAGGGGATGCAGGAGATAGACCCAATATGAATTCCTTCAGGAGGACAAATCTTTGGGCTTTACCAAATCCATTTCCTTACGGTTTACCTCGGTCTGTTCATGTCTGTGTAATGTCTCTGTAGTCGTAATGTAAATGGTTGTTGAAAAGCCCTGTAGGGAACAACTATTAAAATATCTATCTATCTATCTATTTTGGGGGCTTTGGACCCTCTTTAGGCAACTCTATTTTGTAATAGGATTTTCTGACAGGCTTAGAATTTAAGATCCCTTTACCCCTATCAGGAACCGGGGAGTCCCTGCCAGGGTTTATTCCCCCAGACTACATACTGCCAGTGATGATTCACCATATTTTCCCTTCAGGGTTGATCATGCCCACCTCAATGACTTTGTAGGATCAGACCGTCCAGGTCAACCTTGATCCATTCCTGGTAGGAAGTTTGTACATATGAGAAGATTAGTCATCAAAATCGATAAATACAAATCACTTTGTATATGTCGGTTGATATTTGATCTTCGTGGGAAATACCTTATCTGTCATCATTTGTTGAGATAAAACATTGCATCACATGATAAAGTATTGCAACAGATGGGCCTTGCAGGATATAGTTATATTTAACAATATTAGTTCAGTTTTAAACATTTGCAGATTTGGAAATTTTATGCAAGATTTTTTTTTGCACGGTGAAGAAAGGTTAAAAAAGTATATTACAAAAACAACTTACATTTTTTACATTCACTGTTAAACTGTTTATACTTTAAAACATGTCTCCATAAAATGTCTGATGTATCCTATACCAGACATTGAAAATGGATATTCAAATAAAACAGTCATATCACACTGCTACAGTCATAAGTGAAAGGTTAAAATCTTGATCACTGTAGACTCCCAGTATGGTATAGCTATCCAGTAAACTTCATTGTCCAGTTAATAAAAGATATAGTGGCTTCGTTTTACAAACAGGAAAATATAAAAATGTTCTATAATTTTAATGTTTATTGTGATGGTGTATATTTCGAATGGAGGAGAAATAATTTAAACTATAAACGCGTTTTGGCTGTCACGTTTTTGGTAGAACTTAGTTTATTAATTCATTAACCACACAGTTTGTGTGGGTAACGATTACTCATTATCTTCTTACCAAAGCCAAAAAACTTGAACTGTTAGATAATAATAAAACAATAGACTTAATAAAAATGGACTAAACTTTGATGCTGTGTTGAAGCAAGAATCTTTAATACTTTATAGTTTAAACCACACCTTGTTATATAATATGATAAACTCGAATCATTTTTGCAAGGAAAATGCTTCTTTGATGCAACAACGCTCTATCAAAATTCCTCGATATAATTTGAAAAAAAATCAATACTCTTCAAAGGCAAGACTGATTTAACTTACTCACATTGCAAATAAACACTGTGACTGTGTGTACTGATGAGTTTATATAATTGTCAAAAAGTTGAGAATTACAACTGTAAAAGTAATTAAACGTTTGCCTTTGGGTTCTCATAGCGATGTTTCTAAGTGCCAAAGTGAATTTACAGTGTATAATATATACATCTACTGTATATGCATGAGTGCTTTACAGTAATTGTACTAACATTTTAAACTTATAAATGTCCATATAAATCGTTCATCACTGCAAAGCTGTCAATAGGATCTTGAATAGAATAATTTGCAAATACAAATACATGTGTTTGTTAATTAAGATCTTTGTCAGGATGCAATGAGTTTGTCGCCTGTGTTATCTATCACAGGTTCACTTCAGATATTGACACAGAATTTGTCTATTTTCTAATGCTTTAAAAGTCTGATAGAATCTTTGCACTTAATTGTAGCCATATTAGCCTAAAAGTGTGGTTTTGCAAAGCGTCTAGCATTTTCCAGCGCCATAACGATGTGGCATTTTTTTAAGTGTATAGCAACACATGTTGAGATAGGTAAATGCCACAATATTTTGATGGTAAATCACCATAGCAATATGGGAGTGTGGGTGGGTGTGTAAGAGGCGTTTGTGATCCATCATGTGACGGTTGTACAGCGTGTTTGTGTGTAATAATGTGACAGGTGTTGCACACGGGGACCTAGCTAAGGATGCGAGGTGTCAAATAATTTTACCTGAAATTTGAACTTCAATGTTAATTTATACCTGAAGTGAAATTATTGTAATAGACCTTTTTCTGATTAATTATCATTGTAATACTGAGTTGTTTAAGTGATAGGGGGGTCCTCCCCCTTTTGAAGGTCCAGGACTGCATTTCTGACGTTTTCTGAAGCGAATTTGCAAACGAAATACATCCAAATTGACTGTATTTTGCACAAAATTTCAGTTATGTGAAGGTTTTTAAAGAGATCAGGTTCTTTCAAAATTTTACTTTGAATTCTAGTCTCATTGTTATAGCTCTCATTCATAACAAGGAAAAACCTGTTGTATTACTACGCTCAGTCACGCTATATAATCTATCACATGCTTTTCAGCGCGTCCTCTAACACTCCCCCACACACACCCACCCCTGTCACTACCTCAAGACGACCAATCTCATAGTTATGACTGTTATTCATAACAAGGAAACACCTGTTATATTATTACGTTCAGTCACGCTATATCATCTATCACATGTTTTTCAGCGCGTCCTCTAACTCCCCACACACACCTACTGTATCACACACCCGCCTGTCACTACCTCAAGACGACCAATCTCATTGTTATAGCTCTCATTCATAACAAGGAAACATCTGTTATATTATTACGCTCAGTCACGCTATATCATCTATCACATGATTTTCAGCGCGTCCTCTAACTCCCCACACACACACCTATCACACACCCGCCTGTCACCACCTCAAGACGACCAATCTCATTCTTATAGCTCTCATTCATAACAAGGAAACATCTGTTATATTACTACGCTCAGTCACGCTATATCATCTATCACATGATTTTCAATGCGTCCCTGACTGACTCTCATCACATAACCAGTGTAGCCATAGTTACAGCAGCCATGCATTCATAATCATTACCTAGAATCGTAACAGTGTTAACTATACGGGAAAAAATTCGTTGTCGTTGATAACCAAAGTAACACAAGTGCACAGTTTCTTCATAAGGGCCTTATTACTTGCCAAAAAATTGCAACTGTAATCTATATAACACATTTAGTTTTTCCGGTTTAGTTGACTATTTTTTACCTTCTCCAAGCATATTTGTGGTCAATTTTTGAGTAAGTGATATTGAGGTTTTCGCGCCTTACACAACAGGCGGTCCATGAGGATCGCAGGTGTCTTTGTGAACAGGAATTTCTGTAGACAATGAATAACTGCTATTTTTACAACCTACTACATCAGTAGGAGGAATTAATAATATTTTTGTTCTGTAGACAAAAAATACATGCCATGTGTCTGTAAACTATGCAACTGCGCACGTTGAACAGCACCAGTAAAAACCTGCCCTTCTTGGTTGATAACTACAAATGCCAAACTGTGGATTTCTAAATCGTACTTAACTATAGGTTTCGCCAGAGTTTTGTAGTGGATTTCCAGACACAAAATAGAAAAAGTCACTGATCTCATAGTACACTGGACCAATGTGTGAAATTTTACTTCCTGCTAAAAGAAGCAAAAGTTCAATTTTCTACATGCCATAAACCAACAGAGACCGTGTTTGCGAGCACAGTACAAGGTTTTACAAAGCGCCTGCGTACGAGGCAGCTATTTTAGTAACTCCAGCGACTTAACGCTACATAGAACAGACTGTTTCGTATAAAAAAGTTGGCGTGTTCTAACTGTGAAATTAATGCAAAATTTAATGTATTGAAAAGTAATTAGGCTATATCGGCTTAACAGCGTGTACCGAACACGGTATAGCAAACAGTCTTTAATTAATGATATGGTTTACATGCATTGCTAGAATCTGATTGCTTTGGAGATGTTGACCTCCTCTGTTATACCCGTTTCTTGGTAAAAGCCACAAACCTTCCATTATGTTCATAATTTTCTATTTGCGTAATACCCATCTTTTCCATAAGCCAGTTTGGTGTTGCATCTGCGCATTCAACTGTGGTTCCTTTAACACGGCATCCGATAAAATCGAAACTGTACTTATTTGCACGAAATTCTCACAAACTAAGAGCCTATTGATAGTGAGCACGGTTGCCCGGCAAGCTCACCTAACTGGGATGAATTATTTCTGTGTTCATGGCGCCTTCGAAATATCTTTTGTTGCGATTGAACAAACTGTACGTTGTAGTACGATTTTTGAGGTATATATGTGTGTTTAAATTTGACGGTTTTGCAATTTTTTATAACTAACAAAACATTATAGAAGCATTGAATACTTAATGAGGAAGCTTATATATAATTTTGGCGAGGTTTCTAGGGGCAGTTTTTTAGAAGCACAAAGTAAAATTTACAAAAAAATCCATTTTTGTAGTGTTTTATTAGTTGTAAAAATTTGCAAAACTGCCAAATTTAAACACGTGCCTTGATTTATTTACAATATCAGTAAAAGGACATTCTAATTTCTTAAAATTTTGCGATGTACAATGATATCCAAAAGAATAGTTCATTTGACTATTTTTAGTTGAAGACACTTTCAAAGGGACTTTTTATAAACGAAAACAAGATTAAATCTAGTATATTTTACTGCCGCCATCTTGTTTTCGTAAATCTCGCGCATGCGCAGACAAATTGCGCATATGCTTGTGTGAACGTAGACGTAGTCTGAGTCGGGATAAAACGTCTCTATCGGCTAAAAACGTGTGGCTTTGCACGAATGATTCAGTATATACGCGAAGAGTTGTTACGGCTCCTGGAAATCCTGGACGAGTCTTGAAATTTCAAACTAACCCGTGGAAAACCCTGGAAAACTGAACTTGTGTTAAATATGTTTGTCTAAATAGAATTCAAAATCCAATCGACATCTTGGTAAAAGTATTTTTGTCATGTTCAAATACCCCTGAAAACCCCCTGGAAAAGGACAGATAAACGTCCTGGAAAGTCCTGGGGCCAGTTGTACGAAGCCCGCGTTTAGCCTATTCGGTGGATAACTCGAAAGTATCGATCAAGTCTATACATTCATCGAACAACCAAGCTAAAATATTTCAACCTTGAATAGAACAATTATATTTGCAACTACATATTAAGGGCATAAGATTTAAGTTCAGTCATTCACCAAATGTGTGAAAGTGTTTTTTAATTTTGGGGTGAGTGGGTGATTTGGGGGGGAGGTGAGCGCTTTGACACGGCCCACCTTGGGGCCTCCTCAGTATAAAATGCACTGTTTATTTCAAACGATATGTATCTAAAAGTTATGTCAAAAGAGGCAGCTGGGAGTGGTAATCTATAGTGGTTCAAATTTGTCTCAATCCATCAGATGTAGTTTTTACATATCTTAAACACTGAAAATTTAATGAACATGGTTAACTAAACAAAACTATTTGTATACATAGATAATAGCTCTCCTCTATTCTAGTAAAATGTACATTATTATCGATGAAGCTTTTACATATCTTAAAAATTGTTGTAAAAAAATTGTTGTAAAAATTTTTTTAAATACTTTAATTGTAATACCACTGTAATTCTTCTGCCAAAGGTGGTAAATAAAAAAAAAAATAAATATATTATTATGTCTCAAGAGCGGGACGAATATCGTCCGATATTGATCTTAGAGATGTTAAAGATACCCCCGGTTCCGACTTACGGGTAATGGGTAGCGTCATTTTGTTTAGCAATTTACATCGATGTCTGTATGTTACTCGCAATTACCATGAGCGTTCTTTCGCAGTAGACCATTGTTTATCGCAAGTATCATCAAATATGCAGACATCAGTGAAAATTACTAAACAAAATGACGCTACCCGCACCCGTTAGTCGAAACCGTCGCATCTTAAACTTCCATTGTACAGCATGCCGTTCACATAAGACCTGGTGGAAAATAATTTTAGTTACTTTCGCGTATTCGAAATCGAAATTCAGAACGAATGTTGTTCATCTTGTCTACAGTTGTCTATTATTACCATCGCTCCAAAATTCAGATTCAGACTGGTCCAAAAATACTGCTTTGTGTATTTACGCACTCATCCAGCTCCGACATCGTTCTGGCCTGGAGATTGTCGGTTTGGTAGCGGGTTCGCATCAAGCCAGTTTGCGTAATTTTTCAACCCGGGCTCATATAAACATTGCCTGATCACATTATTATCCGCCCCTCCTCCGTCCCCCCCCCCTTTTTGAGGACATCTGTAATTTCCAATAACCCCCCCCCCCCCCCCCAAAGTGAATAAAAAAAGACGGAATTCACAATTGGGTCCAAATGTTAAGGAAAATCTCTGGAAATTCCGCAGTGTAGGTCAAATAAATTAAAAAACAACTAAAATTTATGGAATTTCCTTGTGAATTGGGATGGTGAAGAATGAAATAAAATTCCAAAGGATATGATACAAAATCAGCAAGGAATTTTCCAAGGGATAGTTATTTATCAAAGAAAAAATGCGGAAATTCCTTGGGGAAGGCTAAAAATTCATTAAAAATCTGCGCAAATTCCAGGGGAGGTGGAACCAAAAAATGGACGTCCTCAATAGGGGGGGGTGCGGAAAAATAATGCGATCAGCCATTAGAGAAAAAAGAGGAGCAGGCCTGGTAGTGAGAAATGCTAATTATGGCATATTTCATGCAGATATTTTGCAGGCACATTTTCAAAGAATTTCATAGTCGACTTAGTGACTATGACCGAAACAAAATCGTTCCACTCGTGTAAATGGGGGCCTATTACAAATAAATGTTCGCATTGGACGTCTGCCTTATGTAACGAGCTATAAAAAATTTCCCATATTTTTCCAGGCGCGTTCCTCATACCATATTTCTTATGTCTCGGAATCGCTGGTATCCCGATCTTCTTTCTCGAACTTGGAATTGGTCAACGACTCCGCCGTGGTTCGGTGGCTTGTTGGAACGAAATTCACCCGTACCTTGGTGGTATTGGTATTGCTTGTATGGTGGTTTCATTCCTCGTTTCTGTGTACTACAATATGATCATTGGATGGAGTTTCTATTATATGTTCATTTCAATGCAAGAGAAATTACCATACCAAACCTGTGACGGATTCACTGATATCACCCCAGGTAAAACATTATGAAATACGTATTTTCCAATGTTTAGTTTAGTTTAGTTTATACGGCGGTTGACTGTTGTGTAAAACTCCTGAAAAATACAATGAGAACTTCGACGTTTCGAGCGAAGGCCCTTCGTCTGGACGTTAGTTTAGTTTAGTTTAGTTTAGAAAAGTTTAGTTTAGTTTAGTTTAGTTTAGTTTAGTTTACCACTTTGAGGTGGACGGAAAGCCTTAACAGGGTTCCGATGGTTAGTCAAGGTTAATCTCTCAATTTCAAAGGTTAAGGCGCATCATCCGTCTTAGTGTAAGGACAAGACGAACAATCCAATTTTTTCCCAAATCAATTGCCATTATACAGGGTGTGTAAAAAAAACGGAGTCATCTTTTATACTTAATAATTTTCGGAATACTGGACCATATAACGTGATTTAGGTCTTATTTTAAAGCCTGTTCTTTTCTCTTTCGAACAAGTCGTCATTGGTGTCCTTAGTGCAAGTAATAGCTGAACATGAAATTTTTTTTAGAACCTATCAGTCAGTTTAGATGCCGCATAATTATGCAATTCAGTTACCAATGTTATTCCATAGTCGCGTGTCAAACCTTGAATTTTGTTGTTTAATTAGCAATTATTGAACTCGGTTTTCGCGTGATATGAAGAATTATCATGCCCGAAGTTTGCCGTTATCAACCGAAGCCGCAGGCTGAGGTTGATAACGGCAAACTGATATTCCCCGTCGCTTGCAGCGTCAGTTGCATATTGACGCGTCAATAATTATCATATTGACTCGCTTGACCATATTTGGCAAGCTGTCGCCGCGTAAAGAGCCTGGACACGAGGTTGTTGAGTTGATATGACGATTTCACAGTTGGCTGTTAGCCAATCAGAAACCAGGAATTTTTTAAATAAATAATAAACTTCAATATTGTCCTTGCCACACGAGAAAAAGGTTAATTAAAACGTCCATCACCGACACAAACAGTAAACAGAAATTGGCAAGTTGGTTCACATGGTTTAAACCACCTTTAAAGCATGTAAAGTTTGTAAATTAACTCAAAGTAGTGCATAGAAAGCCGTAGTTGTTTGGTTTTGATGATTCATTGCAAAAATGTTCATATTTTATCGCTTTAATTGTTGATAAAAATATATTAGTATCAATTATTATCGCATCTCAAATTTTAGATTCTCCAATCACAATCACAGTCACTTAAAATATTATTATTCGCAAACCAATCGTTCAAATTTGAAACGAAACCCACCGTTAGAAAGCTGAATGGCCACGCTTTAAAATGAATATAAACGTGAACATTTTACTCTAGTAGTCGTTTCAAAATTTACATTTGAAGCGAGGACTCCGTTTTTTGATACACCCTCCAGATCGCCCTATTCTAGCTAGCTATTAAATGAAAATACAATTCCTATATGATTTAGGACCAAACAAGACCAATGTCACTGATTGTGAGCGATTGGGCTCCACAAACTATTATTGGTACCACGAGAACCTTCAAATCAGTGATGAGATGACTGCAAGTAGCGGCCTCTTGTGGCATCTTTGTCTGGTTTTACTTTTCGCTTGGGTTATTGTTTTTGCCGTCATGATGAAAGGTCTGGCAGCTGCAGGCAAGGTAAGGGTAGTTTAGGGCATAGGTGGGTTATCACAGGGGAGAGGGTGACCCCGAGTAGTGGCCTCTTGTGGCATCTTTGTCTGGTTTTACTTTTCGCCTGGATTGTTGTCCTTGCCGTCATGATGAAAGGACTGCCTGCCGCAAGCAACGTATTGGGTTTTGCAGGGGGTTAGGGGGATGATGACGGGGTGAACCCTTACATCAAGTCGACATTAATCACTGTACACTGAATTTTCATTCACAGGCAATTACCATTACTTTGGTAGTTTGGTTGTTGATACTGTTTGGCTAACCTATTTATGTATTTTCTATTTTACTGCACTTTTAGGTTGTGTATTTTACGTCACTTTTCCCCTATGTCGTGTTGTTCATATTCCTGATCCGTGGTTTGACATTGGAGGGAGCGGGAGTCGGCATAAAACGCATGTTTAAACCTGATGTAAGTGCATATACCACTCGTATGAAAGATAAACTAGTATATAATGCAGCAATACGAATTATTCAAACCTTTTTAACTCGCGAGGGAATAATTGTATCGACTTGAAATTTGTGATGAATACTTGTTATAATGACATACAAAACATGTTTAACAGCCAGCCTGATAGGTTGCACGTTAAGAATTTAAAAATTTAGTCACGTGATGGTGCAAAACCTCTATTGTTGTCCTATCCAGTCTTCTTTTGAGATCAATGGACTGTACGTTCACATGAAGAGCTTTTGAATGATCCTTCAAGACATCCACTAAAAGTATTCATGTTTTGCTTTTTTTAGTTTAAACATTTGGCGGACCCCGTCGTTTGGCTGGAAGCTGCAACTCAAATCTTTTTCTCGCTGAGTCTGGCGTTTGGTGGTTTAGTTTCCATGGCCAGTTACAATCCTGTGCATAACAACTGCCGTCGCGATTCAGTTGTTGTCGCTCTCATCAATTGTTTTACATCTCTCCTTGCTTCGTTAGTTGTGTTTGCTGTGCTCGGTTTCAAGGTAGGAATATCTAGTTGTTCACACAGGAAATTATCATTGCATCTGGGTAAATGAGCGTCAAGGATTTTACAGCGATACAAGATAATAAGCGTTTAACGAAATGGTATAGTTCGTTGTAATCGTTGCAACGTCACATTTCCAGATAGGCTGCCAAGACGTGGCCCATGAGTGGAGAACATAATTTATTTTTAGGGATGAGCCGATTAATCGGAAAATAATCGGCAAAGCCGATTAGTCGGCCATTTTTAAATAATCGGTAATCGGCCGATTATTGTTTGATAATCGGCAAAATAATCGACCATAAGACTTTTTTGCACAGTTGCCAAGCACATGCTAAAATACTACATACAAGCGACTAGAGATGTTGTTTTTCACAGGGTTTTTTATGAACATATTGCGAAACAACTCAAAAATTTAAAAAGCCATACAATGCGTTTCTGCTATGCCTATGTCCATCAAAGTTTCTGTGATTAAAGTCTTTGCTCAAAGAACTTCAAAGCAACCGCCGTCTTTGAAAGGTTTTTACACCGCCGTCTTGCTACTTACAATAATCGGCAGATACCGATTAATCGGCCGATTAGTTGAGATAATCGACCTACAAGTAATCGCCTCAGTAATCGGCAAGTTTCGTTATCGACTCATCCCTATTTATTTTCTGGGAACATGAATACAATTTCTGTAAGTTGTTGACAGTTCAGCATTGCTGAAGTTGTCTAGTTAGATATAACTTTACTGTTTAGTTTGGAATGGGTCAAATTTGGTCCAATGGCGTCACTGTTGGGCCACTTGAACGAACAAGAACCTCTCTCCATATGTACGCGCTCCTGCCTTCAAACGCTTTGAGTTTTGTGATCCTCGTTCCCGCATATAAAGTTTATAAACTGCAGCTCAGTTCGTTTGATAGAGTAGTAGATATATTGATTGAACTTTTGTTTCAGTTGAAACTACTGTATACAGAGCTATTCCAATGATTACAATGAAGGCGGTAACATTTCCGTTAAACCCTCAAGTTGAATCGGCTGTACGATATTATTAAACGATAGTTTGAGAGTGTCTCGTTTAAATCTATGTATTCCTATACCTACTATTCTGTCCTGGATTTGTTTGTAATCTGATATGCTCACCTATTGATCGCATCCTGCATGCATGAACTCTGTTCATACTCTATGCATAAGTTATATCGTGGTTGTATAGAGAATAGTACATGGGTGCGCGGAAATACGAGTGTTGAACATGATATCTCATGAGTGAGCGCAGCGAACGAGTGAGATATCATGTTCAACACGAGAAATAAATCTGGTATTTCCAAGCATCCATGTATTTTTCTGTTTATTATATAAAGGACAGTCTTTTCAAATAAAATAAAATAAAATATCCATTTTCATAAACTTCAAAAGCGATAATTTTCACATGTGAGATTATCATAAATAATCTCACATGTGAGATTATCAGTTTTATCAGTGCTCGAAATCTCTATAAAGCACTATACTTTATATAATAAATTAAATTAATACATTTGTACACAGGCCACTCAGAAGTGCAAGGGTGTGGTTGATTGTGATGTTGAGACGGAGTTAGCAAATGTAAGTTGTTTTTTTTAACTTAATGATCTATTTTACTCTGGAAAATATATATATTGTTGTCATCAATTTGTTTATAAAATCAATTATTTGGATACAAAATTGTAAACAAAGCTGACACGTGCGAACAGACCGTAGCACATCTTTATTGTTTATGAGTTCAGGACAACCAATGAATTATCAGATTGAGAATGAGGCATCTTTGTTCATCAGGTATAATGGATGGGCACTCTCGTCCTCGTTCCGAGCCCTGGGAACGAGGATGGGACACTTTAGACTCTATCCCTTAAAGCACTGTCATAGTAACCGGGCATTGTAAATATTAATCAAGTAAAAAAGACAATTTCTATCTTGTATATTGAAGTTTCACAACAACCAGATATAATTATAACAAACAAGATATAAAACATCCTTATCAGACTTCTGCGAAAGTTTCTCTCCCCTAAAGCTTGACCCTAATGCTAAACACACACTTCACCAGGGCGCGAAATAACGGCCGGTCAACGGACAATGTCCGGCCAAAATGAGTAGTTGTCCGGTCAAACTCTCGCATGACCGGTCATTTTGACCGCGGCTACTTTTTAAAGCCGTTTACATGTAATTCAGTTGCTAAATAAAGCGAATTAACGACCAAACTATTTTCATGCAATTTTCTCATGGATTAAGTTTCGAAGTTGCTGACAACTGAAAATAGCCGGCACGCAGTGGCTGCAACTGTCAAAACTTATGTTCTTTGTTAATTTCGTCTGATGTTGCGTTTACTTTGAATAATATTTACTGTACGGACTTTACAATAAAACTCAGAAGTGATTCTTGACTTCTACAGACATTTTTCTAGTTACATTAAGTATTTACATTTAAGGGGACTTTGTCAGGCTTTAGTTTAGCTGAATAATTTGACCGGCCAGAAATGCGAGATGTCCGAGCTAAAGTTGGTTTGGCCGGTCACCTTGACCGGCAACCCTCCAGCCGTTATTTCGCGCCCTGACTTCACCGTCCTTATACAAACATGCCAAATGTCATGCTATTATATTAGATAGATTGTTTATTTTCTGGCAAATCTATATAATTATTAAAGATTTATTTGATTGTTTTCTAGGTGGCGTCAGGTGCTGGCTTGACCTTCATTGCATTCACTGAAGCTATAGTTAATATGCCTGCCCCTCATGTCTGGGCCATCTTATTCTTCATGATGCTGATCACGCTTGGTTTCGGCAGCATGTTTGGAACATTGGAAGGTGTTATTACACCACTATTTGATGCCAAACTCATCAATGTCAAAAAACCATACATCACAGGTACGTACGACTAGAACCACCGTGCATAGACGTAATTGGCTACCACGTGTTTATGCCTGTTGGCATTCAATTCACTCACATAGACAGGCAGAGTGTGGAAAGTCCGAAAATGTAATTTTCTTCCTGTTAGCACAACCTGAAGATAAAATTATTCTTGTGCTAAATCTAGCCATAGTCCACATACATTAAGGAATGATGTCTGTCAACTGATGAGTTGTTGGTTCCATGGTCAGGCACTGTCTAAGGTCTTCAAATTTTCTTTAAATTGGTTCTCCTCTCTGATGATAGCAATGTCCCCAAATGATATTTATCTATAAAGCACTGCCTATCGCCCTGAACCTTTAATATCATATTGTGTGTATCAATTTCAGCTGTTGTCTGTGCAGTGTCGTATATTATTGGCCTATCGTTTTGTACGGAATCCGGTGTGTACTGGTTGGAACTGTTTAATGATTATTCTGCAACGATACCGCTGCTCACCATCGCGTTCTTTGAATTGATCGCCGTCGCATGGGTCTACGGCATAGATAAGTACGTTAACAATGCTTTGTAGGAGTTCCTTAACGTATAACCGTGTGCGAACTAGGAAGCATTGTTGCGAAAACATTTGAAAATCTTGATCATGTTTCCTCGAATGTATCCCTGTTTGCCTAGCCTCGAAAACATTGGTGCGGGAACAAAATCTCTTCCAGATAGCAAAAATATTTCGAAACACAATTTGTTTTCCAAGTGTAATATTTTACAGAAACAATGTGTACTGGTTTGCCCATCTCTGGGAAACATACAATAGCTAAGAAACAGTGTTTCTGCAACAATGTCTTTTCATCTGCCCTGAGGATTTGAAGAATGAGAGGTGAACTGGAAAATACCTGGATAGCCTTAAAGGGAATGCCGTATAGATGGTTGAAGCTAATTATAGATAAAATACGGGAAGCTTTGATGTAAAACTCGCACTATTTAATGTTATATGTAATATATCATACACGAGAAGGAGTTTATTATAGTGATTTGAAACACCGAAAAGTGTGTTGAAAAACAAGGCGCTAGCCGAGTTTTTTAACATACTTTGAGGTGTTTTTAAATTACTATAATAAACGACTTCGAGTGTATGATATAGCTTCTCAAACAAACCAGTATTTAAAGAGAAATTCAACGCGAAAGTTAGATTATTCGCTCTCGATTACTATGAGATAATAGTTCATTCGGGCTTCGCCCTCATCAACTATCACCTCATAGAAATCTTGAGCTCATAATCTAATTGTTAAATATATATACACTACTAAATATATATTGTAGTATTTGACGCCCATATATTGTGTATATGTGGGCGTCCTAAATCCCGAATCCAGCAACTTCTTAATATGGCGACTGCTGCCATTTCCCCTCGCTCTGTTCAGGAATGGATCCAGCTTAATCTGGTAGGGGAGGGAGGGGTGGTGCTGAACAGGCGCTGGTCATAAAGCAGGGGGCGACCGTCGACGGAGGCAGGGTGCATCATCATTGAGGACCCCCTGCAGGGTCAAGGGCTGAGCTTGTCAGAAACATTTTGAGAAATAGATTGCCTAGATGGTCAAAGAGGCCCCAATGGCCCAATATTTTATATTTGTTTGATAAATGCCCTGCCAAATCCAAGTGTTATATTGAAATTGGCACACCCCCTGAACCCCCCAGTAAATATATTCCTGGCTCTGTTTATCTTCAACAGATTAAACATCATGCCATGAACGGCCCATTGTAAATGAAATATTTTTCCAATCGATACTAGGTTTGAAAGAGATATCGAATACATGCTAAATGACAAGCCAGGTTTGTACTGGAAAATTTGCTGGAAATATCTTGCACCCGTTTTCATCATCGTCGTATTTTTTGCCAGTTTGATCGGAATGATGGTGAAGGGAATTGGTTATGATCGATGGGATTATCTCGAGGTAGGATTATAAGAGCTGCTTGTGATGTGATTATTTAACAAATAGATAACATTTGTTGTTGTCTGTTCAGTTATTGATACGCAGTATGACGTCATTACGTGGTAAGAACAACAAGGTGGCCCACGAGAGGTCACGTTATAACCACGTTATGGCGTCCTTGAGCATGTAGGACGGCAACGCGACGACGACGGCTATTAATACAATGAGTCGATGAAAAGAAATGAATAATTAAAGTACCACGGGAGTTTTAGACGTGGTTCTCGCTCTGTTTACAACGGCAAATCACAGATTTTCACGCCTTCTATATATACAACGCCTGTAATTCAAGCCGCAACAAGTGCTACTTCAAATTGGCTCAGTAGAACTCTTCCCAACCATAAAGCCCATGTCTTCAACTTCTTAAACTGTATTAAATTCATACGATTGATAATACACGACAAGATTTCTTTACTATAATTTATTTGAAAGAGTTTGTATTGGCCGCCGTCGTCGCGTTGCCGTCCCACATGCTTGAGTTCTCTTATAACTAAACAGACAACGGCAAAATGTTATCTATTTGTTATATATTTGGTAAGAAGGTGAAAATTAGCTAAACTAACTCCTACCGAAAAGTGTTGCGTCTTTGAAGCGCGACGGAAAGAGATTTACACGCCATTTGACGTGATCAAACAATGCACGCCATTGGTGCTTCTGAGAGAGCTGTGATTGGATTAAATATATTACGTCACTGGAATGACGTCATCCGTGCGTCTGCCCTCTAAAGGCCTGATTCCACGGCCAAATTATTCGCGAAATTATTCACGAGAAATTTTGTCTGCAGAATACGGATGGCTGCACATCAGTGATTCTATTCAATTTCCCCACTTTTTTCACTTTCGCAGTGAGTAGAACTAATTTCTACTCGAAGCGAAATTTTTTCTCGCGAAGCCTGATTTATGTTTTCTGCGCATGCGTCAATTAATTTCGTGCGAAATTTTTCGCATTTCGCTGAGAAAAAACACTCGTGGAATCAGACCTTAACAGTGAACTATAATACATGGAAGGCTAACTCCAGCTCAAAAAGTGAAGCCAAACATGGCGGAATTTGAAGGGATTCTTGTGCGTCATTTTCAGTCCCCTACGCGCGCGGTCAAACTCTTTAATGGCAAAGGAGTGATGTTTTTAAAAAATACAGCAAAGTTCAATGTAAAGTTTGAATTCTGTGTTTTGTTTTGGTGGGATTTAACCTATATTTGACCTATATTTCTAGCTAAAAACCACAATTGAAGGTCACTTTATGAAATAATAAAATACAAAACAATATGAAATTGCATATCAATTTTTCATTGTATACACGGAAAACTTTCTTAATATACTAAACGCTAGCCTAAAATTGTAGTTGAAAAGCAGTCGTATGTGACAAAAACACAAATAAACAATATAATAAAGTGAATGAATTCAGAAATGAGCAAAAACAACAACAAAAATGTTATTCATAATGAAAAATACAGATTTACTAAAAACAAAAAAACAAAAGTTTGAAATTTGTTGTTAGATTCGCAATGAAAAATACAGATTTACTCACACATACAGGGGGAAAATGCAGGAAAACAAACCAGGTCTACATTAAATATATAAAGTTTAGGCTTTTTTCTTTCTTGTCCTTTATAAAATGAACAGAAACAGGATCTGAAAATCGCGAAAACATCACTCCCCGCCATCAAAAAGGATTGACCGCGCGCGTAGGGGACTGAAAATGACGCACCAGAATTCCTTCAATTTCCGCCATGTTTGGCTTCACTTTTTAATTACGTCGTAGTTAGAAGTTAGCCTTCCATGTATTAGACCTCTCTAATAGACCATTACCACTGATCTAGAAATAATACTGGATTTAGTATCTATTGTGTTAAAAGTGAAGCCGGAAGTCAGCCATTACTAAGGGACCAACTGACAACATTTTTAGCGTGTAATGGTAGAAATTTATTGCTTGAAATTTATTTGATCCTTCATATTGTTAAAATTGCAGTAATCTGGTATTTTTAGAGTTCGAAGACGTTTTAAAAAGAAATAGAGACAATTTCCCTGCATATTTGGTCCCTTAGCAATGGCGGATTTCTATTGTCTAGCAAATGTTTAACTGCTGGCTTCATTTTCTGCACCAGTAAACAATAGGTTGCGCTATTCAGTCTACTTTTCAGATCAGTGACCATTACCGGAATTTCGATGTAAATTCTAAACAACCTACTTGTCCTGACGACAATTGGTCAAATAAACTAAAGTTAAACCACTGGAAGAGGAATGTTCCATTTTGAAAATCAATACATTTTCGTAATCTGAGGGGTCAGTAACCAATGTATATTTTCTTTAGGGTAAAAAAGTTCGTGCAGAGTTTCCAGGCTATGCATATTTCTTTATCGTTCTAATGATCTGTGTACCACTGGCCTGTATACCAGGCGTCGCACTCATACGATGGCTCGGCTACTGCCCGTACAAGAGTCGGGGAGCGGCGGCAATCGACATCGACGAAGACGAACAACCATCCGGTACCATTACACCTAATCTCTCACGAATACCGCTCACTAGTAATGAAGAAGCCCCAGGCTCAAAAGACGATAATGACGAGGTAATATGAGGTAATACTTGACCTTCTGCTAAACTGATCTATATGACTGACTGGAACGTAATTTTGGCTCTTCCAGGATAGTTGCGCTAAAACCTGTATACACTTTTTCACGAACCAGATTTCTGTTAGTGGTCGTCCTAGCCTAGGTCCAGGCCTCTCACTTCCGCAATGCTTGGTGCGCTGGAGTGAGAAGGCTGGGAAGTTGGTGGAAGCGACTTCTAGAAGTTCCTTCTAGGAACCATTTTTGCCCTTCTAGGAACCATTTTTGCCCTCCTAGGAACCATCTTTGCCCTTCTAGGAACCATTTTTGCCCTTCTTGGAACCATTTTTGCCCTCCTAGGAACCATTTTTGCCCTTCTAGGAACCATTTTTGCCCTTCTTGGAACCATTTTTGCCCTTCTATGAGTAAGACATAAACAGATCAATATACTTAAATTATAACTTGCCATACAATATAAATAAATTCGCTTTCATTGATATTCAATTTTTCGAATGCCATGTAGGAATAGCATGAAATCAGGCGTCAAGGATTTGAGAAATGTGCTAGGCCTTCTAGCGCGCATCAGTTCGGCCGTAAATTTGACGTTCGCGTCTGGAAGGCCAGAAACAAGAGTAGGGTCATCCATAGTTATCAACATGTTCACAAGTGTACAAACCGTACGCTTTGGGGGGGGGGGGGGTAGTGACCAATGTACTCTTTCTAAAATGTTAAACCCTTAGACCCATCATCATCTTTCCTTAACTAGGTTCAACATTTAGGCTGAGACATTTAGAATAAGGTCTAAGTAGTTTTGTAGAAAGAAAATTTTCAGTTAATTTTCGAAAAATATAATTCAAAATAATTTATGTTGACGGTTATAAATTAGTTAAAATTAGCTACATAGCGAATCTCTGAACATCGAAGTATTTCGACTCTAACTGGTAATCCTATTTCATCGGCATTAATATAATAATATTTGTAACTAGAATTCGCTTTCAGCCTGGTACTTCAATTGTGATGTTAAGCTAACGTATTAATTGTCCTTTTCCCTCTAGGCAGAGTCTCTGTTAGATCACAAAGACTCTGGTCGTGAATCGGTACTGTAAATATGTTTCTCGGCCTGTTTCAGACGTCGAAATTTTCATGTGCCATTCTATGTTGCGCAGCGGTTGCTTGGCCCGGACGTTCGGCCAAAAACACAGCATGTGACAGTCCAGGTTTAGTTTTGAGATCAGTGACCATAATAACCCAAGTTATGTAAATCTGATCACTGATCTCAAACAATAGTCTGGATAGCACAACCTATTGTTCACCGGTGTAGAAAATGAAACCATTTATACGTTGCTTGGCAACAGGAATGCAACATTACTAAGGACTAAATGCACGGAGAAAATGTCTATATTTCTCTTTAAAACATATACAATATTTGAACCAATAACTTTCTTTTAAAAGCATCTCAAGCAGTAAATTTCTACCATAACGCGTTCAAAAGGTTATAAGTTTGTCCCTTTTAGTAACGAGTGACTCCCGGCTTCATTTTGTAAACTATACTCTCAATCCAGATATATTTACAATGGATACTCAGTTCTTTTTTAGATCAATTGAGATAATTTCGACGTCTGAAACAGACCGTATTTTAAAGGTTTGTTTCGTTGGCACCAAATGTAAGGCTTTGGAAAATTTAAATTTTGCTCGTGCCAGGCCCCTGGTCGTGTATACTACTGGAAACCAGCAAGTGTTATCCCATAACACGCGATGACTGGGAGTTGGGTTTCAGTCCCCTACATAGCTCCGGGTTCTGGCGTGACTAAAATTGAGCTTTCCAATTTGTGTTAGTTTGTCGTGGCATTGGTCACTTGACTGAAATTCCCTTCTCATCGTAGCCAGTGTATTAAATGGCTCTTCTCCAATAACACTTATAGCACAACAATAGTCATCCAGTCACGATCCAGTGATCGGAATGTCTCATGATCTTTTCATTGTTTTGAAAATTGCACTGTTCTCCATGCCATCAAGTCACTCATTGTTTTGACTTGTATTAGCATTTATGCAAAGGGCAATTACAAAGAGAACTCTCCCTCATTTGGCTTCTCTTGAAGCTAATAACTGATAATGCAGATTGATTTGTAGAATATAAAGAACATAATACACTTGCTTGATTATCACTCTGATTTGCAGACTGGTTTTTGAGCAAGTGTTGAGAGGTGAATGACTTGTACATATTCAGGAACCGTTGACTCTGAGATCTCATTAGTTGAGCAAAAGCTGATTTGGATTCACCTCGCACGTGAAAAGAAAAGACGTCTAAAAAATCCGTGCATATATATATATGGTCACTTTAATATGGTCGATTCCTAATTCAGTCAAGTGACCAAGTGCCATTAGGCCTTTTATCTTGCCGCACATATTATTTTGAATATTTTTGCACGCTTCAGTCGAGGTTGTTAGATATAATTTCTTAGTTGTAGTTAGATCCAATTTTTTTTTTGTTTCGTGGTGCTTGCGTTGTAAATATCTTGAGAGGATGGTTTACATTATCGAGGTTTCTTTTCATAGGTTTGATCAAAGTGCCTGCTTTGATTAAATTATAATCCCATACGTTGTGGTCACAGAAATTTGACAGTGTAAACCATGCTATAGGATAAGTGTCACTACTTGCTGAAAAGTATCACATGTGATATTTTTCAGCCAGTGGAAACCTATAAATAGATAGTTTGTATTAAAAAGAAAGAGCGAGACCTTATTCAATTTTTGCTACTGTGTAGTACGGTTTGTATATAACTTGTATATTTGGCAATGCAAAAACTGGATAAGGTCTAAAGAATGTCTTCCAGTGGTGTGTAGAAACCATTGGAAACATGGGATATAGTCAGAGCTAGGTTTCCTACCCATGGATCTAGTTGTTGAGTGAGCTTCGTAAATAGTTGAAGCTGCGTTTATACACAAAAAGAGTGAGGCAAAAAGCACTGTTTAACTGAACCTACATGATTGCTTCGTGTATAAACAGTTTCCTGCGAAGCCTGGTTTCCATTCAGTCGTAACTGTCGTGAACATATCCTGTGGTCGACGTAATAGAGTGTCGATACAACTCTACAATCAGTAAAGACTGGTTTGCATAGGCCTGGTTCCCATGTGGCTGTAACCGTGTCTTAAACGTGTCGTAACTGTCGTGGACATAGGCTGGCAGTCTATCTCCACGACAGTTAGACACGTTTACGACACGGTTACGACCATATGGAAACCAGGCTATACAGCACACAAAAGACAAGATAGATCCAGACTATTTCTCATCGCCGAACATGTCTTGGTCACGACAGTTACGGGCAATAGGACAGTTAAGGGCACATTATATCCCAAATTATTATGTTGTGGAACTCTGTCTGCTTTATGAGTCTTAGTTTTCTGTCTTAAGTTTCTCTGCTTTAAGTTTTCTGTCTTAACTAATCTACTTTTTCTTTGCCTTAGAGCATCTTTTTATGAAACAGGCGCAATATAAGTAATTAAATTATTATTAAATTATTATTATCACAGTTTCCGAAGGTCGGTCGTACCAAATCTTCTTTTCCTGCCCCTTTCGATATAGTACGTCAAATTCATCAAATTGGATTCCTGCCAGTCTGTCTTGATGTTGTCTTTCCACAACTGAAAGTTACGACCCAGGAGTTTACCCTCGACACACGACTTTTTACCCACAACACACAAATTTTGACCCACAACACAAAAAAAAGAAAAAAAAGTCGACTTGTTTATATGCAATCGAATATGAAACGTCGATTGTGCTTTTCGCGTTCAGTCAAAGTTTTGCCTTTGCGAGTTTTAACTTTCAAAGGACAACCTTGGCAGTACGTACGTATTGAAAAATGCACCACTAAAAGCACGATATTTAGAGTAAAATTGCACACGCACCCATTTACCTAGTCATTGTATGAACTTCGTAAATAATTGAAACGATACGTTGTTTGGCTAAAGTGCCCTGTTTAACACAATTCTTCTTTTTCCTGTTCTTAAACCGAGTGCTTAATTATTTCGGTCGACCGAACCTCCATCATCTTCTGTCATATATTTTCGTTCCTATAAATTTGTCTTCGTGTTGTCTTTCCACAACTGATAGTTCCCATTATTTATCATTTAAATATTTATTTCCATTGCCATTGCATGTGCGTGAATTTATAACAGCAGTTGCCGGGCTAAGGATCTTGGTCCAAAAATCCAAATCCTTAACTGAAAAAGCCCAAGAAAAAGCTTAAGTGATACCCCAACAGGCTGTCACAAAAAGTAAAAAAATATTAATAGTGATACCGTGGTTTTCACAGAACAATTCTTTTGCGGTTACAGTATATTAACCGTCGTACAATTTTTCAAAAACGGTGAAGAATAGACAATGTCTTTACCAAAGATTACTAAATGAATATTAATTCCTGCTTTAACACGATATTTGCATTCAATTTTCTAAGATTTTATGGTTTGTTTGAATAGTTAATTGAAAACGAAGCCATCTTTTTTGAAATCAATTCTAAAATATACAGCCATCAAATCTGGTATTAAATGACATTAACTGGAAAACGATGTTACTGTCAATGTTTGTAAAAAATGAACAAAAGTGGTGAACAAAATCTCAATGACCGCTTGTTATCTATGATCTGATATAATATAATAACTATATTTAATGTTATCTATATATAGAAGTAATGTAATTACGTTTCTTTAAGATTGGCGTTCTCTATATCTAAGGACAATATTTAGTATATAGATATAGTACCTTGATATACCAACTATTTACCGTTCATATTGTTTATTTATATTAGAACCTATATGTTCTAATCTTGTTGTTGATATTTACTGATAATAATTATAATAACTTAATACTAACATATTTAATCCGATTAGATACATATATATTGATAACTTTTACGACTTTTACGACTTCTTGTATATAAATAGTTCTATTGTATGTAATTTAAAGTTAAGCTAAGCGCGGATCCGGAATTAACCTGATCTATGATTTGATATACTGCTTTCAAATCAGCGTATACCTTGATGAAGATAATCAAAACCTATCAAATTCTTATAAAAGCCCTGGGCATGTAAGCTAGGAAACGTTGTGGAAACATTTGAAAATTTCAATGTTACCTCAAAATGGTTCCTGGTTCGTTAACCCTTGGAAAGAAAGATGCTTTCGTTAACCCTTGGAAAGAAAGATCTTTAGTTGAAAACAATGTTTCCACCCTCGGGAAAAAATGGCTAGGAAACAATATTTCCTAGTAAAACACCTTGGGGAAACAGGGCCATTTATACGGAGGAAAATAAGTCGCGACTTACTTAAGACTCGTCTTATATAAAACGCGAACACACACTCGTATAAATTGTCAAATTCTAATAAGTCGTGACTTATTGTGGAACAACCTGAACCCCTGTTCTTATTTAAGTCGCGACTTACCAGAATTTGACCATTTATACGAGTGTGTTCGCGTCTTATATAAGACGCGTCTTAGGTATAAGTCGCGACTTATGTTCTTCCGTATAAATATCTATTGTTTCAAAGTATGTAAAAAGAATCAGCCAAAACCTTTAGCATTCAATTTAATGTATGGACCGCATTTGTAAATAGTATATTCATAATTAATTAGCCCAATGCTGCTCTCGGTTTTCAAAAATGGCCGCTTTTTGGGAGTACGAGACAGCACGAGGTTGTGTGTAATTGTTGTGTTAATTTAAATCGTATATTTATGTCATAAGGTGTATATATATTTAATCAATAAAGATTACACCAGAAATGTATTGTTTTAACCGTTTCCCTGATTCGAGATTGAAAACAGTAATATTACAGTTACTATTGAAAACGAGTGTTGTCTGTACAGTGTACAGCGGTGTTACGAGTCTTTATGTAGCCCTACACGAATTATGTCGGTGATTATATATAGGGTTAGGGTTAGGATTGGGGTTAGGGCATTGAACTATAAGTAAACTGGAACGATAACTCAGGGGGGGAAATTGAAGCCGTGCTTTGTAGGTAGTGCCAGTCCATTTTAACATATTTTTTCAAAAAATACACTTTCCTTTTATACTTTCACCATTTATCTTTGACTATACTAGAACAATTAAACTTTTTACTCAAGTACTTACAATGAACAAAGGTCGTTCAGTTTCTGAAATATTACTGGAAAAAAACAAAATTTGTCAAAAAACCGCGCGAAAATGTTTGGTTTCTCTAAGTTATGAGACTTTCCAAAAAGAGTTAAGAGATTTTATGATACAGTTTATGTAGAAAAATATAAGATACATAAAAAAATTGCTTTTCAAGCATGCAGTAACTTATTTTTGACAGTTAAAATAACGATTATATAAGCTAGCTCAGCCGTCATATTCAAAGTGCTCACTGATGGCCAACAAGAAGGCGCGAAGACAAAAATAGCACCACTTGAAAATCGTCAATTTGTTTATGTTTTAGAAGGGTTAAAGCAAGGACTAAAAAGCTCAAGATAAAAAGCAATACCTGGAGTATATAATTTGGGGGCTGCCGAAGTGTTTTCTAGTATATTTTTTCCGAGTTAATAAAGCTTCGGCACCGTCAAACATTTGTCATTTTTTTCCATATACGATAACGATCCCCCTCATTTTTGCTGCAGATAGATGTAAAACAGTCAAAACTAATCGGAAAACCACATTTGAATCCCAAACATTGAAGTTTTCTGATGTAAAAAGTATTTTTCTTGCAAATTTTCGCTCAAAAACAAACTTTTGACAGAATTTTTCTCACTACTCGGAACTCTCCTCAGTCCTTTTGAAAGTTCAAATTCCCGCGCATTGGCTTCAACGAGTCATAGGCACTGATAGGAGTTAGCGTTCCAGTTTGTTCCAGTTTACTTAGAGTTCACTGGGTTAGGATTGGGGTTAGGGTGGGGGTTGGGGTTAAATATACATTTCGTGTAGGGCTACACAAAGACCCTACCCAATGTGATCATCATATACCGCTGATAATCCTAATTGCGTTCGCGGGCACTGACAAAGAACGCCTGGGACACAGAGTCACAGATTAAGTATGAACAGATGTCTATCTTCTGTAAAAAACTCGTCCCGCGGTCGCCATCTTACTAGCAAGTTGTGATGGCGTGTGCATGACGTGTAATTCGTCATTTGTTACTACGTCATTGCTTTCATGCCCTTTGACCTAATGCCTTGACATTTGCGGAAATGAAAAAACCATTGGCCTTGCAATGTATGTCAATTAGTTAAACAAATTACTACTAAAATGGCAGAAAAGGCCGCGAGAAAATGCAAAACACTGATAGAAAAGTTGTTCGTGCTGACGTGTACATTGGGAAATTTGAGGACACGAAAGCCCTATGAAGTTACACTTCTGGGGCCGGTTGTATAAAAGTCTTAACTACATTTTAACTACCCGTTTTGTAGTTAAATAGTAGTTAACTGTAAAATTCACGATTCTGATTGGTTAACTTTCGCACTAACTATAGTTAACTTTAACTACTTTTTTATACAACCGGCCCCTGGTATATACTTATTCTGTGACAGAGTAGAGATCATACAGAGGTGTAACAGAGGAGGAATGGTGACTATACCGTGATGCTTTGCGATTAATTATATATTATTCATTTTTCGGACGAGCGCGCTCATTATCAGGGTTCTCACTTTTAAGGAAATTTCCTTAAACTAAGGAAATTTCGACCTTTTTTTACTTTTTTAAGGAATTGTTTGAGGAATTATATTTTTTAAGGAATTTCTAAGGAATTCTGAATTTTATCTGAAATATTTACTTTTATTAACAAAAATCATGAAAATTGAACAAAATGTGACAACAAATAAAAATTGTTGTTATTAATATGAGTCTGACTAGTGTTGACAGTTGTTTTACACTTGTTTATATTGTCTATATGACTGATGATAACAAAATACATTTTTCCCGCCTTTCCCCCGACTTTTTCCCGCCTTTTTACACTAGTTTCCAGGCGTCATATTCCTGGGAACCAGGCTCGGTCACGGTTTTAAGGAAATTTTAGTCAATCTAAGGAATTTTTACCCTGAATCTAAGGATTTCCTAACAACAGGATGTGAGAGCCCTGCTCATTATTCGCTTGGCTGTCGCTATTAACACAACAGAAGTGAGAAATATGGCGGATTTTATAAGCCCAATTCGCGGCCATAAAGCTTCAGTTTTGGAAGGACATGAGCTTCTTTTTGTTCATTGTGTATCGTCGGAGCCTATGCTGCTGGATCCCAATGGGTTATCGTGTGTTCAGTTTGAATATCGTGAGATTCACATCAGTTTTTTGGATAGTTTGGACATCAGAAGAATCGCTATTTGTCCAGCAACTGTTAATGGCATAAAAGTTGACGAAATGTTCGCCGATTGCAGTAGTCCCGTACAGATTGAGATACATTCCAGTTGTATTTTTAAGGTAGGTATTTGTTTTAATCGTGAAACGTATTACAAATTACAAAATAATGTCATGTATTAAAATAAAAGCAAATATTTAGCGAAGCAATTATAGGTTACTTTCACTTTGACTTTCAGGCTTTGCCTTCATCAAAGCCCGTTTTTGCTTTTTAATTTCAGATTTCTGGGCTTGTATATGATTCATACTCTGATAACCAACGTCTTGAACCAACGTTGGCATAAATATAATATTTGTGCTGTCTATTTTCAAATTTATATGCATTTTTATGGCTGGGAATCCAATTACTATAAAGTTTATAGAGAAGCTTTATTTTGTTGCTATTTACTACAATTTAGTCTACTACACTACCAACATTGTTCTCATATCTTGTAGTTCTCAGACCTCAATGATCCTCGGCGAGATGAAAAAGGACAAAATCTTGTTTGTTATGTTATTTTATGGAATTTTGATATTCTGCCAACACCACCTTCTCAAGTAGTTCAACCTCGAGATCTGGATACTGTTAATGAAGAGTTAGACAACGTGTTGTCACCAGTAAACTTACAAGGGGAAAGTGGATGTAACTGTACCCTACAACCAATAAATCCTGTGTGCTTGGTGGGTATTCCAGTTCATCGGATGTTGAATGATGAGGATGTGATGAGAGAAAGAGAGATGGAGGAAATCAGAGAATTAACTCAAACTTTGGATGTGGAAGATTCTGTAACAGAGGAGACTGATGATTCCAGGGAAGACGACGATGGTCTTGATGAAGAGGATGGTGATCTTGATGGTGCTAGTGATCTTGATGGTGCTAGTGATCTTGATGGTGCTAGTGATCTTGATAGTGCTGGTGATCTTGGTGGTGTGGTACAGGTGATGGTAATGATGGTGATCTTGATGGTGGTGATGATAAGTTCAGGGAGATTTTATAATTTATATGCTGAAAAATTTGTTGTTGTTGGGTCTTGGCATGAACAAAGATACCAAGGTGCTCTTGCAAGCTGCATGTAGAGGAGATCGGCAAAGCTTGATTTCCAATTTAATGTGGAATCTGAACCAGACAATGTTAAAGACAAAAATGCTTTGAAATTTTCAATTTTTCACAAGTGGCATGTTATTGGTTATTGTGCGGTGAACAAAATACCTAAACTTAAGCAAGCTATGCATAGAAACAAAGTACGATCAGTTTCTCTTGAAAGTTTAAAGAGAAGATATGCTCCCAGGGAAAATACATTACTCTACTGTGCAGCATTGCTGATTGTGAAAAGTTGACCATGGGACAGAGATGATCCAAGAAACAATTATAACAGTGATATAGATTACTAGAATATTGTAAACATTTTATGCATTTCTTATTTCAGGTCTGCTGTAATTATGATATGATTTGTAACTTGAATTCTATGAAAGGAATAAATTGTTTTCATAAACAATTCACTGTGTGTATTTATTATATTGTCTACCTAATTAGTAACAACCTGGTTGAGAAGTGACAACCTCCATAAGTCATTATTTGAAAACAGTTCCTGTCTATATTTTGCTCATAGATGGATTTTCCAATTTTGCTCTGGGGGTGTGCAAAAAATTCAGGAAGGTGTAACAGAATTAAACTTTATTTCAATCATATTACATCACTCCTGTAAATTTCTTGGGGGGGGGGTTTCTGTGGGTACACACTCATGGCCAGAAAATCCGTCTATGATGTATATCTACTGTTTCATTGGTTGAGATGTGATATACAGTATCAGAGCCCAGACGCACAGAACTGTGTCACGATTATAAAAGCTGATAAAAATTGGTCATATGATGTAAGCTGGCCAATAGTATTTACTTAATTGTGAAAATTATGTGGGTATGCCATGATATTTGTAAAATTTAAAGTTCTCAATTTTGCAAATGAAAGTGAACTATTTACCTGTCTAATTTGTTTTTTTCCCCTTTTTATTATATCAAACAAATAGAATTTGTTATATAAAACGAATACATCTAGAGCTTGTAAGTGAATACATGCGTATGTGTCTTTATGAAGTCACAAGTACAACAACCAATCACAAAAGCTGTATCTATGTACTCGCCACGACGGCTCGTTAATTAGGCCTTTAAACAATCATAAGTAATGGTTGGGCATCACTTGTTGTTGGTGGTGGTGCAGAGGGTGGTGTTGGTAGGGGTGCCGAGGGTGGTGGTGGTGCCGAGGGTGGTGGTGGTGCCGAGGGTGGTGGTGGTGCCGAGGGTGGTGGTGGTGCCGAGGGTGGTGGTGGTGCCGAGGGTGGTGGTGGTGCTGAGGGTGGTGCCGAGGGTGGTGGGAGTGCTGAGGGTGGTGGTGGTGCCAAGGGTGGTAGTGATGGGGGTGCTGAGGGTGGTGGTGGCCTCTTATCAATCACTAGTTTGCTAAACTGTCAGATAATGTCAAACCATAATGGATTTCAGCATCTTCCAATGTTGCAAACTTTTTCCTGTACACAACAGTTACTCGTGATTGCAGACGGCAATCTATATAAAAGGCATGAAAACAAGAATGAAGTAACATCATATCTATGATTGAATAATATTTAAAAAACATCCTTGATCTTACTCTTTTTATACTAAGGGCTTTCAAAATAAGCCGGCAGCCGCTGGGTTACTTTGAGCATTACCGCTGGGTTACTATGAGCTTTACCGCTGGCAACTGTGACCTGTCTGTCAAATTTTAGAACAATTTCAATAACAGACAACTTAAAATCCACATTACCGCCTGCTAATTTATTATCACAACAGTCTATATTGAACTAATTCTGAAATCCCTGTATATATATATTAATGAATTAGACATCTAACAGTAGCATTAACTTACTTGATAAGAGAATGTTAGAAGAAGTACCACATTTAATATGTTTGGCACCATCGTTCCAGAAACTGTTCTTTTTACCAAATGCTGGCCACTCTCCAACAGACATTTTTCCATATTTTGGATCTGTTTTGGCAATCACTATGAACTCAACAAATGCCTTGTCTTCCTCAAAGGTCCATTGATGAAATTTTACTGGGGACTTCTTTGTAGGAGTAAGTTTCCTCTTTCTGGATATCTTTCTACTAGGAAACTACAAATAAAACCGATTCTACATTCAATTATTAAATACGAAATAGCTTTCAGTTGAACAACAGTTGACACACTGTATTTATATTTATCTGTATATATACAGCAAGTGCTATAAATGAAACCTTTGTATAATTTTTACCTTTGGTGACATTCCAGGACTCTGACACAAAGCTCGACTTGATGATGAATTCTCCGTACGTGCAACTCTTCGTGACTTGTTCACAGGTTTTCCCGGCGTATCTCCTTTAGAAATATATGCCCTCTTGGCAATATCATTTTCCTCATCAACAATGTCAATAATATTATAAACATCGCTGTCGTCAGATTCCATTTTTTCCCGAATTCTATAATAAAATAGAAAAATACAGTCAGTACAGTTAAATATATATTGCAGGTATTAATAAACAGGAGAATCAAAATATATAGCAACATATAAGCGTATGTTTCTAAATACAATATAAAATAGTGCATCATTCACAAGATTCCCTCGCGCCATAATGATCACAACGCGGTCTATTCCCGCCATCTGCGTTAGAATACAGCAAAAATACCCCATTTTCAAACCGCGATTACTCCTCGATTTAGTGGAGCTATTTAAGGTTTTAAAGTACCAATATAAAGAACAAAACTTGCTGAATATGATGACGTGATTTTTTCCCCGTTTCTGTTTAAAAAAGCTAATTAGCTCCAGCATTGTTTCAAGGTCACTTTTGTGGCGTGCCCTCTGACCCGGAACAAGCATAAATACAATGCGTAATTAACATAACTAAAAAGAAATATCTATACCAAGCAAGTCAAAAATAACTAAATTAGATACCTAAACAAAACAATTATTAAAACATACCTTCCAAAAAATCAGATCTTTAGGGATAAAAATCGCAATATATTTCAACAATTTTTCACCTAACTTTGTTGAAAATCGCAAATGTGAATATTAATGAGATGCAATGCATTGTGGTATACACACCATTCCTCCTCTGGAGGTGTAACGAGTGTACCCACTTATTCTTCAGACGCTTGCCGAGCATGCGCAGTTAAAGTGCACGATTCAGATGGCGGCTCGCTTTAAACGCAGTTTACCTTTTAGAAGTGCGTAAAAATGCGAAAGACCTTAAGATTGTGAAACTTTAAAGAGCCGAAAATGTTGGGAACTTGGGGAATGTTGGGAACTTGGAAGGGGGGAACTTGCCGAGCATGCGCAGTTGATCATTTTTTGCACGGCCGCCTGAAATCAGGTGGGTACACGAAAACGTAAGTCTCCCAAGTGTTTACGACGGTTCGTTCCACCTCTGTATGATCTCTACTCTGTGCCTGGGATGTAGTAAAATCCGACTCCAGTACAGCCAGAACAAGTTGTCGTCAAGTCATAAGATGTCAAGATAAATTCTGCTATCTCTATATACATTCGCATGAATGTTGAAAGAAATTATACGTAAGTATTATTTACTTTAAACGAATTTAACTCGTCCCCAAATTGCCAAAATGGGGGATATATCCATATACTAGGCAAATAATTTAACTATTCTTATTGAAGTACTAGAATGAAGTGGCTGAAAGACTTGTTGATTAACTTGATTTGTGCCATATTTGAGAGTCAAGAGCGGACGTATGTTTCTCGTGTCCATGGCGGGTGACGGCTAAGGTAAGTCAAAGTCTGATATTTTTTAATATTAGTTTGATATTTTCGTACAGTCTGATCGACAGAATCGTACGTTTTCACCTGGCCAGCTGGTCTGGGTTTGTTTGTGTGTGTTTATCTGTTAGCACGATAACTCAATAAATACCAAACATTTTAATACGAAAATTTGTGGAGCTAACGGCCATAGGTCATGGACAAATCGAGCAAATTTTAGTTCAATTTGGATGAAAGTTGGCTTTTCCGAGTTGAAAATAATTAAATATGTAAATTGTAAATTGTGGCAATTGCTTGACTTAATTTGCTAGCGAAGGTATGCAGCCTCCGAGTGTCCTCTAGTTTAATACAAAAGCGACAACAGACCTGTGCCGGCATTCAAACATTTTGTCTTTTTGACTGTAACATGTACGATAATTTACAGTCGATTTAACAAAACGTTTGCCAAAATATTCCGAACTTCGTTGCGAAGACAGCGAAGTTCAAAAGTTCGTAATGATTCACAAACAGGTTTGTAAACTCAGCATTTGATTGGCTTTGTTTGCATTGCGGATGGATTTAGAATGCTGTTACATGTGATTAACCCTTTTTCAAGGAACTCCCATATCTATAAAGTGTTTGTTCTAGTTTACGAAAGCATAGAATAGAACAAAGGCACAGAATAGAGACTATTCTGTGACAAAGGTGTCTTAGTATTAGAATTATCTATAGAGTATAGGAGTCATTTTCTCGTGTAAACAATTCTAATTCTTAGTTACCTTTGTTCTACCCTGGAAATAACAGAATCACTGGAGCGTAGCATTATACGCGCGTGGCCTCGATTTCATTCTTTGATATCTTTTGAATTTTATTAATTCAGTCTTTAGGCCAAAAAAAAATTCTGTTTCTGGTCAGGGCGCACGTCATTTTTAACTGTGCCCGTCAACGGTTTTTTTTGCAAATACGGTCCATCAATATCCTTGCAAAATGAAATACTCTTAAACTCTATTAAACCTGAAATTTGGTGACAGTTTAGTATTAAAAGCATAAAAAATCACTATACACTTTATAAAAAATAGAAAAAGACTCGCCCATTTCTCAAAAAAACCGCCTCCTTAACTCTTACGAAAAAAAAGAAGCGCGTCGCTGCGTCAATTCTGCACAAACCACTGCCAGAAACAGAATTTATTTTGGCCTTATATACGCAAATTTCAAATTAAAGCATGAAGTCGAGGCTATGCGTATATAATGGTACGCTCCAGTAATTTATGCAAATAGTCTATTGGCTCTATGCTTTCACAAACTGGAACAGTATGATACTATAGGCATTTGAGTTATCCAAAGTTGTGAAACGGATACAAAATAAGTTATTAAATTTTGTCTATGTTAAAGGCGTTGTTTGCAAGAATGACAATATGTAGTACACCTGTGTCTTGAAGTTTATTTTAAATCTACAAAACGTCCAAAGTTATAAATTTACATGGTATAACTATCCTCTGTAAATTGTCTATGTACATACATTATCTAATGCATCCAGCATAAACAAATACTTTCTAATGCTTAACATTTTTAATCTTATGTGCATCTTAATACACTCTTTTAAATTTTGTGTTAACTTTTGCTACATCTATCACGGAGATTATTTGCTCGTAATAACTTAATTTAAAACTACATACAATAAATTAAGATCTACACCTTAAAATTATGTGGCTATTCTTGGTGGTGCAAGCTACGTTATTGCCGCCATGTTGGATGGCTAATTTCTTCCAACATGGCGAAAATCTCTATGTTGTTTGGATGCACACCAGCTATAATTCTGCTAGAAATGTAGAGGTGTATGTGTGGCCTGAGTGCATGTACTTAAACGTGGTAATGTCTAGACATCAACACTAACGAATAGTCCCTTTTCGATTTTTACTCCGCTCGCCTCAACGTCACCTTTGTTAGTCATGCTCAACTCACCCCGTATGACACCATTTTTGACATCACTTACTCTTCCGATGCCGGCTCCTTTTTTGACGTCGCTTTCTCTGACGTCACTTCCTCTGCTGACGTCACTTTCTCTGACGTCACTTCCTATGACGTCACTTCCTCTTCTATCGTCCCATCCGATGTGACTTTCTTTTCTGTCGTCACTTCTGATGTCCATTCTTCCCACGTCAATACCTCTGACGTCACTTTCTCGTGTGACCTCACTTCCACTGACTAAATGTAAATGAAATGAATTTTGTCCAGAGTGTACTAGTGGTAAAATATTGAGGTATTAGAAGATTGATGCTGAATTCCGTAAGGAAAGAAAGCAAAGCTTTGGCCTGTTAAGAATTGTACGCATAGTATTAGTGGAGCTATTTATTTTAACACCTTACGTGAATTAATGCCTGGTAAACTAACTAAACTAAATTAATCTATAATGAATACTACAGGAGAATACATGGTGTTTGGCAGAGTTAAACTAGGAACCACATGCGATAAAGCAGACATTTCAAGAACACCTTTGCATGAATCAAACAAAAGTATGTGCAAATGCACCTACCATCGTCATCAGCGGGTGGAGCTTTGGAATGTGAGATTGTCCGGTAGGTCAGTAGAGCAAGAAAGACCAAGCCACATGCTGTTCCAATAACCACTCCTGTCACCAATAGCGTCATGTTTGTTCCTGAAAGAACAATGAAATAATACTTTTCGCTCATAATACTTTAAACATATGACGTATCCAGCGAATTTCACATGCTGTTACCTGGTGGTTTTGGAGCGGGGGTCCAGATTTTCTGGGGTTTTTTTCGTCGTGTTTTTTGGTGTAACAAACTTTTACATTCCCACAGTACATCCTATGTGTATCTTGGGATATCTGTGGATTGCGAGTTAGGGTACTTGTGTTTTACTGCGGAGAATAGCTCAAGCCAAGGAACTTCACACATCGGGCTTTACTCAGTTTTCTACCGTTTTAAAGCACGAGGCTGAATTTCGAAAGCATGCAAGAAGACTAACTTGTTAATAGAAAAGGATGGCGGTTAACGCTTGCTTACATCATTGCTACGAAATACATACCTAGTTATTATCGTTCGAGTTTACGTGAATAGAATTAAATGACTATAAGTAATATCTACACGAATTTTTCGCTCATAATACTTTACACACATGAAGTATCCAGCGAATTTCACATGTTACCTGATTTTGGAGTAGCATGTGGACCAGGAGGTGGCGCAGGTCTTTCCCATCCTGGTTCTATATAAAGTTGTGATATTTTACTTCAGTTTGCACTGAACATAATATGTAAGTAGTTAATATGGAGATGAAAGCTTTGGAATAATAATATTGAACTGCCTCGTTCTATAAATACATTTCTATTTAATTCACGATTTTAACATACCCAGATCTGGTTGCAAATTTGGTTGATATGGCCGATATGGTGGATGTGAATCAGGAGGATTCCATGGTAGATGTGAATAAGGAGGAATCCAGGAGTCTGTAATCAAGTATATGTAATATATATTATATATATATATGGTCTACTTTTGAGTGCATGCCAGAGCACAGCACTGCATGCACAGCACAGCACAACAACAGCACAACAACAGCACAACAACAGCACAACGCAACGCAACAGAATACAACACGACACCACTTAACACCATACCATAAATAACAATACCATACGACACCACTACACCATACAACACCACACCATACCATATCACGTTATACTACCATACCGGCACCATACCATACCACTGATCATACCATTCCAATACCATACCACACTACACACAACAATACCATACTATACATAACAATACCATACTATACATAACAATACCATACCATACCATACCGTACCATACATAACCGAATACCATACATAACAATAATTATTTTTAAACAAAAGCATAACATGTTTGATAAGCCAATAACCTAATTCAACAAACACTAATCTAACCTGTGGTCGCCTGATAAGGACCATAAGACGCAATGAATCCTTTGTTATTACCATTCACTCCGTCACTGACAAACTTTATTTTTAGATAATTATTGTTAGATAAAATTGATTTGTTGACATAGTCACCACCATCGCCACAGATTTTTTCCATGAGTGTTGACCAAGATGCAAATCCGTCATAAATCTTAATATAATCTTCGCATTCACTCGTCTTTCCCTTTTTCTCAAGATCTATTTGTCTAAAACAAGAAATGATCTTATTAAGTTCGCGTGGTATAAATTTTCTCTGTCTTAAATTCGGTCGATTCAATCATTCGCGCATCCTAAATGCGATATTTTTGGTTTAATTTCGCGCACCTTGAAATGGGGAAAAACTAGAAAATCACATTAAGTGATGGTCTTTTCGTGTTCAAATGAATTTGGATACTTAAAATTGTCATGAAAGTGTTTGTTAAAATTTCCAAGCCATCTAAACCGAAAAATACAGGAAAAGGATAAGCAAGACAGTTTTTTACGTAGCTGCAACAACGAATCTAATGGCTGATACATGTTTTGCGTAATGTGATATTGAACAAGTCCAGCTTTTAGTATTACGTGTTACAGTGCGATTGACCAACTTGCTGACCAATCGGCTGACCGACGGACTGACTGAGCAACCGACTGACCAACCAAGGACCGACAGACAGACCCACTGACTGACCAATCAATGACTGACCGATAGACTGACTGAACAATCGACCGATCAACCAAGGACAGACAGACAGGCCGACCGACCGACCGACATTGTTAACCAAGGACCGACCAACCAACCGACAAACAGACAGACCGACCGACTAACTGACAGACCCATTGACCGACCGACAGACAGACTGACTCATCAACGAACTGATTGACCGACAGACCGACCAACAGACCAACTGACTGACCAACCAACCAACCGATGTCGACTGACTGACCAACCAACAGACCCACCAACCAACTGACTGACCGACAGACCGACCAACCGACAGACAGACAGACCGAGTGACT
This sequence comes from Trachythela sp. YZ-2020, assembly GCA_016169945.1. NCBI lineage: Eukaryota > Metazoa > Cnidaria > Anthozoa > Malacalcyonacea > Clavulariidae > Trachythela > Trachythela sp. YZ-2020. Next base: position 264,640 of record JADLSH010000344.1, on the reverse strand, counting down.
GACCTCCGGACCGATCGATCGACTGACCAACTCACTGACTGACCGACCGACCGAGTGTCTAAATAAATGAGTGTTCCAACCTGGACTAACCTGAAAATCAGTTGAATTCTCTCATTTTCTGGAAGCTCAATTTCGTAAGTATATTTGAGGTTTGTTGGGTAGTTTCCGGGATAGCTTGGGGATTTAAAAACACGACGTAGATCTTTGAAATGATACCATTTACGTACTAGAAAAAGCAAAAAGATCACATTACTCCTGCAGCTGTAAGGTGCGGCGGAGTTTCAAAATGCGCATTTTATGGGGGTTTTTGTCGTCACTGTCGATCAGTAAATATCCACCTAGAATGATCATGTTTTGTGATTGGCTTTCTGCAGAAACATAATATGTAAGTAGTCAATATGGAGATGATGCTTTGGAATAATATTATTGAACTGCCTCGTTCTATAAATACATTTCTATTTAATTCACGATTTTAACATACCCGGTCTTGGTCGCCGATATAGTAGGTCTGGTTGATATGGTCGGTCTGGACCAGGAACAATCCGGAAGTCTGCAATCAAGTATATGCAATATATATATATTGCCTCACTCTGTGAGGTTAATTGGTGGCTAATAAGCTATAATGCAAAAGCTCACTTCCCTTGTGGTCGTTTGAGCACTCTGGCCCCAAGACACTTCACGCATGTCTGGATGCGCATGTGTCTGAGTATTGTACCACATGCGCTTGGTGAGGGCAAGAGTATGGTGTATAAATACGAAGTCACTCGCATCTAGACTGCGTTACAAGCTGCACTGACGAGCCGTTGAACGGCGAAACATGCATGTCTGCAGATTTGACTATATATGCTCCTTCACTTGTGTTGTTGAGCACTCTGTGAGGTTAATTGGTGGCTAATAAGCTATAATGCAAAAGCTCACTTCCCTTGTGGTCGTTTGAGCACTCTGGCCCCAAGACACTTCACGCATGTCTGGATGCGCATGTGTCTGAGTATTGTACCACATGCGCTTGGTGAGGGCAAGAGTATGGTGTATAAATACGAAGTCACTCGCATCTAGACTGCGTTACAAGCTGCACTGACGAGCCGTTGAACGGCGAAACATGCATGTCTGCAGATTTGACTATATATATATATATATATAGTAAAACAAAATAAAGTACAAACTCGAACTACTTCATTAAAACTTTAATTCACTACAAATCTGTTTCGTATGGCAAGCCGAGCCTACCACACTCATCAGGTGAATATTGCAACTTTTCCACATAGTGTGGTATGGTGTGATATGGTGTGATGTTGTATGGTGTGGTATTGTGTGGTGTGGTATTGTGTGGTGTGATATGGTATGATATGGTGGGGTGAGTTGGGTGTAGCGGATATAAAAGAAGCTGCGTTACTTACATTTTTGTCGGTTTTCTGCACGCGAATATCCAATTGTCGAACTGAGAAGAATATTTACGGCCAGTAATGTCAAAAACATGTTTTCTAAACAAATAGAAAGAAATAATTGATTTTATTATATGGCAAGCGCTAGTTTCTGTAGTTTACACGATATGATTGGCTAATCAGCGGTCCGGAAAATCACGTAGTGCCCCGCGGGGCATTACGACATTTTTAATGCCTACAACAAAAACAAACAAAAATGAACCGGATGTCGGCACTTAATTCCGGTTGTGCCATATAATAAACTATTTATTAACCTCAATTGTAAAGACTTCACTTTCGCTTAATATAAGTAGTTTGTATTGTATTGTATTGTATTGTATTGTATTGTATTGTATTGTATTGTATTGTATTGTATTTATTGTTTTGTTTTGTTTTGTTTTGTTTTGTATTGTATTGTATTGTATTGCATTACATTGCATTGCATTGTACGGCATGTTTTCTCAGGAAATAGAAAGAATTGATTAATTGAATTTAATGTATTGATAATATAATCAGGGCATTGCATTGAAGAATTTCACGTGGCTGTGCTGATTCTCCAGGCCCTATGACGTCATTATTTTTAAGCTGCAGAAAAAGACTAAAAACTTTGCTAAGGCTGTGCTAGGCTGTGCTGTGCTGGAGTAACTAACAAAGGCCCCCAATTTAAAAATGCTCCTCAAGCTGCAAGTGAGGCCTTACCAAACCACTACATTTTGAGGGCCTGTGCTAGGCTCTCTCTCAAGTTGGGGGCCCCTATTAGGTTGGGGGCCCGGGGAAAGTTGCCTCCCCCTGCCCCTCCCCCCTTAGCTTTCGGCGGCATTAAATATAATTAATTACGGCCAGAATGTCAAAAACATGTTCTTTATTACGCTAAGTCAAGAAATATAAAGGATGAAAAATGTCAATTGATTTTAACAACTATTAAATAATCCTTGTCTACAAGTTTGCATGAAAAGTTAACTTACTCGTAGTTTTGACATGTTTTCCTGGACAAATTTTGGGGCGCCCGTACCTCTATGAACGGCTTATAATTCCGATTGGCTTATTTTGACAATGAAAGACAAGCAATTTACTATAAATTTTCCTCTGTAAAGACGAGAATTGAGATCTTTATTACAAAATAAGTACTTTTAATAAGAAGGTATTAATATACTTTCTAAAGTTATCCTTTTTAAAAGGATGGTGTAGAAACGGTATCATGTTCACTGAACGTTTAAGAAACCTTAAACATTTATTTGACGTCCTGTGTTTGGTTAGCTAAAACAGTTTAACTACACTTAAATATAGCCTCTGACCTGCTCAAAACCAGGATGAGCTAGAATACCACTCTAACTAATAACCGGTTTGACCTGTTTAGACATCACTCATATAACGCGTCTTGAGAATTCAAATGTCTTATGGCATATTATTGAAAGCAAAGTGGCAAGTGCATGTTTTCTGTATTTTCGAACCAAAACTCTTTAACTGTAAACTCAAAATATAGCCCGCTTGTAAACTGATTCGGTTATAAAATACGAGTCATATCCCTAACAATTTTGAACGCTCATAGAATGTGCATGCATGATAATTTTTGTTTCACTATAAAGTGAACTTGGTTCGCTAAACTATCATGATGAGAAAATAATATTAATCTATTTAACAATTAGATTATGAGCTCAAGATTTCTATGAGGTGATAGTTGATGAGGGCGAAGCCCGAATTAACTATCATCTCATAGAAATCGAGAGCGAATAATCTAATTGTTTTAGTAGAAACCAGCAAGAAAACAGTATTTCAAAACGTTTTTCATAATTTATTGAAATAAATTCGTTAAAAATCGCGCCGAGGAGATGGCTGTTTCGCTACTCGCTATCTATCGACAACTGATTAGATAGCGAGTAGCGTAGCCAATCAAATTACAGCATTTGCAATAGTATACTAGTATGATTCTACAAATTTAATTTATTATACGTAGTTGTCTTGTATTTGGAGGGCAAATATATAGAATAGAAAGATGTAGTTCCGTTTGCTTGCTCCTAGATACAAGTGTCAACATTTCTGCATGTCGTTGGCTACCATCTGGTGTCCCGTATTGAAACCACATTGAATAATAATGTTGTATGCTGGAACCCATTGGCAGAATGCAAAATTTAATACATTTAGTAAATAGAAATATAACTCTAACAAAAACTTACAAACTAAAAATGGTTATACATACAGCTTGGTCTTTTGTTTTTCTTTTAACTTCAACGTATGTGTCCCACAGATGCAGGCTCACTGATATTTTGTTATTAAATTATCAATGATTAATATAGCTTCCAGCTTATTTCAGATTATTTCTCCCAGCTTATTATTGACTGACGTGAATCTTGGGACTCGCGCTTGGATTGTACATTTGACTCTTGGCAGTCTTGCCTGTAACAACCTTATATACAACATAATTTGCAAAATATTTTTCTACTTAATTTGCATTTACAGTGCTGCACACCAAAAATAGAGTCCCATATACAAACAGTAGCCAATGGCAATACTGTCAAAATATTTACAATTTATGTTTAATATTTAAGGCCGGTTTGTTCGTTCATGGCAACCAGGTTGAATATTCATGTTTTCATTTAGTTTCTTAAACCAGAGTTAGTAGCGGGCGAAAACATGAATGAAGTTCAAGAAATATCAGGAAAAAACCCATTGTCATTGCAGTTATCTTGCTATGAGTATGATACAAGAAACAATTTTTCCTACAACTTACCGGACGCAAGTAATTTTAACACAGACCCAAGTTATGCATGTAGAAAATGTATTATCCAGGTATTCGATATGTGCATGGGTCATAACCTCGTGTTTACCGTTATATCGAATAGCATTTTGCAATCGTACAAAACGTAGGTGTTCACATGTACACGCAAACGTATAGGTGTTCCGCTTTCCAAATGCCGCACTAAAAGGTTTCAAGACAGTTTCTTGCCATGGGACGTTTAGTATAGCGCAGTTCTCTTGAATATCAGTATTAATACTAGTTATTCACTGCGCATTTTAACTTTTTAACTTTAATTAACTTAATTGATATATATATTGTCTTATATATTTAGATACAGAAAATTCTAAATTACTATTAATGTAAGCTTGAGTTTTTCAATTTACAATCTGTATATTGCCAATCAAGATTTCAATAAATACATTACATTACATTATACTGGATAGTTTGTTGAAACGGCCTACAAATCTATCTAATGTAAAGTATGTAAACGTAGCTATAGTCTAAGAATCCAAGAATCTGTATAGTCTGTAGACGAATTCGCGGAGAAAGCTAGCCAAAATAAGTTCCAGTTTAATGAAATTAAATGCAAAGAACTTCAGATCTCCTTCGCAAAGTGCAACCCTGGTTCCCGTTCGTTCTAGTCAATAACAACCCAATTGATGTTGTGTCGAGCGTTAAACTGCTGGGCCTGAATATATCAGTCAAACAATCTGAAGTGGAACTATCATATTTCGGAAATTGTTAGAAGGGCATCTACACGACTATATTTCTTGACTCAGCTAAAAAGAGCCAGAATTGATGAGAAAGATCTCCTAACATTCTACACCACTTGCATTGGACCAATTATCGAGTACGCTAGCCCTGTTTTTCACGATGCGCTCCCTAACTAGGTTGCAGAAGCGAGCCCTGAGAATAATCTCCCCATCTACCACCTATGCTGAGGCATTGGAAATCTGTGGCTTATCTTCATTGCAGGATCGCAGGGAACATCTAACAACTAAACTGTTTCATGAAATTTGCTGCGACCCTAATTAACCACACAAACTACAACATCTTCTTCCTGATCTTAATGAATCTGCTGTAAACCTTAGAATAAACGTAAATGAGATTTAGGGTTCCAATTTGTAAAACAAATAGATGAAAGAATAGCTTCATATATGGTAACTCAAATAAAACAGACATTTTAGGATAGTTTTAACAATTTAATTCATACTATTGTAGAATATATTTAACAACATACTATATATGTAAAGTTTTTAAACAATTCAGCTTTTGGCTGTAATTTTCTGAACTTATTAAAAATCTATCTATCTAAGACGGATACGGCCATCAGACCAATCAGACGGATATGATGGATCTTGCCGGATGATTTGTCGTCTAGTATACATCCAGACTATAATATACCTCGACAATCATAATATATATTTTTGAAAAAACATTCACGCACTTACATATAAACAGACTGAAATTTGAATTTACACTTCAGAGCACTATAAGTTCCATGTATGTGCAATCTTTCTGCGTTTTAGATAAACCATAAAGCCCTTTTATGGCTCAGCAGCCTCAAAACATTAAACAGGACAGGTGAGATCACTCTATAATATAGTATGTATGACTAGCCATTGTATGTTCCAAGAAACCTGACTGCATTATGCTACGTGCAGCAGAGACCCTCAAAGCTAAACAGCTGTTTCGTTTCACAACTCCTATCAAATACACACCTAACCATCATGAAATAGCATGTATGCATTTCTAGCAATAGCAATAATTTACTTTTGGAGGAACTAAGCTTTACAGAAATCTGGCAATCTCAGACTAAACTAAGTACCTGTGGAGATGCCTAACAATATAAAGTGATTAGGGAGCTTCAGGGGCATGATCTCGTCAGAGCAGCGCCTTTTCACCTCTGAGTCTTGAGGATTCTAATTCTCTGTTGAGACACTCCATCACACTCATTAATGAAAAAGTGAAGTCAACGCTCTGTCGAAATCGTAGGTTTTCTCTGAGATACTCGGTTTTCCTCCCACAGGAAAGTTGACTGGGTGAGTTGGATATACAATTAGAAATAATAAGCACAATTGTAAAAATAAATAATGTACGTACATAGCAATTAGCAAGCGCTAGATATTTAATGTAATCAGTCGCAAAGCCCCAATGGGGAAGTGAAGCTGGAGTATGTATATATTAGTGAGTCTTGAGTTTTTCGTCCATGATCACAATTTCCATGTCACCGGCATTCCTCGTTCTTCCACGGGGGAGCTCGAGGGAGTCAGGGAAAGACTTTTCGATAACATTACAAATTTGTGACTTTAATGAATAGGCCGATATATATGTTCACATTTCTTAAAATATCTAGTGAACAACAGGGCGTCACTGAAAGTCGCTGTTTGTGAGTGGGAACCCTAAATCATATCGATTTTAAAACATAATAATAATAAGAACAAGACTTGTGACTCCATTTCTAAACCTTCAGAGCAAGCCGTAAAGCTTAACAATTCAGCTTTTAAACAATTCAGCTTTTGGCTGTAATTTTCTTAAACTTATTAACTATCTATTAAAGATTTGATACGGCCATCAAACCAATTATTTATGATGGATCTTACGATATGATTTGTCGTTCATATATATCCAGACTATAATACATACCTTCTCGACAATCATAATATATATTTTTGAAAACATCTGCCTTACCTATAAAACAGACTGAAATTTAATTCATACTTCAGAGTACTATATAAGCTTGTAATTTTCTGAACTTATTAACTATCTATTAAAGACGGATACGGCCATCAAACCAATCAGACGGATATGATGGATCTTGCCGGATGATTTGTCGTCTAGTATACATCCAGACTATAATATACCTCGACAATCATAATATATATTTTTGAAAAACATTCTGCCTTACCTTATAAACAGACTGAAATTTGAATTTACACTTCGTATATTCATATAAGTTCCATGCATATGGCAATCTTTCACCATAATGCTTTTAGATAAACCATGTGCCTTTGTAACAAACGGCCTCAAACATTTAAAATGTGACAGGTGAATCCCATCTATAATATTATAGCATGCAGAGCTGTGCGTTACAATTTTCTTTCTGCACGCCCATTGCTACGTGCATGAGACCCTCAAGGCTAAAACAGCTGTTTCGTTCTAAACTCCTATGAAATACACCTAACCCTCATGGAAATGACATGTATATATTTCTAGCAATAACTAATACATTTAGATGTTTGGAACTAAAGCCTTACGAAATAACAACTGGCACCTCAAGCACCTACATTTAAACAGGACAGGTGTGGAGATATCCTATCAATGTACACAGTGCATGTATGATCAGCTTGCGTGTGTTTCAAGAGCCTGACATGCGTGCAACAGGTCTCAAGGCTAAAACAGCTTCACCTCTGAGTTCTAATTCTAAGAGTAACACCTATATTTCGTTGAGGACACCTTAACATATGTATGTTTCAGCAACAACTAATAATGCATTTTTAAATGAAAATATTAGTTCCAAAATCCTGGACTAAAGAACCTAGTACCTATGAGATGTCCTAATGTAAAGTGATTAGGGGCTTCTGGGGCAGTCACAGTGTGCCTTTCACCATACTGTCAACGCTCTGTCGAGAGTTCAATTCTCGTTCGGATATAGTCACAGAAGCTGTGTGAGTGAAGAGGATACAGTCAACGCTCTGTCGAAAAGCCTGGCTTTCCGGGCACCTTGCCTCCTTCTCAGAAAGCTGATCTGGTGGGTTAGACAAAGGATCCAGGTATAACATCACAATTGCTAGTAAAACAACAATCCATGTAAGCACATAGGTAAGAAAGTTGACTATTTGGGTGTAATCGGTCACTGAAGATATACAGACTAGGAAAAAGTAATATCACAATTGTTGCAAAAATAAATAATGTACGTACATGATGTATGGTAAGAGTGAGTTTGATTAATGTATGTATTAGTGAATGCGGGTTTTTCTGTCCATGGTCTAGGTTTCCATAACACGTATTCTCGCTCCACGGGGAGCTGAGGAGTAGGGAAAGACTTTTCGATAAATAATACATTTGTATTTTGACTAGTAGTTTGATATACCAAGATTTCTCAAAATATCTAGTGAACAACAGGCACGCTGAAAAATCACTAGATATTTACGTAACTGGTCACTGAAAAGCCCCAATGGGGAGTGAGCTGAATAATGTATGTATTAGTGGTCGCGGGTTTTTCGTCCGCGGTCTAGTTTCCATGTCACCGGCATTCCTCGTTCTTCCACGGGGGAGCTCGAGGGAGTCAGGGAAAGACTTTTCGATAACATTACTAATTTGTGACTTTAATGAATAGGCCGATATGTTCACATTTCTTAAAATATCTAGTGAACAACAGGGCATCACTGAAAATCACTGTTTGTGAGTGGGAACCCTGATCATATCGTTTAGTATAATAATAATAAGAAACAAGACAGTGACTGTTCTAAACCCAGAGCCGTAGGAAGCTCTTTCGGATTGGGGGGCTAAAATTCACCGAAAATTTACCGACGACGCAGGACAAAAAAGCGATGTTAAAGGCAGAGGCGCACATTAGGGGGGGTGTGATGACTTCATTATTTGTGAATTTTCCAAAAAGTCGGTCCCAAATTGTGACTTACATCATTTAATTCTGGTCCGAGTTGGTCCGAAACATCCTGTCTAAAAACGTGCATAATAAACGGCATAAAAATTGTCAAGAAAAGAAATCAACATTATGAAACCTGTAGACATTACACTACCACCTGGTCCGAGTTAGGTCCGAAACCATACTTCAACTCCAAAAACGTATACAACGGTAATATACATGCAATGACTGCAAATCTCCTAACTTTACAAGAAAAGAAATCAACATTGCAAAAACCCAGAGACATATTTTCCCTCTCACAAATATATTAAAATGTAAGATGATAGCACTACGCATGTGTGACTGCGGAAAACATTGTGTTATCTAACAGTATTCCTGCCGCATTGTGCTAAATAAGTTTCAACCTGTTGTAAAATGCAGTTTCTAAACAGGGTCTTTATGATGTTGTTATTGGTGATTCTGATGCCATTTCCGATGATCTATTAGACTCCAGTTTTGCCGCGTCAAAATAAGTCGACTCATCTATTTGTTTAACTGCAGTTTGTGGGTGTCAATTAGGTCCTACAATTATGATGTTGAACACACACATTAAGACCTGGAAATGCCATTTCCGGACGATCTACAGACTCTCAAGTTTTTAAAAGTCGACCCCATTTTTTTAAATAATCTTCTACACCCTGAACTACATATTTTTACATTAACTCGTAATACATGTTTGATGTGGTCAAACAAATATTAAAAAGTCGGTCCCCTGAACAATGGACACACCTCAAACTTTTGCATTGTGCGTTCTTCTTGAGTTAAAGGCCGCTTCAAATATATCGCATGTACGTCAGTTGTTCAATTGAACGCATCGTACTGAAAAAGAGGATATTGTCAAGATCTTTCTAAACTTTGGAATGTGCGTCTTCGTTAAAGGCGAGTAGAATATTCCACTTCACGTACGCACATGGTTAGCCGCGACGAAATAAAGACATGATCGCATTTAGCATCGCACGGCCAGTATCGCACGAAGGTGTCGATATTGTGAGGCTTGATTAAGAACTTGACGGTTTACAGGTGTGAATACAGCTCCCAGCCATGGCGAAAGAGCCGCGACGGTCAAGATTAGCGATAGCGCCGCAGAAGTACCGCACGTGCCGGCCAGCCTGGCCGATTTTGCGCATGCGCTGTGACTCGAAAATGATCGCTGATCTTGGACCGTCGGCTAACTTCTTTGTACATACGACAGTAGAACCGTATTCTACTTTCTGTGCGGCCGTCAAGTTTTTAACCAATCAAATTTCACGAAAGATAAACACGCATGTGCGCGCAAACGTGCCAACTTTTTAGATACATGACAGAAACTGGTATTCTACTTTCTGTGCGGCCGTCAAGTTTTTAACCAATCAAATTTCACGAAAGTATAAACACGTACGTGCGCGCAATTGTGCGTACGTACGTGCAAGTGGAGCCCGACCTTTAGTAACTAAACCTCAGCGAGCGCTTTTTGTCCGCATTTTGGTTCAGTGCCATCGGCTGTATATTGTTATTGGGGGACGGAACGTAGGGGGTCTGGGAGCATGCTCCCCCAGGAGAATTTTGCATTTTTGAAGCCTCAGAAGTGCATTCTCCGTGCTTCCTGAGAGGATTTTAAGAATTGTGAAGTTCCTAAAACCTAAGAATTCAAGGTTTTTAACGCACTTTTTAACTTTTTACAACCTCATGTGCTCCGTATATAATTACAAGCGTCACTGAACTAGTTTTGTTTTATACATATAAACTTTACATGTGATACATATAAATTATAGATGTGAAGTAACGACAAAAGATGAGTTGATTGTAGCTGGCTAATGCAAAAAATAAATAGAGTATGAAAGAGATGAGTAGAGTATGAAGAGTATACAACCTGGATGAGAAAATTACTGCCGTCGGCCCTGTGGCTGTGATTGTGTGAAATTTTAAAATTTACCGACCAAGTTACTTTCAAATTCTACGTTTTAACTAACGAAGGTCAATTTACCGACATTTACGGCCCTGAAACCACTTTGAACTTGGAAATCCATGATAGACCCTCTGCCTACGCGGCTTCGGCAGATACTGCCACAACCGACTCGGCCTTGATAATTCTCGATATATCGCGCTCAACCTCATCCAATAATTCTTAATTATTAGTATTATGATATAGTCAGTTATAGTATTTTATTATAATAGTTTGGTCGTTTTCGTTTTTTGTAAGAACGAACTAAGGAAAAGTTAATATTCGATATGTGGATCATAATATAACCTCGTGTTTACATTATATCGAATAACATTTTGCAATCGTACAAAACGTAGGTGTTTTCACTGTACTGGATAGCTTGTTGAAACGGCCTACAAATCTATATCCGATATAATGTAGTCTAATACAGATACGGCCATCAGACCAATCAGACGGATCTTTCCAGATGATTTGTCGTCTAGTATACATCCGTCTCTATAATATACCTGGACAATCATAATATATATTTTTGAAAAACATTCTCCCTTACCTTATAAATAGACTGAAATTTGAATTTACACTTCAGAGCACTATATAAGTTCCATGTATAAGGCAATCTTTCACCATACGTTTTTAGATAAACCATAAAAGCTTGTGAAACAACTTCCTCGAAACATAAATTTTTTTTAATTAAACAGGACAGGCCGAATCCCATCTAATATCAATCAATCAATCAATCAATCAATCAATAAGCATGTATGACTGTGTGTTATATGTTTCATAATTATATGACTGTGTGTTGTATGTTTCAAGAGCCTGACATGCTACGTGCATGAGACCCTCGAGGCTAAAACAGCTGTTTCGTTCTAAACTCCTATTATAAATACACCTAACCATCGGGAAAAGACCTATATGCGTTTCTAGCAATAACCCATAATTTACTTTTGGAACTAAAACTTGACGAAATCTGGCAATCTCGGACTATACCTAGTACCTGTGGAGATAACCTAACAATGTAAAGTGATTAGTGTAATATAGTGCAGCGGGTTTCTTTCGCGCGTCGCGGGTTTTTCGTCCGGGGTCTAATTTCCGGCATTCCTCGTTCTTCCCCGGGGGAGACTTTTCGCATAACATTACTAATTGGTGGCTTTAATGAATAGGCCGATATGTTCACATTTCTTAAAATATCTAGTGAACAACAGGGCCTCACTGAAAATCACTGTGAGTTGGCACACTGATAAATATTGTTATATTGTTTAAGGGGCTTCGGTGGCGAAGTGGTTAGCGCACTTGCCTTTCACCTCTAAGGTCGCGGGTTCAAGTCTCAGTGAGAACTTTCTCAATGCGACTCGAACCCAGTCCTCAAGTGAAAAGAGTAAAGTCAACGCTCTGCCGAAAGTCGTGGGTTTTCTCCGGGTACTCCGGTTTCCTTCCACAGGGAATGTTGACAGGGTGGGTTAGGTAAAAGGGCCCACAGTAATTGGCATATGCTGTTGTGGTGACCCTGCCCTAGTTGGCGAAGCTAAATAAAAAAAATAATAAGAAAAATAATAAGAAACAAGACAGTGGCTGTTCTAAACCACTTTGAATTTGGAAATCCATGATATTTAGTAAATTGTATACTGGTACGTATCGTAAAAACCCCGTCGCCAGTCATATGGCACTCATGAAACCAATTTCATGGCAACGTTTTAGCGTAAATTGTAAAATTTTGCGACACGCGACAATTAGATTATCTCGAAATTGTTTTGGCAATCTAATAGGCAATAAACGGGAACAAACACAGGTTAGCCGATTAAGTGCCTTCAAATTCACATTTTTGGATAACTCGCATGCACGGTTCTGATAATGTGTAAGCGTAGAATTGACAAGGTAACCAAGCAATCTCGTTCCCCAAGCCTGCGATCCTTTGGGAAGAATCGGATGGGGACTTCATCTAACCCTTATCGAAATTTATATAAACACTAATGCCAAACACCACCCAACCCAACCTCTAATATGCCTCTCTCTAATAAGCCGCCCTCTAATAAGCCGCCCTCTAATAAGCGCCCTCTAATAAGCCCCCTCTAATAATCCCCCTCTAATAAGCCGCCCTCTAAGTATAAGCCCCTCTCTAATAATCCCCCTCTAATAAGCCTCCTCTATTAAGCCCCACTCTAATAAGCCCCCTCTAATAAGCCGCCCTCTGATAACCGCCTCTAATAATCCCCTCTAATAAGCCGCCCTCTAATAAGCCCTCTCTAATAAGCCTCCTCTAATAAACCCCCTCTAATAAGCCCTCTCTAATAAGCCGCCCTCTAATAAGCCGCCCTCTAATAAGCCCTCTCTAATAAGCCTCCTCTAATAAGCCCTCTCTAATAAGCCTCCTCTAATAAACCCCCTCTAATAAGCCCTCTCTAATAAGCCGCCCTCTAATAAGCCGCCCTCTAATAAGCCCTCTCTAATAAGCCTCCTCTAATAAACCCCCTCTAATAAGCCCTCTCTAATAAGCCGCCCTCTAATAAGCCGCCCTCTAATAAGCCCCCCTCTAATAGTCTCCCCTCTAATAGTCTCCCCTCTAATAGGACCCCTCTAATAAGCCGCCCTCTAATAAGCCGCCCTCTAATAAGCCGCCTCTAATAAGCCCCCTCTAATAAGCCGCCCTCTAATAAGCCCCCTCTAATAAGCCCCATCTAATAAGCCGCCCTATAATAAGCCGCCCTCTAATAAGCCGCCCCTCTAATAAGCCCCCTCTAATACGCCCCCTCTAATAAGCCCCCCTCTAATAAGCCCTCCTCTAATAAGCCCTCCTCTAATAAGCCCACCTCTAATATGCCCCCTCTAATAAGCCCACCTCTAATAAGCCCCCTCTAAAAAGTTCCCCTCTAACAAGCCTCTCTCCAATAAACCCCCTCTAATAAGCCCCCCCTAATAAGCCGCCCTCTAATAACCGCCTCTAATAAGCCCCCTCTAATAAGCACCCCTCTAATAAGCCAACTCTAATAAGCCCACCTCTAATAAACCCCCGTCTAATTAGCCTCCCCCCCTAATAAGCCCCCCTCTAATAAGTCCCCCTCTAATAAGCCCCCTTTCTAATAAACCGCCCTCTAATAACCGCCTCTAATAAACCCCCGCCGTTCACACAAAAACACAATTGTTTAGTTCCTTCTGAAGTATCATTAAAATGCTTTTGTTATTGGTTATGAAACATTTAATTATAGTGATATGAATATTTGTAAGCTTGCAATTTTGTTCATGTTACCTTTCTTGCTAAAATATATAATTGTTAAACATACATTGCACCGTGCTTGAACAAAATTATGATACCATTTTACGTAAAAATAAATAACTCCCCCCGCACTCAAATAAGCCCCTCTCTCTAATAGGCACCCCAAAGATTACGGTATATCAATCGCCCCCCGATCCAAAATGGTTGCCCGTTAAGGAGCGAGCGACATGTATTAGAAATGTTTCGTTGTGTTTTTGCATAAATATAGTGATACTTCGACAGATAATGCTTCGACAAATGTCACATTTGTTTTGTTCTATGCATTTGTAAACTAGAACATGCAACTAGGAATGCGAATTCCTTAAAAAGCGTTGCCCATTTTGTCTATTCAAATCACAGCCGCAAACAAAATAAACTCTAAATTCACTTCGTAAAATTTCGCATTTCTAATAGCAACAAAGTCAAGCTCCTTGCGATACAATATGAGATACATGAAGGTCAACTATTCATTTGCATCTTTTTAGCATTATAATTATCAATACGAGTCATTCCCTCGTTATCCAAAGTTGTGAAACGGTTGCAAACAAAGTTAATTTGTCCATTAAACTATTAAAGCAGTTGTTTGCAAGAAATGACAACAAGACTGGTAGTACACCTGCATCTTGAAATTTATTTTAAATCTACAAAGTTATGAATTTACATGGCGAGTCTCCGATCTATTGATAACAAATGCTTTCAATTCTAGTGCTTAAATATTTTTAATCTTATGTGCATCCTAATAAACTCGTTTAGATATTGTTAACTTTTGCTACATCTATTACGGAGATTATTTGCTCGTAATAACTCAATTTAAAACTATATACAATAAAGATCCACACCTTAAAATTATGTGGCTATTCTTGGTGGTGCAAGCTACGTCATTGCCGCCATGTTGGATGGCTAATTTCATCCAACATGGCGAAAATCTCTATGTTCTTTGGATGCACACCAGCTATAATTCTGCTAGGAATGTACAGGTGTATGTGTAGCCTAAGTGCATGTATTTAAACGCGGTAATGTCTAGACATCAATAGTAATCGCTCTTGTATATTCGTGATATTCGACCGCCTCAGGTCCGTCTTCGATTTTTACTTCCCGCGCGTCAAGGTCACCTTTGTTAGTCATGCTCAACTCACCCCGTATGACACCATTTTTGACATCACTTACTCTTCCGATGCCGGCTCCTTTTTTGACGTCGCTTTCTCTGACATCACTTGCTCTTCTGACGTCGCTTTCTCTGACGTCACTACCTCTTCTGACGTCACTTTCTCTGACGTCACTTCCTCTTCTATCGTCACCTCTGACGTGACTTTCTTTTCTGGCGTCACTTGTTCTGATGTCGATTCTTCTTTTCACGTCAACACGGCTGACGTCATTTTCTCGTGTGACGTCACTTCCACTGACGTCCTGATCCTGACCTCCGGTTACGTCATTTGCCCCGATATCGCGCATGAGCTCAACTCCTTCGACATCTCTAGACATCTCACTTGCGGCGTCAGATCTCTGCACTTCGTCCCCTGGCTCTGCGCGGGTGACAAGTCCCGGATAAGGGGGCGGCTCTTCGTTCTCCGGTATTTCAGCCCAGCGATCTTCCTTGGGTTTTGAACACGGAGTTAGCGGGTACTTTTCAGGCGAGGCCATCACTAAATGTAAATGAAATGAATTTTGTCCAGAGTGTACTAGTGGTAAAATATTGAGGTATTAGAAGATTGATGCTGAATTCTGTAATGAAAGACAGCAAATATTTGGCCTGTTAAGAATTGTACCCATAGTATTACTTACTAAATTCATCTACAATGAATAGCTCTATCAGCTCTCAACTGTTTTATTTAGAGGTACAGTACAGTACTACAGGAGAATACATGTGTTTGGCAGAGTCAAACTAGGAACCACGTGCGATAAAGCAGACATTTCAATAACATAATTGCATGAATTACATCTTGCATGAATCAAACCAAAGTATGTACACATGCACCTACCATCGTCATAAGAGGGTGGAGCTTTCTCCTGTATAGCATCGGGGCCATATAATGATTGCACATCATCAAGCAGTCGCCTCGAATGACAGATCGCCAGGAAGGTTAGAGCAAGAAAGACCAAGCCACATGTTGTTCCAATAACCACTCCTGTCACCTGTTGGGTCATATTTGTTACTGAAAAAATATTGAAATAATAATGATGGTTTCTGTTTCTCACTTTTCATGTACATAGTCATTAGTCATTAGTCATTAGTCATTAGTCATTAGTCATTAGTCAGCACAGCACAGCACAACACAGCACAGCACAGCACAACACAGCACAGCACAGCACAGCACACCATACCAACACCATACCAACACCATACCAACACCATACCAACACCATACCAACACCATACCAACACCATACCAACACCATACCAACACCATACCAACACCATACCAACACCATACCAACACCATACCAACACCATACCAACACCATACCAACACCATACCAACACCATACCAACACCATACCAACACCATACCAACACCATACCAACACCATACCAACACCATACCAACACCATACCAACACCATACCAACACCATACCAACACCATACCAACACCATACCAACACCATACCAACACCATACCAACACCATACCAACACCATACCAACACCATACCAACACCATACCAACACCATACCAACACCATACCAACAATACCATACCATACTATACATAACAATACAATACCATACCTTACTATACATAACAATACCATACCGTACCATACATAACAATACGATACATAACAATAATTATTTTTAAACAAAAGCATAACATATATGATAAGCCAATAACCTAGTTTAGCAAACACTAATCTCACCTGTGGGCGCCTGATAAGGACCATAAGACGCATTGAATCCTTTGTTATTACCATTCACTTTGTCACTGACGAACGTTATTTTCAGTTTATTATTGTTAGATAAAATTGGTTTGTTGACGAATTCACCACCATCGCCACAGATTTTTTTCATGACTGTTGACCAAGCTGAAAATCCGTCATAAACGTCAATATAATCTTTGCATTCACCATTCTTGACCGGTTCCTCAAGATCTACATGTCTAAAACGAGAAAAAATAATAATTATCTTAAATTTGTTTTTATTCTCAAGATCCTCAGGCTCAGGAGCCCGAGAAATACGAAGCTAAATGAACTCGTTTTATGATTGCTCCCGTAAACAGAAGTGAACACTGTTTGCTCTAGAAAATATTAATTATATAGTCATTTTAATAATCAACCAATCACAGAATCTGTTCATATCTAGCTTCGTGCCAATCTCAGAATCTACAATTCTTGCCAAATCCATCAGCCATTTTCCCCTTTGACCTTTCTTACCACACAATTGCAATAATTTATTCATTAACTCCCCCTCTGCCAACCCTCAAAACAATGTGATGTTACTACAATTGCTTAACTGTAGGCCTACTCTGGGACCTAATGTTGCCGCAACTTTGGGTGACTTAAAGCGACTTTAGGAAAATGTCATAAAATTGCATGGATTTTGGGCGACTTTAGGTGATTTGGTGCGAGTTTTGGCGATTTTGGGCGACTTTAGGCGATTTTGGGCGACTATAGGCGATTTTGGGCGACTATAGGCGATTTTGGGCGACTATAGGTCCCAGATTAGGCCTAACTGTGTTCTTGGATTATAGTCAACATTGAATGGTGGGGATAAGGGGGAGGCTTTTCTAAATATGCGATAATATTACGAAAGTTGGTCCAATAATTGGAAGTGTCTCATATATTTTGTCCAGATATGATTGTAGGTTCACGAGGTCTCACTTTTTTCAGGTCCTGTGTGGTGTGTTCAGTTTAATCTTGTACCGCTAACCTGAAAATAAGCTGAATTCTCTTGTTTTCTGGAAGCTCGATTTTGTAAGTACATTTCAGGTTTGTCGTATAGGTTTCGGGATACTTGGGAGACGTGATAGAACCGTTTAGATCTGTGAGATGCTTGTCACATACTAGAAGAAGTAAAATTTCATAAAAGTTAACTAACTTTGAAGTTAACTAACTTTTGGATCAATCTACCTGAAAAATACAACAAGAACGTCGAAGTTCTTGTTGCATTTTTCAGGTAGATTGATCCAAAAGACCGGCCGCTGTATTTCGTAAAAGTTGATAAGTACTCCGGCGGCCAGATTTTCTAGGGTTTTTTCTAGGGTTTTTGTCGTGTTTTTTGGTGTAACAAACTTTTACATTCCTACACTATACACCCTATGTGTATCTTGGGATATCTGTGGATTGCGAGTTAGGGTACTTGTGTTTTACTGCGGAGAATAGCCCAAGCCAAGGAACTTCACACATCGGGCTTTACTCAGTTTTCTACCGTTTAAAAGCACGAGGCTGAATTTCGAAAGCATGCAAGAAGACTAACTTGTTAATAGAAAAGGATGGTTAACGCTTGCTTACATCATACCTACAGCTACGAAATACATACCTAGTAACTAGTTATTATTGTTCGAGTTTACGTGAATAGAACTGATTGACCATAAGTATTATAGCCTGCTTATCTAAACGAATTTTTTGCTCATAATATTTACATAATATTTTACACACATGAAGTATCCAGCGAATTTCGCATGCTGTTACCTGGTGGTTTTGTGGGTCGTGGACCGGGAGGTGGCGCAGGTCTTTTCCTTCCTGGTATATTTCCTATAAAAAGTCAGTGTGATATTTTACTTCAGTTTGCACTGAACAATAAGCCATAGACTGTCGATCAGTAAATATCTACCTAGAATGATCATGTTTTGTGATTGGCTTTCTGCAGAAACATGTAAGTGGTCAATATGGAGATGAATGCTTTGGAATAATATTATTGAACTGCCTCATTCTATAAATACAGTTCTATTTAATTCACAATTTTAACATACCCGGATTTCGTCGCCGATATGGTGGATATCGCCGATATCGTGGACATGGCCGATATGGTGGATATGGTCGGTCTGGACCAGGAAAAATCCGGGAGTCTGTAATCAAGTATATGTAATATATATATAGTCGATCAAGATATGGTCTACCTTTGAGTGCATGCCAGAGATTTTTCCACGCTCGCAAATGAGATTTTTTCCACGCTGGCAAATGAGCGCGGAAAATCCGAAACAGGCTCTAGATTGTTCAGTATATCTGCGAGCGTGTAACAACCTCTTGTTAACAACCCCTGCAAGGGGTGTTTGCAGGGGCCGGCTGTTAAAAAAGTATAATAACTATAGTTTAACTTTAACTACTTATAGTTAGTGCGATGGTTAACAAATCAGAACTGCTTATTTTAGGTTTAACTACTATTTTACTACAAAACGGGTAGTTATAACAGTAGTTAAGAATTTTATACAACTGGCTCCAGGACGTTGTTGGAACAACTTGTAACAGGTCTGTTGAGTCAACAACCTTGGCTAGAAATCTAGTAGATTCAGCGGCATTGGATTGCAGGCTCATGCACAGCAATATTCAAGATGGCGGTTCGGTTTTATAATGAACTAAATAATTTAAGTACTACCGATTTTCATACAAAATCAAATAAGAAAGCATGAAAATATTATGAAGTTGAAACTGCAAAAATAATCTCCTCTTTGCAAGGCTTGTTGGCATATGCTAATGAGGGCATTGGCATTTGCCGCGGCAAGTTGTCGACAAGCTGGGAACAAGCAGTCCTGAGCATTGGTACAAGTCCGCTGCAGGTTTGTTACAACGTGTGTGTTTTTACGTGTGCTACACAGTCTGAACTAGGCGAACTTAATAAATAATAATTGATTCAGATTCCGTGCTTCACATTTACGTAATTCATTGAATTATGTTTGGCTTTGTTTGGCTCATGAAAAGAAGTAAAGAACACCGTCTAAACCATGCCTTACTCTTAATCTTATACTATTTGCACTGATGAAGATCCAGTCTTACGGATTGAAAGCTTTGCCAAATATAAATATGCCTGCTGTTTCCCACAAATCAAAACAATATTATTTATTGCCATGCATGTAAAGCTACAAGGAACTTATTTTGATTAATACTCACCGTCATCTCCATTGAAAGTGGAATACCATAGGTAAGTTTCTTCTCCACATTTCTTTCTCTTATCCTTAAAGCCTTTGTTCACCACTTTAAGACAGTTTGTTTGTGATATCCATCTTATTTCGCCGAGATCAAATTTACTGCACTGGGCTGTTAGTTTGTAGCTGTTTGTCGTTACATTGCAACCATCATAAACCACAAGCTCTTGAGATTTACAAATCCGGAAGTACTCATAAAAATACTCATGATCGTGGTGATACATAGACAACGACACTTGAACACGGCCAGAATTTGCTTTAAAACATATTACTTTATCGGAGCCTTTAAATTCGTAATATTCATGCTTGTGCTTACTGACTGTACGGGTGTATGTGCAATTCAGGCACGCTGAAATAAACAAAAGATCATTGGTGAGAACAAGGGGGTAGGACCTTCCCATGATTCGTGGCATAGTGGTTAGAACACGTGTCTTTCATCTCCGTCGCATGCATACGGGAAGTGTATTTCCAGATTGAGCGAGTTCCACTTTACTGGCTTTCGCCGTCTACTCCGATTTTCTCCTGTAGTAATGAACAGTTTAGAGCTGACAGAGAGCCATCCAGTCTAAAAAGATACTTTAATTTAAACCTAGAATGGTATGGTATGGTGTGGTGTGGTGTGGTGTGGTGTGGTGTGGTGTGGTATGGTATGGTATGGTATGTGTGGTGAAGTATGGTGTATTCATATATTATTCAGCTCACTCCGCGTTGGGGCTTTTCATGATATGGTGTGGAATGGACGGTATGGTACGGTATCGGGTGCATGGGGCATGGTATGGTATGGTATGGTATGGTGTGGTATGGTGTGGTATAGTATGTTTATGGTGTGGTATGGTATGATTATGGTGTGGTATGGTATGATTATGGTGTGGTATGGTATGATTATGGTGTGGAATGGAATAGTATGGTTAGATAGTGAGATATGGTATGGTGTGATATTGGTATTGGTGGGGAATGGACGGTATGGTATGGTACGGTATGATGTATGGTATGGTGTATGGTGTGGTGTTGCATGGTGTTGTATTGTGTGGTTTGATATGGTATGGTGTGGTGTTGTGTAGCGGATATAATAGAAGCTGCGTTACTTACATTTTTCTCGGCTGTCTGCACGCGAACATCCATTTGTCAAAATGAGAAGAATATTTACGGCCAGTAATGTGAAAAACATGTTTTCTAAACAAATAGAATTAGAAAGAAATAATTAATGAAATGATTTTATTGTATTGATATATATTGAATTGATGATTTCCAGTCATGTTAAAGACATGTTTTCTCAGGTAATAGAAATAATTGATTAATTGATTTTAATGTATTGATAATATAATCAAGGCCGACGATAGGCGGGGCCCGGGGAAAATTTTCTCTGGGGGCCCTATGACGTCATCAATTTCAAGCAGCAGAAAAAGACTAAAAGCTGTGCTAAGGCATATAAGGGCCCCTAACTAGAATGCATGTATAGCTAACTTAAGGGCCCTCCAATTTAAAAAAATGCTCTCAATCTGCATGTGGGTCCTTACACCGACCCTACATTTTGAGGGGGCTCTCTCTCAAGTTGGGGGTCCCTATTAGGTTGGGGGCCCGGGGGAAGTTGCCTCCCCCCCCACCCCCTTTCGGCGGCATTAACTGATAATTACGGCCAGAATGTCAAAAACATGTTCTTTATTACGCTAAGTCAAGAATTATAAAGGATGAAAAATGTCAATTGATTTTAACAACTATTACTGAATAATCCTTGTCTACAAGTTTCCATGAAAAGTTAACTTACTCGTAGTTCTGACATGTTTTCCTGGGCAAATTTTGGGGCGCCCGTACCTCTATGAACAGCTTATAATTCCTATTGGCTTATTTTGACAATGAAAGACAAGCAATTTACTATAAATTTTCCTCTAAATAAAAGACGAGATTTGAGATCCTTAATACAAAGTAAGTACTCTTGGTATAAGAAGGTATTAATGTACTTCTAAAGTTATCCTTTTTAAAAAGATTGTGTAGAAATGGTATCATGTTCACTGAACGTTTAAGCAACCTTAAACATTTATTTGACTTCGGTGGCGCAATCGTCAGAGCACGCGCCTTTCACCTCTGATATCGTGGGTTCAAGTCCCGTTGGGGACGACTTATGATAGCTATGTGAAAAGATTTAAATATGGAAGAGGCGAAACCAGGATTCATGATTAAAGTTTCAGACGTTCTCTGGTTTAAAATATTTATTATTTACGAGCTTTCGGCTGCCAGTCTGCAGTCTTCAACGGGTTGATTAAAATGAATAATAACAAATAACAGTGGTTTACAATTACACAGAACAAATACACTGACAAAAGACACAGTGACAGTTCCGAAAAGATGAATAATTATTTACATTGATGTAGTATATATAGATATAGTTTTAAATGTTTTTAAGTAAGAACCTATATTGTTCTGGTAAGTGTTTTGCTACTTTTACACTTACCAGAAAAATATAGGTTCTTACTTAAAAACATTTAAAACTATATCTATATATACTACATCAATGTAAATAATTATTCATCTTTTCACGTAGGCGGAACTGTCACTGTGTCTTTTGTCAGTGTATTTGTTCTGTGTAATTGTAAACCACTGTGATTTGTTATTATTCATTTTAATCAACCCGTTGAAGACTGCAGACTGGCAGCCGAAAGCTCGTAAATAATAAATATTTTAAACCAGAGAACGTCTGAAACTTTAATATGTGAAAAGAGTTAGTCAACGCTTACTTACTTACTTACTTACGCGCGCGCGCACTTGCGCGCGCACTTACCGCGCGCGCGCGCGCGCGCGCGCTTACTTGCATTTACTTACTTGCGCGCCGCGCGCTGCGCATCACTCATATAACGCGTCTTGAGAATTCAAATGTCTCAAGTGGCAAGTGTTTTCTGTATTTTCAAACCAAAACTTTTTAACTGTAAACTCAAAATATAGCCTTGTAAACTGATTCGGTTATAAAATACGAGTCATATCCCTAACAATTTTGAACGCTCATAGAATGTGCATGCATGATCATTTTTGTTTCACTATAAACTGAACTTGGTTCACTAAACTATCATGATGCAGATGGTGAGCAACCGAATGTTATCAGAGTGAGAAAATAATATTAATCTATTTTAATTTATTATACGTAGTAGTCTTGTATTTGGAGAGCAAATATATAGAATAGAAAGATGTAGTTCCGTTTGCTTGCTCCTAGATACAAGTGTCAACATTTCTGCATGTCGTTACCATCTGCTGTCCCGTATTGAAACCACATTGAATAATAATGTTGTATGCTGCAACCCATTGTCAGAATGCAAAATTTAATAAATTTAGTAAATAGAAATATAACTCTAACAAAAACTTACAAACTAAAAATGGTTATACATAGCCTGCCTGGTCTTTTGTTTTTCTTCACTTCAATGACGTATGTGCCCCACAGATGGCAGAATGTATTTTCTTAATTATGAATGTTGATAGCTTCCAGCTTATTCCAGATTATTTCCCCCAGCTTATTGAATGACGTGACTCTTAGGACTGAAGCTTCTCATTTCAGTCTAGTATATATGCGTATATAAATACATATATATATACAGCTATTTCAATTAAGGTTGTCAAAAGCAATAGTCCAATATACAATCCAAGCGCGAAGAGTGTAATGGGAATGAGATACTTTATAGGCTAAAATGTATTGTAAATGGCTTCGTGCATGGGATAAGCAAGTGGTGAGCATTTATCATATTTGCATATTTACAAGGAATACAGCTCTTTAATACAGAAATAATAGATTTACTTACAAACTTCAACCGTTAATTTGTCGCTAATTTGTGACTTGGATTGTACATTTGACTATTGCCTGCGACAACCTTATATACAACACAATTTGCAAAATATTTTTCTACTTAATTCGCATTTACAGTGCTGAACACTAAAAATAGAGTCCCATATACAAGCAGTGGCCAGTACTGTCAAAATATTTACAATTGGACCGAGTTCAAGAAATTTAAAGTTTGTTCGTTAATTCATGGCAACCATGCCAGGTTTAATATCATTCATGATTAGGAAAAAACACATTGTCATTGCAGTTATCTTGCTATGATACAAGGAACATTAGGGCCATTTATACGGGAGAAAATAAGTCGCGACTTACATAAGACGTGTCTTATATAAGACGCGAACACACTCCTATAAATGGTCAAATTCCAGTAAGTCGCGACTTAAGGCCCGTTTACACTACGCACGATTATTGGCACGGAACGGATAAAAATGGTATCCGTACCACTTTTATCCGTGCTGAGACTACCTAAATAGGTAGTCTCAGCACGGGTAAAAGTGGCACGGGTAACATTTTTATCCGTGCCGTGCCAAATATTGAGCGTAATGTAAACGGGCCTTTAACTGAATAGGAACAGGGGTTCAGACTGGTCCACAATAAGTCGCGACTTATTAGAATTTGACCATTTATACAAGTGTGTTCGCGTCTTATATAAGACGCGTCTTCTCCCGTATAATTGGCCCTAATTTCTCCTAGAACTTGCCTGACGCAAGTAATTTTGACACAGAGCCAGTTATAGGTTATGCATGTAGAAAAGTAACTGATCATTGCCCACGCTTTTTCATTCTGCCGAAATTATTTCGTGTGCCGTCTTATATTTACCTCTTATGACTAGTGAAGTCTATGCGACAGAAATCGCATGATAGGAAAAATTGCCTTGTTTGAAACATGACTTGGCAAAACTAAAGCACAACTTGATCCAATATTCAACTTCAGTTTAATAAACAGACTATGACTTTGCATTATTCTATGAAATATCGTTTTGCTTATACACAAAATTCACTGCATAACACAATCTATTATGTCTATAAGTGAATTAAAATGATCAGTCTCGAATAGTTTCTGCACTTCTGAAGTTAGACACAATAGTTCTTTCAATTCGGAGTTTTTCGGAGCAAAAGATATCAAACGATTAACGTTAACGTTCTCTTATATTAATGAAGAGCAACAAATATAGGAATGATTATTGTGCGTTCTGATTCTATTTCTAAAGACCGATCGTGTGATCCATATCAAACTTTGCGTTAACAATAAGTCGTGTCGTATTGCGCGTATCGTATTTCCAACTTTTGCCTATACAAATTAACCCAAAATTTGATGTTTTTTCGCTTGCGCTTGTTCTACGATTATATTTGTGTTTAGTTACCTACGGCATAGGAAAGAATAAGCCTTGAGACGTCTTTTGGATATACTTTTATGGGAAAATAATGCTCAATTCGAAGGGCACTTTTCGTTTGTTTAAGCGCTACTTGTTAGGATTAATATAGGAAATTAGGGTTATAATTCCATGACACGCAATCACGAATATTTCTCTTTGATCTTGACCCCAATCCCGACCCAATCCCTAACCCTAACCCTATTTCGTGCGTGTCATGGAATTGTAACCGAAATTAGCCTCGCGCGCAGTGTCTGTTGACGAAAACTGGCACTAGAACATTCCACGCAGAGTTTGGCTCCAGTTACCACCGAATTTGACATCTTCGTGTAATTGCGCGCATTTTGATGCTAAATTCATGTATATTTGTGACGATTCACGAAGGGCAAAATTAGCGTAAAGATGCAGGTTTTGCTCTTGTTTACATGCTCATTTATTCACTGGTCGTGGCTGCAGTAGATGATGGAGAAATGGTATCTCTGACTCTGAGTCAATATCTGCGTTCATATGTAAACTAACACTCTTGTATTTGAATGTGATATAAATAGCTACGTTTGCTGACTATTTTATCTGCCTGCGAGGCGCTGAACACCAGTTGACTCAAATGTTCATTTTAGTATTACGAAAGTTTGATATGTGTACGTATGAACGAACTTGGGCGGTTTAAGAAAAGATATCTTGTCTGATAGTAATACGCGTCTGTGTATAAATGCGGCAAATAGACTGGTCGTACACTAAGACGAACTCCAATATATATCTGGAACGAAGTTGCGTGCGCAGTCGCCGTATTGATAAATTATCCGTATATACAGAAACACTGCGCATGCGCTGAACAAACTAACAGAAAGATATCAAGCTTGATTTCTACCAAGAACCATTGTCGTATTGATTCTAGTTAGTTCGTCGTGGATATTTTCTCTCTCGAGTCAGTAAGGCAATGTAAAACACTATAGCGGATAGCTTTCCGTAGCGACACGAGAACGATATCGGATATGCGTTCCGTTTACATTATAGGAACACTATTTTCGGAGTGGTTTTTGCAACGGAAAGACACAGACACTGCCCCTCTTCGCTTCTTAAATTAAAGTCACGCTATCTTTTATGTGCAGTTTTTGAGTCAATACTAACAGCTTTTATCCATTATTATGCATTACATACACAATTTCGGTTTTGATTGGCTGCTGGCCTACAAATACATCTTGATATTTGTAATTTTGACGTCACACATGCATGCAAATAATCAGTTTTCTGCATGTAGATATATGACGTCATATCTACAGAAAATATTCGCCACGCCATCAAAAACAGTTTGTTTTTATACAAAAGGAAAAACTTAGCAAATATGGCGAGGTTCGCCTCGCCGCTAAGAGACAGCGACATACTAAGAGAGCAACCCTTTCACTATAGAAGCCCTTTCAATGTAATTAAAATTGTTTACCAAAAATTGTGTCTGCATGTTGTTATGGCTTAAATATAGGCTTGAAAACACGTAATAAAATAATTATTGAATTCGGCAAGTTCGCGTGATATCGAGAATTATCAAGGCCTCGTTTGTGTTATCTGCCGAAGCCGTAGGCTGAGGCAGATAACACAACCTCGGCCTTGATAATTCTCGGAATCGCGCTCAACCTCGTCCAATAATTAATAATTATTAGTATTATGATATAGTCAGTTATAGAATTTTATTATAATAGTTTGGTCGTTTTCGTTTTTCGTACGAACGAACTAAGGAAAAGTTAATATTCGATATGTGGGTCATAATATAACCTCGTGTTTACATTATATCGAATAACATTTTGCAATCGTACAAAACGTAGGTGTTTTCACTATACTGCAGGATAGCTTGTTGAAACGGCCTACAAATCTATATCCGATATAATGTAGTCTAATACAGATACGGCCATCAGACCAATCAGACGGATCTTGCCGGATGATTTGTCGTCTAGTATACATCCGTCTCTATAATATACCTGGACAATCATAATATATATTCTTGAAAAACATTCTCCCTTACCTTATAAACAGACTGAAATTTGAATTTACACTTCAGAGCACTATATAAGTTCCATGTATATGGCAATCTTTTACCAAACGTTTTTAGATAAACCATAAAAGCCTGTGAAACAAATTTTTAATTAAACAGGACAGGTGAATCCCATCTAATATAGCATATATGACTGTGCGTTATATGTTTCAAGAGCCTGTCTGATGCTACGTGCATGAGACCCTCAAGGCTAAAACAGCTGTTTCGTTCTAAACTTAAACTTCTATTAAATACACCTAACCCTCATGGAAAAGACATATGCGTTTCTAGCAATAACCCATAATTTACTTTTCGAACTAAAACTTTACGAAATCTGGCAATCTGGGACTATACCCAGTACCTATGGAGATAACCTAACAATGTAAAGTGATTAGTGTAATATAGTGTCGCGGGTTTCTTTCGCGGGTCGCGGGTTTTTCTTCCGAGGTCTAATTTCCATGTCTGAGTGGCATTCCTCGTTCTTCCCCGGGGGAACTGGGGGGGGGACTTTTCGCCTAACATTTATACTAATTGGCGGTGGCTTTAATGAATAGGCCGATAAGTTCACATTTCTTAAATATCTAGTGAACAACAGGGCCTCACTGAGAAAACCAGAGGGGGTGACACGGACTTGCTTGAACTCGCTTACACCCGAAGCAAACCTCGGGATCCAATAGATGCTTCTGACGTGGGTCATGGTCAAAGCCACTCCCCCGTGGAGCGTTTGTAGGTGGGAATCTTTAACAACTTTCTCAGTAAAGGTGTGGTTGTCAGGTAGGTATACAGGATAGAAGCCTTGAATTCTTCCTCTACATTCTAGGATATGTTCCTCGTTTTCTTGGAGGTTAAGTTCCAGGCTTTTGTCAGCAAATGTTGGATGGCTTTTCGCTTCGTTCTGTACTCGTTTAGTCCACCATTTCTTGACGATCTTAATCTCGCTGGCGCGCAGAGGACTCAAGTCTCGGTCTCGAGGTTTAGCCTTGCAATTCAGTATAAATCGATTGATCCATGCACAAACTCGCAGTACCTTCCAAAGGTGGTGCTTCTTCAATAGATCATCGAATACATCAGCGACTTGTTCCACTGCTGCATTGATTACTTCTTTCGTCATCTTTGTTTCTGCTTTGCTTTCTGGTGAAGACTTGACCACGATCTCAGGAGGCCAGTTCTCTTGGTGGGCAAGCCATTCTGGGCCATTCCACCAAAGGTCGTGGTTTGTCACACTCCCACCTCTGCTGCCGAGATCTGCTGGGTTGTCTCCGGTTGGTACGCGATGCCAGATAATCTCGCTATGCTATTGGATCTTGCGTACTCTATTTGCGACAAATTGCTTGTAATCGCCACCATTTTGGATCCAATACAACGCAACGGTACTGTCTAACCACGCGTGCAGTTCATTTATTGGAAATCCTGTTAAAGCATTCTTGACATTGTTGAGTAGATTCGTAGCCATGTGTGCTGACGTCAGTCCGAGTCGTGGAATTGTGGTATTTCGTTTCGCTAGACGTGATTTCGCTGCTACAAGACCTTGACTGCTCCCGGATCGTTGATTCACAATCGCGTAGACGGCAGCCGCAACTCCATTTCCACTTGCGTCTCCAAAGCTGTATAAATCTATGCTTTCGATTGTTTCTTGAGGTCGCACAATGGATCGAGGAAATTCTACGTCCTCTGAGAGACCATCAAACCACTTCTTCCACCGACTGTTTGGCTGACTTAGAACAACTGCATCCCATGCTGGCTTCAGATCACAAACATCTCTGTAGACAAGCTTTCCAGTAAGAGTTGTCGGAGAGACACTGAACGCCAAGCGGGTCGTAGATTTTTGCCAGGCTCGTAAGGATACTTCGCTTTGTCACTTCACCATGCTCATGGGGATAAACTACCTTCAAAGTGTCTTTCGCTTTGTCCCAAGCAAGACCAAGTATCTTGCTCTCATTCGCTTTGACTCCAAGTTGTTGTTTGGCATAGGTACTTTCATCCGACTTTGCTGTTACTTCCTTGGGTTGTAACTCAACTTCATTGGAATTCCACTTGTGGAGGGTGAATTTCGCATCTTCGAAAATTTCAATAGCACCGTCCCTTAATTCTTTCGCTTTCTCGATGGTGGTGGAACCTGAAATAAGGTCGTCAACATAAAGGCTTTTCTTGATCTCAGCGACAGTATCGGGTTTTCTGTCTTCCCATGATTGTAGATGGTACTCGATTACTCCTAGCAGAAAGGATGAAGGTGCTAAACCGAACAACTCTCGTGTAAATCTGAGGGTTTGTATCTCAGCTAATTATCTCAGCTAGATCGTTGAACAGGTTTGATGATCGTTGGGCTTCCAATGAAGCGGTCTTATCACCGCTGACCGCAACTGGATGGAATCTACCACGAACTAAAACACTCCATAGCTTGTTTTGCAATGATGGACCGGGGTGAAGACAGTCATTGAGTGAGGGTGCCTCCGCCTTTTCCTTGGCTGAGGCATCATGTACGATCCTTAACTTAGTACTGTCAGTGTTCTCTCGAATCACAGGTTTATGTGGGATATAAAACTCGCGTCCGTTCGGTTGTTCTGGAGCACTTTGGACAATGTTCTCTTGAATCTGTTCTTGTATAATCTCACCATATTTCTCGGTTGTAGAAGTACGATTCAGTTTCCGCATTAATGATTCTAACCGTCGAACACTGCCTTGCTTGTTGCTTGGTAAAGAGGGGTGGTTGCTCTTCCAGCGTAGCCCAGATTCATACCATCCAGCGGGATCACGTCTGAGCTGTTCTTTGAATTCTGTGTAAACAAAGTCCTGATCATTCTCTGGAAGATCTTCTAAACCGAGCACATCCAAATGACACAGGTTTTCATAATCAGTAACGGAGGTCTGGGTTAGCAACATCTTGTTTGAATCACTCTCGACTCCAGGTGACATCATAGTCCAGCCGAATGATGTTTTCTCAGCAACTGGGTCTCCAGGCGAACCGACTCTCTGAGCACATTTTGTCTTGATCCGGGCATAATCACAGGCGCCCAACACAACATGTATTGGAAGTTGATCCTTCTTGTCATCATCGATCATCTTTACTCCGGTAAGGTGGGATATTTCTTGATTAGATTATCGTAATGAGGATTTGGAAGTTCCAACAAACAAGGTTTTTCCACTTTAGTTAGCTTGGTTTCCATGCTAAAGTTATTTTTCGGTATCACTAATTTTCACATTAAAGATATCCACCCGACAAGTGGCTGATCCCATAAACATTTCCACTTTTGTTACTTTCGACACACTTGGTTTCTTGTTTAACTGTTCGACCAATTTCGCAGATGCATGCGAGCTTCCGGCACCTGTGTTGAGCAGGGCTCTACACCTTATACCATCAACTTCGATAAGAACTACTGGGTAAATTACTTGGTAATCATTGGGATGGTGTGCTGCAGTTAAAATGTTCTTGGTTTGGTTTTCCTGCTCAATTTCCAATTAGTGTAATTAGATATAAAAACTTTTTTTCTTATACAAGGTGGTCATTAGTATGTGTGTACATATTTTGTTTATTGAATTGTGTTGCCATTCAACTTATTGGACCAAAACACGTAATTTTTCAATTGACTTTTCGGTTTAGAATTGGGGGGGGGGGGTTAGAGACCGGTCTGAATTTATGAGTCGGTCTCATTTCGAAACTTCACCCCCCCAGCCAAAATCGATATGTACGCCTCTGGGTGCGTGTTAACTTTGTCGATGTTTCGACGCTCTGTGCATCTGTTACTTCGTTAGAATATAGATATATAGTTAATCTTTTAGTCTTTTGGCTAAAAGTGAAAATTATTTGCTTTAGATCGCCATAGATAAAGAGTTTTCGTTCGCGAAGTCGTTATAAATCTCTATTAGCTATACGCCATGTTGATATTCGGTACTCGTTCCTAAGACACAATATGGCGGAGCAAAAGTTCGCACAGGAAGTGCCAAAAATCACAACTTTGGTAGGCTATAAAATCCGTCTCGTAAGACCAAATTCAATTCTGTTTGTGGCAAAATAATTATTGTTACGTTTGGTATTGTTATGTATGGTACGGTACGGTATGGTATGGTATTGTTATGTATAGTAAGGTATTGTATTGTATTGTATTGTTTTGTATAGTATGGTATGGTGTTGGGATGGTGTTGGCATGGCATGGTACGGTATGGTATGGTATGGCATGGCATGGTATGGTATGGTATGGTATGGTATGGTATGGTATGGTATGGTATGGTATGGTATGGTATGGTATGGTATGAGTAGTAGTGTATGTGGTTTTCGACCCTTATTTTTGAGGGTGTGCGAGGGTGTGCGAGATTTTTTGAGAGTGTGCAACATCATTAACATAATTATGTATTGACGTCATAATGATATACAAGGTGAGTTTGGGCGAAACAGTCATTATGTTGAGTTTTGAGAGTGTGCAACATCATTAACATTCATTAATTATGTATTGACGTCATGATGATATGCAAGATACAAACATTAAAGCGTTAGAAACATAAATATTTTGATGCTAAGTTAAACTAAAGACACAATAGCTTAACTCATTAAAAGATTAAGTCAAAAGACTTGTTTGGGCGAAACAATCATTAAACTTAACCATCACAATAGCTAGACCTTTCCTATATATTTTATCAAGCTTTGTGTTCCAAACACAGTCCGTTTCGACAACGAGTAAATAATATATTCTCGTATCTAATATCACCTTATACGAAACGGCTTAGATAACTAATATAGCGAAGCTTAACCTAGTAAAGTATTATTACCTTATGCGAAATAATAACAAGCAGAGATATAGCTTTCTAAAACGAGAAGATCTTAAGGTTTAATCGGCATAGCTAAGATCTTATAGAGCAAGACAAATATATGTTTACCAAGCGATTGTATAAACATACAATCAGTGACATTGAAATTTGGGACGCTTGTATAGAAAGGGTATTTTTGTACACAATTGTGCAAAATTCACTGGCAAACCCCCTCCCCCCGTTTCAATGTTGCTTTATCTGCTAGAAAAAGCATCGACAGCCTAATACGAGACAATAGCATGTAACATAGAAAATGCATGTTAGACTACCAACATTGAAAAGGGGGGAATTTTGCCTTTTCAGGCTTATCGGTCCAATAATTATGTCACTGATTGTAGTTCTTACAGGGATTTAAACCTTACAAAGTTTCAAGCGTTTTAGATGTAGCAGAGTGGGAAAAGCAGTAATTTTTAAGCGAGATTTACAAGCATATACAAACATTGTATATAAACATTTAGCGTTTGTTAGGTAATTACGGGCATTTAAGATTTTCTAGCTTAAAGATTTGAATAAATTTAGAATATATTATTTATAGGACGGGGAAATATTGTACAATGTACATACAACACACACAGAATTCGTTTAAAAACATATTCATTGCTTACAATTTCTTTTACAGCGTTAGTAAGGTCTGCTCCTAAGAGCATATTGTTTAGGTGTCTTTTGTATCTTTAAAGAGATATTTTTTGTCTGTCTTCGGGGGATAATCTTGCAATTGCTAAATCTTAAGGTCTCCAATCTGAAATCTACCCATTATTAAATATATTTTTAACAAAGTAAATAAGGTCTGCTCTGGGTCTGCTTCTAAGAACGTATTATTCTTAAACTCCAAATCCTAAGAGTGAATCATTGAATCCTAAAATTGAATAATTGAATATCGAGCGATGTTAGCTTCATATTGAGCGAGCCAACCTCCATATAGAGCGAGCTTAGCTTCGAGCCGACCTCTAAGACATGAGATAGGCCCGAGCGGAGCTCTAACATTTTAGGATAGGCCCAAGCCAAGCTTAGTGTATATCTCCGATGATATCCTAAGATATTGTATAATATCCTAAGATACTGTATGATATCTTAAGATACTGTATGATATCCTAAGATACTGTATGATATCCTAAAATGATATCCTAAGATACTGTATGATATCCTAAAATGATATCCTAAGATACTGTATGATATCCTATAATGATATCCTAAGATACTGTATGATATCCTAAAATGATATCTTAAGATACTGTATGATATCATTGAATCCTAAGAGTGAATAATTGAATCCTAAGATTGAATCATTGAATTCTAGCATATCGAGCGAGCCTAGCTCCAAATCGAGCGAGCTTAGCTCCATATCGAGCGAGCCTAGCTCCATATCGAGCGAGCCTAGCTCCAAATCGAGCGAGCTTAGCTCCAAATCGAGCGAGCTTAGCTCCAAATCGAACGAGCCTAGCTCCAAATCGAGCGAGCTAAGCTCCATATCGAGCGAGCTAAGCTCCATATCGAGCGAGCTTAGCTCCAAATCGAGCGAGCTTAGCTCCAAATCGAACGAGCCTAGCTCCAAATCGAGCGAGCTTAGCTCCATATCGAGCGAGCCTAAAGCTCCAAATCGAGCGAGCTTAACTCCAAATCGAACGAGCTTAGCTCCATATCGAGCGAGCTTAGCTCCAAATCGAGCGAGCTTAGCTCCAAATCGAACGAGCCTAGCTCCAAATCGAGCGGGCTTAGCTCCATATCGAGCGAGCCTAGCTCCAAATCGAGCGAGCCTAGCTCCAAATCGAGCGAGACTAGCTCCAAATCGAGGGAGCCTAGCTCCAAATCGAGCGAGCTTAGCTCCATATCGAGCAGCTTAGATGGACTATAGTCTATGACTATAGTCATAGTCACGGACTATAGCTCGCTCGATTTGAAGCTAAGCTCGCCCGATTTGGAGCTAAGCTCGTTCGATTTGGAGCTAAGCTCGTTCGATTTGGAGCTAAGCTCGCTCGATTTGGAGCTAGGCTCGTTCGATTTGGAGCTAGGCTCGTTCGATTTGAGCCAAACTCGTTCGATTGAAAGCTCGCTCGAGTTGGAGCTTTAGGCTCGCTCGATATGGAGCTAAGCTCGCTCGATTTGGAGCTAGGCTCGCCCGATTTGGAGCTAAGCTCGCTCGATTTGGAGCTAAGCTCGCTCGATATGGAGCTAAGCTCGTTCGATTTGGAGTTAAGGTCGCTCGATTTGGCGCTTTAGGCTCGCTCGATATGGAGCTAAGCTCGCGCGAGTTGGAGCTATGCTCGTTCGATTTGGAGCTTTAGGCTCGCTCGATATGGAGCTAAGCTCGCTCGATTTGGAGCTAGGCTCGTTCGATTTGGAGCTAAGCTCGCTCGATTTGGAGCTAAGCTCGCTCGATATGGAGCTTAGCTCGCTCGATATGGAGCTTAGCTCGCTCGATTTGGAGCTAGGCTCGTTCGATTTGGAGCTAAGCTCGCTCGATTTGGAGCTAAGCTCGCTCGATTTGGAGCTAGGCTCGCTCGATATGGAGCTAGGCTCGCTCGATATGG
The DNA here is from genome assembly GCA_016169945.1 of Trachythela sp. YZ-2020. Lineage (NCBI taxonomy): Eukaryota > Metazoa > Cnidaria > Anthozoa > Malacalcyonacea > Clavulariidae > Trachythela > Trachythela sp. YZ-2020. The sequence continues at coordinate 230,042 of JADLSH010000344.1, read as the reverse complement.
AGCTAAGCTCGCTCGATTTGGAGCTAGGCTCGCTCGATATGCTAGAATTCAATGATTCAATCTTAGGATTCAATTATTCACTCTTAGGATTCAATGATATCATACAGTATCTTAAGATATCATTTTAGGATATCATACAGTATCTTAGGATATCATTATAGGATATCATACAGTATCTTAGGATATCATTTTAGGATATCATACAGTATCTTAGGATATCATTTTAGGATATCATACAGTATCTTAGGATATCATACAGTATCTTAAGATATCATACAGTATCTTAGGATATTATACAATATCTTAGGATATCATCGGAGATATACACTAAGCTTGGCTTGGGCCTATCCTAAAATGTTAGAGCTCCGCTCGGGCCTATCCCACGTCTTAGAGGTCGGCTCAGCTAAGCTCGCTCTATATGGAGGTTGGCTCGCTCAATATGAAGCTAACATCGCTCGATATTCAATTATTCAATTTTAGGATTCAATGATTCACTCTTAGGATTTGGAGTTTAAGAATAATACGTTCTTAGAAGCAGACCCAGAGCAGACCTTATTTACTTTGTTAAAAATATATTTAATAATGGGTAGATTTCAGATTGAGACTAGATTTAGCAATTGCAAGATTATCCCCCGAAGACAGACAAAAAATATCTCTTTAAAGATACAAAAGACACCTAAACGATATGCTCTTAGGAGCAGACCTTACTAACGCTGTAAAAGAAATTATTATCAATAAATGTGTTTTTAAAATTAATTCTGTGTGTGTTGTATGTACATTGTACAATATTTCCCCGTCCTATAAATAATATATTCTAAATTTATTCAAATCTTTAAGCTAGAAAATCTTAATTGCCCGTAATTACCTAACAAACGCTAAATGTTTATATACAATGTTTGTATATGCTTGTAAATCTCGCTTAAAAATCACTGCTTTTCCCACTCTGCTACATCTAAAACGCTTGAAACTTTGTAGGGTTTAAACCCCTGTAAGAACTATGTTTATACAATCGCTTGGTAAACATATATTTGTATTGCTCTATAAGACCTTAGCTATGCCGATTACACCTTAAGATCTTCTCGTTTTAGAAAGCTATATCTCTGCTTGTTACTATTTCGCATAAGGTAATAATACTTTACTAGGTTAAGCGTCGCTATTTTAGTTATATAAGCCGTTTCGTATAAGGTGATATTAGATACGAGAATATATTATTTACTCGTTGTCGAAACGGACTGTGTTTGGAACACAAAGTTTGGGAACTTTATAGGGACGCTATAGCTATTGTGATAAAAAGCGTCAAGATTAACTCTTTTTGTGACGAAAATGACTTATGACTTATGACTTATGACTTATGACTATGACTTATGACTATGACTTATGACTATGACTATGACTTATGACTTATGACTTATGACTTATGACTTATGACTAATGACTAATGACTATGACTTATGACTTATGACTTATGACTAATGACTATGACTTATGACTATGACTTATGACTTATGTCCATGACTATGGACTATAGTCATATATCGAGCGAGCTTAGCTCCATATCGAGCAGCTTAGCTCCATATCGAGCGAGCTTAGCTCCATATCGAGCGAGCTTAGCTCCATATCGAGCGAGCTTAGCTCCATATCGAGCGAGCTTAGCTCCATATCGAGCAGCTTAGCTCCATATCGAGCGAGCTTAGCTCCATATCGAGCAAGCTTAGCTCCATATCGAGCAAGCTTAGCTCCAAATCGAACGAGCTTAGCTCCAAATCGAGCGAGCTATAGTCCATGACTATGACTATAGTCATAGACTATAGCTCGCTCGATTTGGAGCTAAGCTCGTTCGATTTGGAGCTAAGCTTGCTCGATATGGAGCTAAGCTTGCTCGATATGGAGCTAAGCTGCTCGATATGGAGCTAAGCTGCTCGATATGGAGCTAAGCTGCTCGATATGGAGCTAAGCTGCTCGATATGGAGCTAAGCTTGCTCGATATGGAGCTAAGCTTGCTCGATATGGAGCTAAGCTGCTCGATATGGAGCTAAGCTCGCTCGATATGGAGCTAAGCTCGCTCGATTTGGAGCTAAGCTCGCTCGATTTGGAGCTAAGCTGCTCGATATGGAGCTAAGCTCGCTCGATATGGAGCTAAGCTCGCTCGATTTGGAGCTAAGCTCGCTCGATTTGGAGCTAAGCTCGCTCGATATGGAGCTAAGCTCGTTCGATTTGGAGTTAAGCTCGCTCGATTTGGAGCTTTAGGCTCGCTCGATATGGAGCTAAGCTCGCTCGATTTGGAGCTAGGCTCGTTCGATTTGGAGCTTTAGGCTCGCTCGATATGGAGCTAAGCTCGCTCGATTTGGAGCTAGGCTCGTTCGATTTGGAGCTAAGCTCGCTCGATTTGGAGCTAAGCTCGCTCGATATGGAGCTTAGCTCGCTCGATATGGAGCTTAGCTCGCTCGATTTGGAGCTAGGCTCGTTCGATTTGGAGCTAAGCTCGCTCGATTTGGAGCTAAGCTCGCTCGATTTGGAGCTAGGCTCGCTCGATATGGAGCTAGGCTCGCTCGATATGGAGCTAAGCTCGCTCGATTTGGAGCTAGGCTCGCTCGATATGCTAGAATTCAATGATTCAATCTTAGGATTCAATTATTCACTCTTAGGATTCAATGATATCATACAGTATCTTAAGATATCATTTTAGGATATCATACAGTATCTTAGGATATCATTATAGGATATCATACAGTATCTTAGGATATCATTTTAGGATATCATACAGTATCTTAGGATATCATTTTAGGATATCATACAGTATCTTAGGATATCATACAGTATCTTAAGATATCATACAGTATCTTAAGATATCATACAGTATCTTAGGATATTATACAATATCTTAGGATATCATCGGAGATATACACTAAGCTTGGCTTGGGCCTATCCTAAAATGTTAGAGCTCCGCTCGGGCCTATCCTTACGTCTTAGAGGTCGGCTCGAAGCTAAGCTCGCTCTATATGGAGGTTGGCTCGCTCAATATGAAGCTAACATCGCTCGATATTCAATTATTCAATTTTAGGATTCAATGATTCACTCTTAGGATTTGGAGTTTAAGAATAATACGTTCTTAGAAGCAGACCCAGAGCAGACCTTATTTACTTTGTTAAAAATATATTTAATAATGGGTAGATTTCAGATTGGAGACCTTAAGATTTAGCAATTGCAAGATTATCCCCCGAAGACAGACAAAAAATATCTCTTTAAAGATACAAAAGACACCTAAACGATATGCTCTTAGGAGCAGACCTTACTAACGCTGTAAAAGAAATTATTATCGATAAATGTGTTTTTAAAATTAATTCTGTGTGTGTTGTATGTACATTGTACAATATTTCCCCGTCCTATAAATAATATATTCTAAATTTATTCAAATCTTTAAGCTAGAAAATCTTAATTGCCCGTAATTACCTAACAAACGCTAAATGTTTATATACAATGTTTGTATATGCTTGTAAATCTCGCTTAAAAATCACTGCTTTTCCCACTCTGCTATATCTAAAACGCTTGAAACTTTGTAGGGTTTAAACCCCTGTAAGAACTATGTTTATACAATCGCTTGGTAAACATATATTTGTATTGCTCTATAAGACCTTAGCTATGCCGATTACACCTTAAGATCTTCTCGTTTTAGAAAGCTATATCTCTGCTTGTTACTATTTCGCATAAGGTAATAATACTTTACTAGGTTAAGCGTCGCTATTTTAGTTATATAAGCCGTTTCGTATAAGGTGATATTAGATACGAGAATATATTATTTACTCGTTGTCGAAACGGACTGTGTTTGGAACACAAAGTTTGGGAACTTTATAGGGACGCTATAGCTATTGTGATAAAAAGCGTCAAGATTAACTCTTTTTGTGACGAAAATGACTTATGACTTATGACTTATGACTTATGACTATGACTTATGACTATGACTTATGACTATGACTATGACTTATGACTTATGACTTATGACTTATGACTAATGACTAATGACTATGACTTATGACTTATGACTTATGACTATGACTTATGACTATGACTATGACTTATGACTTATGTCCATGACTATGGACTATAGTCATATATCGAGCGAGCTTAGCTCCATATCGAGCAGCTTAGCTCCATATCGAGCGAGCTTAGCTCCATATCGAGCGAGCTTAGCTCCATATCGAGCGAGCTTAGCTCCATATCGAGCGAGCTTAGCTCCATATCGAGCAGCTTAGCTCCATATCGAGCGAGCTTAGCTCCATATCGAGCAAGCTTAGCTCCATATCGAGCAAGCTTAGCTCCAAATCGAACGAGCTTAGCTCCAAATCGAGCGAGCTATAGTCCATGACTATGACTATAGTCATAGACTATAGCTCGCTCGATTTGGAGCTAAGCTCGTTCGATTTGGAGCTAAGCTTGCTCGATATGGAGCTAAGCTTGCTCGATATGGAGCTAAGCTGCTCGATATGGAGCTAAGCTGCTCGATATGGAGCTAAGCTGCTCGATATGGAGCTAAGCTGCTCGATATGGAGCTAAGCTTGCTCGATATGGAGCTAAGCTTGCTCGATATGGAGCTAAGCTGCTCGATATGGAGCTAAGCTCGCTCGATATGGAGCTAAGCTCGCTCGATTTGGAGCTAAGCTCGCTCGATTTGGAGCTAAGCTGCTCGATATGGAGCTAAGCTCGCTCGATATGGAGCTAAGCTCGCTCGATTTGGAGCTAAGCTCGCTCGATTTGGAGCTAAGCTGCTCGATATGGAGCTAAGCTCGCTCGATATGTTAGGATTCAATGATTCACTCTTTAGGATTCAATGATTCACTCTTTAGGATTCAATGATTCAATCTTAGGATTCAATGATCCATGATTCAATCTTAGTCATAGTCGTAGTCATAAGTCATAAGTCATAAGTCATAGTCATAGTCATAAGTCATAAGTCATAGAAATTGGATTAGTTAACAAGTATATCAGAGATATGCTTGCTCGGTATGGGTTAAATAAATGTAAAGTTATGGTTAAAAGGTGAAAAAGCTATGAGGTTGATTCGGACAATGTATACTCCCAAGCGAGTGATGGAGTTTAAGAATAATAGGTTCTTAGAAGCAGACCCAGAGCAGACCTTAGTTAAAAATATATTTAATTGGGTAGACTTTTCAGATTGGAGACCTTAAGATTTAGCAATTGCAAGATTATCCCCCAAAATAGACAAAAAAAATAAAGATACAAAAGACACCTAAACAATATGCTCTTAGGAGCAGACCTTACTAACGCTGTAAAAGAAATTGTAAGCAATGAATATGTTTTTAAACGAATTCTGTGTGTGTTGTATGTACATTGTACAATATTTTCCCGTGCTATAATAATATATTCTAAATTTATTCAAATGTTTAAGCTAGAAAATCTTAATTGCCCGTAATTACCTAACAAACGCTAAATGTTTATATACAATGTTTGTATATGCTTGTAAATCTCGCTTAAAAATTACTGCTTTTCCCGCTCTGCTACATCTAAAACGCTTGAAACTTTGTAAGGTTTAAATCCCTGTAAGAACTACAATCAGTGACATAATTATTGGACCGATAAGCCTGAAAAGGCAAAATTCCCCCCTTTTCAATGTTGGTAGTCTAACATGCATTTTCTATGTTACATGCTATTGTCTCGTATTAGGCTGTCGATGCTTTTTCTAGCAGATAAAGCAACATTGAAACGGGGGGAGGGGGTTTGCCAGTGAATTTTGCACAATTGTGTACAAAAATACCCTTTCTATACAAGTGTCCCAAATTTCAATGTCACTGATTGTATGTTTATACAATCGCTTGGTAAACATATATTTGTCTTGCTCTATAAGATCTTAGCTATGCCGATTAAACCTTAAGATCTTCTCGTTTTAGAAAGCTATATCTCTGCTTGTTATTATTTCGCATAAGGTAATAATACTTTACTAGGTTAAGCTTCGCTATATTAGTTATCTAAGCCGTTTCGTATAAGGTGATATTAGATACGAGAATATATTATTTACTCGTTGTCGAAACGGACTGTGTTTGGAACACAAAGCTTGATAAAATATATAGGAAAGGTCTAGCTATTGTGATGGTTAAGTTTAATGATTGTTTCGCCCAAACAAGTCTTTTGACTTAATCTTTTAATGAGTTAAGCTATTGTGTCTTTAGTTTAACTTAGCATCAAAATATTTATGTTTCTAACGCTTTAATGTTTGTATCTTGCATATCATCATGACGTCAATACATAATTAATGAATGTTAATGATGTTGCACACTCTCAAAACTCAACATAATGACTGTTTCGCCCAAACTCACCTTGTATATCATTATGACGTCAATACATAATTATGTTAATGATGTTGCACACTCTCAAAAATCTCGCACACCCTCGCACACCCTCAAAAATAAGGGTCGAAAACCACATACACTACTACTGGTATGGTATGGTATGGTATGGTATGGTATGGTATGGTATGGTATGGTATGGTATGGTATGGTATGGTATGGTATGGTATGGTGTCGAAAATTTCGTTTCAGTAGCACTTTAAGAATCAATTAATCAAAGGAACTTATATATTTTCACCACATATGGAAAATTTAAATTTTCATATCTAAGCCGAAATGGCTGCCCGTTAAGGAGCGAGCGATATGTATTAGAAATGTTTCATTGTGTTTTTGCATAAATATAGTGGTACTTCGATAGATATGGCTTGGTCACATTTGTTCTATTCTATGCAACTAGGAATGCGAATTCCTTAAAAAGCGTTGCCCATTTTGTCTATACAAACTTCAAATCACAGCCGCAAACAAAATAAACTCTCAATTGATTTCGTAAAACAAACTAAAACTCTCTTAATTTCGCATTTCTAATAGCAACAAAGTCAAGCTCCTTGCAATACAATATGAGATACATGAAGGTCAACTATTCATTTGCATCTTTTTAGCATTAGAATTATCTATACGAGTCATTCCCTCGTTATCCAAAGTTGTGAAACGGTTGCAAACAAAGTTAATTTGTCTATTAAACTATCAAAGCAGTTGTTTGCAAGAAATGACAACAAGACTGGTAGTACACCTGCATCTTGAAATTTATTTTAAATCTACAAAGTTATGAATTTACATGGTATATACATTATCTGATGGCGAGTCTCCGATTTATTGATAAACAAATGCTTTCAATTCTAATGCTAAACATTTTTAATCTTATGTGCATCCTAATAAACTCGTTTAGATATTGTGATAACCTTTGCTACATCTATTACGGAGATTATTTGCTCGTAATAACTCAATTTAAAACTATACACAGTTTTACACAGTTCTACATCTATTACACATAATTCAATTTAAAACTACACCTTAAAATTATGTGGCTATTCTTGGTGGTGCAAGCTACGTCATTGCCGCCATGTTGGATGGTTAATTTCATCCAACATGGCGAAAATCTCTTTGTTCTTTGGATGCACACCAACTATAATTCTGCTAGGAATGTACAGGTGTATGTGTAGCCTGAGTGCATGTATTTAAACGCGGTAATGTCTAGACAGTAGTTGTAATTGCTCTTGTATATTCGTGATATTCGACCGTCTCAGGTCCGTTTTCGATTTTTACTCCGCTCGCCTCAACGTCACCTTTGTTAGTCATGCTCAACTCACCCCGTATGACACCATTTTTGACATCACTTACTCTTCCGATGCCGGCTCCTTTTTTGACGTCGCTTTCTCTGACATCACTTCCTCTTCTGAAGTCACTACCTCTGACGTCAGTTCCTTTTCTGACGTCACTTTCACTGACGTCACTTCCTCTTCTATCGTCACCTCTGATGTGACTTTCTTTTCTGACGTCACTTCTTCTGATGTCGATATCTCTTCTCACGTCAACACCTCTGACGTCACTTTCTCGCGTGACGTCACTTCCAGTGACGTCATGAACCTGACTTCCGATTCCGTCATTTGCCCCGATATCGCGCGTGAGCTCAACTCCTTCGACATCTCTAGACATCTCACTTGCGGCGTAATATCTCTGCACTTCGTCCCCAAGCTCTGCGCGGGTGACAAGTCCCGGATAAGGGGGCGGCTCTTCGTTCTCCGGTATTTCAGCCCAGCGATCTTCCTTGGGTTTTGAACACGGAGTTAGCGGGTACTTTTCAGGCGAGGCCATCACTAAATGTAAATGAAATGAATTTTGTCCAGAGTGTACTAGTGGTAAAATATTGAAGTATTAGAAGATTGATCCTGAATTATGTAAGAAAGAGGCAAATCTTTGGCCTGTTAATAATTGTACGCATAGTATTAGTGGAGCTATTTATTTTAACACCTTACATGAATTAATGTCTGGTAAACTAACTAAACTAAATTCGTCTATAATGAATAGCTCTATCAGTTCTCAACTGTTTTCTTTAGAGGTACAGTACAGTACTACAGGAGACTACATGTGTTTGGCAGAGTCAAACTAGGAACCTCATGCGATAAAGCAGACATTTCAATAACACCATTGCATGATTTGCATCTTGCATGAATCAAACCAAAGTGACATGCACATGCACCTACCATCGTCATAAGAGGGTGGAGCTTTCTCCTGTATAGCATCGGGGGCATATAATGATTGTACATTATAAAGCAAGGTCAGTCGCCTGGAATGACAGATCGCCAGGAAGGTTAGAGCAAGAACGACCAAGCAACATGCTGTTCCAATAACCACTGCTGTCACCTTTTGGGTCATGTTTGTTACTGAAAAAACAATGAAATAATAATGACGGTTTCTGATTATCACTTTCATGTACATAGTCATTAGTCAGTAACGTACAGTGCTATACAGTACAGTATAGTACAGTACAGTACAGTACGGTACGGTGCGGTGCGGTGCGGTGCGGTACAGTACACAAAAACAGAACAGTACAGTACAGCAACAGCACAACGTAACGCAACAGAATACAACACGACACCACTTAACACCATACCATAAAATAGATAAATAAATAACCATACCATACCATACCATACCATACCATACCATAGCGTACCATACCATACCATACCATACCATACCATACCATACCATACCATACCATAAAACAACATACCACACCACACCATACAATACCACACCATACCAACACCATACCATACTATACATAACAATACAATACCATACCTTACTATACATAACAATACCATACCGTACCATACATAACAATACCAAACATAACAATAATTATTTTTAAACAAAAGCATGACATATAACCTAGTTTAGCAAACACTAATCTCACCTGTGGACGCCTGATAAGGACCATAAGACGCACTGAATCCTTTGTTATTACCATTCACTCCGTCACTGACGAACGTTATTTTCAGTTTATTATTGTTAGATAAAATTGGTTTGTTGACAAATTCACTACCATCGCCACACATTTTTTTCACGCGTGTTGACGAAGATTCAAATACGTCATAGACCTCAATATAATCTTCGCATTCATAATCTTCGCCCTTTTTCTCAAGATCTATTTGTCTAAAACAAGAAAGGATCTTATTAAGTTCGCGTGGTATAAATTTTCTCTCTGTCTTAAATTCGGTCGATTCAATCATTCGCGCACCCTAAATGGGATATTTTTGGTTTAATTTCGCGCACCTTGAAATGGGGAAAAACTAGAAAATCACATTAAGTGATGTTCTTTTCGTGTTCAAATGAAATTTGGATACTTAAAATTATCATGAAAGTCTTTGTTAAATTGTTAAAATTTCCAATCCACCTAAACCGAAAAATCCAAGAAAAGGATAAGCAAGACAGTTTTTTACGTAGCTGCAACAACGAATCTAATGACAGACAGACAGACAGACAGACAGACAGACAGACAGACAGACAGACAGACAGACAGACAGGCAGGCAGGCAGGCAGGCAGGCAGGCAGGCAGGCAGGCAGGCAGGCAGGCAGGCAGGCAGGCAGGCAGGCAGGCAGGCAGGCAGGCAGGCAGGCAGGCAGGCAGACAGACAGACAGACAGACAGACAGACAGACAGACAGACAGACAGACAGACAGACAGACAGACAGACAGACAGACAGACAGACAGACAGACAGACAGACAGACAGACAGACAGACAGACAGACAGACAGACAGACAGACAGACAGACAGACCGACAGACCTATCAACGAACTGATTGACCGACAGACTGACAGACTGACCTATCAACGAACTGATTGACCGACAGACCGACCAGCACACCAACTGACTGACCAACCAACCAATAACCAACCAATAACCAACCAACCGATGTCGACTGACTGACCAACCAACAGACCCACCAACCAACTGACTGACCGACAGACAGACCGACCAACCGACGGACAGACAGACCGAGTGACTGACCTACGGACCGATCGATCGACTGATCGACCCACTGACTGACTGACTGACCGACCGACCGACTGACTGTCTAAATAAATTAGTGATCCAACCTGAACTAACCTGAAAATCAGTTGAATTCTGTCGTTTTCTGGAAGCTCAATTTTGTAAGTATATTCCAGGTTTGTTGGGTAGTTTCCGGGATAGCTTGGAGACTTAATACCACCACGTAGATCATTGAAATGATACGACTCTTTACGTACTTGAAGAAGCAAAAAGACCATTACTCCCGCGGCTGTAAGGTGCAGCGGAGTTTGAAAATGCGCATTTTCTGTTTTTTTCCCCGTTTTTTTGGGTGTAAAAAACTTGCATTTCCACACGACAATCGTACAAAACGCAATTTTCCCGCTTTCCTACGTGTATCCCGAAACTAGGCTAGGTACTTGTGTTTCATTGGGGAATGGGGATAGCCCAAGGGATCGCCTAAGGATCACTTGCGAATAGTTTCGCGCATCCTGTTAGTTTTTTCCAGTTTTATGCCGTGTAAAACCACGACGCTGAATTTCGAAAGCGTGCAAGAAGAAGTAGTTGTTCATAGAAAATGATGGCAAACGCTTCTTTACATCATTGCTACCCATACATACCTAGTTATCTTTGTTCAAGTTTACGAGGATAGAACTAAAGTAACTAAGCATTATACTTATCTATATGAAATTTTCACCCACAATACTTTACACACATGAAGTATCCAGCGAGTTACACAGGTTACCTGGCGCGAGTCTTTTCTTTCCAGTACTGTCTGGTTTCTTTTCTATATAAAGATAGTGATGGTTTACTTCAACCTGCCGGAAGGCTACGCCTCCCCTGTGTTTAGGGTACGAGAGTTACAACTCGCCATGGGCAAACACTAAAAGATTACCAAATGGTTTTCCGTGCAGGATTGCGTGATCCTAACACGCGGGATGTTGCAAGACTTTCTGAAAGCGTAAACAAATAGAAGCCGATAGGCGAGTATTTTTTAGCTTTCAGAAAGTCGAGCAACATCCCAAGTGTTAGGATCACACAATCCTGCACGGAAAACCATTTGGTAATTATTTTATAAAATAATGACAAAGAAACAACGGACATTTTAAAAACCCCGCGAAGCGCCTAAAATCTTCCGTGCATGATTGTCTCATCCTGCACGGGTATTGACCAATCACAGCGCGCGTAGTAAACATGTTATTTTATAATATTCTATCCTATTCCATTCTAACATTGTCATATATTTTGAGGTAATAATGATTAACATACCCTGTTTTGATTTATATTCTGGATATGGTTTATATCGAACATGAATAAACCAGTAGTCTGTAAAATTGCGCGAAATATAAATACACTCAGAAAGATTTCGTTGACTGTTCCGTTTTGTGGAAAATACCAGGTATATTTGGCAAAGTCTATATATCCCGAACTAAGCTAGGTACTTGTGTTTCATTGGGGAACAGGGATAGCCCAAGGGATCGCCTAAGGATCACTTGCGAATAGTTTCGCGCATCCTGTTAGTTTTTTCCAGTTTTCTGCCGTTTAAAACCACGACGCTGAATTTCGAAGGCCTGCAGAAGAAGTAGTTGTTCATAGAAAATGATGGCAAACGCTTCTTTACATCATTGCTACCCGCACATACCTAGTTACTTTTGTTCAAGTTTACGATACTTTACACACTTTCGCTCACATTACTTTACACACATGAAGTATCCAGCAAATTACACGTGTTACCTGGTTTTGGAGTAGTAGGTGGACCAGGAGGTGGCGCAGGTCTTTTCTTTCCAGCACTGTCTGGTTTCTTTTCTATATAAAGATAGTGATGTTTTACTTCAGCCTGCCGGAAGGCTACGCCTTCCCTGGGTTTAGCGTACGAGAGTTCACAACTCGCCATGGGCAAAACACTATTCTATCTTATTTCATTCTAACACTGTCATATATTTTGAGGTATGTTTAACATACCCTGTTTTGATTTATAGTCTGGATATGGTTTATATCGATATCGACCATGAATTAACCAGTAGTAGTCTGTAAAAATTTACAAAATATAAATACACTCAGAAAGATTTCGTTGCCATATTGCTAGATTATTTCGTAATTTATCAAAATGGCGGCTGTGAGTAGATAATTTGAAGCACTGTCGAATGGTGGTATTCGGCCGAGTTCGTAGCATTTAAACCAAAGGTAGGAAAGCGAAATGAATTTTTAATTAGTTTATATTGTTTTAATTTGTAAGCAAAACAAAATTCAGAGTGTTTAAACAAAATATGCCGCATAGCGTTATTAATTTACTTATCTAAACAGATCGTAAAACGCTGGATCGAACGGTAGTATTTTTGTCCTTGTTTGGTGTCTGCAACCAGAGATAAAGAGCAGCAAAATCATAGGCCTTTAAAGACCTATATACGGTATATCCGTCTAGAAAGAGTTAAAACGTTCGACGGTCCCAAAACTTTGTTTGTATTAAAGTCCAGGTATTGAAGTCTATATATTTTGAGCTTTTAGGGCCTGTTCATATGGGGAAAAGTTATCTCGGTTAGCGAGAAAACATAATTTCGACTAGCCAAATAATTTTGTTCTGTTCATATGGAGAAACGTTATCCCGATTACCGGGTAAAGTTTGCGGCTGTGACGTAGCATTGGTGTGACGCGTAAGGCGGGAAAGTTAAAAAACTTTTTAAAAACGGGAAAGTTGTGGATATGTTGTGTTCATATGGGAAAAACATCCCGGTGACCGAGATCTCGCCTGTCAACAAGCGAGATCTCGGTACACGGGAAAACTTTTCGTCTCATATGAACGCAGTGTAACTTTTAACATTATTTTCATAACAAGGCGAGATCTCGCTTGTAAACTTGTCGAAATGTTTTCTCGCTAACCGAGATAACTTTTCCCCATATGAACAGGCCCTTAGTCATTGCTGTAACTACAAGTTATATTTCCAGTCCCCTTAGAGTTCACTGGGTTTAGCGTACGAGAGTTGACAACTCGCCATGGGCAAAACACTATTCTATCCTATTCCATGCTAACATTGTCATATATTTTGAGGTGATAATGTTTAACATACCCTGTTTTGGATCATATCGACCTGGATCTGGTTTATATCGACCATTAATAAACCGGTCGTCTGTAAAAATGCACAAAATATAAATACACTCAGAAAGATTTCGTTGTCCATTATAAAACAAATCAATCAACAGTAAAATGCGTTTGAAGGGACAACCCTCTCTGTATGTTGATTTATTTAAGTGAGTATTATATAGTCGATTGTTGGCAATATTTAATCGATTACAAGTATTAACTGATGGGCGCAGGTCCAAAATCTATTTTGACTCTGGAAAAACACCACGTATATTTGGCATAGTCTTCGATCCGTAAGCCTGATCTTCATATGACGTTTCTCGTGGGCCATATGGATATGTGATGCTTGTGTGAATTAAGCACTGTTTAATAAACGGGCAGGAGTGCTTTATTAGGTTTGAAAGCGCGAGTGGTATTAGACCTATTAAAACATGTACTGCGAGTTTATTAAACGGCTTCAAAAACGTGTCATTAGTATTCCTTATATAAAGATTACTAATTAGGATGAGCTTTTATATGAAGAATACTAATGAAGATGAGTTTTATCAGGTATAACGCCACTTCACGTGACATATTATTGTTGACATGATTTGCGAGAAAACTTACATGAATTATTAGTGTTTGAAAGTTTAGTCCTATTCAGGCATAGTTACGGATCCAAAGCTTTAGTCTTTGCAAATAAAAATAAGCGTGCTGTTTTCCACAAAAGAACACAGCAGCTATATTTATCGCGATGCATGCAAAGCTACAAGGACCTTATTTTTTGATCACGTGTTTTGATTACCTTTATGCCCATTGAAAGTGGCATACCAATGGTAAATATCATTTCCAAATTTCTTGCGTCTATAGCGTTTGGCTTTGGCTTTGTACACCACTTTAAGACAGTTTGTTTCTGAAATCCATCCACCAAAACGAAATTCACACTTGACATGTTTTTCATTGTATGTCGTTGCATTGCAGCCATCATAAACATCAAACTCATCGCAAGACCATATCAGACGCTTCTTGAAGTTACCGTTGTAGTAATCCTGCGTAGCTCTCACATGGACACGTCCGGAATCCGCTTTAAAACATAATGCTTTATCGGATCCTTCAATTTCGTATTTTAGGCGCTTTTCATTTCTGTCTGTATGGATGTATGTGGTGCAATTCAGGCGCGCTGAAATAGACAAAAGATCATTCAGTGGGGGTATTGTGGCACTTGTAGTCTTCAGTGCAAGTGCCATTCACTTGAGGTTTGATTCCTGCAATATGGAGTTGTCTGATTTTAATTTCATCTCAGTCGCATGTGGGAAGTGTACTTGCAGTTTGAGCGAGTTTCATTTTACTCTAAAACATTGCAGGCTTTTTACGATTTTCTCCTGTAGTAACAACAGACCCTTACTGAATAGGAGGCTATCTAGTCTCAACCTAAACGGGTACGGTACGGTACGGTACAGTATGGTATGGTATGGTATGGTACGGTACGGTACGGTACGGTACGGTACGGTACGGTACGGTATGGTATGGTATGGTATGGTATGGTATGGTATGGTATGGTATGGTATGGTATGGTATGGTATGGTATGGTATGGTATGGTATGGTATGGTATGGTATGGTATGGTATGATGATGATAACTTTATTTAACCACGCTAACATTGTCAGCTAAAGCTGGTTTCCACAATGGGCGTGTAAAATATTAACAAATAGTTACAAGTAAATAAAAAAGTATCATGCAGTTACAAATATACAAATATTAAGTATCTATTTACATTAAGAATCATGTGATTTTATAAGCTAAGAGTAGCGATTTTTCTTTTAAAACTTGAGATTGATTTAATTTCTCTTATATTTTCTGGTAGGGAGTTCCATATGGAAGCTCCATCGTACATGAAACTTTTCTTCATGTTGTTCGTATTTGGCTTTGGCAAGCGTATTGAACTTGAGCTGTCACGAAGACTGTGATCTAATATTTCCGTTTTGAAAGTAAATAATTCTCTTAGCGAGTTTGGCCCCATGTTATTGAGCGTTTTAAACATTATTTTTGCCTTGGCTTTCACTCTTTGTTCTTTGAGTGGTTCCCATCCTAATATATTCAGTACAGTTTGTTGACCTACCTCATTTGGCACATGTGCTATAATACGAGCAGCTCTGTTGTGAAGTTTTTGCAGACGTGTTGATTGAGTTTCACCAAATACATTCCAAACTTCACAACAGTAGCTGAAATAGGGTTGAATTATAGCATTGTACACAGAAATGAGTGTTTTTTTTATCAACATACTCTTTAATGCGTTTGAGAGCATAAATGCCAGATGAAATCTTTTTACAAATAGTGTCTGTATTACTTTTCCAACACAGATTTTCATCAAGAGTCACACCTAGCGTTTTGCATTGAAAAACTTGCTTTATTGGTTTGTTTTGAATATGAATTCTAAGCTGTTGAGCAGAAGCTTTTTTTAGCATTGGTTTAGTACCAATAATTTGATATTCAGTTTTCGCTACGTTCAAGCATGAGCCATTTCCGAAGGTTTTCTAAATCCAAATTTAATGCATCTTCAATATCACTTAAACACCCACCAGCTGCTGTGATATTTGTGTCATCAGCAAACAGCCGGGGTTTTGTTTTATTCAGGCATGCAGGTAAATCATTAATATACAGTAAAAAGAACAGTGGTCCTAATATAGACCCTTGGGGCACACCACATTTTACACCATTTTCACTTGAAATAGAGCCATTGACTTCACATCTTTGGGTACGGCCAGTTAAATAAGATTTAAGCAGTAGAAATGCATTTCCTGTGATTCCAACTTGCATTAGTTTTTGCAATAAGATTTCATGGTTAACAGTATCAAAGGCTTTTTTTAAGTCTATAAATACAACCAAATTGAACAATTTCCTGTCCATGTTTATGTACCAATCATTCGTACAATCAAGTAAAGCTGAAGCAGTTGAATGAAATTTTCTGAAACCAAATTGATGCTCAGAAAGTATGTTGTTTACGGACAAATATTCATAAAGTTGAGTATATAAGATACGTTCCATAACTTTACTAATGGCAGGCAAGACAGAAATTGGTCGATAATTTCCTGGCAAGTTGCGTTTGCCATTCTTAAAAAGGGGAATTACTCTTGCAATCTTCCACTCATGTGGAAAAGTACATAGGGTAATTGCTTGATTAAAAATGTAAGTCAATGAATCAGAAATCAATGGTGCTGCAATTTTAATTATCTTGCTTGATATTTTATCTAGGCCAGTAGCTTTGCTACCAGATAGTTCACGTAGTAAAAGACAAACATGGTTTACAGTAACTGATTTGAATGCAGTAAATTCAGAATTAGTTTTGTCAAGGTAGTCTTTGAAATGGCATTCTGTTGTACCAATTTCTTCAGCTAAATTTGGTCCAATATTTGAAAAGAAGGTATTGAAACCCTCAGCAATATCATTGGGGCTGGTCAATTTCATATCATTTACGTTTAATTCATTTACTCTAGTTGGTTGGTTATGTTTGCCAAGCAAAGTATTAATTGTCTTCCAAGCAGCTTTGGGATTTTGCTTTTCTGCAGAGATTGTTTTGGAGTAATAGTCTCTTTTTGCTTGTCTTAGTAGTATGGTATGGTATGGTATGGTATGGTATGGTATGGTATGGTATGGTATGGTATGGTATGGTATGGTATGGTATGGTATGGCGTGGTATGGTATGGTATGGTATGGTAACAGTGGTATGGTGTGGTGTGGTGTGGTAACAGTGGTATGGTATGGTATGGTGTGGTATGTAATGGCATGGTACGGTATGGTATGGTGTGGTGATGTATTGTGTGATGTGTTGTATGGTGTGGTGTAATATGGTATGATGTATGGTGTGGTGTCGTGTATTACATTTTTCTCGGCTGTGTGCACGCGAACATCCATTTGTCAAACTGAGAAGAATATTTACGGCCAGTAATGTCAAAAACATGTTTTCTAAAGAAATAGAAAGAAAGAATTAATGAATTGATTTTATTGTATTGATATATTTTGAATTAATAATTGCCAGTAATGTTAAAGACATGTTTTCTCAGGTAATAGAAAGAATTGATTAATTGATTTTAATGTATTAATAATATAATAAAATTTTCTGTGGCGCAAGTTACCTCCCCTACCCCCTTGCCCCTCTCGGCGGCACAAAATATAATTAATTGATATACGGCCATAATGTCAAAAACATGTTCTTTATTACTCTAAGTCAAGAAATATAAAGGATGAAAAATGTCAATTGATTTTAACAACTATATTAAATAATCCTGGTCTACAAACTTCCATCAAAAGTTAACTTGATCGCGTTGTTTGACATGTTTTCCTGGGCAAATTTTGTGTCGCGGTTTGAGATCCAAATAATTAATTACCTGTAAAGTTATCCTTTTTTAAAAGGATTGTGTAGAAATGGTATCATGTGTTTCGTTGGCTAAAACAGTTTAAACATTTAAATTATAGCCTCTACCTACTCAAAGAGAATTATATGACATTCAGTCAAAGCAAAGTGGCAAGTGTCTTTCTACTTTCAACTGTAAACTCAAAATATATTCTTGTAAACTGATTCGGTTATAAAATACGAGTCATATCCCTAACAATTTTGAACGCTCATAGAATTATTGCATGATAATTTTTGTTTCACTATAAAGTGAACTTGGTTCACTAAACTATCATGATGCAAATTGTGAGCAACCGACTGTTATCAGAGTGAGAAAATAATATTAATCTATTTTAATTTATTATACGTAGTATAGTCTTGTATTTGGAGCTCCATCTGCTCTCCCGTATTGAAACCACATTGAATAATAATATATGTTGTACAACTGATATGTGTTAATAAATTTAGGAGTAAATATTGTAACCTTAACAAAAACTTACAAACTAAAAATGGTTATACATAGCCTGCTCTTTTGTTTTTCTTTACTTCAAAACGTGTGCCCACAGATGGCCCAATAAATTCCAATTTGTCTTCGGTGAAGAATTTTAGAATGTATTTTCTTAATTATCAGTGATTGATAGCTTCCAGCTTATTCCAGATTATTCACTGACGTGAATCTTAGACCGAAGCTTCTAATTTCAGTCTAGTAAGTAGTACATAGATACATACATATATATGTAATATATACAAACCGCACAATTAAGAGGTCTTTATCAGATTTAAAACATCGAGGCGCAGCCGAGTGTTTTAGATCTGATAAAGGCCGATTTGTAAGGTTTGTATATGACTTCTAAAATGACTCGTTTTGTACGCTCACTGGCGTTGGAATTTTGAAGATTGATGTTATCTACGCTGTAAAAATTGAAGGAGAAAATTTGAGCAAGTCTATATCAAATATATAGATCCGCTATGGGTCATGAGTTTCCTTTGTATTTTGCCTATGAATAATTAATGAATTTTAGAAATATATATAATTATATATATACCACACAATTTGCAAAACATCTTTCTATACTTAATTTGCATTTACAGTGCCGCACACTAAAAATAGAGTCCCATATACAAGCACTACTGTCAAAATATTTACAAGTAGACCGTAATTCTGACACAGAGCCAGGTCATATAAAAAAGTAAGCATTGCCCACATTTTGTCATTCTGTCCCTTAGTCCCTTATGACAAGAAAAATTGCCTTGTTTGAAACATGACTTGACAAAAGCACAACTTGATCCAATATTCAACTTCGGTTGGCAGATGTTTATTCGGACTATGACTTTGCATGGTTCTATGAAATATTTTTTGCGTATATAGTATTATGAATGATATAGTCAGTTATAGTATTTTATTATAATAGTTTGGTCGTTTTCGTTTTTTTGTAAGAACGAACTAAGGAAAAGTTAATATTCGATATGTGGGTCATAATATAACCTCGTGTTTACATTATATCGAATAGCATTTTGCAATCGTACAAAACGTAGGTGTTTTCACTATACTGGATAGCTTGTTGAAACGGCCTACAAATCTATCCGATATAATGTAGTCTAATATATACAGATACGGCCATCAGACCAATCTGACGGATCTTGCCGGATGATTTGTCGTCTAGTATACACCCGCCTCTATAATATACCTGGACAATCATAATATATATATTTGAAAAACATTCTCCCTTACCTTATAAACAGACTGAAATTTGAATTTACACTTCAGAGCACTATATAAGTTCCATGTATATGGCAATCTTTCACCATACGTTTTTAGATAAACCATAAAAGCCTGTGAAACAACTGTCTCGAAACATTTAAATTTTTTAATTAAACAGGACAGGTGAATCCCATCTAATATAGCATATATGACTGTGCGTTATATGTTTCAAGAGCCTAACATTAGGCTACGTGCATGAGACCCTCAAGGCTAAAACAGCTGTTTAGTTCTAAACTCTTATTAAATACACCTAACCCTCGTGGAAAAGAGCTGTATGCGTTTCTAGCAATAACCAATAATTTTACTTTTGGAACTGACGAAATTTGGCAATCTGGGACTATACCTAGTACCTGTGGAGATAACCTAACAATGCAAAGTAATTATTGTAATATAGACCACATTCATAATTCAGACGGGTTTAAATATTATTTTATGTGCATCTTAATAAGCCTTATCAGCCTCGTTTCTCATGTGACTGAAATTGAATAGAATTTATTAACCTGAACGAGGTCAATAAGGGTTATTATTATATGGCAAGTGCTTGTTTTGGTGAATCTCGCAATCTGATTGGTCGCTGACGAGGCAGGATTTTCCCGTATTGCCCACGGGCAATACGGTATTCTTATTGCCCTGCGACGACTTGAACACATTTCAAACCAATAAAAGCACTAAAAAATCCTTAAAAATAATTTAAAACAATGAAAAATAAACGGAAAATACGGAAAAAGGATAACTACAAGGGTAAAATCAAGTTTTGTTGGCTGAAGTCGAAATATTAAGGTAAATTTTACGATGTTTTTTAACTAAAACAGTCAAGAATATTTTTGTTTTTTCGAACATGCAAGTTGTTTTTGTCCTTGATCCGATAGCTCAATATCACTATATTTTCTATTAATTTTATATTTTATTCTATAAATGGTACTGTAGAGTAGTTTTACTAAGCTAAGATTAGATAAATTTGTAAAAAACTAAGACACATTCGTATCATTGAAATTATTTTGACATTTGAAAATGACCGGCTTTGAGTTTCGGACTTTGTACTTTGCCCTCGCGTGACCAATTTTTGGCAAAATGAATTGTTTTTTGTTGTCTGAAATGCCATATAATACTAAACAACTTACTAACTTCGACTGTTCGGTCTGTACGGTAAAATATCAAGCCTCGGTCTTGCTGTATTGACCTCGCTATCGCTCGGTCAATACAGCAAGACCTCAGCTTGATATTTTACCGTACAGACCTCACGCTCAGTTAGTAAGTAGTTATTAAGATGCACATAAAAGAATATTTAAACTCATCTGAATTATGAAAGTGGTCTTATCCGCGGGTTTCTTTCGCGGTACGTCGCGGGTTTTTCGTCCGTGGTCTAATTTCCATGTCAGCGGCATTCCTCGTTCTTCCCCGGGAGAGCTCGAGGGGGGACTTTTCGATAGCATTACTAATTGGTGGCTTTAATGAATACGGCGGTTGACTGTTGTGTAAACCTACCTCAAAAATACAATGAGAACTTCGACGTTTCGAGCGAAGGCCCTTCGTCTGGAAGTTAGTAGAATGGGTCGGGGAAAAAACACAAAGCAAGAAAGACAGAAAATAAAGAACTAAATATTAGAGGAGGAGAGATGTATAGACTATAGTGTCTGCTGATGGCAGGGAGCATAAGCAGATAGGAGTTAAATGTAAGAGAGGCGCTCATTAATGCCGAGAGGATGAATGGTGCCAAGTTGGGAAATGAGACGCATTTCTTGGCTTTTGCGACTATCATTACTACAAGAAATGGGACACAGAGCTCGAATTTTCATATCTGAAACACTGTGATTGCCAGTGTTGAAATGTCTGGCAACTGGTTGTTTAGCATCATTGTTTACGACAGCACGACGATGCTCACCAAACCTTATCCTTAATCTACCAGTTTCACCAATATGGAGCATCCCACATGTACTGCGTGAAATACAGTAGATGAGAAGTTATGAGATGAGAGGAGGTGCACGTGAAATGGTGTTTAATGGTGTACTTAGATTTTGGTGCCGAAATTGTAGTGGAAGAATCTATATACTTACAGGTTTTACACAGCTTCACACCACGAGGAAACGTGTCATTAGGTGACGACGAGTCCTGTGGTAGAGAGCTGTGGACTAGGGTTTCACGGATATTTTTACTATGTCGAAACGAGACTAAGGGATTGTTGATGAAAATGAAAGATAGTTCAGGGTCGTTCTTCAAGATATGAAAATTCTTCCTAATGACATCCCTTACTTTGAAATTGAAGGGATGGTAACCGAGAACCAGGGGTATTTTGTTGTTGGGAACATTAGACACAGGGTCTTTATGGGTTTCAGATCGGGAAATATTGGAGGCCTTCGAAAAGGCAGTATCTAAGAGAGGGGTTGGATAACCGCGTTGGACAAAAAAGTTTCTCATTTCCTGACTTTTGGTATGCAAGTCCTCATCTTCACTGCAAATGCGGCGAAGGCGAAGGAACTGAGAGAAGGGAATAGACCTTTTAGTGTGGTTGGGGTGGGAAGAAGTAAAGAGAAGATAGCTATGGGAGTCAGTCGGCTTGTAGAACACAGAAGTAACAAGTCTATTGCCATTGATAGATACAAGTACATCTAATAACGATACACTTGTCTCACTGCTCTCCCACGTAAACTGGAGTACTGGGTGGAAGTTATTAACAAAGTTAATAAACTTCTCCAACGTCTCAACGAAGAATCGGAGAAAAATAATCGCAGGCTCGAGAACGAGATTGGTAACCAAGTATATATAGTATATTCGCATGCTTAGTTACTCGTTCCAGGACGTTGGCCGTTGCTACAAGTGACGAGTCCTAAAAGGCCAAATGAAGCCTCATTTTCCTTCGCATTTTTGGGTGGACTTTCCACAGAACACCCTTATTGAATGTTATCGTAATCTCTCAAATAAGTCCCTCAGCTTTCTAAGAAGCCCCCCCCCTTTAGATGAAGAAATTTATTAAGCCACCTTCTAATAAGCCGCCCTCTAATAACCGCCTCTAATAAGCCCACCTCTAATAAGCCCCCCTCTAATAAGCCGTCCTCTAATAAGCCTCCCTCTAATAAGCCCCCTCTAATAGGCCGCCCACTAATAAGCCCCCTCTAATAAGCCCACCTCTAATAAGCCCCTCTCTAATAAGCCCCCCTCTAATAAGCCCACCTCTAATAAGCCCCCTCTAATAAGCCGCCCTCTAATAAGCCCCCTCTAATAAGCCCCCTCTAATAAGCCCACCTCTAATAAGCCCCCTCTAATAAGCCCACCTCTAATAAGCCCCCCTCTAATAAGCCCACCTCTAATAAGCCCCCCTCTAATAAGCCGCCCTCTAATAAGCCCCCCTCTAATAAGCCCCCCTCTAATAAGCCGCCCTCTAATAAGCCCCCTCTAATAAGCCCTCCTCTAATAAGCCCACCTCTAATAAGCCCCTCTAATAAGCCCACCTCTAATAAGCCCCCCTCTAATAAGCCCCTCTCTAATATGCCCCCTCTAATAAGCCCCATCTAATAAGCCTCCTCTAATAAGCCCCCCTCTAATAAGCCGCCCTCTAATAACCGCCTCTAATAAACCCCCGCCCATTCACACAAAAACACAAGTGTTTGATAATTTTTTTTGATTTTCTTCACAGCAATTTGTTTTTATTATTTTCGGTTGTATGACATTTAACATCATGTGCTTAAAAGTTTCTCCATTGCGCTCTAGTTCCTTGTGAAGTATCATTAAAATGCTTTTGTTATTGGTTATGAAACATTTAATTATAGTCATATGAATATTTTTAAGGTTGCAGTTTAGTTCATGTTACATTACTTGCTAAAATATATAATTGTTAAACATACATTGTACCGTGCTTGAACAAAATTATCATACCATTTTCCCCCCACACTCTAATAGGCCCCCAAAGATGCCTGAAAAAAATACCCCGTGGGGCTTATTAGAAAGATTACGGTATATCAATCGCCCCCCGATCCAAAATGGCTGCCCGTTAAGGAGCGAGCGACATGTATTAGAAATGTTTCGTTGTGTTTTTGCATAAATATAGTGGTACTTCGATAGATAATGCTTGGTCACATTTGTTTTGTTCTATGCATTTGTAAACTAGAACATGCAACTAGGAATGCGAATTCCTTAAAAAGCGTTGCCCATTTTGTCTATACAAACTTCAAATCACAGCCGCAAACAAAATAAACTCTCAATTGACTTCGTAAAATTTCGCATTTCTAATAGCAACAAAGTCAAGCTCCTTGCAATACAATATGAGATACATGAAGGTCAACTATTCATTTGCATCTTTTTAGCATTAGAATTATCTATACGAGTCATTCCCTCGTTATCCAAAGTTGTGAAACGGTTGCAAATTGCAAACAAAGTTAATTTGTCTATTAGACTATCAAAGCAATTGTTTGCAAGAAATGACAACAAGAATAGTGGTACACCCGCATCTTGAAATTTATTTTAAATCTACAAAGTTATGAATTTACATGGTATATACATTATCTGATGGCGAGTCTCCGATCTATTGATAAACAAATGCTTTCAATTCTAATGTTAAACATTTTTAATCTTATGTGCATCCTAATAAACTCGTTTACATTTTCTGATAACTTTTGCTACATCTATTACGGAGATTATTTGCTCGTAATAACTCAATTTAAAACTATATATACAATAAAGATCTACACCTTAAAATTACGTGGCTATTCCTGGTGTGAAACTACGTCATTGACGCCATGTTGGATGAACTTGACAAAGGATGAACTTTCAAAGGATGAACCTTGACAAAGGATGAAAGACGCCATGTTGGATGAACTTTCCAATTCTAATTTCATCCAACATGGCGAAAATCTCAATGTTCTTTGGATGCACACCAGCTATAATTCTGCTAGGAATGTACAGGTGTATGTGTAGCCTGAGTGCATGTATTTAAACGCGGTAATGTCTAGACAGTAGTAGTAATTGCTCTTGTATATTCGTGATATTCGACCGTCTCAAGTCCGTCTTCGATTTTTACTCCGCTCGCCTCAACGTCACCTTTGTTAGTCATGCTCAACTCACCCCGTATGACACCATTTTTGACATCACTTACTCTTCCGATGCCGACTCCTTTTTTGACGTCGCTTTCTCTAACATCACTTTCTCTTCTGACGTCACGTTCTCTGACGTCACTTCCTCTGACGTCACTTCCTCTTCCATCGTCCCCTCTGATGTGACTTTCTTTTCTGATGTCACCTCTTCTGATGTCGATTCCTATTTTCACGTCAACACCTCTGACGTCAGTTTCTCGTGTGACGTCACTTCCATTGACGTCAGAATCCTGACCTCCGGTTACTTCATTTGTCCCGATATCGCGCATGAGCTCAACTCCTTCGACATCTCTAGACATCTCACTTCCGGCGTCTGATCTCTGCACTTCGTCCCCAGGCTCTGCGCGGGTGACAAGTCCCGGATAAGGGGGCGGCTCTTCGTTCTCCGGTATTTCAGCCCAGCGATCTTCCTTGGGTTTTGAACACGGTGTTAGCGGGTACTTTTCAGGCGAGGCCATCACTAAATGTAAATGAAATGAATTTTGTCCAGAGTGTACTAGTGGTAAAATATTGAGGTATTAGAAGATTGATCCTGAATTATGTAAGGAAAGAAAGCAAACTTTAGCCTGTTAAGAATTGTACGCATAGTATTAGTGGAGCTATTTGTTTTAACACCTTACGTGAATTAATGCCTGGTAAACTAACTAAACTAAATTCATCTATAATGAATAGCTCTATCAGTTCTCAACTGTTTTCTTTAGAGGTACAGTACAGTACTACAGGAGAATACATGGTGTTTGCCAGAGTCAAACTAGGAACCTCATGCGATAAAGCAGACATTTCAATAACACACTTGCATGATTTGCATCTTGCATGAATCAAACCAAAGTGACATGCACATGCACCTACCATCGTCATAAGAGGGTGGAGCTTTCTCCTGTATAGCATCGGGGGCATATAATGATTGTACATCATAATGTCTTCTGACAAAATGAAGCAAGGTCAGTCGCCTGGAATGGCAGATTGCCAGGAAAGTTAGAGCAAGAAAAACCAAGCCACACGCTGTTCCAATAACCACTCCTGTCACCTTCTGTGTCATGTTTGGTACTGAAAAAAACAATGAAATTATAATGAGGGTTTCTGATTATCACTTTTCATGTACATAGTCAGTAGTCAGTACATTAGAGTACATTAGAGTACATTAGAGTACATTAGAGTACATTAGAGTATATTAGAGTACATTAGAGTACATTAGAGTACATTAGAGTACAGTACAGCGCACAACAGCACAGAACAGTAAACAGAGGCACAGTAGAGTAGAGTACAGCACAGCGCAATGCAACACAACACAACACTACATAACACCATACCATACATAACACCATACCATACATAACACCATACCATACATAATACCATACCATACATAACACCATACCATACATAACACCATACCATACATAACACCATACCATACATAACACCATACCATACATAACACCATACCATACATAACACCATATCATACATAACACCATACCATACATAACACCATACCATACATAATACCATACCATACATAACACCATACCATACATAATACCATACCATACATAACACCATACCATACATAACACCATACCATACATAACACCATACCATACATAACACCATACCATACATAACACCATACCATACATAACACCATACCATACATAACACCATACCATACATAACACCATACCATACATAACACCATACCATACATAACACCATACCATACATAACACCATACCATACATAATACCATACCATACATAATACCATACCATACATAACACCATACCATACATAACACCATACCATACATAACACCATACCATACATAACACCATACCATACATAACACCATACCATACATAATACCATACCATACATAATACCATACCATACATAACACCATACCATACATAACACCATACCGTACATAACACCATACCATACATAACACCATACCATACATAACACCATACCATACATAACACCATACCATACATAATACCATACCATATATAACACCATACCATACATAACACCATACCATACATAATACCATACCATATTTGATAAGCCAATAACAGGTCAGTTCAGCAAACACTAATCTCACCTGTTGACGCCTGATAAGGACCATAAGACGCATTGAATCCTTTGTTATTACCATTCACTCCGTCACTGACAAACTTTATTTTCAGTTTATTATTGTTAGATAAAATTGGGTTGTTGACAAATTCACTACCATCGCCACAGATTTTTTCCATGACTGTTGACCAAGATGCAACTCCGTCATAAACCTCAATATAATCTTTGCATTTACCATCCTTTTTCTCAAGATCTACATGTCTAAAACAAGAAAAGATCCTATTTGTTCGCGTGGTACAAATTTTCTCTGTCTTAAATTCGGTCGATTCAATTATTTGCGCACCCTAATGCGATATTTTTGGTTTCATTTCGCGCACCTTGAGATGGGAAAAAAAGTAGAAAATCACATTAAGTGATGGTCTTTTCGTGTTCAAATGAAATTTGGATACTTAAAATTATCATGAAAGTGTTTGTTAAAATTCCCAAGCCATCTAAACCGAAAAATACAGGAAAAGGATAAGCAAGACAGTTTTTTACGTAGCTGTAACAACGAATCTAATGGCTGATACATGTTTTGCGTAATGTGATATTGAACAAGTCCAGCTTTTAGTATTACGTGTTACAGTGCGATTGAACGACTTGCTGACCAATCAGCTGACCGGCGGACTGACTGACGGACATACTGACTGAACAACTGACCGAGCAACCAAGAACCGACAACAGACCGAGCAACCAAGAACCGAACCGACAGACAGACAAGCAGGCAGGCAGGCAGGCAGACAGACAGACAGACAGACAGACAGACAGACAGACAGACAGACAGACAGACAGACAGACAGACAGACAGACAGACAGACAGACAGACAGACAGACAGACAGACAGACAGACAGACAGACAGACAGACAGACAGACAGACAGACAGACAGACAGAACCACCAACCAACTGACTGACCGACAGACAGACCGAGTGACTGACCAACTCACTGACTGACCGACCGACTGTCTGTCTAAATAAATGAGTGATCCTGTTGGAGATAAACAATATAGTTCTAATTACGAACATTAGGCATAAACATACAGTTAATTAACATTCGCTAGAAGCCGGAAGTTAGTTGGTATAGTGCACTTCCGGTGAAATCAACACATGTTGAAAGAAGGGGCGTGCGGCTGAACTGATGGTTTGAGAACGAGCGAGATTGTGTTTGTACTTTTAAAATGTTTAAATAAGATAATTCCTTGGAACATGTATAACTTGTGACTTGTCGTAGATATTTGAGGAGGCAATTTACGACATCTGGCACCTTCGACAGGGATTGTAACTTGTGATTTAGCTCGAACAAGAGCGAGGGAAACCCGATAAAATATTATATATCATGGAATTAAAACAACAACTCGACGAGATTAGCGGTAAATTACGGTTGCTCAATTTTACCCTCAAGAAAAGTGATGATATACTTAAAACAAACGACGAAGGAGTCGCCGTCCGGCAAAAGGGTCAAATAACAAAGATTATTTTGGCTGTAAGCGACTTAAAACAAGAGATCGAAGAAAATAAATTTATCGAAGGCGAATCTGAAGAGAACGTCGCATCATGGGGCGAATCAATCGAGAATAGTATTGCTTTAGCTGACGAGAATGTCAAGCAATTGAACGAGCATATTCAACGCCTTAAAGCGGACGAACGGCGGAAAGAAAGCGCTCTGGAAAACGAAAATAAACGGCTATTAGACGAGGAAAATTACGCGAGACAACAAGAGTTCGAGAAACATGAAAGGGACAAACAACTTGCCTTCGAACAGGAACTTTTCAATCTAAAGTTACAGTATCAAAAGGAAATTAAAGAAGTCCAAGCAGCGAAAAATTAATCAACAAAGCTACCAAAGCTCGTAATTACACCTTTCAATGGCTCGTATCATGACTGGTTGCGATTCTGGGGCCAATTTTCTGCGGGTATTGATTTGACCGATATTCCCGACGTGATGAAATTCTCTTATTTAAAAGAGTTAGTAGAACCCAAGATACGGACATGTATAGACGGTCTGCCCTTTACAAACGAATGATATAAACATGCAAAGAAAATCTTAGAAAACAAATATGGAAACACTAGTGAAATTGTGAATTCCTATGTGGAAGAAATCGTGAATTTGCCAACGGTAACAAGTACCCGACCGGAGAAAATACATCCCTTCTACGAGAAATTAATATATTGTGTTCAATCGCTGGAAACTTTGGAAAAGCTTCAAGAAGTTAATGGATATGTGCGACTTACTTTGAACAAATTACCTGGAATACGTGGGGACTTAGTCAGAACTGATCTCAAATGGAAAGACTGGACATTCACAGAATTAGTTACAGCACTGTTTTCTTGGACCGAAAGAAACCCTATTGAACCAAAGACAAACAGCGATAAGAAAGATTCATCAAAGGCATTTCAAACCCGTCAAATCGAACAGAAATCTCGAGCATGTGTATATTGTGACTTGAAAAGCCACAAGTCTGTTGCTTGTGACTCTGTGACCACTTGTCAAGCTCGGCGAAAGCTTTTATCGGACAAGAAACTTTGTTTTAACTGCACGGGTGGTAGTCATAGAGCATCGGAGTGTAGGAGTAAGCAGACCTGCCAGAACTGTAACCGACGTCATCACACCTCAATATGCGACCAAGAAAACCAAACCAAAAACATTCTAACTACAGCACACCATCCCAGTGATTACCAAGTAATATCCAGTAGTTCTTATCGAAGTTGATGGTATAAGGTGTAGAGCCCTGCTCGACACAGGTGCCGGAAGCTCGTATGCATCTGCGAAGTTGGTCGAACAGTTAAACAAGAAACCAAGTGTGTCGAAAGTAACAAAAGTTGAAATGCTTATGGGATCAGCCACTCGTCGGGTGGATATCTTTAATGTGAAAATTAGTGATACCGAAAAGAACTTTAGCATGCAAACCAAGCTAACTAAAGTGGAAAAACCTTGTTTGTTGGAACTTCCAAATCCTCATTACGATAATTTAATCAAGAATTATCCCCACCTTACCGGAGTAAAGATGATCGATGATGACAAGAAGGATCAACTTCCAATACATGTTGTGTTGGGCGCCTGTGATTATGCCCGGATCAAAACAAAATGTTCTCAGAGAGTCGGTTCGCCTGGAGACCCAGTTGCTGAGAAAACATCATTCGGCTGGACTATGATGTCACCTGGAGTTGAGAATGATTCAAACAAGATGTTGCTAACCCAGACCTCCATTGCTGATTATGAAAACCTGTGTCGTTTGGATGTGCTCGGTTTAGAAGATCTTCCAGAGAATGATCAGGACTTTGTTTACACAGAATTCAAAGAACAGCTCAGACGTGATCCCGCTGGATGGTATGAAACTGGGCTGCCCTGGAAGGGCAACCACCCACCTTTACCAAGCAACAAGCAGGGCAGTGTTCGACGGTTAGAGTCATTAATGCGGAAACTGAATCGTACTTCTACAACCGAGAAATATAGTGAGATTATTCAAGAACAGATTCAAGAGAACATTGTCGAAAGTGCTCCGGAACAACCGAACGGACGCGAGTTTTATATCCCACATAAACCTGTTATTCGAGAGAACGCTGACAGTACTAAGTTAAGGATCGTATATGATGCCTCAGCCAAGGAAAAAGCGGAGGCACCCTCACTCAATGACTGTCTTCATACTGGCCCGTCATTGCAAAACAAGCTATGGAGTGTTTTAGTTCGCGGCAGATTCCATCCAGTTGCGGTCAGCGGTGATATGCAGAAGGCATTTCTGCAAGTCAGAATCAAGGAAGAAGACCGTGATGCATTGCGGTTTCATTGGAAGCCGAATAATCAAGCTGAGATACAAACCCTCAGATTTACACGAGCCTTGTTCGGTTTAGCACCTTCACCCTTTCTGCTGGGAGGAGTAATCGAGTACCATCTACAATCATGGGAAGACAGAAAACCCGATACTGTCGCTGAGATCAAGAAAAGCCTTTATGTTGACGACCTTATTTCAGGTTCCACCACCATCGAGAAAGCGAAAGAATTAAGGGACGGTGCTATTGAAATTTTTGAAGATGCGAAATTCACCCTCCACAAGTGGAATTCCAATGAAGTTGAGTTACAACCAAAGGAAGTAACAGCAAAGTCGGACGAAAGTACCTATGCCAAACAACAACTTGGAGTCAAAGCGAATGAGAGCAAGATACTTGGTCTTGCTTGGGATAAAGCGAAAGACACTTTGAAGGTAGTTTATCCCCATGAGCATGGTGAAGTGACAAAGCGAAGTTTCCTTGCGAGCCTGGCAAAAATCTACGACCCACTTGGCGTTCAGTGTCTCTCCGATAACTCTTACTGGAAAGCTTGTCTACAGAGATGTTTGTGATCTGAAGCCAGCATGGGATGCAGTTGTTCCAAGTCAGCCAAACAGTCGGTGGAAGAAGTGGTTTGATGGTCTCCCAGAGGACGTAGAATTTCCTCGATCCATTGTGCGACATCAAGAAACAATCGAAAGCATAGATTTACACAGCTTTGGAGACGCAAGTGGAAATGGAGTCGCGGCTGCCATCTACGCGATTGTGAATCAACGATCCGGGAGCAGTCAAGGTCTTGTAGCAGCGAAATCACGTCTAGCGAAACGAAATACCACAATTCCACGACTCGAACTGACGTCAGCACACATGGCTACGAATCTACTCAACAATGTCAAGAATGCTTTGACAGGATTTCCAATAAATGAACTACACGCGTGGTTAGACAGTACCGTTGCGTTGTATTGGATCCAAAATGGTAGCGATTACAAGCAAATTCGTCGCAAATAGAGTACGCAAGATTCAAGAGCATAACGAGATTATCTGGCATCACGTACCAACCGGAGACAACCCTGCAGATCTCGGCAGCAGAGGTGGGAGTGTGACAAACCACGACCTTTGGTGGAATGGCCCAGAATGGCTTGCCCACCAAGAGAACTGGCCTCCTGAGATCGTGGTCAAGTCTTCACCAGAAAGCAAAGCAGAAACAAAGATGACGAAAGAAATAATCAACGCAGCAGTGGAACAAGTCGCCGATGTATTCGATGATCTATTGAAGAAACACCAACTTTGGAAGGTCCTGCGCGTTTGTGCATGGATCAATCGATTTATACTGAATTGCAAGGCTAAACCTCGAGACCGAGACTTGGGTCCTCTGTGCGCCAGCGAGATTAAGATCGTCAAGAAATGGTGGATTAAACGAGTACAGAACGAAGCGAAAAGCCATCCAACATTTGCTGACAAAAGCCTGGAACTTAACCTCCAAGAAAGCGAGGAACATATCCTAGAATGTAGAGGAAGAATTCAAGGCTTCTATCCTGTATACCTACCTGACAACCACACCTTTACTGAGAAAGTTGTTAAAGATTCCCACCTACAAACGCTCCACGGGGGAGTGGCCTTGACCATGACCCACGTCAGAAGCATCTATTGGATCCCGAGATTAAGAAGATTGGTTAAGCGTATTTGGAAGGGTTGCTTCGGGTGTAAGCGAGTTCAAGCCCGTATTCCGTGCTCCCCCCCCCTGGTATTCTACCAACGACAAGAACCGAAGGGGGAAATGCGTTTGAAGTCATTGGAGTGGACTTTGCGGGTCCAATCAAATATCGTACAACTCGAAAGACGTTTAAGAAATCTTATTTAGTCCTGTACGCGTGCAGCCTGACTCGCGGAATCTATTTGGAGTTGCTTCCGAGTTTAGAGACGGAGGAATTCTTACGAAGCTTTAAAACCTTCATTGCAAGAAGGGGAAGACCAAAACTCGTGTATTCTGATAACGGCGGAACCTTTGTGGGAGCTGCATCTTGGCTCAGACAAGTTATGAAGGATGAGAAGATAAATGGCTACTTGGCTAGGCAAGAGATCGAATGGCGGTTTAACCTTAGTCGCGCCCCATGGTGGGGCGGCCAATTTGAGCGACTCGTGGGATTGGTCAAGTCAGCCATGTATAAAGTCATTGGCGGTGGAAATCTATCTTGGAAAGAACTACAAGATGTCATCCTAGATGTCGACGTAGCCGTGAACAACAGACCACTTGATTACGTTGAAGACGATGTTCAACAACCCATCCTTACACCCAACTCGATGTTGTTCGGACAACCAAACACTATCCCACAACTAGAGCCCCACAACATTGAAGATACTGATCTGAGGAAACGAGCAAAATATTTGCAAAAGTGCAAGGATGCAGTTTGGCGACGTTGGACAAAGGAATATCTAAGAGCACTACGCGAGAGACACAACCTAAAACACGGAACGAAGTTGGTGACGCCCAAGAATGGTGACGTTGTGATAATCAAGAGTGACGAGAGAAATCGGGGGAAGTGGCAACTGGGAGTCATCATCCGACTTCTTACCGGGAGAGACGGAGTTGTCAGAGGAGCAAAGTTACGAGCGGGAAAGGGTATTCTTGAGAGAGCGGTACAGCAGTTGTACCCATTAGAACTGTCGTGTGATCGTGAGAAACCAAAACCGGTGTTGAGAGTCCAAGCTCCTGAGTTTCGACCGAGACGTAATGCTGCGGAAGTTGCGAGATTGCGGATTCAAGACGAGGCTGAAGATGATGAACTTGAGTAACATTATTTGCGAACTGTTCGGACGTTATTCTTATTGTTGTTGTTCGGGAATCTCCATTGTTAACATATATCTCAATACTTGAGCTATATGGGGGGAGTGTGTTGGAGATAAACAATATAGTTCTAATTACGAACATTAGGCATAAACATACATGTACAGTTAATTAACATTCGCTAGAAGCCGGAAGTTAGTTGGTATAGTGCACTTCCGGTGAAATGAACACATGTTTTTAAAACAGGGCGTGCGGCTGAACATGGTTTGAGAGCGAGCGAGATTGGTTTTGTACTTTAAAATGTTTAAATAAAATAATTCCTTGGAACATATATAACTTGTGACTTGTCGTAGATACTTGAGGAGGCAATTTACGACAATCCAACCTGAACTAACCTGAAAATCAGTTGAATTCTCTCGTTTTCTGGAAGCTCAATTTTGTAAGTATATTCCTGGTTTGTTGGGTAGTTTCCGGGATAGCTTGGAGACTTAAAATCACCACGTAGATCTTTGAAATCATACGACTCTTTACGTACTAGAAGAAGCAAAAACATCATATTACTTCTGCAGCTGTAAGGTGCGTCGGAGTTTCAAAATGCGCATTTTCTGTGGGCTTTTGTCGTCACAAACGTGCATTTCCACAAGACAATCCGCGTACAAAGCGCAATTTTCTTGCTTTCCTGCGTGTATCTCGAAACTAGGCTAGGTACTTGTGTTTCATACTTTCATTGGAGAATGGGGATAGCCTAAGGATCACTTGCGAATAGTTTCGCGCATTCTGTTAGTTTTTCTCAGTTTTCTGCCGTTTAAAACCACGGCGCTGAATATCGAAAGCATGCAAGAAGTCTTTTTCATAGAAAATTATGGCAAACGCCTGTTTACATCATTGCTACCAATACATACCTAGTTACGTGAATATAACTAAATGACTGCATGTAAGTATTATACTTATCTATACCAATTTTTCGTGGAGGGGGTTTTGGACGGCGAGTTGTCGCAGGTTTTCTGTGACCGACTGGTTTGCCTATATTAAGATAGTGATATTATTCTTCAGTACGCACTCAACAGTAAGCCATAGACGATCAGTTAGGCCCCGTTTACATGAGACCGGGACGAAGTCAGAACGGGATGAAAATTGAGATTGTCAGTAGGTTTACATGAGACCAGTACGAAAAGCATCACACACTCTATTGTGTATACTCAATTTGTGTATACGCACTATATCAAAAGTGCAGTCCACAATTGATGTTGTTAATCTTGCCTACCGTTGTTTATTATCAGCGTTGTACCAAAATTCAGACCGGTCTGAAAATAATTTGTGTTTACATTCATCCCGCTCTCATGTAAACATCTATTATAAATAATACTATGACCGCAACGAAATCGTCCCGGTTTGACTTCGTCATAGGCGTACGGCACGTGGGGGCAGGGGGGGCACCTGCCCCCCCAAAAATTTGTAGATTGAAGTAATTCGGGCAAATGGTTAAGGAATATTCGGGCAAAATAGATTTATTTAGTTTGTATTTAAAGCAAAAAACATAATTTTATAATTTAAAGTAATTTTTATTGACATCGTTTGCGTGTTGTTGAAAATTTTTTGATTTTAATCATAAAAATCCGAGTTTTGGACGTAAAAACTGAATTGTAATGGTAAAATTGTCCGAAAATTTTTTTTTGAATGACCCCCTTCCCCCCCCCCCCCCCCGTTGACACCCAAAAAAGATACTTTACGTGTTAAATAGAAATAAAATTGGTTATTATTGTTATGAATATGTTGTTATCGAAATTCGGGCAATTGGACAAAGTTATATCAATTCGGGCAAAACTTTGGCTGCCCCCCCAAAGAAAGTTGTGCCCGTACGCCTATGGACTTCGTCCCGGTCTCATGTAAACGGGGCTTAATATCTACCTAGAATGGTTATGCTTTGTGATTGGCTTTCTCCAGAAACATATGTGGAGTTGGCTAAATAGCCCCAAATTGGTTCCTATTCATCAGCTGAGTCAACAACACGCGTAAAAATTCACAAGTTGTACGTGCAGCAGATTTGCACCAATGCTGTTTCAACAACTTGTTTTCAGGATGTGTTCGCACTGCTTGCTCGGCCAGCTTGCATGTTGACAAGTTTTCAACGTCTTGTTGACAAGTTGCTACAAGGTTGTTGCCAAAACTTTGTTGTCGTCCTCGCAATTCAACAACTTGTTAACAAGTTATGAGTAACAACCTTGTAACAACTTGTTAAAATGACAACATTAATTGCAACAACTTGTTGACAAGCTTGCTACAAGCCTGTTGCGAACACATCTCGTTGAATAGATGTGAGATATTTACGTGTAAGAGAAAACAGAAATGGCACTCTACTAGGACATACAGTATGCATCATTAGAGAGCCTCACTATTGACTCAACTGTGACTTGTGTCGCATTAACGCGAAGTTACATGTGCTAGCCTTTTTCCCGCCGGTTTTCTCAAGAAGAGCCTCTGAGCCTGGGAACGAGGTTGCCGTTTTCCATGCTTTTGGAATAATAATATTGAACTAGTGCCTAATAAATATAGTTCCATTTATCCAGGACAACTTTAATTCACGATTTTAACATACCCGGGTTTTTTGGTCGATTTGGTCGAGTTGTTGGATTTGGTCGATCTGTTGGATATGGTCGATGACAATGTGGATAAGGAAAAGGACAGAAATCTGTAAAAATGCACAAAATATAAATGCACTCAGAAAGATTTTGTTGTCTATTGTAAAACAAATCAAACAACAGCAAAAAGCGTTTGAAGGGACACCTTAATGAGAATGTATCTTGATTATTTTTTAGTATATGCAATCAGTCGATCATAAATCTATTCGTAGTCAATTAGGACATAGTCTGGAGACTCAACAAAGTTCAAAGCGTCTATAACGAGGCGACTTCACCGTGCACAAAACCTTTGAAATTTTACTTATTAATATTTGAGCGATTCGATGAGCTGATTCCATTGCCTGATTGCTTC
Source organism: Trachythela sp. YZ-2020 (assembly GCA_016169945.1). NCBI lineage: Eukaryota > Metazoa > Cnidaria > Anthozoa > Malacalcyonacea > Clavulariidae > Trachythela > Trachythela sp. YZ-2020. Next base: position 193,715 of record JADLSH010000344.1, on the reverse strand, counting down.
ATTGTGCCAAAAATGCATTGTCTTCAGTGCTTCACCGTGTACAAGTTTGTTTCAACATGAACAAAACGGATTGAAAGCTTTGACAAATATGAATATACGTGGTGTTTTCCACAAAACAAAACAATCACGTTTATCGCCATACATGCAAAGCTACAAGGAACCTATTTTGATCATTCACCTTCATTGAAAATGCCATACGAAAGATAAATACGGTATCTCTTTGGACACCATTTTAAGCCTTTGCACACCACTTTAAGACAGTTTGTTTTTGATATCCATCCACGACCAAATTCATATTTAACTTTATCACTGTTTGTCGTTACATTGCAGCCATCATAAACATCCACGTTGCCGCCCATCCAACACGACACCCAATACTTTTCGAAGCGCTTGTCTTCGTAGTGGTCATGCACAGGGCATACTTGAACACGTCCGGAATCCGCCTTAAAACATATTACTTTATCGGATCTTTTTATGTTGTACTCATGATACTTTTGCTTTCTGTCTGTATGGATGTATGTGGTGCAATTCAGGCGCGCTGAAATAGACAAAAGATCATTCAGTGGGGGGTATTGTGGTACTTGCAGTTTTCAGTGCAAGTGCCATTCACTTGTGGGACTGGGGTTCGCTTCCTGTAATATGCAGTTGTCTGATTTTAATTTCATCTCAGTCGCATGTGGGAAGTGTGCGCGCAGTTTGGAATTTACTATAAGACATTGCAGATTTTCTACGATTTTCTCCTGTGGTAACACTAGACACTTACTGAAGCTCTGCGAAGAACAGTTTAAAGCCATCCAGTCTGAAAAGCCAATTTAGTGTTAAACCTAAAAGGGTACGGTATGGTGTGGTATGACATGTTGGGTGTGGTGAGGTATAGTGTGGTATGGTATAATATGATATGGTGTGGTATGGTGTGGAATGGTATGGTATAGTATGATGTGGTGTTGAATATGGTATGGTGAAGACGTGAGGTATGGTATGGTGTGATTGGTGTGGTGTGATTGGTGTGGTATGATATGGTGTGGTGTGATATGGTGTGGTGTGGTATGGTGTGCTGTGACAGTATGATGTGGTATGGTGTGATATGGCGTGGTGTGATATGGTGAGGCTGCGTTACTTACAACTGTCTCCACGGGAAAATCCATTTGTCGAAGTGAGAAGAATAGTTACGGCCAGTAATGTCAAAAACATGTTTTCTAAAGAAGAAGAGTTCATTAATTGATTTTAATACATTGCCTTTAGTTTTGGTCAATTGATAACGGCCATGCAGTAATGTTTAAAAAAATTCTAAAGTCAAGAAATACAAAAATTAGAAATGTAAATCGATTTTGAACAACAATTAAATAGTAATAATCCTTTAACTATTAAGACTTGATAAGTTTTCATGAAAAGTTGATACATTTTCCTGGGCAAATTTGGGGTCGCACCATACCTCTATGAACAGCTTAATTCCGGTTGGTTCATTTTGACAATAGAAGACAAATGCAATTTACTATAATTTTTCTTTGTAAGGCGAGGTTTGAGTCTTTGATCGAGATCCTTATTACAAAATAACTTTAAGTAGGTATAGAGGGTTTGCACCGTCACATGACAAAATTGTAAAATATTTAACGTGGAGGAATCTTTAAATCTGGATGTTCTTAACATGATAACAAGCATTCAAACAAATTTCAAGTCGATACAATTATTCCGTCGCGAGTTGAGAAGGTATGAATAATTCTTATTGCTGACGTCAGCATTATTTTCAAATGCCGTTAAAAGCTATGTTTTTCCAAACCTAACGCGAAAAACTTAGCTTAGCTTTTAAAAGCAACATATATAGTATCATGTGTAATAAAACACCTCGTTCCTTGAGCTTTTGCTTTTGCTTTTTGGCCGCCATGTTGGAAGGTAAAAATTCCAACATGGCGGCCTTCCAACATGGCGGCCAAAAAACAAATGCTCAATGAAAGATATGTCTTAACCATTGTCTTTTACTGAACGTTTAAGCAACCTTAAACATTTATCTGACATCATGTCGCCTTTTGTTTGCCAAAACTGTCTAAATTAAACATTTAGATTATAGCCTCTTAGCCTACTCGAAACCGGAATCAACTAGAAAACCACACTGTAACTAATAACCGGTTTGACCTGTTTAGACATCACTCAGATGTGTTATGAGATATTATTAAAAGCCAAGTGTCTTTCTATTGTCCTCACAATATATAGGCATTCTAAACTGATTCGCTTTAAAATGCGAGTCATGCCTAGCAGTTTTGAACGCTCACATAATAGTGGGTGGCAAAGGGGAGGTCTTGATCCCGTTTCACGCACTGATTTTTCGTAATTTAACGCGTCACGCATCTGTTCAGGTCAGTATCACGTATCACAAACTTGACCAAGAGCAAATATGCATAGGTTTCTACTGGACGCAAACTTCTGTTAAAATTAATGTTACACTGTATTTCTTTGATAAAATTTTAGTATATAAAGTACTGTAGAACTAAATTCATAACTAGGGAGACTCTCTAGACGAGAATGTTACCAAGGGTGAAAACATTCGAGGATGGATGACGTCATAAGTAACCCCCAATTCCATCTTTATACGATATTCATGTCTGAAATAGTCATAAAGTGATGCTTGTAGAATGAAAACTATGGAAAAATTATATATTTTCAAGCATTGTTGCAAAAAAGAAGGGGGGCCCAGCTCCCCCCCCCCCCATAGCTTGAGGAAGGGGGATTCCTCCGCAAGCGCTCCCCTCTTCTACACCACTCTATATATAGTATGTACAATTGCCCATAACAGATGGGAGAAACAAAATAACTGTGTAAAAGTTTGTTGACTATTGTTATTACGCGTATAAGGCTCTGTGCGACAAGGTAACAACTCTATCGGATCCAGTACTAATAGATTTGGATAAGAAATTTACTGCAATGTGAATAAGAAATTTAGATGCAATGAGACAAGGACATTGACATAAACTTTTTTCGAAGATGAATTATGCACTGTTTCGGTTTCGATTTCCATAAAGAATATGGAGATTTTCGATTTCCATGAAGACTGTCATATAGAATATGATTTGGCTAGTCCACCATTTTATTTTTGAACACGCGGTCTGCGCAGTGAACTCAGTGTTTAACCATTGAAGTTAAACATTGAGTTGAACTGGGTTCATTGGGTCTGCGAAGCAAAGACTTAACTCACCCGTGAAACTGTCCCCACAACTCGACAAGAATTAGTTCGAAAAGAAGCTTTTCAAGCTATTAACAATTGTTAAATTCAATTTTCACGAAATTCTGTGGCACAAGTCACGAGTCACGCACCTAATAGCACGTAAATAACGCATTGCGCTTGATCTAAATTCACGTTTCACGGTTCTAATCGAGTTTCTTTCACGTTTCACGGGTGCTCGTTATATACCTTCTATATACATATAACGAGCAACACACAATTTGACACAACATATAGGCCACAGAAAAGGTTGCATAAACCGCTCTAAATGAGCCCATGGCGTAATTAAAAGAATGCAAAGGCATTATACTATCATGTCAACTATATTTTATTGTTAAAGTGTAGTGATCATGACTAATTTAAGAATGTTTTTAGAATAGTTTTGGTGGAGTATAAAATTTGTTTATAAAAAGCCGTTAAAAACCCGCAACTCCTGATCATTCACCCTGAAATTGGGCCGCCTGTGGTTTAATTTGCTTGCTCCTGCAAGTGTCAGGGATTCCAGCTAATTAAAAAATCTCAAAACAATAAAAATTATATATAACATAAGTCAGTTTAGGGTGGTTGGGGCACATTTACTCCACGAAATAGTATCGTATATTACAGCATTTTCACCCACGTCCCCATTAATGTTTGGAGAGGTCCGGCGGCCATTTCCAAGTTCAGTACTTGAGAAAGTACATAAATGGACATAAATATACCATCCTTATCATCAGGAACCGAGTCTCATCAAATGGTCCATGAAGATGTTCGTACTCACCTTCATATATACCTTGGGTGAGACCGCTGAAAGTTGCTGTACTACAATCAGTTGTTAATATATTTTCATTTAATTAAGTATAACCTATAGTGGCTGAATTTCTTGAAATCAGCCCTCCAAATATACTGGAAGGCAAGTCAATTTTTCTGATTTTGGTTATTCATTTTCATATGTACGTGTTTCGGAAAAAAGTCCTAGCTATGTCAATATTTATATGTGTTATTCCTTATTATCGTGTTGGATAAATCTTTGGTATAAATATATAATACTACATTTTTTGTTCAAATTGGAAATAAAAATATAAACTAACAACTCCAGTAATTTCCATTTGCAACTCCAGAAATATTCTACAACTCCAAGAAATGGTAGCAAATCCAGTTTAGAATAATCCCTGGTATTAAAGTGTCAACATTTCTGCATGTCGTTGACCCCCATCTGCTGTCCCGTGTAACGTCTATCTATACTGAAACCACACTTAATAAAAATGTGGTACGCAACCCATTTGTCAGAATTTAAATTTTAACCAAACACTTTTAAATAGAAATATAACTCTGACAAAAACTAACAAGCTAAAATGGTTATAAATGGGTCTCTTGTTTTTCTTCACTTCAAAGCATGTGGGTCACAGATGGCCATCCGGGAAGAATTTTTGGTAACGTCTTCTTAATTATCCGAATGATTGATATCTTCCAGCTTATTCCAGATTATTTCCCCCAGCTTATTTAAAATTCTTATAGAAGTTAAGAAACATTTGCTTTCGAGTTACAGGGTTAATTTTGCGATGCTTGCTTCGACAATAACAATGGCTGATTTTTTGTACGCGTATATTAATTACTAATTGTCGAGTCTGCCGGCTATTTTTGCCAAATAAATTATATAGAAACGAAATTATCATTATTAAGTGTGTATGTCTTTGAAAATCTATTACCAGAAAATCAGACTACTAAAACGAAAAACAATTTAACGTATTGAATCTTGAGTTATGGGGTTAGTTTTGGCTGGATACTACAGACTAGTGTTTCTTGTTGTAAACTTGTAATCGGCAACAGAATTCAACGGGCTTTCTTGTCAAACTGAAAAGTATAATCAGCTACCATTTGTGTTTCCGTTTCGTAAGTTATGTTGCTTGAGGTTATAAATATATCATTGAAAAAGCGTAAAACAGATAGAGTTTTAGCCCATATCACGGATATCGCGAATGACGACAGCTTTTTGCATTGGCGTTTACAGAATTACAGTCTATTCCTCTCAATATTTAATAGTCTATGAGTCTAGTAAGTAGCATAGAAATACATATACCACATAATTTGCAAAACATCTTTTTACTAAATTTGCATACACAAGTGCTGCACACTAAAATAGAGTCCCATACAAGCAGAACTATATCAAAATGTTTACAAGTATATATAGGCAAACAATAGAAAAACATTGCAGTAAATATCTTGTTGATACAAGGGAGAATTTTCCCTGCAACTTGACGAACGCAACTACCTTGAAAAAAGTATAATTCTGACCCAGAGCCATGTTATGTAGAAAAGTTCTCAATGAAAAACGGTAGGCTTTGCCCACGCGTTTTTATTCTCCGGAAATTTTTCCGCGTGCAGTCCTATTTATTCTTTTATTTTATTTTTTTTATTTATTTACTTTACAACCATACATAAAATAGATTAAACCACTACATAATATGGTTGAAGGTATGGTCAACAGGACATGAATAGCCCCATGTGAAGACCCTTGCCTCTTGGATATGATTAGCGACGAAAAAGCCGGTCGCCTAAGACTAAGTACATGGCTCTGCGACAAAAATTGCGTGACAGGAAAAATTGCCTCGTTTGAAAACATGACTTGGCAAAAGCACAACTTGACCCAGTATTCAACTTCAGAAATTACAGATGTCTTTTTCGAACTATGCATGATTACACGAAATATTGTTTTTCCTTATATACACAAAACTCACATAACAGAATCTGTTATGTCTAAATGAATTTACATTAACGGCCTCAAATATTTCTGCACTTCTGAAGTCAGACATAACGGAGTGAATATATAGCTAGTTCTTTCGGAGTTTTCCGGAGCGAAAGTGAAAAATGCGCGGACGAACGATATCTGCGACTGCGACAAACTTGCGTTGCGCAGTTCGTTTTGACCAATAATGCTCCGTCCATGTGAACAAATTTGCATAAGAACTATATCAGAAAAACTCCAGGCTTGATTTGTTCCCAGAACCATTGGCATTGCCGTATAGATCGCGCTACATTCCAGCGAATTCGTCTGTATTGTTCGTCTTGTGCATGTTTACTTTAACAGGCGGATGATGTGTCTTGGCGGATTATAATGATTATATATATCATGATATTTAATTGATAAATATTATATAACAATGACGAAATACCTTATCTAACGATATACCCCTTGCCTAAAACAGACTCGCATGAAATTTCTATTTAGACTCAGAGCATCAAATACATGTATTTGAGCAAAAAGTTTGAAGATGTCGGCCATATAGAAGCTTAATTATATAATCATGTTTTAATGAGAATAGAAGCTGATTTTTCGCGGTTTTTTACCTTATATATTCTTGTACTTTCTTTGTATTAGAGTTCACGCACTTGTCGTGTTTTGCGCTCACATTGATCGCCCTTTGAAAATTGCGTCCAAAGTTCACATTTTAAACACAACAGGTGAAAGCCATCTATAGCGTATATGACTGCGTGTTATATATTAACACTATAAAGAGCCTAGCATATGCCGCTAAATGAGACCCTCAAGATTGAAACAGCTGTTTTGCTCTAAACTCCTATACACGCGTAACCCTCATGGAAAAGACATACATATATTGCATTTTTAGCAGTCAACTAAAAACTTTACTACCAATAGATACAACGTGACAATGTATACATCATGCATACATATATAAAATTTTATTTCGACACGCTAGCCCCAACAACAATATGCTGATTTCCATGGGGGGCGTGCTAGAATATATAAAGATACAAAATCAAAGATATAGATGAAAATAAATACAAAATAGAAAAAAATAAAAACAGAACATGCAAATATAACTATATTACAGATTATCCATGAATTTAATGATCATGCCATAATAACCCTTTCCTAATATATGGAACGGGACGTCGGAATCGTTCAATCGTATAAGCCTTTTAAATGGATATAAGGTATTGGCCTTTTTCGCATCATTAGGTAAAGTATTCCAAATAAAGGCACCATTATATTTAAAACTTCTCTTCATAAATTCAGTCTTAGGCATTAGTATAGCACTAAATCTGTGTCCCTATTTCGAAGATTGTATGAAATAGGGCAGTTACTAATTTTTTGAAACGATTCATTCAAATTAGGTGTAGTGAGATTATTTAAGATTTTATATATAAAAACCGATTTCAAGTAATCTCGCCTCACGTCTAAGGTCTCCCAAGCGAGGGTTTCGAACACTTCAGCCGTCCGAATATCATAATTTGCTCCTGTAATTATACTCTAATTGCACGAGAATGATATTTTTGTAACTTTTCTTTAAGCCCTTTCCCACAGTTGTTCCAAAGAGGGCTACAATAATCAAGTAATGGTTGCACTAGAGCATTATATACATAGCTGAAAAGTTTCAGGCGCCATGCACATGTTTCAGGCGTCTAATAACTGCAATTCCAGCGCTGACTCTTTTGCAAATCATTTCAATATAATTATCCCAACTTAGTTTTTCATACTAACTATAAATGCCTGGGAGTTGATTTGGATGGGAACAGGTACATCATTAATGTAAAGTGATTAAGGTCATATCGATGGATTAAAGACATCAATATATTGACAACAATCAACATGTTGTTTTTGGAAATCCAACACCCACGCACTCCGAATACTGCAATACATATGATGCATCTGCATGTATTAGAAATTTTACATGAACATGACACAAGGCTTTCAGCAAGGTGTAGGAACGATAAATTATTATTAAAAAAACCTAGAACATTTTTAGCCCATTTTTTTAGGGAGTTAGAGGAATTGAAATGAAATAACACCTTGAGTGATGAAATTAGAATATAAGCTTAGAAGTCAAGGCTTAAATCTGCCGTTCGTAAGAAGCTTGAATGGTTCATATAATGTTTTAAATATAGTTTTATATATTTATCATATATTTATCCATATATTCTATAGAACTATAGTAAATTGTTTATATTATTTATTACAACTAGACCTCGTGTAAACTAGCCTAGGCTAACTGAGGATCTTATTAAATACAAATACAAATATTATGCACTAATCGGCTAACGCATTCTTGATAACCACAACTTATCACAACTCTCATACAAGTCTAGTTTATACCGCTGTTTTGATAATGCAAGCATTGGAATAGAATAGAACAAAGTTAACTAACGGCGCTCCATTAATATGCTTTACTTCTTTACCACTTTAGGGTTTGTAAGATCTAAGGCCTTCGCTCGAAACGTCGAAGTTCTTGACTTCTTGTTATATATTTTCAGGCAGTTTGATACGTACACTTATAGAACCACGCTTCCCATTAACACGGCCAGACCGATCAAATCGTTAAATGGATGAGTCTGCAAGCGCGAAAACTTGATCAAAACAAAGGAAGTCAATTTTGGCCAGATTTTAGAAAAACCTAGACCAGATATTTCCGTCAAAACAGTGGCATAAATTCTGGTCTAACCGGACTAGCCATTAAACGGAAAACGGCAAAGTATAACCTAAGCATTTAAATTATAAATGTGGGTAAATTGGGTGGCAACCATGAAGTGGTAGCAACGGGCATAAAACCACCGTTAGCGGCCGATTATATAGGTTCCCCCAAATTTGCATTTACGGATAACTTGCATGCCCAGTTACCACTGTTCAGATATTTTAAATGTAAGCATAGAATGGAACAAAGGTAGCCAAGCATATATGAGAGCGAATTGCATGGCAATTGGCGTAAACTAGCGTTTAACAGCTAATTACATGCAGTTAATTCACATTTTGGGATAACTCACATGCCTAGTCACCACTGTTCTGATAATGTAAGCATATAGAATGTAACAAGTACATACTCCGTATTCAAATATATAGTATTTGTTTAGGTGTTTGCTCAACCTGTGGCAGGGACATCTCGATCAACAGTTAATTATGAGCGTGTTTTGGTTCACGAAATGCAACTAAAGAGTGCTCGATACCATATAGATATAGATATAGAGGAATTGGATTGGCACAAACAAGCATTATCTATAATTTATAGGTCGACTAAGCCAGTGCCTTGAGTAATTTGAGTTATGCATGTGCATATTTTCACTTACAGCTCCACAGAGAAACATTCACATATCTTAAGTTTCATTTTCGATACATTTTATCTTACCGACCGTAGAAATAAAACAAGCTTTTTGATATAGACGATACGGCCCGTATATGTTATCGTACGTATAATAATAATTATTATTGTATATGTTATCGTATATGTTATCGATAATATATCATTTATCGATATAGTCCGTAAAGAATGTTAAACAACATTGATATGCTGCCATGTTGCAAAGTACTCAACTCACTATTTAAACCATTTTATACCTTATTCTTCAAATTTAGGGCTATCCTGTATATAATTCGGTATTACACACATACATTGAATATATATAGACGTGTTCGAAAACACCAGCGGGCGAGGGTACTGAAAGAATTATATGAAAATGGATATATATAAGAAAGAAAATTATAACTTTCGACTTTGTTAGTTTGCTTAAATACACATGCATCCATGCAATAGTCTACTTCGGGAGATGTTCAAAGCACCCCATTCAAATACTATCATTATTATATTATTATATTATCAAGCAAATGCTTCCCATGCCATATTGGTCATATAACACTGCAAGTAGCCTTCTATAGACCCTATAAAACAATCAGCTAGCTAACTCGTGTTTACGCCCTTAACTACCCAACTCATTCATAAATACTTGGTTATACTTTAGTTCCATTCTACTCCTACATTATCAGCACAGTGGTAACCAGGCATTTGAACTTATCAGAGAATGTGAATTCGGTAGCAACCGGAATAAACATGTATAACTTGGCCGGTATGGTCGATTTCTTTCAATTCTTGTTGTACAAGGTACAACATATGAATACTATACACAATATATCCCATGCTTCTGTTCAAGTATACGATATAGATATACCTATATTTCTGTTCATGTATACCAAAATACGGCGCGTATAGATCAAATGCACCGAAATACGGCATATATATGTTAAATTTAATGTCTGTGATGCGTAAAACTACAACCATTGCACGCAATATAGGTCACATGGTTTGCAGTGCAACGAACTATCATGACACTGAATTTGGGCAGAAATGCACGAGAATTTCATACCAATGAACAAGCTCCAGCGCTCAAAACTATCACAAAAAGAAGATATTATAAGCTACTTTGTTTAAAGTTATAGAAGAACTCGACAAATCGCCATATCCTGTACCATTTGCTCGTCTAAAGACCGACAACATGTAAATAATATTACGACATGGCGGACATGCCCGTTCTAGAACGCGCGAATTCAACTGCGTATAAACATTGAAATCGAATCTATATTATAGCTTACCTTAGCTTGGATGAGTCGCTCTCGCAGGAACCTCGGTCCAAGTTTGTCTATAGTTAGACTCTAAAATCGAGATACAGCGTCCACAAGGTTTGCAAGTGTAAAGTTTGCCAAAGCAGTCCGTTCCCAGGCACGGAACTGATTAAGAACGACGTCAAGCCACAATTTACGTACGAGAGGGGGGAACTTAGGTCAGACTGGGTCAAATTTCACTGAACAAATGAAGCGTGTTTCATCATAACAAATAACTTGTGTAATGAAATATGATATGTCGTTTTCGTGTTTGTATGACCGTCATTAGCACAGGTGGTGTTTAGCATTGAAAGAGGCCTAGGTTGCCTGCGAATTATTGTAATTTGGTGCGTGGTTGCCCACTGGGTTGTCTCGCTTGATATTAATTTGCGCATTTGCAACTACAGGGCACATTGACATTTAAAATACAATTGGGGAGTCGGGGACCCCGTAGCATACGTCATAGACCATACTCGGTCTATGACGTAGTTGAAGGTGTTACAATTTGCGAACGAATTCGAACACATCCGACCAGGGGCGCCGGAGATAGGGGGGGGGGGACAAGCGCCCCTCCTGCCCTTTCCTAAGGGCGCAACAGTGCCCCATTTAATATAAATAAAACAATAATAAAATTGCCAAAGACGAGATAATACAACTGTAAATTACACGTCTGTACCTCTTTAGATCTATTTGTACAATGGGAATAACAATTAAATGAGCTAAAATTTGAAATTTATCGAAATCCCATCGAAATTTTTTTCGACAACCCTTACGTTCACATTGCGCTCCCCCCCTGCTTACCATTGCTCCCGCGTGACTGTGTGAGCGAGCGTACTCTTAATTTCGTTAATTTCTTACTTACTTGGAATTTAAGACGGTTTTTGGTGCCGGGATAAATATGCATTGGGACACGAATTTCTGCCCGCCGCTTGCACGCTTATAATGGAGTTTCGCTTAATTACGCGGAATCCTAGACCTGCTCCAAGTCTGGCTCTCAAAGGGGTTTATATTTGGGAGTGGCTTCTCCCCACCACCTTTAAATTGCTTCCGCCCGGTTTTCACCTTTATAACTCCCAAATAAAAACCCTCTTGAGACTTGAGAGACAGACTTGGAGCAAGTCTAGCGGAATCTATGCAAGCTGCAGCTATACTATGGTGGCCCATTGTTCTCATAGTAAATTAGTGAATAGAAATTTATAGAAAACAAGAAAAACATAAAATAAAATAAAATAAATAAAAATAAAATAATATGTATGGCAAAATAAATAAATAAATATAAAAAAATAAATTTAAAAAAATTAAAATGAAAAAAAAAAAATAAATAAAAATAAAATTTAAATAAAAAAATTAAATAAAAAACAAATTAAAAAACAAATCAAAATGAAAAACTAAAAATAACTAAAAATAAATAAAATAAAAATAAATAAATAAAAATAAATAAATAATAAAAAAATAAATTTAAATTAAAAAATAAAAACCAACATGCGATTTCCATTTCAAGATGAAAATGAAATTCAACTTTCAAATTGTGAAAAAGCCCAACGTTCTCATTTGATTTAGAAAAAAACAACTTATATACGACTTTCGTTTCAAAAATCAAAATCAAATGTTGTTAAAAAGCCCATCGTTCTCATAGACCATGATGCACCTCGGCCAGTAGCTTAGTGACCGCGAGCCTTCATATTCAAAATGGCGGAAAGAATTGTGAATGTTGAATGGCAAAATGACGATGGACTTCGAGATGATCTCAGGAACTATGTTCTCCAAAATTTTAAGAGAAAAGAGATTCTAGATTTCATGACAAGGGACTATTGCCAATACGCTTGGAGCCTAGGCACTTTAAGTAGAAGATTGAAATATTTTGAAATAAAGTATGTTGACTATGATGTGAGTGTGGAGGAAGTAGAGGAAGCTGTGCGCGAAGCTCAAGATGGTCCAGGTCAGCTCTTAGGCTACCGTTCGTTGCATAAGAAAGTTCGTGAAGGTCATGGTCTTCCAGTGCCCAGGGGGCTTGTATACGATGTCATGACCAATATTGATCCTGAAGGACTTGAGCGCCGTGGTGGGGTTGGCACACGAAAACGAAGAAGAGGCCCTACTGGAACATTTACTTCTTTGGTTGGTAGACTTGTATATTGTGTCATTTTGTAGTCAAAAGGTCAATTGAAAGGTCAAATTCTCCACACCATGACAAACTTGAAACTCCTGAGTGTCTACTAGAGAGTCAAATTCATGGTTATGCGAAGTGATAAGGGGATCGAGTTGTGAAGTTATTTAATTTGCGTATTATCTTGTTTTTAGGACCAAATCATACACATTCAGGTGATGGTCATGACAAATTAATGGGGTTCATGAGAGACACATTCCCACTTGCTTTATTTGGAATGCAAGATGTTTTAGTTGTCGAATCCTATATTTGAAGTTATGGACCTCAAATTCAAATCCAAAATTGATTGGGTGGTACCTTGAACATCTTATAACAACAAAAAGTATGTATTATATATTTAGTGCGTTAAATAATATATATATTCTGGTGTGTGGTTATCACATTGAACTACTTAAAAATACCACATTATGCCAAACGGTTTTAAAATGTTTATGGTTTTGTCTGTTTTATATTGACCACTTGAAGAGCAACTGATTCATTTAACAATTGTTTTCTTCTGTTACATTAAGTCAACATTTAAGACTGGATAAGGGATCAGAAATGGGATCAATAGCAACCATTCATGGATTCCTTAGAACATTTCACCCAGAAATTGGAAATCCAGAAGATGGAGTAAAATTTGGTCCATCAACAAGCAATAAGGTAAAGCATATTTAAAAATACTGTACATGTAGCTAAAATAATATTATAATTCTAGGAAACATGTACATGCATTTACAATAATGTATAACATTACAATTACCATTCATTTTAATGCTCTCAACAGATTGAGAGATGGTGGCGTGATTTGCATCACAGATTTGAAAAGTATTTCAAAAGGCAATTGAATATGCTGTTAGAACAAGGCTTCTATGATCAACATGATCAAACTGACAGGTACAGTTGCAACACTTTCTCAAATAGTTCCACAGGAAATCAACTACAACACAACTTTGAGAATTCATATTGATTACTGATGCTTGTAATTATCAGCATGCAATTCCTTCAGATGTTTAAATGCAATACTGTAGCCAAAACATGTGTCAACATGACAGCTTCCATTATCTCTCACTGGCATTACTACCAGTATAAATAATTAACAATTAAATCACTAACTGGTATACTACTCTGTTGCACTACCCTGTATGTACATTTGTAAACACTAAAAAATATTTTTCTCTTTAATAAGGGACTTGTTGGCATTCATATATATTCCAATTATTCAAAAGGAAATAGATGTTTTCTATAAATGTACATGGAACACCCACAGGATAAGACAGCAAAAGGATGCACAAATGCCAAAGGGAATTCCTGATCATGTTTTAATTTTCCTGAAAACTATGGTCATGAACAATGTGGTAAGCCAAGGACAAATACAGTGTTAAAGCATATTTTTTACACCTACAGTACTGTATGCAGTTAACAATTATGGTAAAGTAAATAATCTTGCTAATTGAAATTTGAAAGTATGTAATGTGCACATCTTGCTGTTATGGATCTATGTAATTGGCCAAGTAATTGTAATGGAATGGAATAATTCAATAGATTCAAAGCTTTTTAACATTTTCATACAATTTAAAGATTTTTCAAATGTCTAAAGCCTTAAAATTCATGTGTAAAGGTTCTGTAAATACTTTTAAGGATTTAAATGGCCTATACAAACCAGGTCTGTGGTTGACATTTTGATAATATCAAAGCTTCAGCAACATGGACTAGCAAATAATGACCTTATATTGGTATATTACAGGTCTGCCTATTACAGATGAAGCACTTGATGAAGTTAGAGAACTATCAGGAGTAATGGATGTAGGAGAAGACTTTCTTGACGCTGATGTTCGTAGGGAGTGTGAACAAATTATCCCAGAAATTGATCAAGTTAAACCAGCTGATGCAGCAGATACATATTTGTTTCTAAAACATCATTATGGACAATCAGAGCATATATGACTACCATAACTGTATTGTGGATAATACCAACTATTCTATTTAACTTCATAAAACCCTTGCAATATAAATATTTGAAGATACAAACTTGACACACTGTAATACATGTATATCTAGGGATGAGCCGGATACCAGTTTCCAGCAAAATAGACATCCATTATCAGAGAAAATTTTCTGGATAGTTATTGAACTTCTTTCCCTTACTTGTCTCTGCTGGACTATTATCTGGTATGCCAGTAAATCAGTACCCGGCACATCCCTAGATGTATCCGTACAGATTAAATCATTTTATACTGTATGATATGTATATACGTTTTTAAATCCTTATGTACAAAGGTACAAAACTATGTGTTCGTCCCACTTTGAATAACGTAAATGCCAAAATCTAGTATACAGTATTTTGTGTCATATAAAGTACACAGTTTCCACATAAAACATTCAGTTCACTCTTGAATACGAAATGTACTGTTAAGTAAAGTTTCTCACTTCTTTAATTCCAACATCTCGCAATACTTGTTGCAAACATGATTGTTCATAAATGTATCAATAGCCACATGTGCCAGGTTCCCACAGCAGAAATATATTTCAGCTTCTTCATCTTCTGCATCATAGAGGTCTTTGGTGGCAATTTCTGGGTCATACAAGAGATATCTGGAACCCTGGATATCAACTAGGAGCATCTTGTTATCTGTGGCAATATAGCTGAAGTGAACAAGAGCTTGGGCCTTGTCCTGGATGGTTTTGATTTCAATTTCACAATCGGGGCCAAGATCAACACAGTTTCCATTATTGTTAATATACTTAACAAATTTACCTTCAACAAATTCTTCTATTGTTGCAGGTCGACCATCAAGCTGGGTATAGTAGATGTTATTGTATGCGAAACACCTTCCAAATTCTTCTGGGACCTTTGAAGAAAATTTCCTTGCAATGACTTGTGCAACAGAATTCATCTGTACTTGCTTTCTTGTGTGGTTTTCAACACTTGTCTTCAGTGTATCACTGATGATCCTCAATGCATCTAGGTTGTATTTTTACAACCCATTTTTCTTACTGGAGCCTTTTTCAACACCTAAAAGGCATCTCTAAAGCCGCCAGAAGAGAACTTCTCATCATCGACCATTGCTGTGATATTCATTCCTGGCTCCCACTGCCGAGTTTCCATGGTGAACTTCTACTTCAAATGATATCAGTTTTCTTGTTTTTGGTCTAACCAAACGACCAGCTCTGAGCAATTCCTCCACAGATATCGAAGCTGGGTATGTAATCTCCACACTCGGCTTGACAGACTGAACTGGGGCTGATAGATTGTGCTTCCTAATTCTTTGTGGGTGTTCAGTATTTAACTCGTCGTCATCATCACCATCATCATCTTCGTGGTCTTGCAACAATGCAAATCGCACAAGGTATACCTAGCAAATACGAAAAGGCCTGTTATTACTGTGCACAAATGCATGCACAAGGCAGTCAGTCTAAAACAGGGGGGGGGTAAATAAGAACACAACAATGCTAGTGTAAGGTGTCTTGGCAATGTGAAATCCAGAAAATATTACCCTGAAAAAAATACCCCAGTGTGCATGGAGACTTTTCTTATAAAACCACAGCAAAAGGTTGTAACTGTAAGGCTTGACATTGACTGGCACATAATGGTACACATTTGCTAAATGTAGCTTAGTCCTTTGTTGTCCTTTTGTTTAATAAATCAAACAACAACTATTTTGCTTAATATATCCACATGGAAAACAGGGGGTGGACATTAAGTGGAATGGCCCATCATCAATGTTCTCTGAAAGTGGGTGGGGACTAGGAAAGTCTATACTGTTAAAGTAATGGTCTGGGCAATAATTTATTACATGACAAGTTTCAGCAAAATTGACAAGTCTTAGGGCTGTTTATATGAGGTGAGCTAGCCCGGTAACCGGGCTAGCTCGCGGCGCTCGCCTCCCATATAAACAGCCCCTAACTTGTTAAACAAGTCTAAATGAAATGTTAAGAAATCATGTTTGAAAACAGATTTTATACCAGCAACATTTTCGTATAAAAGCAGGCTGGTGAAATTCATTTTCACGATAGACATATTAGTCGACGAGAGAGAAATAGGACAATATGTTCCATGTCTGTGAACTGTATATTTGTTTAGAATAAATCAATAAATTATTGTGTTTGCTTACCTTGTCTTTTCGATATGGTATCTGATTGATATTCGTACACGAGGGGCCTTTATTTGATACCAGAACATCGCACGTTGCGTACGGCAGATTAAAATGTGATGCACATGCTTTTTTAAGATTTAGCAGTGTGAGTTCTTTATATTCAAATGAGACGAACTCACGTGGTTGAATTGGCTTGTACGTCTGTTTGTTGTCTGGCTCGGATGAGAGCCTTTGGACGATTATTTCAGACGGCGCATTAGGCGTTTTACCGCTTGCTTTCTGTCCATCTTTTGTGGTTCGCTTCGCTGACATTTTGAGCCAGGTTATCCCAAACTGCTTTTCTTTTAGGTGGCATTATTTTGAATTTTTGAATGAAGATTAAGAATTAAGTAAAGAAACATGATATGAAGGCTCGCGGTCACTAAGCTACTGGCCGAGGTGCATCATGGTCTATGAGAACGATGGGCTTTTTAACAACATTTGATTTTGATTTTTGAAACGAAAGTCGTATATAAGTTGTTTTTTTCTAAATCAAATGAGAACGTTGGGCTTTTTCACAATTTGAAAGTTGAATTTCATTTTCATTTTGAAATGGAAATCGCATGTTGGTTTTTATTTTTTAATTTAAATTTATTATTTATTTTTTATTTATTTATTTTTTATTTATTTATTTTTTTATTTAATTTATTTTTAGTTATTTTTACATTTTGATTTGTTTTTTAATTTATTTTTTATTTAATTTTTTTTAAATTTTATTTTATTTATTTATTTTTTCATTTTAATTTTTTTAAATTTATTTTTTTATATTTATTTATTTATTTTGCCATACATATTATTTTATTTTTATTTATTTTATTTTATTTTATGTTTTTCTTGTTTTCTATAAATTTCTATTCACTAATTTACTATGAGAACAATGGGCCACCATACTAGACTGGTCCGCTATGTAAGTATCTGAATAGTGAATACAATGTCGAAAGTATATAAAACATCAAAACAATATGTAATACCGATACTGGCGAATCAACCCGGTTTGCAGGGCCAGCTTTTAAAATTTTCAGCAGGTTTGGCGTCGGAGTTTTCAAACAAGGCGAACAACCTTTCAGGCCAGTGGCGTCGCCAGCCTGAAAAGGTATAGGGTGAACAAACGAGCGTCGAAGATGCTCCCCGGGGAAAATTTTGAAATATTAAGTCCCTGAACAGCTATTTCCTGCACTTTTGGGGATTTCAAAGTTATTGTACTGGGATGGACATGTCCACCTCAGTCCACCCCGTGGCGATGCCAGTTCCCTTAGCCCTTAATAAGGTATTAAGGCCTACAAGTACAAAGGCGTATTTCTATAAAGCATCTGCCGCAAATCAGCAATATCTATTTTGTGATATCTGTTTTGTGATATCACAAAATTCTAAAATTAAAGAGACAAAGCTACCTGTTTTATATATTCCGTATATTATCACTACGATACAATTATTTCTGCTTGAGTTATTGAGTTTTGAAAACTATTTTTGCTGACGTCAGCATTATTTTCAAAGGGTATTAAAACAATGTTATACAAACAATTTAGTTTAAAAACGCTCGGTTAATGTTAAAAAGTGACTTCTAATATGATCTGAAAACGAATCTAAATATTGGCACAATTCTGTAATCCAACATGGCGGCCAAAAATTAAATGCTAAAATATTAAACAGCGAGTTTTAGCAAGAATGTTTAGATTCTTTTTTAAGGTCATATTAGAAGTCAATTTGTAACATTGACCGAGCATTTTTAAACTAAATTGTGTGTATAACATGGTTTTAAAACCCTTTGAAAATAATGCTGACGTCAGCAAAAATAGTTTTCAAAACTCAATAACTCAAGCAGAAATAATTGTATCGACTCAAACTTTTTTGTGAACACTCGTAGTGACAATATACGGAACATATAAATCAGGTAGCTTTGTAGCTTTATAATTTAATATTAGAATTTTGTGACGTCAATAGAAACTAAAGAAGAGAGTTGACCTCCAAATTTAGCCATTCTGAACAAGTCAAGCTACGCAAGATGAAATGTAGCCTGCGTCACAAACACTCGCCGTAGGCTGTTGCAATGACTCAAACGCAACGCAAGTACGCAATTAACGCAACGCAACATGGAAGTGCAAGGCCAACTGGTGAAGGAGGAATTAAATCGACTCTTCTTTACACTCTCGCAAATTGTTGTTGCGAAATAGCTGCCTCGCATGGTCTAAATTCGTCATTACTGATAAAATACAGAAAATCTTTATTATATATCCCGAATATTTCAACTCATTTCACGTTATCCAATATTTCACACGCCATTTTGTTACATTCATTTTCATTTGGACAACGTGAACTACGTTGAACTACGCAAAACTACGCAAAATTTCGCAAAATTTCGCAAAACTACGCTATATAAAGCTATTCTGTGAAGCTAAATTTGTTAAATTTGTTACTATATATGAATCAAAATGATCCGCTGAACGTATTTACGAACACCGTGGGCTCATGTCTCTTTGAAATTTTATATATTTTTATGGAAATAAATTTTACGTCAGTTTACATAATATTTGCTCGTATTTCGCCCACCGCTTGTACGCATAGAGCGTGTTATTTAGCTTCAATCCTTCGCTTTTGAAACGTATTAAAGAAGAATCTTGTGAAACAGTACAAACACCAAACGTAAACAATTTGGTCGTGATTTTTAAAGGGTAAATAATCGTTGCTTACTTTGGGATATGTCGGACAGTGTAGTGTTATGCCATAAATTCCTGGTTCTAATTTTGATCATATTTCACGCAGAAGGTAAGCTGTAACTTATAAACGATGTAACGATTTTCTTTATCACTAATCTACAAGCGATTTTCAAACTCATAGATGTATAAATCTGACTCCTGATTCTAAATCAGTAAATTTGAAACACGATTCATTCGAAAGTGTACATTAAACACTAAGGTACGGTATTTTCCCGCTGATTGCTGTCACTCTAGACCAATACACAAATCTTTATCTTAATGCACCTGCCAAAATCTATATGCTTTTTTCATTTTATTGAGTTGTTGAGTGTGACCACATCTATTCTTTAATGGTTTTTGCACTGACGTGCGACTCCAATGTTTATGTAATCTTGACACCGTAAAATATACGATGTCTCTGATATGATTTAACGTGTCGGAATAAGTTTCCGTCTCATTGTCATGTTTTTAAAGACAATTAAAAGTGATTTTTAGGAAGGCTAGTTAAAAATTTGGACATTGATTTTGAAATTTAGGGAGTGTATTATTGTATATACGTCAAAATGTTGTTTGTTTATCAGTTTATACGAATGGCCATATGTACATATATGTATGAGACTATGACCCAGCAAATATGTAAACAAGAATGTAATGTTGTTTTGCTGCTAAAATTTATGCATGTTTTTTAAATCATTTTAATTTTTTAATCGGGACCATTTGCAAAATTTTGGGATGGAATATATACTCAAATTCATCTTTTTCCATCTGTCCATATGGGCATTCTTACAGTTTATAGCTGTGCTCAAATGTTCCTGTTTTTTGTGTGTCTTTGTGAATATGCAGGGTGAAATTTGAGTACAGCTCTGAACAGAGCCTTTTCCGTGAACCGGGTTTTCACTAGGCAAATTTGTTTATCCGAAGTGAAGTGAAAAACCAATTTCACACATACATACACGATTCAGCTGTGTATAAATGGTTTCATGCAGTTGTTGCTTGAAATCAATAGTGGCAATCAGTGGAGTTTCAATCAGTGACATAAGTGTTGAAAAAAACATCAATTAACTGCTTAAGCTCAAAAGGTCTGTTCATACGATCATAGATCTAACCAGATGTCTCACTTGGTATCTTTCCCTTGCAACACTTACTGGCGAAATGTAGGTGAAACATAAACAGCAAACTATTAACTGAAATATTGAAATTGGTTGAATCGAACATGTTTCATGGTAAATTTTCGGCTGCCTGTTCTTTCCTCTGCAATATAAATTAACGTGATATTAAACTTGAAAGTGAATCTGGATAAGAGTATATACCAACCTGAATGTTAGAAAGATGAAATATTACGTACAATTGTTGTTTTTTGGCCTTTAAAAGTTTGAATTGTTTGTAAGAATACAACAAATATTAATTTCCATAACTTTTCCTGCGTTTTAGCCATTTTTTTCTGTCCTTTTTTTACTCGAAAACAAAATGTTGTTTCCATTCTTCACGTACATCCAGTAACTTTTCTCAGTCAGTGATTTAAGATGGCGTCATTGCTCATGCCATACACGTTTCATGGCGTGGAAATGGCGTGGATACACCACTGAGCTATACTATAATATAGGCATTGGTGACTGAGTGAGACATCTGGTTTAATCTCTAATCTGTGATATGATCCTGCTTACCGAAACTTCCAGCCTACCTATATGATCTTGCATTCATATGAGAAAGCGGCGTGGCCCACTTGGCAAGATCCTGCCTGTGTGAGCTGATGAAAGGAGCTCCATCATAAGGAGACTGAAGGCAGGGTGAAATTTTTCGGTAAGCAGGATCATATGAACAGGCCCTAACAAGGCTAGAGACAGCTGTCATCTATGGCAAGACTCAGGGGCGTGGCGAATGAATCACGATTGGGGCGGGGGGAGGCATCATTATGACCAACTTTTCCGATCAAAATGACCAACTTTTTTGTCTTTCTATATAGAAACTTTTGTATCAAAATTATAGGGGAAAATGAAAGAATTTATAAAAACCTGACTAGTTGTATGATTGGATATGAAAGGGACTCTCTAAGTCAGGGCCTTTTTTAAGAAATAGTTAGGGGGCGGCATCAACGAAAATGCACCTAACAAACCTGGTATATTGAAGATTCGCAACATTGCGGGGGGTCTGGGGTCCTCACCCAGAAAATGTTCGTATTATTGAGTCTCTGTAGCTTGATTTTCTGCATTTTCAGAGACAATTTTTTATATATCCCATCTAAACTGACCAAGCTTTACAGGGGGGGGGGTAATTAAAAAGAGTCCTGTGCTAAGGTGCTTCTAACGTTCATTTGAACTACACAAATATCACTTTGACTCTGAAAGGGTTATAAATGTTACATTTGATAGCAAGAATGTTTAGCAATTTCAATTTAACTATGAAATTTATTCGTAACTGGCCCAAACAGCTTTCAATTGCCTTTATTGTCATTGTTTTTAGTAAATTTTTTAAATGCAAGCATTTTTTAGAAGGGATCAAAGAATGATGTTGAGGCAATGCATGTATGCTACACTCCAGTAATTCTGCACTAGCCTATTGACCAACTGCTTACGTATTTGAAAATTAGAACGTGTTGTTTCTTATATATTTTAACCAACAACAAATGTTCTGACCAACTCTTTAATGTTTAGAATTATTGTACTTGCGTTGCACGTTTTATAATTTCAGCGCATAGTCTCAACGCATAATTTCTCAATATTTTTTACCAACAACAAACCATTTTTTGACCAACTTTTAATATTTAGAATTATTGGGGGGGCGTCACACGCCCCCGGTCGCCACGCCCCTGGCAAGACTGTATAATGTAAGACAATGTTTTCCAGGCATGGATTAACAAGGTACATTTTGAACTTTATATTGTAGCACTTAGGCATAGTCCTTGGAAGTCTTATCCTGGTCGATATTGTTTTTGGAAACATTCAGGTAACTAGGGAATTTGATGTATATCTACAAAGTAACTAACTTTACATCTCATGGGGGAGAGGTATAGAAGATTAATTACCTCCACATCCAAGTCCCAACAAATTTTTACTAAATTTTTAAATTTAAAGGCTCAAAAGCTTTCACTGGATCAGTTTACAAGACCACTGAGGGTGCTCTCTCTAACTCCTCCCAGCCCCACCCACACTTGGCTATTCCACTGTAGTTGCACTCATCCTTAACATATTGGGGATGTGAATTTAGGTTGCCAACATCTTCTGACTCTCTTGTTGCAAATCTCAGTTTGTTGTAGCCTAGCCAAGGTTTTCATGGTCGTTTAATCAGCTATAATTCAAAGGTTTTTAGAAATTGTTACTACTAATTTTGTTTCACTTAATTTTAATTTTCTTACTCTTTTAGAAGGAACAAACTATGAACTTGTACTCCGGGATAATGTCACACTATCTCGACAATATGCTTCAATTACTACATTCTATCAGTTGGAAGGATTTGACAATGTGCCAGGAAGGTTTTGCGTCAAATTTAGTGTCAATCGTTTTGAGGACTACGATTTCGTCTTAATAATTAATTCCATTAAGTATCCCATTCAGACAGCAGAAGTACGTAGCAGATGTGTAGACTACAACACCTTTAGGCCAATTAAGGTAAGTTACAAAAATACAAAATTTTTATACCATACCTGCAGATCGAGCACCACTGGAGATAAAGCAGATAAATAATCTCGAGGACTTCAAGTCCAAGGCGAAGCTCCATTTCAAGTCCTAACCATGTCCTGGTCCAGTCTTTTCATTCAATCATCAGGATTCACAGAGATATTTATTTATTGTAATTGTCATCATCGTTATCATCTTCACCATCATAATTTAGATCGTCATCATTGTCATCATGATTATCATGATCAGTTTAATTTTCATAATCTAAATCATCATTCATATCAACACCTTTATCCAGTGGCAGACATTTTGCCAAATATTGGGGGGGGGGGCGAATTTAGGTTGCCCCCTAGGGCTGCCCAGAGGCGCCGGAAGCAATTTAGGGCTGCGGGGGCAGAATTTTACAAAAGGACACTTTCATTGAGATTGAGGAGTATTACCGTAAAAATTTTAATTCGGTGTGTTAAATTAGATAGAAAAGTGAATGTATGATATTGCTATATGGCAGCAAAGGGCACAGGGCTGCCCCCGTGGCTCCGGCGGCCCTGCCCCCCCCCTATTGGCCGCCACTGCCTTTGTCGTTATCATTGTATGGCCATCAACCACACTGCCATCATCCTTTATATCAGTTATCATACACGAATCGCGAAATTCGTCTGCGCATCCAAATGACGCGTTCTGAGTCATTGTGATTTTTCTGAGTCATTCAACTGTGATGTTCTGAGTCATTCAAGTGTGATTTTTGCCCGAATTTCGCGATTCGTGTATTGCCCCGACTTATACTGGAGAGGTCTTGAAGAATGATTTGTCTATGTGCATAAAAACAGCATTACAGCTAGTTTGCATTATAGCTAGTTTGTATGAATAGTTTGTCTTGTATTTGCACGGATGGATGATCCGTCACATGGATGATGTCTTGTCACTGATGATCCATTCCTAGTCTAAACTGTAGGGACCTTCAGGTTAATTGGAGCGCTTTGAGGATCACCACCATCACAATCTTGTAATTTACCTATTTTTGTCGTGGCAAAATTGTGAATGTTCTAACTTGCCTCATTTTTTTGATGAGGCAAGTTAGAACATTCACAATATGCCTCGCCATTTGCTTCTGAATTGCCGAGTGCCAAGGCAAATTATGAAGGCTGTAATCCCAGGGTTCTTCCCAAGACCAAGTGAGTGCCAGGTAACTGCTGGCCCAGAAGCATGCTTCCCCTGGCAACTTTTGAAATTTAATGGTCATAAGATAATTCAATCTGGCTTTGGCAGGACATATTTCTTTTTACCAAGTTACTGGTAGCCAATATTTGTTAAATTACACCAAATAATCATCAATAGTATTGTTTACATAAGCAAAATCCACTCGCATATTTTACTCGCATATTTTACTCGCATATTTTACTCGCATATTTTACTCGCATATTTTACTCGCATATTTTACTCGCGGCACTGATGAGTGCTGGCCCTGGTGCTGGGCACTGCCGCCCGGTACCACCCACCGTGGGTAGAACCCTGTAATCCTATATTCTACAGTTGTATTATTTTCCTTTTTAGGTTTCATTTTCCGTCACCTGCAACGTGTTTCACCGGCTGTCATTTAACAATCTTGAAATTACAGTAATTCGAGTTAAACTGGAAGACCCAACAACAACAACGCCTTTCCCTACACCTCTCCCTACAGTGAACGGTACGTTCATTTTTTAGAGTATTAAAACTGAAATTAAACTCTAAACCAACAAGTTAGAAAGGGTCCTACTAAATACTGCCCAGAGACGAAAATTGACTGCCCGGGGCTGAAATTTGACCTCCTGGGGCTGAAATTTTAACTGCCCGGGACAAAAATACTTATACTGAACTGAGCCTAAGGCTATAGCAAAATGAGTACGATATAGCTCCCCTGCATTAAAACTTAAAAGTGAATTCATTCCAGCAGTGAAAAAACGAACTGCGAAACACTGATCCAACATGTCTTAACGAAACAACGAACAGCAAAGAAATAAATTGTACAATGGTATAAAATATGAAGCTTCTCTTTGGCAAATTGAATACGTGGTGTTTTTCACATAAAAACCGAATCATTTGTATACATGGCAAAATATTCTACTATCCGCACTAGGTGATCTGGAAACACGGAAAAGGACTGGGAATAGTCGTCAAATACAAATCCATTTTCAGATTCAAATTGCTAAATATCTCGTGAAATATATTTCATTTTGTTACTAAATTTGTCATGGACTTGTGGTTTTTATCGTTAAACATATTGACAAAGTTTCAAATAGTTTCATAAAAGAAACAGAAAGAAACAAGTGATTAAATACAGCAAAATGGATTTCTATTCTGTTGCTAGTTCCAGGCCCTTTGCTCTCCGCCAGATCACCTGGCAGTTAGCCTAGTGTATATGCATGCCTCAGCAGTTTATCTAACAATTTCAAGGGCAATACAATGTCTATTATCGAACAACCATTCAGAAAGAGTAAAAATGTCTTGCTCTTTTTCTTAATATAACCTAAAATAATGCGAAAATAACTATTGTGCACACTTTTCAGTGAAATTTGACGGCCTGGGCAGTCAGTTTTCGTCTCCGGACAGTCTCGGGCAGTCCCCGGCAGTAATTAGCAGGACCGGCTAGAAACGACTCTTTTACTTCATTTCACATGTACAGAGCGGGTGGACAAAAAATTGGCCTCCCATAAAGAGTGGCATACACCGGTCTTAATGTGATCATAGGTGAAGGAAGTGTCAATCAGATTGTGTGGAAATAGTTTACTGAAGGATTCTAGCTTCACTTATTTAGCTTCACTAGGGTATCGTAACTTTCAGCGGATGCGGCTTTGGAGCTGCATGTTATCATCATCTTTGGATCGTTACCATAATATATATTTAGGTAATATATCATGCACGAGAAGGAGTTTATTATAGTGATTTGAAACGCCGAAAAGTGTGTTGAAAAACAAGGCGCTAGCCGAGATTTTAAACATATTTTGAGGTGTTTTTAAATCACTATAATAAACGACTTCGAGTGTATGATATAGCTTCTCAAACAAACCAGTATTTAAAGAGAAATTCAACGCGAAAGTTGAGTTAAATTATGGGTGTTTATTACCGTGGTATCAAGACAACGATACGGTGGTGAGTTCCTTTGTGTTGTGCTCATGAATTATTAATGAGTTTGAGAACAATATTTACCGAATTCTGGATATTAAAACATTTGTTGTGAATAATTTTGGTGTAGTTCTTGTTCAAACCCGCCATCTTGAATTAGGGTAAAATTAGAAACTCTCGAAAGTCGAAATGTATTTAATCTGTGACTTAGAACCACGCAAGTACATAAGAAAGGCATGACTTTTGTTGACACGTTTTCACTTACAGTTACAAAGAATCGGATATGCCACTTTTTAGTATCCATGACAAAATCGCCACATGACAAAAACGCCGCCGACAAAAACCCCAACGACAATATCCTCGGCGACAAAACCCCCAAATTACTGAAATACGACAAAACCCCACATTTCTGTTTATCAATTTTTTCCAAAATAAATTTATCAGAACAAACTTTTTAAAACAATATAATTCGTAAAGAAAAGGTGGAAGTACTGTTCAAATAAGTATGAGTAAAGAAAAGTTACTGTTCATGGGACTAACGCCACGCAGGATTTGCTCCAAAGTCTTGTGTCCATCTCTGAAGTCTACGCATATGTTTCTTAAGTCCTCGCTCATTGAAATCCTGGGCACATTGAAATCCTTGTAAGCACATTTTCAAATTATGACTTTAACAATATTTAGCTCACAAAATCTAAAATAAGATGCATTCTCTCAAGCACATCTTGAAGCTATAAATTTTGCTTGCTGGAGCAAAAAAATACTAATGAGCCTGGCCATAGCCTCCACCGTGCAGGCATCGCCTTTAGATTGGCAGGCGGAATTTATTTGCGGGAAAACACTTTCTACTGACCCAGGCAAGCCAGATGACCCATGAGATGCCGGCGGAAGAGGCTACCCTGACCATGAATTCACAAACTGTAATGATTTAATTTCAGGTAGTGGAACATCCAACGTTGGTGACATCCAATATGTTGGTGTGGTGGTTGGTGCCATATGTATAGCACTGTTTACTCTGTTCAGTTGTCTCACCATAATCTCTGCAAGACGAAGTAACCAGAGAAGTACAATACGTACAACTTTACCCAGTGCCAGCTGTCAAGACGAAGATGATAATAGACCTGATGTAGTTGCAGATAATGCACCACCTTCCTATGACGCAGGTACAGTAGAACCCAGCTATGTCGAACTCGCTTATCTCTAACTTAAACCATTTTCAGTGGATTTGCCCATATTATTTCAATCATTTTTACTCGGTTATCTCAAACTCGGTTAACTCGAACTCCCCGCTATTTCGAACTAATTTTGCTTCCCTTGACCGAATTTACCCGTTTATCTCGAACTCTAATGATTTCAGGTCGTTGTTTCTATGAGGAAATACGTGTATTTATTTTTTTTGAGGTAACTCCATAAGAGAGCCTTTTGATGAGCCTTTGATTGATTGGTGTTATAGGTCCGTATCGGACGCACCAGTACGGACGCCAAAAAAAAACAAAGGAAACAAGAAATAAACACGAAAAAAAAAAAATAAAAAAAATAATTCGTTATTTACCGTTCTGAGGGTTCAGGCTGAAAATATTACAGAGCGACCGACCTTCGGTCTCGGGCCGCTTCTGAGACTTCGGGAAAATATTTTTCCAGTACGGACCTCCCAGCCGGTAAATAACATATATGTATTTGATTTCGCAGCGTACGTACAATGTATGCACGTAAAACGGACTATAATAAATAATACACTCTTTTAGTTTAAGATACTTACAGCGGAATTGTTAAATAAACTGTATTGACAGTTTGAATATTTCAACTTTATTGAATATTTCACAAATAACAGTCGTACTGATGGGTCATTGGATCAGCCACGTCAATTAAATTTCATTTAATAATTATTATAATTATCCTTTTGTCATTTGACACTGATTCGGTTATCTCAAACGTTTTGTCGTTTCCCTTGGCTGTTCGAGATAACGGGGTTCTACTGTATAAAGGCAAGCGTCTTTACTAAACTGTCTGACTGTATTCAATTTATCGTCTAAAACTTTTACCTCGGTTCATATTTAAATTTAAACTAAATTTTCAAATCTTATTTAACTCATCAAGGATAATACAGAAGATTTAATATTTTATTATTTCAGCAACGTTTCAACGTCCTTAGGCTATTCATTCTGTTCTTTTAAAAAAATGACTAGACCTTAACTTTTCTCTTGTTTCAGTGATGGCATGTCCTGACCTGTATCCACCCACACCCCAAGATACCCCTCATGGTACCCCAGAGACCACACCACACCTCTCACTACATAGACGAGCACTGCTGAACCAACACATGGGCTCGCTACCAGGCTCTGCCTCGGCCACACCACAACTCAACCGGCAATCATTTACACCTACCATAGCCAGTGATGAGTGGGACGAGTTACCGGAGTACCCCCCTCCCCCTTACCCAGGCCTAGCCAATGGAGATGTCTCCACCCCTATCCCTGAAGACGTTATGGATAATGGCACAGAGGTGGAAAATACCCCGGGTGTAATACCCGGTATTGAAAATCCGGGGGTAAGTCAACCCGGGAGTGATAGCTCAAGGGCATCAAGCCCCAATCAGGACTCATCATCGCCAGCAACTGGTGACCAGGAAAATCCCTGGGTACTAAATAATATCGGGAATTCTCATCTTCGGGACAGGGATAATAGCTATCCCAGCAGGGATAATACGGAACAATACCCAATGCGGGCAAGGACACCATCGGATGATAGTACACATTCAAATCGCGATACTGATAGTCAAGGGGAATTGACCTCGAGGTCGAATAGTCCAGTCATTGATACCACATCGGAGTCTGCTCAGGATAGGAGTCCAAAACCAATGGTGGAGTCAGGAGCTCTCGGAGTGAGAGTCGCTGTAGTTTGATGTGGTTCGATATATATTTTTATCTTGAAGAAATATTGAGCTCCATGTTATTTCAAGAGGAAGGCAATCTACTGAGTTCAACATATCAATATACCTAACAAGTGGTGTATATACATGGATCTGCGGAGTTTAATCCGTAAATTGGCTGACTGAAACGTGAAGTCAAATGTGCCATTATATAATACCTATTTTTGCCACCGTCAATAGCCCGCGATGGCTTTATGAAATGGTATATAGGATCTGCGAATCTGAGACAAAAAGCTTGTTTGATCACGTGGATTTCCCAACAAATGTTGTGATTTGTAGTAAATCAACCATTATACAAAATTTTTGTTTATTTACATCAGAGCATTGGTTTTAACAAATTTACAAACACAGGAATAGCGTATGCGTAATCTAACTCAGAAGCACCAGGCTTCCTGCTCGGGCTCACTGGTGTCATCCAAACATTCACTAATGTTCTCTTTTAATGACGGAGCAGCCTAAAGCCTCGTTTCCATTAAATCGCAACAGTTGCCGTTGCAAAAATCGCATTAAGTTTCGTCCTATTACAGTCAAAACATAAATACCTGCACACTTCCGTTTCTATAATTGCTTGTGTATTTCAGTATTAACATTTGATTGGTTGTCAATTACACTATCGTTTTCAAAATCGGTAATTCTGTTACGTACACGGCAAGGAATTGTTATACCAAGCTTGTAGACATCACCCTGCGAGTATATTTTGTACAAATTCATTGTTTATGTTTTTTACAGTCGACTTTGCTGTATAATTTCTATCGTAGTTCTGTATCTGCTACATAAGTTTTGAAAACGTTCCAGAAATTGACAACCAATCAAATGTTAATACTGAAATACGGAAGTGTGCAGGTATTTCCGTTTTGACTGTAAGTTTCACGTTTTGTTTCGTCCAGGTTTCTTTTACGCTTCCCAGTGTTTTCAATAATTATTGTAATAGCAGGCTGAATTTCGAAAATAGGCGGCTGTGCTCAAAATATCCAGATGAAAGACAAATATAGATTTTGCAAATAAACAAATAAAATTGAAAACACTGGCTTCCTCGCCACTACCATTGTATACTAACTTATACTATTAGCAATTTCAGTGGTAAAACAAGTTCAATAAATTCAATAAATAAATTTAGAAAATGCGCTTGGGCAATTGCTAAATAACTAAATCTAAGCTATCTTTTCATTCAGTACGTCGAAATCTCGCTTTCCCATAACATGCAGTTTTTATGTCAGATTTTCTTTTCCAGCTTAAGAGTCGAAACTAAGTAGAAATATGAGCTTCGCCTTCGTTGTGTTTATTTAATTATGCAGTGGGCAAACTTATCACTAATATAACCATACGGCAATTTAATATGCAGAAAATTCACCTTGCCATTCGAGCTTTTTGTCACTGGTTCGCAGAGTTTATATATCATTTTATATAGTCTCTTTCTGCACTACAGGCTAACCAGTCAACGGGGGTATGACTAAAAGGAGAGTTGTCACCGGAGAGTTAAATCGGAGAGTTAAGATATCGGAGAGTTAAGTTTGAGCCGTGCCCAAACCACGCCCACATCTTTCAACGGCCACACCCAATTTCTTAACTCTCTCGATGCTTGCTTTGAACTAATATGAGAGAGTTAAATTTGACTTACTTTCTTCCGCAAAAACTTGAGAAACAACTCTCTGTTGTTATACAGCAAAGTTAAATCAGTTTTTGTATTAACGGTTAACAATACATACTAATACAAATGGCAAGTATTTTTGTATCCCTTACCGTCTAGCCTTTAGGACTCGAAAATTTGATCGGAAGCAAAGCAAAGTCCTTGCTTAGTATATCCTGTATCTGATACATCAATAGCCGGCATATTCAAATAGAAATTCGTGACAAGTATTTAGCAAATTATACTATAATCTAATACAAATGTCGTGTATAGTTGGCTCCTGCCTTGTCCAGCAATCGCCTATTGGCATACACGCTATTTTGCCATGTTATTGATAAACCACGTTAATACATTACTTCCTCGTTCTCTTGCTTGTGCAAGTTTTACAAGTCTTCTTCACGCTTAACACTTATAGGTCGTATTTATTGCAAAACTAAAATTTTTCGTTTAGTCTTGCAGTGGACGGTAAGCCGATACAAAACTCAGAAGTCTTACTAACTCTCTCGTACTTTTTACGTTTTTGCGGAAGAGAGTTAAGTCAAATTTAACTCTCTCATGTTAGTTCAAAGAAAGCATCGTGAGAGTTCAAATTTGGGCGTGGCCGTTGAAAATGGTGGACGTGGTTTGGGCGTGACTCGAACTTAGGTTCTAAGTCCATGTTACGCACACAATAGGGTTAGGGATTGGGTCGGGATTAGGGTCAAAATCAAAGAGAAATATTCGTGACTCGTAACATGGCGTTATAACCCGAACTTAACCCTCCGAAATCTTAACTCTCCGATTTAACTCTCTCGTAATAACTCTCCGTTTAGCCATTCCCAGTCAACGGCTCACATAGCTATAAAGACGATGATTTTTTCGTGTAATCAACAGGATTTCAACTTGATATGATCCAACCAAGCACATGTCATTTACTATAGTTTAACTGTTCAGTAACAACATTTTACTGTAGAAACAAGGGAAGGGGGGAATGCGATATTTATATTAAATTTATTGTAATATTCATAATTGTGCTCATTTTCAGTAAGCATACACAGTCCAATGAACATGCTGTAATTAATTTTTATTAACCGTCAATTTGAATTGATAATTAGTAATTAATACCATCTAATGTAATTAAAATATACCAGTGAAACAGAAACTCCGCAGTGGTGATATTTCACGAGTTTACGGTAAATTCAAAAAGAAGGTATGTCCAGTCTATAATTTTGAGATCAGTGGTATTACCCGAGTGATCGGCTGCTTGTCGCCTAAACTTCGTTACAGCTTCGGAAATGAGGGAAATATGAATTTGATCAGAAAAATCTCAGGTAGACTATCTCACTGAGTGGTTGTTCTATTCTAAATACTGGTATTATCATGCATTTTTTCTTAATAATAGAACAAGTAGGTATTTAAATCCACGTGTAGTCATTGCATAATAATGAAACTGGAAATGCCTTCGTTTTCATGTTCAATATATTTTAGTCTACAATTTAATTGTCTTGTGTTTCTTATTAATCTAGCATCAGTTTCATATTAAATTTTTGATTTAGCTATTTTGAAATAAATCATCTAACTGTCTAATTAGTTCATTGC
Organism: Trachythela sp. YZ-2020; assembly: GCA_016169945.1. NCBI lineage: Eukaryota > Metazoa > Cnidaria > Anthozoa > Malacalcyonacea > Clavulariidae > Trachythela > Trachythela sp. YZ-2020. The sequence goes on along the minus strand of JADLSH010000344.1, from coordinate 161,316 downwards.
TAGCTTCTGCTTTGTTCTTTTTAGTTGTTCCTGGCTTTGCTGTGGTCGTCACCCTGCAATAAAATTAATTATGGTGAGATTCTATTTCCTTTTAAATTCAGGGTTAAATTCAACATTATAAATAGTTGTATTGGAATAATGGCTTGTGCAAACAATGTTATGCCCAAATAGGAAAAGGCATTTTGTCTGTTTCTGTCAGGGCCTTACCGTAGGGAGGGGGGTACTAGGGGTAGTGCGGCACCCCCCAAGTTCAAGCATGCAATATTCGGAAATTTAGGACAGGTATTTGGAAATACAGCCTGGCGTATTCAAATACTGTGTCGAATAGTCTTAGTTGGCTGAGCCATAAATAATATAAAGTATAAATAATAAAATAATAGCCAGGTGGAGTAGTTCTAAACTTTGAGATTATATTATAAGAGGGTCTAGATAGGGTTTAATGTTAAGTGTTATATGCCCCTATTTTATAATGTTTAATGTTGCTACGCTAAAAATTTTGCTGTTTACTGTCATAGAAAAATTAGCAGTTAAGTGTTGTAATTACTACAAAAAGTCTAACACATTCCAAAAAATACCATCAAAAGACCTTAAGACTACTAAGTTTCAGACAAAAGTAATACGAAACTATGAAAAGAAGGGTCAGGGAGGGCTACACCCCCCTCATCGGGGAACTCTAGCTTTAATTTCTAGTTCGCATTTCGTCGTTTTGTAACGAACGTGACAATTCTAATACTGTGGTATACTTTAGTCCTGAGGAAAATTTTGAAATGTCTGCCTGTAAATGTAAGCTGAAGCAGTTCTTGGATAATAATAGGTCAGCTTCAAGTATTATAAAGGGTCAGCTATAATAATAGGTCAGCCTCAAGTATTATATATGTTGTTCACTAAATTAGGAATAACTGTTCGCTAAAGCTATATTAATGTCATATTGTGACCTAAATAAATAACTTCTGATGGCAGTTGAGAGGAATGTGGATGCAGGGTGTTGGATGTCATTATTCACTTTGATCTAATCAACTGGTCTAATCCAAATTCTTATGGAGACAATTACTCCGATTCCCACACAAACTTTTACAGTACTATTACACCTGTATCTTCTAGATTTTAGCACAGTTTAAAGCCGGTCCAAGCCCGTAACATAATCGAGCCGGTGGCCCGTTGCCCGGCTATTAAATACAACACTGGGCACGTGCCCCCTGTGCCCCCGGGTTCCTACACCACCGTGACTATGACAAGTAAAGTCTTGTGTGAGTAACATTTTGTATGTGTTTAACAGTAATTTCAGACATGTTTAAGAAAATGGTTCACTTGCTTATTGTCTTGATGGTTTTCAGTTTTTATAAGAACCGCCTCGCATAATACCGTCAGGGCTTGAAATTTTAAATTTTTGCAACTATCCAATGGGATACCAGCAACTAGAAATCTGCTATCTACCTACAAAAAGTCTAGTATCCCATATTTGGATAGAAGATTTTCTAGTAAGCAGTATGTAAACATTAAAACAAGGCAACATGAATTTGTGAAAGGTTGTCAGAGGTTGTGTAACAGGTTCTGGTACGTCCAAGTGACAGACTCGCCAGAAGATAGCATGTAAAACATTGTGAACAATGGGTGATTCCAGAAAAGATAAGTAGTCACCCCACAGAGGAAATTTGTGCTGTCAGAATAGGGAGGGGGCAAAAATCAACTGCTGATAATAGTAAAAGAACCAGGACTTGCAAAGGAGGAAGGGGTTGAACTTGCCATTTCCTTTGTGGGGAGGGGGGGGGGGTGATGTTTTTTGGAATGACCTGATGAAGAACATTTGTACTTATGAACACATATGGCAAAATATATACAACAGAAAAATATCTGTGGAGGAGAGAAATTTGTTTAGTATCCCAATGAATATTGAACTTGTGATGTCTCTGTATATCGGGATACTGCAAATTTCAAGCCTTGGAACCATTAATTTGTGGGGATCCAGGGGCATGTTTCATGCTTTTGCAATGGCACAGTGTTAACTCTTTCAGTGGCATCATCAGGAGAATGTATTCAGGAGAACATATATTCATAGAAAAACCCAACATTGTTACTGTCAATATGATTCCCATAATTTCGGTGATCAATTCTTACCTGGATTTTAATTCCAAGGACTTTGCCTGTTCTTCAAGTTCTTTTTCAATTTCTTTCTCAGCTGCATTGACCTCTTCCTTGCTTATCTAGATTTTAAACAACAAATCAGAAAAACACAATGTGCATTTAACAAACTAGTTAATCAGAGATTAAATTTTGTTTTGCCCATGGGCAATATGCAGATTGCCTCAAGTAAGTGAAATAACATAATCAATCATTGTAATCTTAATCTAGTTTTTAAATTAAACAACAATAATAAGAACATGCTTCAGTATGCAATTTACATGAACTTGAAACCTTGTAGCCCTTACAGAGGTGTAGTGGAAGGGGGAGCTGAGCCCCCATTAAGAATTTTAACAAGACAGAAACAATCTTTGATAATACAATAAATTTTGCCAGTTTACTAAGATTTGGTGTTATTGTACAATTAAGATACAGTTATTCCAATCTATTTCTATTCTGTTTCTGCAGGTCAGAGCAGTAATGCTAATTTTCCTTATATTCAGGATGGTATTCTGACTAATGAGCCCTGTAGTGATTGTATTTTCTTCTCTTAATATAATGATAAATTATACATTCTATAACATCACTTAAAAAACTCATTAATAATTCATGAGGAAAACACAAAGATAAATCATGACCGTATCGTGGTTTTATATGTGATAAAAAATCTTCCTGATTTACATAAACTTTAGCTTCGATTTTCTCTGCTTAGACAACGTTATTTTTCAAAATTACTACGCCAACGAACTTACCAAATGGTGATCGTTTTTTAAGCTATTCAAAACATTCGCAGAACGTGTTTTATCAGATATAAAACACTCGGCTTCGCCTCGCGTTTTATATCTGATAAAACACTCCTGCTCGTGTTTTAAATATTACTTAAAATGCAGGAACCCAAGAACTGAAAATTTCTTGTGGTTCATGTCCCAAGGCCTCCCTTGAAGAGCATCCCTTGCTAAAATGTTAAGACTACACCACTGAACCCTTTGCCACATTTTTATCATAGTATGCCAGTTAATTACTTATTGTGATCTCGATGTATGTGTGTATATATGTGTGTGTGTATATATATATATATATTTATATATACCGGGTGGGGCAAAAAAAAAGTACAACTGTTTGATTTAGTATAACTTAAAAACTAAAAGAGCTATTACACGTAAACAAGTTGATTTGCATTCAGCGATGTTTAACTTAAATTTTGATATATGCCATGTGCATTTTCATGCAATATTGACTGAGATAGCTGCGTTTAAACTTGACTAAACACTTTTGGAACTGTCGAGAATTAGCTAAAAAGGGCCTATTAAGTAATTTGATAACCATTAGCATTTTATTTAAATGAAGTGAAGTTGAAGTTAGAAGGCCAAATGTTAGAATAAAAGAGCATATCTATTCAAGAAACATTTCTAACTTCAACTTCACTTCATTTAAATAATACTTACGATAAAATGGTAACGGTTATCAAATTAGTGTAATAGGCCGTTTTTAGCTAATTCTCGACAGTTCCAAAAGTGTTTAGTCAAGTTTAAACGCAGCTATCTCAGTCAATATTGCATGAAAATGCGCATGGCATATATCAAAATTTAAGTTAGACATCGCTGAATGCAAAGCAACGTGTTTAAGTGTAATAGCTCTTTTAGTTTTTAAGTTATACTAAATCAAACAGTCGTACTTTTTTTGCCCCACCCGGTATATATTTATATATATTTGTACTATTTGTATTGTTGTACTATCTATCTACAGTATCTATCTATCTACAGTATCTATCTATCTACAGTATCTATCTATCTACAGTATCTATCTATCTACAGTATCTATCTATCTACAGTATCTATCTATAATTGACGAGTAAACAATCGAACAAACAAACAATTGAAAATATCATACCTTGGATTTTTCTTTCTTTTCTTTTGCCTTCTCCTTCTCATTTTCCTGTTCTTCAAGTTCCATCATTTTCTTTTCTTCTTCACGTTGCTGTATTTCTATCTCCTGGTCAAAGTGAGAAATCTTTGTAAAACATATTTAAAGATGTGACCAGTGTAAATAATTATCGCATTAACCGATCATCTACAATCAGTGACAAAATTTGTGGACCAATAGGGCTACAGCAATAACATAGCCCCCTTTCCCCCTGTTCAAGGTTGCTATTTTTTCTTAAGTGATACTTTGTGTTCTGTACAGTGTTGTCAATATTTCTCCGGCACCTTTTTGCAACATTGAAAACGGGGCAGGGGGGGTTACATATGAATTTGCGCAAATATTTACAAAAATAGCCTTTTGTTTTAAGTGTCCCACCTTTCAATGCCACTGATTGTAGACAATTAGACAATCAGATGTTTTTACCCAACAAAGAATAGAGTAGGTAACAAAACCTGGCTACCAAAAGCTACCGCATTTACTCGTTTAAATGCCTCCCTCGAATAAACGCCGCATCATGACAGTACGACGATTTTTCTCCAATATTACTGTAGTATAAGTGAGTATATTTCCATGTTTTCTCTTTAATTTGCTGTCTCATTTAACTTTCGAAATGCTCATTTTTATTGCAATCTTAGAACCTTTACCAGCACAACAAGCCTAGTTTCTCTGTTTCCAGTGACTATATATTTTTAAAGAGCGTTGCCCTCAATACAGTAAGCACCGCATCCGAAAAAGTAAAAGTTTAAAGAGCGCCGAGGTGCTTAAACGAGCAACCACTTTTTCGCATTTTTCTCGCATATATATTTTCTACGTAACCCTTCGACTATTATAATTCTGTAATCTGGTTTTGGACTTTGTTTAGACTACAATGATCTGCTTGGTTTATTTCCGTAAGGTGATCCTTTTGTAGTTCACTATTAAAGCGCACTTGTCTTTCTGTCCTACGCTACTTACCTCCCTACGAAGGGCCTTCGCTCGAAACGTCGAAGCGCTTTTGATAATTTCAGGAATAGTTCAGACACTAATTACGACAGTTTATTGTAGAACACTACCTACACTAATGAAATACAAAAGAACAGTAACTCCGAATAACATTTTGTTATTTTATTGAATCGATGTTTCGACTAGATTGTAGTCATCATCAGGATGTAGACGGCCGGCCAAAGTTATAAAAGTTAGACTCCGATGGCATTTTTTGTTACAAGTTGCCAACAGGCATTTTCTTAAAGCTTATGCATTGGCGAACAAGATTATATATGTTGCCACCTCTGATTTTGAATTTACCGCCAAAAATTTGAGAATTTTAGAGTTTTGCCTATTGAATTACTATAAACTATGCCAATAGAACGTTCACCAAAAAGTATACATAAGACAATTAAATGGCTAATGCGATTTTTCAAGCCCGTTTTGAGTTAAAGAAGGTTAAAGTTGGCAAATAGTAACTGAATAGCATTAATTAGTGCATTTTCTGCATTTTTGAGCGTCAACAACTCAAAATACGGTATGAAAAACGTACAACTCGTTTAAATGTCTTATATATACTTTTTTGTAAACTTTCTAATGATATAGTTTATTTTTGTAAAACGTCAATATGAAATTTTGAATTTTTTGCTGTTATAGTAATTCAATAGGAAAATGTTTTAAATTCTCAAATTTTTGGCTGTAAATTCAAAATCAGAGATGGCAACATATATAGTCTTGTTCGTCAATGCCTGAGCTTTAAGAAAATGCCTGTTGGCAGCTTGTAACAAACAATGCCATCAAACACTTTTTCTGGGCACATTTTTAAGAGTTGGTCGGCCGTCTAATGATGACTACACTAGACCCCACTGTTTAGCCGGACGTGTTATGCCCTTAGGTACGCCTTTACGTGACGACTCTTACACAGTGAACTCCATAAATTTCTAATATCTGGAACGATAACATTCAATCATTCAGGCGGAAAAATGTGAAGCCTAAATCCCAGTCCTTTTACGCGGTCCGTACGTCAGTTTCAGTCCCTCAAAAGTCAATTTCACGCGGTCCGTACGTCAGTTTCAGTCCCCCACAACTTATTTACTGCGCGGTCCGTACGTAAACTCTATTTTTGTGTTATTTTTTGGAAAAAAAACAACAGTTTTTTTGCAAATCGAAGTAGTTTCTACTTTGTAACTGGCTAAAAAAGATTACAGAAGGAAAACTAGGAGGAAAACATATCTTTGTCACTGAGTGACTGAAGTAAGTTAGTTTTCTCAGTGTTTTTGTTCAAACAGCGAAAATATTTTGTTTTTTGTCAGTCGTATAAGCCGTATAAGCTAGTTTGTGCAAAAAGTTTATGAAAGCCATAAAAATATGGGATAAAATAAGTTATCGTGCAGGTTTTAACAGCTTTTCAAGTTTTTTTTCTATTTTCGTAACTTATTTTGAACTTTGGCCGTTGTGAAATCAATCACGTTTGATGGCGTAGGCACTGTTATTTTGGCTTCACTTTTCACCGCCTGTTATCGTTCCAGGTAACCAAATTGAGTTCACTGCTCTTACATTAATGAGTTTAAATGAATGGTTACATACCCTTTGGATTTCAGCCTCCGCTTCTTCGATTTCCTTTTCCATATCATCCGATATACCGTCCTTCTTTTCTATTGATTCTTTATCGTCATGTGATATCACATTCTTCTTTTCTATTGCCTCCTCGCTATCATGCGATTCACCCTCCTGTGTTTTTGTTGGTGATACCACTGCTTTATGTTCCTTTTCGTCATGTGTGTTAGTAGACTTCTTCGGCGCCTCCTTAGTTGGCTTAATGTGAGGCGTCTTTGGTGACTCAGTGTGTCCTTTATCTGCGTGTGTCGTCTTCTCTGATTCGGACTGCTGCTTTTGCTCTTTGTCTAATGACTCCATTAACGCAAGTGAATTTGACAAAATCTCTTTCAAATATTGCTTTTGCTTTTTGGCTTCGGCCGAGCTGCAATGAAGTAAAAATAAGAATTTTTATTTACTATACTATATAGATGTTTATTGTATCTGCGAATGCAGATATATCGCTATCACCTTGTAAATGTAATGTTAGTGTTAGCTTGTAGCCATTCAGCGACGAGCTTATATAAGCCAATCAGCGATTAGCTTACAAACCTCCAATTGACCCTGAATTGACCTCGTGTTATTGTCTTCGCCATTTTTGCTGCGAAAAGTATATTATGGACTATCGACATCATAAAATTGAATAAAATCTTTGTTATATTATGTAAATAGGTTCTGCAAGTGGAATTTAAATCAACCATTTTATTTTGTGATATGTACTAATTTAAAAGTGTCTGGCATAAATCTAACTTCATTTAACAATTAATATGAAAACCTTGTTCTATTGTGTATAATATATATATGTGATATTTATAAAAATATATTCTTTTAAATGTCAATCTCTTATTCTTTACAAGTTACTGGTTGGATGAAGTGTGCGTTTTTTGTATGAAATATGTATAACTTATACAATGTAGGGCCAAAGTAGAATTCTAGAATATTACTCTTTCATGGGCCCTGGCATCACCATGAGCAGATACATGTACGCTTAGCGTACCTGTTTTTTAATATGCTATGACAATGTACGAAGTTTAGTTCGTGGATGCATGTATCAATCGAGGTCATATTCAGCTCGTGTAGTCACGCGAGAATATTACGTCATGCTAAATAATCCACCATTTTGGGTGGAACATTATCGTGAATTTCATCGAAGTGCCGTTTTCGCTTATATCTTGCGAAATACTGAGAGTTATAAAACAAGCTATATCTCGCTAGAATCCTTGAACAACGAGGAGTATTTTGGCGTATAGTTTGTCGTTTTATAGCATGCCTAGAACTCGAGTTATTAACGTATTGTTGGTGGATTTCATTTTAATTAGTTTAAATCAGTGCTTTGAATTTGCCACCCAAACTGCGGAAGTCAGACTATCACGAGTTGTGACGTCACTTGCAAAGGCTGAATAATTTGTATTGTTTGTATCAAGTCAAAATTGTCCAGAAAAAATATCCGACGATCGTCAAACCTTTTGTCAGCATCTGACTTTTTCTGTTCATTCCACTTTTTCTAAAAAGGTAAAAACATTTTTAAGCATCTCTTTTCAAAATTCCCTTAAAATTGTGAAAATGAAATTTACAAACCAGATGTATAAAAATATCTTACTTTATAATGATGGAGAATAAAGGTGGATGGAAAACTTGAAGATGGTGATGGCGATTATCATGTTGATTATAATGAAAATTATGTTGATAATCATATTAATTGACAAGGATGATCTTGAATATTGATTATTATGATGATCATCGTGATGACGATAATGATCAAGATGCTATTTCTCTTACTTCAAGATCATCCAATAGTGCATATAAATCACCATCCTCTTTTTCCTTCTTTTCAACCTCAAACGATCTGGAATATAGAAATGTTTACTGTGCTTAAATGTGTACAGAATACTGTATTTAATGATTTAAGAAATTTAAATACTAAATTATAAACCTGTAGTCTGATTTATTGACACACTGGAGATACATGAGGATGAGTGACAATTCCGTAATATATATACAAGATTGGAATAAAATGATGTAAAGTTTAGGGACTAACACGTAGTTCTATAGTTAAAGATCGCAGTAAATGCATGTCTACATTTGCGGCAACCACTGAGTGTTTTGAGGAATACAATACAATACTCTTGTTTTTCAATTCTACGTTTCGACTAATATTTAGTCATCCCCGGGAATGATAAAAGATGACTTAAGCCCTGTCCAAACGAGGATGAGAGTGGATGAGAGTTAGAAAGCGAGAGTTTGCATGAGAGAGTTATGAGAGTTATCAACTCTCATCACCCCGGTCAAACTAGAACAAGAGTTGCATGAGAGGTGACCGGATATTACCACGTGTACCGGTCAAACGAGAAAAATCCATCAACTCTCATCAAAATTTGAACCAGCCCAAAGTGCACGAGAGTCGATGAGAGTTGGCAGTCAAACGCGAACGAGAGTTGCAACTCTCATCGACTGTCATCAACTCTCGTTTGACAGAGGCTTAAAGATTAGTCGAAACGTAAAATTAAAGAAATATGAAATTTTTCGGAGTTTCCATTGCATTGTATTTTACATGCCTTATGTCTTCATGATGTACCTTTTATCTTTGTCTTCTTGTGCTTTGCGAAAACCTTCAGGCACATCCTGAAATAATATACATTGACAAACATCTATGAAAAACTTAAATACCGGGGGGGGGGATAAAATTTGGGTGGTAAAGTCGTTACATTTTGTAAAGTGATAACCTCTACATAACTGAAATTTTGCGCAAAATACAGTCAATGTGGACGCAATTCGTTTCAGAAAACGCCAGAAATGCAGTCCGGGCAGAGCTTCAAATCTTCTGGGGGAGACCTCCAAACCTCCCAATCTTTTACACAACTCAGTATTACAATGATAATCAATCAGATAAAGGTCTATTACAACCAATTATACTTCAGGTAAATTTTAACTTTGAAGTTCAAATTTCAGGTAAAATTATTTGACAGCCCCAAACTCCAGATGCTTCGCTACATCCCTGCTTCAAGTATTGTTTAATAATACATGATAGAGATTGATACTTGCAATATGTGATTATTAATCACCTTATCGTTCACCAGTTCAGAAATATCCGATGGTTCATTTTCTAGGAAAATATAGAAAAAGCAAATAGAATTATTTCAAACAAAAGTAAACTAACTTTCTTTAGTCGAAAATCCTCACCGTCCAGGGACGAAAAATAATCAGAAAATAAATACATAAATTTACACTGGATAGCTCTATCAGTTCTAAACTGTTCTCTCTAGTCTAGTAGTCCACTTTGGACATCACTTTTTGCCCCAGGCGTCTTTTGGACGGCCATCTTGAAATTTGGACGGCCATCTTGAAATTTGGGCGGCCATCTTGAAATTTGGACGGCCATCTTGAAATTTGAATAGCCACATAACGGCTGTTGGACGGCTGATTACCACGTGTGAAAAGCTGTACATTGATGGCTTCAATTGGCCAAGTATGGCATGTTTAAAATCTTCTCTTTTTTCCCAGTGTTTTTAATAAGCAACTGTCAAATTCGGGAGCCATGGGCATGGCAATAAAATACTGTAGATTATATTTAGCCAACAAGAATCTACTAACATGCCAATTCAGTAATTGCCAGGGGGAGGCAATCTCTACACCACCCCTATATATATCAAGTCGCCAAGTTCCAAATTTGGACACTCTACCTACCACATATAAACATATAATTATATTGTTCGAAAGATGAAAAACAGAAAATATTCTTGAATTGTAAAAATTGGGGGCGCGTTTCGCACTAACACTATATGCGTGAATTCTTCCAGCCAAACTATATATGAGAAATATAGCAAAATAGGAAAACTAACCTGGAATTTTGTTCTTTGCAAAGAACTCGTAAACTCCTTTCCTTATTTTCTCTTCCAGTTGTTTCGTTTTCTGTTCAGATAGCTTGTTTCGCGCCCCGACAGCGCAAGCCAGGCCTTTGACAATATATTTCATCTGTGGTAGAATATATAATGTAAATTTTGATGCAATATTTATCTATAATATATGCTACCGAAGCAAAGTGAGGCCCGGGAGTGGTAGTGCTTTTTAACATTCCACATATGCGCACTGACAGAACAAAGAAATCTTTTATTACTGCAATCAGTGGCGTAGCCAGCCCGCCGATTTGGTCCCGCTATGCAAATTTCAAATCATCATTATTCATTTCTTTAGAAATTGATTGTTTTCACCGTCAATGAACACGAACAAATTTGCATAGCGGGACTAAATCGGCGGGCTGGCTACGCTACTGACTGCAATGTGTAAGTAGTTTAATACTTTTAACAGCTTAATAGTAGTTTTAAATAGGTATAATAGCTTATTATTATTATTCATTACGTAATTCAACAGGCTGCGATGTGATTATAATTAAACTATCCATCTATCTATATCAGTTGTTCTCTTTCTAGAGTGGTTTAATTTAGGTTTCCTTCAAGTGGCGGAAATTTCGGTGGGGTGGGGTGGGGATCGCAATGTTGTGTTTAGAACGAATTTCCTCCAGGAAGATACCATTGCCATCATTCCCCCTCTGGGTATAAATGGGGGGTTTGTCGGAAATTTAGGAGGCTTTGTGAATTTCCGCCATTGTTTCCTCCAGTAGTAACACTGGACCAATCATAGAATAACCTAACGAAAACAGCGTAGAACTAATAGAGCTATCCTGTATCAATAAAGTAAATTTTAAGTTTTACTGTTTACGAACCTCGTCAAGATTCAAATTATTTTCTGTAACTTTATCCTCCACCATTTTCTCCAATCCAAGTATCTTTTCCTCGTCCGTCATTGGTTTACCCGTTTTGTTCTCTGACTCTGACAGACGTTTGACGTCTTGCTGTACATGTTCTATCATAGCATTAATGATGTCCTCCGTAGTCCGTTTAGACATACCAAAATCTTTAGACAATGCTGTAATGGCACTTCTTATCATATGCCTCTCCTAAAGGGAAGAAGGAATAGACGAATTCGTAGTTTCGACTGCTTTTTAAGGGCAAACTTAAAAGAAGTAACGCTAGATTTTGTCTTGATCTCTTTGGGTGGGTTGTTCCATATCTTAATGCTACTGACTGTTACTTACAGATTTCCCTCCTTCAGTTACATAATTAAATTTAGGACAAACTAAATTGTATTCACCATGTCGAGTTTGTCTACCGTTTATATCATTGTTTGTTCTAAATAAATTCTTGATATACTGCGGAGCCTGACCATGCAGGCTCTTATAGACTATAGTACATTTATTAATTTTCACTTCGTCATAGAAAGGGATCCAGTTCAGTTTAGTAAAATTGACCGTTGACCTGGATGAGGTATCTGTTCCTAGAATTATACGTGCTACTCTTTTTTGTAATTTGAAGACTCGAAGAATATCACTTTGCGAGCAGCAACTCCAAATTGAACTGCCATACATCATAACCTGCTCGATGATAACATTATAAAATAGCTTTCGTTCAAGCAGTGGCAAATATCCTCGAATTTTTCTCAGGAGACCGATTTTTTGACTGAGCTTTTTACAAAGTTTGTTTACATGCTCTTTGAAAGCTAGATCTTCGTCAATGATTACGCCAAGTAATTTTTGTGAGGAGACCGATTCAATATTTGCACCATTTGCAGTAAGAGATAGAGAAGGAGTTTGTAGGCGAGATGTTAATGGTAATATGTTAATGGTAAGCGCCCTGGGAGTATTAAAAGATACATATCAAAACCAATTCGACTGTTCAATCATCATTTCTGTTTTCCGATAGAGCCACAAAAGAACGTCATTAAACGATTTTAATAGTATCATATTTTTCTACTGTGTAAAGTAAAATACTTTGCAATTTTAGAAATATTTTTTACGTTTCTTAATGAATCGCATACTCACTTGTTCTGGCGAAACAAAACCACTGATTAAAGGTCCCTCTAGTAACTCTTCTAACGCTTGTACGACTTTACTTTGGTCAACGCCTTTAGGCCCAGCAGGCAAAGACTTGTTCGCAGGAGGTTCATAGTTTTCGGAGCGTTCGTTAAGAATCTGTAAAGAAAAAAATAATAGACAGGGCTCGAAATAGCAGCCTGCTAATGGTCAAAAGCAGGACATGTTTGAGAAATGGCAGGCGAAAACAGTTTTCAACTGCCAAGTCAAAAGTAAAATGGCATGCGAAATACTGCAAATTGTTTCATTTCATTCGCTTGCCACATACTACTGATAGTAGTATCCTTTATATTCTGTATTAACATTGACTAGCTCACTAGCGTTGTGAAGATTTTCAAAAATACCAAGATATTTTAAGGGGCAAACACACAAATGATATGGGTTGAAATGCATTAATTTCTTTCATAGCCAAGTTAACATTTTAGAACATTTTAGAACATTTTAGCAGTTAAAAAATAGAAACTGCAGGCCATAATTTATTTGACCTGCCAAAAAAGTTCCTTTTTCATCGCACTTTTCTGAAGATGAGTGTGTATAATAAACAAACAACTACCAAACTGTCAAAATTATCAAGTGATAAATGGTATGAGAAGAGCTGCTTTTGAGAGCGGCGAGCCTTTGTAATACACTCTTTCAAGTACTATAATTACGTTACAAATCCCTCCTTGGCACCGGAGAATACTTCCCAAGCCAAGGAAGTATTGCACCAGTACAAATCAGACGTGAATATCTCAACGTACTTACCATATACGAGTGAAAAATTAAGACATATTTGAAATTTTTGATAGCATTTAGCTCTGTAGCTAAGATTAGTTTAGTGAGAAGTTGAAGTCATTACGATATACAAAGGTCTATCTGTGATCTCATGAAATATTCATTCAAAGATCTCATGAAATATTCATTCATTTGGCAATTGTTACCTCCGCCATAGGAGGTGATGTTTTCACCTGGGCTTTTGTGTGTGTTTCTCTGTTAGCACAATGACTCGAACAGTATCAATGAAACATATATTTTAATAGGAAAATTGTTGAGCTAACGATCATTGGCCAAGGATAAATCGATTTCATTTTGGAAATTGATGAGAAATTTACAAAAAAATTGTCTTGCTTTCCTGGGCTAAAAGAACTGAATGCGTAATTAGTGCATCTCGAAATTGTGTGGCTTCCGGGTTTTTTGGGGGACAAATTCCATCATTTTCATTGGATAATTTCAAACTAATTAAAATCAAATTCAACATGGCTGACAATTTTTGACATCAATACGTACGCCAACTTTCCTGAATAACTCGAGTTCTCGACATGCTAAAGCAACAAACTATACACCAAAATATTCATCGTTCTTCAAGGATTCTAGAGAGGTATAGATTATCTTACAACTCACGGTATTGCGCAAGATATAAACGAAAACGGCACTTCGTGAACTCCACGATTTGCCCCCCAAAATTGCCGGTTATATAGCATGACGTAATATTCTCGCGTGACTGCACAAGCCAAATATGCAGTCTCTGGGTGCTCTCTAGTTGTTAAAATCTTAAATGCAATATTACCTCCACAGTATACCGTATTTCATTTCATTATTATTATTTATTAATACTTATATTTTAACAGGATAACACACTTCAGTGAATAGTCCTACACTGTTATTAACGCGTGTCCTGTAAAGTTCTAAAGTATTAAAATATTACAAATATTGCATTTTTAGTTTTTCATCAGATTTTTTGAAAAACATGGGGCGGGCGGGCGGATTTTTATTTTTTTTATTATTTATTTTTTAATAGCGTAAGTAGTATATTTCTCCTTTTAAAAACGGGTTAAAAGGTTGTTTTCCATTTCACACATTTTGTCTGCGCAAGAAATAGTCACAGTTAAGAGCCATTTTAACTTCGATGCCTAAACGGAACTCGTACGCCTATCCAGGGCTTCAAGACTTGTGTGCCTCTTCGTAGTTGCACGACAACGAAAGGCATGTTGAAACACAATGGCCGCCAACGTTCGGTTTCCGACTACTTCCGACTAATTCCGATTTAATAATAATAAAAAAAAAGTTTCGGGCGGCCAATTTTTCAGGGGCGGGCGGCGATGAAAAACTAAAAAAAAATTTTAATTGGCCTTAGGTTAAGAATTCAGTTACATTATTTATAAAAACTTGATAATTTTCACTGTTTCATACCTTTATGACCGCTCCTAAAAGTTTTGTTTCAAACTCGTAGACATGATCGCGGCTTGCGTTCATTTTTGCCACCAGATGATTGGCCGTTGCGTTCACGAGACTCTCGATTTTTGCCGGAGGATCGTCCGGCGATAGTTTGCTTGCAACTGTCTGCGCAACTCGTGAGATAAAATCGTCTTCCTTTTTGTCTTTTTCCTGTATGAAAGATTGAATTTAATACCGTAAACCGCACTTAGGGTCTGTTTTTATGGGAGCGAGTTACGAGTTACCCGGCAAGGCGGCGAGTTACTCGGCAAGGCGGCGAGTTACCCGGCAAGGCGGCGAGTTACCCAGCAAGTTACCCGGCAAGGCGGCGAGTTACCCAGCAAGGCGGCGAGTTACCCAGCAAGGCGGCGAGTTACCCAGCAAGGCGGCGAGTTACCCGGCAAGGCGGCGAGTTACCCAGCAAGGCGGCGAGTTACCCAGCAAGGCGGCGAGTTACCCGGCAAGGCGGCGAGTTACCCAGCAAGGCGGCGAGTTACCCAGCAAGGCGGCGAGTTACCCGGCAAGGCGGCGAGTTACCCGGCAAGGCGGCGAGTTACCCGGCAAGGCGGCGAGTTACCCGGCAAGGCGGCGAGTTACCCGGCAAGGCGGCGAGTTACCCAGCAAGGCGGCGAGTTACCCAGCAAGGCGGCGAGTTACCCAGCAAGGCGGCGAGTTACCCGGCAAGGCGGCGAGTTACCCAGCAAGGCGGCGAGTTACCCGGCAAGGCGGCGAGTTACCCGGCAAGGCGGCGAGTTACCCAGCAAGGCGGCGAGTTACCCAGCAAGGCGGCGAGTTACCCAGCAAGGCGGCGAGTTACCCGGCAAGGCGGCGAGTTACCCGGCAAGGCGGCGAGTTACCCAGCAAGGCGGCGAGTTACCCAGCAAGGCGGCGAGTTACCCAGCAAGGCGGCGAGTTACCCGGCAAGGCGGCGAGTTACCCAGCAAGGCGGCGAGTTACCCGGCAAGGCGGCGAGTTACCCGGCAAGGCGGCGAGTTACCCGGCAAGGCGGCGAGTTACCCAGCAAGGCGGCGAGTTACCCGGCAAGGCGGCGAGTTACCCAGCAAGGCGGCGAGTTACCCGGCAAGGCGGCGAGTTACCCGGCAAGGCGGCGAGTTACCCGGCAAGGCGGCGAGTTACCCGGCAAGGCGGCGAGTTACCCAAGGCGGCGAGTTACCCCGCAAGGCGGCGAGTTACCCGGCAAGGCGGCGAGTTACCCGGCAAGGCGGCGAGTTACCCGGCAAGGCGGCGAGTTACCCGGCAAGGCGGCGAGTTACCCAGCAAGGCGGCGAGTTACCCGGCAAGGCGGCGAGTTACCCAGCAAGGCGGCGAGTTACCCAGCAAGGCGGCGAGTTACCCGGCAAGGCGGCGAGTTACCCGGCAAGGCGGCGAGTTACCCAGCAAGGCGGCGAGTTACCCGGCAAGGCGGCGAGTTACCCAGCAAGGCGGCGAGTTACCCGGCAAGGCGGCGAGTTACCCGGCAAGGCGGCGAGTTACCCAGCAAGGCGGCGAGTTACCCAGCAAGGCGGCGAGTTACCCAGCAAGGCGGCGAGTTACCCGGCAAGGCGGCGAGTTACCCAGCAAGGCGGCGAGTTACCCGGCAAGGCGGCGAGTTACCCGGCAAGGCGGCGAGTTACCCGGCAAGGCGGCGAGTTACCCAGCAAGGCGGCGAGTTACCCAGCAAGGCGGCGAGTTACCCGGCAAGGCGGCGAGTTACCCAGCAAGGCGGCGAGTTACCCGGCAAGGCGGCGAGTTACCCGGCAAGGCGGCGAGTTACCCGGCAAGGCGGCGAGTTACCCGGCAAGGCGGCGAGTTACCCGGCAAGGCGGCGAGTTACCCGGCAAGGCGGCGAGTTACCCAGCAAGGCGGCGAGTTACCCGGCAAGGCGGCGAGTTACCCGGCAAGGCGGCGAGTTACCCAGCAAGGCGGCGAGTTACCCGGCAAGGCGGCGAGTTACCCGGCAAGGCGGCGAGTTACCCGGCAAGGCGGCGAGTTACCCGGCAAGGCGGCGAGTTACCCGGCAAGGCGGCGAGTTACCCAGCAAGGCGGCGAGTTACCCGGCAAGGCGGCGAGTTACCCGGCAAGGCGGCGAGTTACCCGGCAAGGCGGCGAGTTACCCGGCAAGGCGGCGAGTTACCCAGCAAGGCGGCGAGTTACCCAGCAAGGCGGCGAGTTACCCGGCAAGGCGGCGAGTTACCCGGCAAGGCGGCGAGTTACCCGGCAAGGCGGCGAGTTACCCAGCAAGGCGGCGAGTTACCCGGCAAGGCGGCGAGTTACCCGGCAAGGCGGCGAGTTACCCGGCAAGGCGGCGAGTTACCCAGCAAGGCGGCGAGTTACCCGGCAAGGCGGCGAGTTACCCAGCAAGGCGGCGAGTTACCCGGCAAGGCGGCGAGTTACCCGGCAAGGCGGCGAGTTACCCGGCAAGGCGGCGAGTTACCCAGCAAGGCGGCGAGTTACCCGGCAAGGCGGCGAGTTACCCGGCAAGGCGGCGAGTTACCCGGCAAGGCGGCGAGTTACCCGGCAAGGCGGCGAGTTACCCGGCAAGGCGGCGAGTTACCCAGCAAGGCGGCGAGTTACCCGGCAAGGCGGCGAGTTACCCGGCAAGGCGGCGAGTTACCCGGCAAGGCGGCGAGTTACCCAGCAAGGCGGCGAGTTACCCGGCAAGGCGGCGAGTTACCCGGCAAGGCGGCGAGTTACCCAGCAAGGCGGCGAGTTACCCAGCAAGGCGGCGAGTTACCCGGCAAGGCGGCGAGTTACCCGGCAAGGCGGCGAGTTACCCGGCAAGGCGGCGAGTTACCCAGCAAGGCGGCGAGTTACCCGGCAAGGCGGCGAGTTACCCGGCAAGGCGGCGAGTTACCCGGCAAGGCGGCGAGTTACCCGGCAAGGCGGCGAGTTACCCGGCAAGGCGGCGAGTTACCCGGCAAGGCGGCGAGTTACCCAGCAAGGCGGCGAGTTACCCGGCCAGGCGGCGAGTTACCCGGCCAGGCGGCGAGTTACCCGGCAAGGCGGCGAGTTACCCGGCAAGGCGGCGAGTTACTCGCCATTACGAGACAAAGAAGCGATCTGTTTATATGGAACCGAGCTACCTGCATGTATTTGACTGCCGAATACATTGAAATTACGTTCATTGTAATACTTTTGAGGGCTATATTGGGCCATGTTGTATTATAAAAATAGAAAAACAAAGGAAACATTCATGCTCTGTTGGCGAGTTTCGCGGGAAATTTGTTTACATGGAAAAATATTCATCTCGCCTAGGCAAGATCCCGCCTCTTTCTGCGGCCGGGATCTCGCCATGGCGAGTTACCCAATTGTGTCATGTAAACAGTCACCCGGGAAAACTATAAGTGTCTATAATGGCCGGGATCTCGCCGTTGCTAAGTAGCTCGCCTTGCTAGGTAACTTGCCTCTATATAAACAGGACCTTATATGAGACCGGGATAGAGTTAGGGATCGTTTATTATTATATAGCAAGTGTCAAAGTTCAATTTTCCTGTTTGCCGATTGGACAAAACCATATCACGTGCCGGTCCACAAAACGTCATGTTCGGCAACCGGTCAACAATGAAACAATTGTTGACCGGTCAACAATAAAACCGGAAGTGGGGCGCGAGCTGCTCGCGTCTGCCGGTCGGTTTGCAAGTCGTTCAGAAGAAGATATTAATCTATTTTTAAGAGATAAAGACGGAATACCAGGTAAATTATTGAGACTTTGACACTTGCTATATAATAAAACACTTATTTACTGAGACCTCGGGAAAACAGCGTGTTTTGTGGCCCCTCGACCGCCGTTGTTGGCGAACAACGGCGGTCTCGATCGGGGCCACAAAACACGCTGTCTCCCTCGGTCTCAGTAAATAAGTGATAATTATTTATGCCTCGGGGTGGAAATGGCGAAAAATGTTGTGGGTAACTCATTTTTTCACACACTTAGCTTAAACTCTTAAAGGGTGGGTAAAAAACTGTCTTTACCAAGTACCAAGTAGTTTGTATATAAAGAAAATGACCCAAGGCCATTGATATAAAACACCCAAAAATGTTTGATACAATGTACCCTATTCTTTTCAGAGACTATAGTGGGATAGGCACAACTTTCAAAATGTCAATATTTGTTGTAAACTCTCAACTAGTTTTAATACTCGGCAACTATACCAACTTGCGAAATTCAGGGTTTTAATGCATGGCTAATCTGCGTAATCTTAATCTTTATACTTGGAATCTTGATTTTAGTAAGGGTCGGTTAAAAAGATTTGTTAGAACGGTCTGAAGTCGTCCTGCTATTGCATTTTCGAAAAACGCGCAACAAACAACAGTAAAACTATTTCTAGTCACATGGAAACATGCCGTATAATGTATATTACCTCCTTATGTCTTTCGGTGTTATCTTGATCTAAATTGAAAACTTACAGCATTACAAAATAATCATTCCCTTTTTACTCCTTGTTTGAAACATAGTTAATATATACGACAGGGTTGGAAACTTCGTAGTAGAAATCCCTATTAAAGTTTAGAAAGGGTGGGGGTGGGGGGAAGGCACCCCTTGAGCTTCCTACGCCCCTGGGACATGCATATGTCCATGGAATATTATATTAAACAACACTTACGTTCTTTGCGTTTTTCAGACTTCTTCTCAGTTTCTTTCTCGACTGTGTCAAGAATCTTCTTAAACTGGAAGAAATCCAAGAAATGTGAGGTATAAATTTTAATATTTCATACATTCGTTATAAAATTAAACTGTGTTCTAACCTCAAATATAAACCTAGACCAAGAATGTCGACTGCGCATTCAAAAGACGCATTCTGCGTTGGGATAAAATTGCAGAATAATAACATGTCTGGAAGAATAAAAAATGCATATCAAAGTATTCAACTGTTCAAACGTCATTTGTGTTTTACAAATAGCCAAGAAACTCCAGAAGAACCATTAGGTTGACTCACTTCAAATCATAAAATATTCCTTAACGCCTTTCTTTACACCGCAGACAAATATGCTAGTGTAGTGTAAAAGATATTTACAGTCGATTTCAACTCACTTTTCACTCAAATGTTCCGAACTTCGTTCCGAACTTCGGAAATTCGTTGCGAAGTTCAAAAGTTAATGAAATTCACATGCCATGTTGTAAACAAACCATCTGATTGGTTACTAGAGAAAAAGCAGCCAATCAAATGCTCAGTTTACAAACCGGTTCTGAATTTCATTATGAACTTTTGAACTTCGCAACGAATTTCCGAAGTTCGGAACGAAGTTCGGAACATTTGAGTGAAAAGTGAGTTGAAATCGACTGTAATCGGCATTCCTATTGTGACTATGTAAAACACACAAGATGATCGAACAGTTGAATACTTAGATATGTATATTTTAATTCTCCCAGTCTCAGCTACATGTTACAGTATGATTCAACTGCAATTCTATCCCGACGCAGAACGCGTCGTTTAGATGCGCAGTCGATATTACGAACTGGTTTATTGTAAACGCTTACCTCGTCGTTTAAAGGACGTAACTGTTAAAATAAATAATACGATCGTGTAAGTCAATGTTAGATTAATTACAAATAGATGCATTCTGGGAATGTTTAGCAAGAAAAATATCGGCAAAGTAAAACGAGATTCATGCTCACAATTTCTCTGCGAATATACTTTTTACCCGCTAACATCGCTCTGCGTCCGAAATTGCGTTGCAAGTTGCAGCAAAAATTGCCTCGTGTAACATGGCCTTGATACTAAGCTCGTGTTGAAACGTTTTGGGGCTTTGAAGCGCGGCGGAATGAGATTTACACGCCATTTGATGTGAAACTATCTATGCGAAACAACGCACGCCATTGGTTCATTATGCTTCTGAGAGAGCTGTGAGTGGCTCAAAGATATTACGTCATAGAAATGGCGTCATCTGTGCGTCTGTCGTCTAATGGCTCTCGACCAGTGAAAAGGCAGAATGAATTCAGATTATTGTACTGTATAATATGGAAAGGATAAAGCACGGCTAGGAGCGTTTTATCATATTTAGAATACGGTATTCCACCGGGCGACTATATAGAATGTAGAACGTTATCCTTACCTGTGACTGAATTTTTTTCAGTTCATCTACTATATCCTAGAAACAAAGAACGAAATCTATTATTATAATTATATACATGAATTATAATACATTACTTGAATTATGAGAGTTTACAAGTTTTTCCTTATTTAAATGGTACTTAACTGGGAAGTTAGGCTATTTAGGTTCTTAAACAGGTTCTTATTTTTCAAAGAAAAAAATATGTTTGCCACTGATGGGCGGCATGGCCTTTTTATTTGTATGGTATACATAATACTTTCTCATAAAATGTCTTCAGTCTAAACATATTCACACCCTTTGTGCACTTGTATATCAAATTTTGTGCATTGCATGGTTTGGCTTCGTCTTATTTTAAACCGGTAGAGCTTATTATGTTAATTTGTGAATTCAGATTTTGACCGTGCCACAAAATAGTGAAAGTTAGACAAGCAAATAAGTAATTACTCCTAAACTGTCGGTTTAGGTGGCTTGGAAATATAATAATAAAAATAATAATGATGGTTTATTCACAATATTCTTGCACACTACATAGTGTGAAATACAATATGTTTACAATTGATTATAATAAATTATTAAAAAATTATTATTCTTATTACAACAATTTCAATAGAAATTTAAAACGATAATCGTAGTATGTACCGGGTGGGGCAAAAAAAAGTACGACTGTTTGATTTAGTATAACTTAAAAACTAAAAGCACTACTACACTTAAACAAGATGCTTTGCATTCAGCGATGTCTAACTTAAATTTTGATATGTACCATGTGCATTTTCATGCAATATTGACCGAGATAGCTGCGGTTAAACTGAGTAAACATTTTTGGAAGTGTCGAAAATTAGCTAAAAATGGCCTATTAAATAATTTGATAACCATTAGCATTTTACGCAAGTATTCGTCTCAATGAAGTGAAGTTGAAGTTAGAAGGCCAAATGTTAGAATAAAAGAGCATATCTATTCAAGAAACATTTCTAACTTCAACTTCACTTCATTTAAATAATACTTACGATAAAATTGTAACGGTTATCAAATTAGTTTAATAGGCCGTTTTTAGCTAATTCTCGACAGTTTCAAAAGTGTTTAGTCACGGTTAAACGCAGCTATCTCAGTCAATATTGCATAAAAATGCACATGGCATATATCAAAATTTAAGTTAGACATCGCTAAATGCAAAGAAACTTGTTTAAGTGTGATAGCTCTTTTAGTTTTTAAGTTATACTAAATGAAACAGTCGTCCTTTTTTTTGCCCCACCCGGTATAAAATTAGATAAGACAATGTATCATGCATATATTCCATTGCGGGGAAAAAGCTCTTTTTATACCTATCAGTGCGGCATTTAGGCAGGGATAAACTAGCATTATTTCGAAGGTTAACCGAGTGACACTCCTGACGCGTTGGAGGTAACAGATGGTGGAGGCGTGATTCAGGATACTTAATGTTCTTAAAAACTTTCGTGCACAGTTCCAGCCTTCTTTCATCGAGGCGACAACTTTTTGCAACAGTCAATGCTTCACTGTAATGAAGACCAGGAAATACAATGCGCATTACACGTTTTTGGACCATCTCTATTTTATTGGAAAGGTAATCCGGGATACTATGAGACCACACTACACAACAGTACTCCAATATCGACCGTATCAGGGCAAAGTAAATATGTATCAAGTCGTTCGATGGGACACCCGCACGTTTTAGCACTCTTACGATATGTAACGATCTCCTTTATATGGTCGTTCCATTTCGAATTATTCATTAGAGTTAGCCCAAGCACTTTGTACGACGAAACTTTATCAAGACTCAAGAGTGATGTTGTTAACGATCAGAGGTGCGACCTCTGGTTCCTTTTTTAATGGACAGATGATAATTTCCTTACACTTTTTCGGGTTAAGGTTCATATTATTGTTTTTGGACCAGGTCGAAATTTCATCGAGATCAGACTGTAAAGTGGATGTTGTTTCGATTTTAACGACCTCCGACAATGAAATATCGTCGACATACTTCCAGTGGTTTGCCTTCAAAGGTGACTTCAATGCTAGATCGTTAATCATAATAACAAATAAAATTGGTCCTAATTTAGTTCCTTGGGGGACACCAGCGTTCAAAGACTCCCATCCAGATATGAAGGAATTGAATTTGACTGCTTGGCGTCGACAGCTCAGGAAATTGCAAAGCCAAAGGATAAGTAGTCTAACACCTAAGTTGATCAACTTTTTAACCAAGATATTGTGATCAATGTGATCAAAGGTCTTGCTGAAATCTAGGAAACAGACTCTGAGGTACTGTGATGGTTGGTCTAAGGATAAGAGCCAATTTTCCAACATGCCTAGAAGGCAATACGTGGTAGACGATCCTTTGATGCAACCAAATCGTTGCGGGTCTATCTCATTCTGGACGTCTTCTATTAGCCATTTCACAGCAAAATCCTCTTGAACCTTAGATATGCATGGTGTAAGAGATATGGGCCTGAGGTCCCCGTCGTTAGTTACCGGGGTGACTTTAGGTACTGGTGATATGTATGAATCTTTCCATAACGTGGGGAAAACACCAGAAGAAAAAGAGATATTAAATATTTCTGTTACTGGTATTGCAAGTTCAGGTGCAAATTCTTTCCAGATGCGATTCGGAACGCCGTCAGGGCCAATAGCCTTTAAGGGACTTAGATTAGACAGTTTTTTGCGTACTTCATGCGGTCTGATAACAGGTAGTTCGTACTGGGCAGGTAAAAATGCTGGGAGTGCGCTACTGTTTAGAGGAGAAAGATCCGAAGCAACTTATATATAAAACTTATTAAGTCTTGTGGCTAGATTGGTCCCAGATATAACATTACCAGTTTCATCCTCGTAGCAGATCGTAGTCGTATCGCTAGCTCTACCAGACATTTTATTTACAATGTTCCACCATTTACGTGGGTCAGTACTCCTAAGATGCTGAACCTGTTCACGATAGAAAGCTTCCTTCCTTTGCGCAATGGTTTTACGCACTTTAGTTCTCAAATGCTTCCACTGTTCACGGTTTCCTGAGTAATATGCCCGCTGTCTATTCAGAATCAGTTGCTTAATTGATGCAGTCATCCACGGCTTATCAGTGTTATGGATTCGCACCGTCTTCACAGGAAAGAAAAGGTCAATAGCTGATTTAAGATCATATGCAAATGATTCTGTCAGTTTATCGACGGCAGAACCTTCCCCCAAATCACTAAACCAACTATGCTGACAAATCCATCTTCCAAAAGCGTCCATTGATGATCTGGGAAAATGTCTTACAGAAAGTTTTTTGCTTGAAAGGTGGTCTCCAGGATTACGACTTACGTTAACAAGAGGGTTCCAGGTAATGATGTTATGATCATTAACATGCATATATGTCAAGTACTTTCATGAAAATTTTAAGTATCCAAATGTCATTTTAACACGGAAAAACCATCATAAGGGTGATTTTCATGGTTTGTACCGGGTCAAGCTACGCGAAATTAAATTTGCGCGAAAATATCGCATTTAGAGTGCGCAAAATTGAACCACTCCCGTTTCGTCGTAATTGCAGATAAGAAATGGGGTAGCCGGGCTAATCTGAAATCTAGAGGGGCCATAAAATTCGCGGAGCTGGGGATCCGGGGCATATGCATACTAGTGGTTACATAATAGTTTACTAATACTGTGGTATACTTTAGTCCCCAGGAAAATTTTGAAATGTTTGCCCGTAAATGTAAATGTAAGCTGAAGCATTTCTTGGATAATAATAGCTCTTCTATGTTGTTCACTAAATTAGGAATAACTGTTCACTGAAGCTATAATGTCACATTGTGACCTAAATCAATAACTTCTGATGGCATGCAGTTGAGAAGAATGTGGATGCAGGGTGTTGGACGTCATTATTCATTCTTTGACTTTGCTTTCAGCAACTGGCCAGTAATCCAAATTCTTATGGAGATAATTACTCTGATTTACACTAATATACCCTAGATTTTAGCAACTGGTCTGATCCAAATTATTCTGTTTAAAGCCGGTCCAAGAGCGCAACATAACCGGGCCAGTGGCCCGTTGCCCGGCTATTAAATACATCCCTGAATTGAGTATCGCTGGATCAATAAATCCCATTGGATCTCACTGTGACTCACAGTTTAGAACTGTTTATTTTCGATGTATGTAATCGGATTGACATATTATCCAGGCTAGCTGGACGTAAATTACATTGTTGGCTTCAAGTTCCCTCGAAACTCATAGTGAAAGGCAGCTATACCGCCAATACTTGACGTTTTGAGCAAAGGCCGTTTATATAGTCAGGATTATTGGTATTTTTATACAAACTTTGCACAGACATACACACCAAACTAGTGTATATATTTGTGGTACAACAGGAACTGTCTGCAAAATAATACTTTCGCACTACAGCACAAATTATAGTTCGAGGGTTGTGTCGAAAAACAATATGATTACATGCAATAGCATAAATGCCACAAAATATTCAACTAAAAATTTCTGGTTTTAGTTTTGCCTAATTGTTTAGTATACCACAGCCGGTACACTACCATACCAATCAGCATATTTGGGCGTTGATATTTGACACAGTTTAACACCGTCTAAGCAACCAATATTTGGTAAATTGAAGTTTACAACCCTCAATTAATGCTGTATATACTTAAATTCCTCTTATTTATCCTGAATAACTCTAATTGTAGTGTCCCAGCACAAAAATAATAGGGACTTTTATAGAGCTATACATTTACAATCATGACGGGTCGTATTTCTTCACAAACTTTAAATTTTGTAATCAACCATGCATGTGTTGAAAGCGTAATTACCCGCATATTAAACGCAACAAAATATTGAAATAAAAATTTGATTAACCGCTTCTCGTCATATGTTGGTCTAATTGTTAAATATACCACCAGCACTAACTCAGCACATTGAGCATTCCTGTAAGAGTGCAAGTTGATGCACGGCAGTTTGTCAGACACAGCCAAGTATATAAGCAACGCTAAACCTATGGTTTTCATTTGGTCGTTATATACGGTCTCCAGAATATCAAGGTGGCTGATGTAAAGGAATGTCCCTAAAGACTGCAGATTTACATACAGCATATAAAGACAAGCTGGAATCCAGACTATATTACATTAGTGTCACGAAAACCGCGTCAAGATTGAAACCAAACTTAATTTTCTGTCTCTTGATAGTTAATATGATGTATTTCTAATCACAATAATTTATATTCAGTGACTTACCGAGGCCAGAGGCACATCTGGCTTTGTCGTAGGGGCTAGGAAGAAATAAGGAAATCATGTTTGAACTATTTTGACAAAAAATAACAAGAACGGAACAAATTTCATATCGATCAAGGATCGCGCATTATAGAATGAATGTATTAACGCAATTTATTCAACAATATGAAGAATGCTTACCCGTAAATGCCGGTAGCACTGCGCTAAATAGAACTAGGATGATTGGTGAGGATAGCATCTTGTTTTTGAGTAGGTATATAGCTTCAAAATCTCGCACAGAAGTTCGTATTTGAACAGTCGTGGGATTTGAATGGTTTCAAAACGGTCAAGTGTTATATGATACGAGTTATGCGCGATGTCACATGTAACACTATAGGGGTCCGTTTCGTGCATAGAGTCCCAGTCACTCATTATTTTTACTTATTTGTGACGGTCGTGCAAATAGCCCATTGCGTGCTCTCCGTTGTTGCGTGCTTCAAATGGTCTATTGCGTGCTTCAATGTTGCGTGCCTCAATGGCGTCCTTGCGTGCCTCAAATGGCCTATTGCGTGCTCTTCGTCGTTTGAAAATGTCCTCTGTCTCTATGTTCAGAGCAGTGGCGTAGCCAGGTTTTTCAGTTTCAGGGGCCAACATAGGGATTTGCATTAGTCCAAATATTTCCTAGGGGGTGGGGGAGGGGTGTGGAGGTGGCGACATTTATTAAATCATTGGATTAAAATTGGATTAAGAATGGGATTAAGATTGGATTAAGATTTGACTAATCCTGTAGTAATATTCAATCAATAAGAGATGGCCCTAACTGGACCTCTAGGGAGAACAGTTTAGGACTGATAGAGCAATCCAGTATAAATACGGTTGTCTTACCATGCGGAAGAGGTCTGGTAACCAGGGTAATGAATGGCATCATGGGATATTCACATTCATGTCGTTTTCGTGTTATAACAGAATCTCGGTGCAAATTAAACCTCGTATAGGCCATTATGTGGGGAGACGAAGCCGTAATTTCGACGCCCTTAGACCAATTCCACGTATTCTTGAGAATAATAGCCAATCTAGACCAAACGCATCAAGTCACAATACAAATTCGAATGTTACCTTACCGTCACTTTTCCTATCAAATAGCAGATCCTTAAAATAGAAGATTTGAAAATTGTTATCAATCAAAATAATGCAGATATTGTGTGCATAACTGAAACCTGGTTAACCGAATCTATTCCAAACTCAGCGGTTGAAATAGAAAACTACTCGTTGGTACGGACAGACCGGAGGTCTGAAAAACGGGGTGGCGGCGTTTGCGCGTACATTAAAGCCAATATAGGGTTTACAACTGTCGACGAATTTAACAGTCCTTCATTTGAAGCGCTCTGGTTATATCTTCTTGTATCATTATCGGGGTACTATACCATCCACCACAAGTTGATGATGCTCTTTGTACGGAATACCTAATTTCGTCATTGGACACGGCTTTGGTTCAGTTTCCTAACGTGGGAATTTTGTTGGTCGGCGACTTTAACCGCCTGGATTGCCTATCCCTCTGCAATCATTTTAACCTACGACAAATCGTTAAAGACCCAACCCGTGGGAATGTAACTCTTGATCTTATCTTTACAAATCTCTCGTGTTATTACAGTACGCCCAAAATATTACCCTGCATCGGTTTAAGTGATCATAATTCCTTAATTACCCGCCCTTCCACAACCGTTAAGAAATTTAAAGCTGAAAAAATGCTTAAGATCTGTGAAACCAAGTTCGAAGACCAGCTTCGGAAGATTGCTTTCAGGTACAGATTGGCCATTCTTGGAACTGTTGCCCAACTGTGCAGAAAAAAGAAATGCATTCAATTCGCTGTTACATTTTGCTATTGGTAAGTTTCCCTGTACGGAGAGGTACAAGCAACACCCAACCGATAAACCTTGGATCACTTCCGAATTAAAGAGTCTCATTGAACAACGCCAACAAGCAATGTTTAAGGACCCACCTACCTTTAAAAGATTAAGGAACAAGGTAAATAAACTAAACAACAGACTTCGGAGCTCCTTCTTTGAGAAGAAGGTTAAGAATTGTGATAATTCAGCGCTATGGTGGAAATCTATTAACCAACTCTCTGGCCGCCCAACAAATAAGACTTCATCTAGTATGATCGTGTCAGGAAATACGCATATTAACCTCAGTTTCCTTTCTACCACAAATTCTTTGCCACCTTTACCCGAGTTCAAAAATAATGTTATGGATTATAATCTAAAGAAATACTATATCTCTCCACAAGATGTTTGCAAGAAACTATCAAATCTATAAAGAAGTAAAGCGCCATGCCCTGATAACATGCCAAACTGGATCCGCTCTCGAGCTTTCTTCTATTTCTATTTCTTCTATTTCTTTCTATTCAGGAGAGCTTAGTGCCTGACCTATGGAAGGAAGCTGAAGTAGTCCCTATTCCGAAGACCAAAGTAGTTAAAGAAGCTGAAAACGACCTACGCCCAATATCTTTGACTGCTATCCTCTCAAAGACCATAGAGCATTTTGTGGCCGAGTGGATTATGACTCAGATTAATCATTTAATTGATCGGAGGCAATTTGGATCTTTCCCGAAACAGTCCACAACACACGCACTTGTGTCCTTCTTCCATCAACTCTATACAACCTTTCTGAGCAACCTAACCAGTGCGAAAGAATCCTGCTGCTGGATTTCAGCAAAGCATTTGATAGGATAAATCATCATATCCTTATTAGAAAAATGGAAGGAATGGAAATAGATCCAATCCTTACTGGCCGGAAGCAGCGTGTAAGAATAGGGAAATTTGTTTCTAGTCTGGAACCAGTACACGGAGGTGTTCCTCAGGCGACAGTGTTGGGCCCTATCTTGTTTATTATAATGATAAATGATCTGCTAACGGATTACCACGACCGGTGGAAGTACGTTGACGATTCTACCCTTACTGAAACCCTCACTATGGATCAACCATCTACGTTACAAATTACTTTGGATGGTATTAACCAGTGGTGCGAAACAAACGGTATGACGCTGAACACCAAGAAATGTAAAGAGCTTTTGGTCTGTTTTTGGAAAAATAATCCAGATGTACCCCAGCTTATGCTTAATAATCAACCGATTGAAGTCGTGAAATCTGCTAAATTACTTGGTGTGGTTTTCAATGATCATTTGAAATGGAACCGACCATGTTGGGCAAATCATAAAGAAATCTTCGGCTCGCGCTCACACTAGGGCTCTTATTTCTGTTTATGTAACCTGTATAAGACCAGTCGTGGAATACGGTACGCAAGTGTGGCACTATAACATTCCTGATTATTTAGCGGTGGAAATAGAAAGGATCCAGCTGAGAGCAATGAGAATTCATCTCTATCATATAGCCGTGATGCGTTGGCGAAGTATAATCTACCAACTTTAGTTTCAAGGCGACACCTTTTTTTTCGTCTTTTCTTCAAGAAAAACGTTCTACAGCAGTCTGGTATATTATCTGAACTTGTCAAATATGAACATAGCTCAAATTACGATTTGCATTATCCGCATAAACTAGTTCCTTATAAATGTAGAATAAATAGTTTTAAAAATTCGTATATCCCATCGTCGGTTGGGGTTTTTAATGAAAACTGATAAACATTGTACATTTCTATATCTTCAGATAATTATTATTAACATTTTTAGATATATATCTACTGTAAAGAATTTTAATATTACCTAATTAATGTAAATATAAATCTAGATCTAGAATATCTTATAGTTACATTTAGATGTTTGTAAGATTTGACGTATTTCAACCTTTTTGGTTGCAATGTATTTTATCTCTAATAAAACATTCCAAAGGTAATGTCATTTTTCAACTTTTTTTTATAAAAATCCCAATCTTGTTTTAAACTGCCTGCAAACGTTTGGAAAAAGGCTGAAACTTCTCTCTTTAATCAAAACAATGCTTTTCCAGTGATAAAAACATGTTTTAGGCCAGTTGAAAATTTTTGGTCAGAGGCAAAGGGGGACCTAAGGATTTTAAATCAGGTCTGTGGTCCCCCTTTGGGTGAGTATTTTATCTGCCGCCGTCAGACAAACGCGTTCCACGCGAGATGTGAGCATTTTGTCTGACGCCGTCAGACAAACGCGTTCCACGCGAGAAGTGAGTCAGACAAACGCGATTGGAGCAGATGCACTATCCAGTCATAAAGTGATAAGTATTAAGCACTCAACCAGGTAGCAATAGTTTATTTTGCACACCAGAAAAATCTAGGAGAATATTTAATTTGCTCACAATAGGCTATTTTGTTCTATTTTGAGAAATATTCAACTTAATTTCACCATGGATTATAAAAACACTACACTACAATCACTGTAAGTCATGGTATGCTATAATTTGTGCGATGCATCGCACAACCGCCCCAGACAACCACACTACAATAACTGTAAGTCATGGTATGCTAATTTGTGCGATGCATCGCACAACCGCCCATGACAACCACACGTACTACAATAACTGTAAGTCATGGTATGCTAATTTGTGCGATGCATCGCACAACCGCACATGACAACTACACTACAATTAACAATTAGACAACGAGGCCGAGTTGGCTATGAGCGAATAGTCAACGAGGCGAAGCCGAGTTGACTATTCGCTCATAGCCAACGAGGCCGAGTTGTCTAATTGTTTTAGTATAAACTATAGCATTTATTGAGAACTAGGGAACACAATACAAAAGTAAACAAAAGTATTAATATTAATTTTAAACGTGAATTTTCACGCCATTGTTTTGAATTTTGCTACTAGTAGACTATCACTAATAGTCTACGAGTAGCGTAGCCAATCAGAACGCAGGAAAAGTGATAGTCTATTACTAAGTTTATACTAATAACTGTTAGTCATGGTATGCTAATTTGTGCGATGCATTGCACAACCGCACATGACAACCACACTACAATCACTGTAAGTTATGGTATGCTAATATGTGCGATGCATCGTACAACCGCACATGACAACCACACTACAATCACTGTAAGTCATGGTACGTTAATTTGTGCGATGCATCGCAGAATGGTGTTTTTTATAATCTATGATTTCACCAAACCTTTTGAAAGAAATTTCAATACTTTTTGAAGGAAATTTCGATCAAATTTAGGACAAAAAAGGAAATATTCATTTTGAAAAGTGGAAGCACTATAGTGTGGAAACAAAGATGGCGATTTCAAATGATGAGAAAAATTGAAGTTCTTGAAATAAATGAATGAAAACTATTAAAACAACCCAAATACATTAGTAAAAGACAAGAATGGTTATCCTTATTTATTATTCTTTATTTTTAAATCAATTTACAACATGGAAAGTGTGAAATTAACAAGAAATTTCAACGAAAATGGCCCATTAAATCCATTTATTGCTTGGCAGTTTGGACAGTTTGGCATAGATATAAGCCATATTGACGGTGTTCATGAAACGATTACAGATATCTTTGGTCGTGTTGGTCCAGTAAGGTTCCCCTCTTGGAAATATCCTGACAAGGCGTCGTGTGATTTGGATATTAACAAACTTTTATCAAGATATTCTTACTCAAAGGATGATTAGATGAAGATCTCTCCAAGTTGTCGCATATTATCTTGTTAGAATTGCTTAAATTGATAGGTATTGAATGTTTATTGTGATTGCTGCAAGGCAAGCCAGGCAGTGAATAGCTGGCAAGACTTGCTGGCCATTTCTATCATTAGTGTAAATACTAGCCCCCTTATATAGTGAAACCCATCTATTTTTTACCAACCTAGTGTTTTTGACCATAGGTTGGTAGTACTTATGTAAGCGTTGTCATCATTCTGCAACCATCTCTTGAGCACAACAGAATATCACCGTCCAGGTACTTCAAAGTCAGTTGGCTCCTAAATGTCTGTTGGATTGGTCATGAAGAAATTCTGGAACAAAATGGCCATCTTTTTTAACAGAGGTATGATTGTTTTAACTAAGGGAAGGGTCAAATATATGTTTCTGCCAAAAAGATGTCAATATGACGTCTCTTACAAAACCCCCTCCCACCCTACCAAAAACGTCCGGTCCTAATAGCTGATAATTTGTATAATTAAAAATTCTGTATTTTTGAAAGTACGCTACAGTAGTTATAGCGCACCGGCATAAACGTTTCTCACTGGAAGAGGACTATAGAGTATAGGACACTTTTGCCTTATACAACAGGTGCCATGTTGTTTTGTTTTGAGCGATTTGCCATGTTTTGACCAATTTGCCATGTTTGCATCAAATTTGATTTGTTCACAGTGATTACAGATTCATTTTGCAATCATACTCATAACATATCATAATAGACTACATATTTTGTTCAAATCTGATAATATATTTGGCATGTTTGCCAACTTTGGGAAAAAAACATCTGCGAGATTTCGTTAGACTACTAACTTTGAGAGGCGCCACCATGGTTGATGCCGAGCGAAATGTTTTTTGAAAATATGGAGCCCCTAGATAGTTGAAAATGGCCTCTATAAAGGCCTAAATGTCCTCGGGTAATAATATTATGACAATAAATCAATAATGTAGAGTAACGACTAGTAGTAGCAGAGTGTTCTTTTATGAATTTATCAATGTTTTTTTTAATATGACAAAAGACACTCTTATAAGCCAAAATGTGCAACGTATGTGAGAACTAAGTTCGACTATTCTCGGAATCTGTGAGATATTTACAATCCGTGAGGTCACCGTGAGATTTTATTGAAATCTGTGAAGCTCACGGTGGATCCGTGAGAGTTGGCAACTATGTATTTGATTTAAGAACAAAGAAGACAAAATTTTTCAATGTGAGTTTGAGTGAAATTAAAGCAAAGAAAATGTTTATAACTTTTGGTCATAACTGTTGTGCATAATTATTCAAAGCAGCGTGCATTATCTAAAGCTAAAACTGTTGGTGGGTTTGATTATGTACATTCATTTAATTTGGACTCTATCCCAGTATTACTGGCAAAGGTTTCGTGAGACACACAATGATGTGCTTAAGACTCTACGCAGAGCAGGGTACTGGTTTTATGGAAACCGTACATAATGTTAAAATCTTTGATAGGAAACATGTACAAATTGTGATGTACCAAGATGCTGGAGCATACGTTATAAGATCTGCAGGACCATTGTTGAAATTATGTGAACAGTCTGAAAAAGGTATTATTACTTTCAGTCTTACTAAACACAAGTACACAAAACAAGAGTGTTCCTGAGGCAGCAGACATGTTTCAATGTTTACCCTTGATTGTTGTGCTACAAAAAAGTTGTACCTCTATACAATTTGCAATGGAGTGGTTAGCATACCTGTCTGATAGACGGATTGCATCGGATGATCCTAACACGCTTGGTTTACCCAATCCCCAAAGTCTTTCAGAGATCATCGCCATGATCAGTCAGTTACGTCACTTCTTTCCAAGAAATGGGGTTTGCCTGCTTACCAAGATCCATGCCAATATGGCGAGACTGTACCACCAGGCAGTTACTTCTCATCTGGGCCTTATGAACATCCATGCATGCATGATTGATTTAAGCACTGACTTTCCATGGAAAAACAACTCTTGTTGACAGGATGTTAATGCATGATGCATGATAGAGTTCCGTATTAATCCATTAACTGGCAGTATCTGCCACCATCAGATCAATATTTGCATGAGTTAATTTACGCAGGAAAAGCATTGGTTCGATTCAGGCATTTGAGTGTATGTAACAACTGCCTGTGCTAGCAAATTAGGCTTGTTAATATGTTACAGCAGGGTCGTATGTAAAAACCCCCTAACCTTGAACAAAGCATTAAAACTTACAGCAGGGTCGTATATAAAAAAAACCTAACCTGTGTTTATACTGGATTGCTCTCTCAGTTCTAAACTGTTAGCGCCATCTCTATTGATTGAATATTACTACAGGATTAATCAAATCTTAATCCAATTTTAATCCAATGATTTAAGTTATGCTGGATAACTTTATCAGTTCTAAACTGTTCTCCTTAGAAGTTGAGTAAGGGTATTTTTTATTGCTCTAGTGTTACTATGGGAGGAAACCTAAACTAACTTTATTTATACTGGATACCTCTATCAGTTCTAAACTGTTCTCTCTAGAAATCCAGTAAGGGCCATTGAAGGCTGATCACAAAGGTGAAAGCAGGGCTCAAAATAACGGCCGGTCAACGGTCAATGACCGACCAAAAATGCCTGTTGACCTGTCACTTTTAAACCTCGCCGGTCATTTTGACCGGCCACATTTTCATGCCTTCCGCTAGAATTTTAAATCCTTATGATAAAGATTTCCCCGAAAGCACTACAGTAACACTGATAACGTTGCCTATTCACCTAAATACACGGTGATTGCTAACGTCTTGAGCGTTTAGAACGTCACTGTGAAACAATAAAAGCGATGTCTCTGAACAAATTCTTATGATTTGTTTCACTGTTAGTATATGCGTATTAGTGACTGGTCAAAAACAGATTTTGACCGAGCTGAAATGAAGCTGACCGGTCATTTTGACCGGAGACCTATCGGCCGTTATTTTGAGCCCTGGAAAGCTATCGAGCAACTTTTATACAATAACAAAAGTAAGGATTAATTATACAAATAATCTATTTTTAGGTCACTTCATGTACATAGAAGCTTCGGGAAAGCCAGTCGGCTACCGTGCAGTACTGGAGAGCAAGCTATTTGACCAGCCTGATGTGAACAAAAGTGTATCAAAAGGTTTGACGTTCTATTATAATATGCACAGCACCAGAATGGGACAATTGAGTATCTACCTTGTGTCAGTGCGAACTGCTTTGGAAGAGGTCTGGTAACCAGGGTAATGAATGGCATCATGGGATATTCACATTCATGTCGTATTCGTGAAAAAAGGTAATGTAATTTTTCAACTTTGTTTTGTAAAACTCCCAATCTTGTTGCCCGCAAATGTTTGGGAAAAGGCTGAAACTTCTTTCTTTAATCAAAACAATGCTTTTCCAGTGATAAAAACATGTTTTAGGGCAGTTGAAATTTTTTGGTCAGAGGCAAAGGGGTGACCAAAGGATTTGAAATCAGGCCCTGTGGTCTCCCCTTTGACGAGATAAGTCCAGGCCAGTTCTTGTTGAATTTTTCAGGTAGATTGATCCTAAATACTTGAAGCTTATTGTATAGAAACGACCTACACTGGCACCACATGTTTCAGATATTAATTGATACCATCATTCTTATTAAACAGGTGAACACAGTGGTCTGGAATGATTGTGGAGATGTTCTGCTGTCAGGGTCTGATGATTGTAAACTGAATATCTACAAACTCTCTTCTATGAAGGTATATTTTGTGTAATAATTGGTTATAAATTGCAAGGATAGAAGAGGGAACAATTGCATGTATTAAAGAAAGAATAGATATAGAGATGATAGCTATAATTAAAGACAGAAACAGGAACATTAACCATTAGCTTGCAATGTGCCCAGATGCACCGTTTAGTATTATACCCTGTCTAACATCAGACGATTTTACTTGTCAGTGGTAGGGCACTGCCCTAGCAAAACGATCTGCCAGTGTCTCTTGTTGACCCATTAGTTATGAGCGCTTTAGTATTTTATTCTGTCTAACGCCAATATATAATGCAGCAAGAATATTCAACAAAGCAGTGTTTACCTTTATTTCTTAGCCAGTTCAGTCCATTCAAAGTGGTCATCAGGCTAACATTTTCAGTGCAAAATTTTTACCTTGCACAGCGGGTACAAAGGTATGATCTTTTGTTTCCTATTTCAGAATACCGGTACGCTATTTTGCATGTATTTCTTAGGACACTAAGTATATTGCATGTATGTCATAAGACCCTACGTATATTGCATGTATTTCCCAGGACACTATACCTATATTGCATGTATTTAACAAGACACTACCTATATTGCATGTATTTTACAGGACACTACCTATAGCGCATATATTTCACAGGACATTACAGTACCTATATATTGCATGTATTTCATAGGAGTAAGGACGTTCTGTAGGACACTACATATATTGCATGTATTTCATAGGACAGTACCTACATTGCATGTATTTCAAAGGACACTATGCATATCGCATGTATTTCATAGGACACTACCTATATTGCATGTATTTCACAGGTCACTACGGTAGCTATACTGCATGTATTTCATAGGACACTGCATATATCCTATCGCATGTATTTGATAGGACACTACCTATATTGCATGTGTTTCATAGGACACTACCTATATTGCACTTCTTTCATAGGACACTACGTATATTGCATGTATTTTATAGGACAGTACACTACCTATATCGCATGTGTTTCATAGGACGCTACGTATATTGCATGTATTTCATAGGACACTACCTATATTGCATGTATTTCATAGGACACTACCTATATTGCATGTGTTTCATATGACACTACTTATATTGCATGTATTTCATAGGACACTACCTATATTGCATGTATTTCATAGGACACTACCTATATTGCATGTGTTTCATAGGAGACTACTTATATTGCATGTATTTCATAGGACACTACCTATATTGCATGTATTTCATAGGACACTACCTATATTGCATGTGTTTCATATGACACTACTTATATTGCATGTATTTCATAGGACACTACCTATATTGCATGTATTTCATAGGACACTACCTATATTGCATGTGTTTCATATGACACTACTTATATTGCATGTATTTCATAGGACACTACCTATATTGCATGTATTTCATAGAACACTACCTATATTGCATGTATTTCATAGGACACTGCCTATATTGCGTGTGTTTCATAGGACACTATACCTATATTGCATGTATTTCATAGGACACTATCTAGCTATATTGCATGTCTTTCATAGGACACTACGTTCTAGAGGCCCAGTGTAAGCTATTAACGTCGGATCTTGAAAAAGAACGAACCGATACATCAAAGTTGAAAAGTAGAAATTTTTATGACCTATCATCCATACTACAAATTTCATTTGTTTTATCTCTAAATTCTATTCGAGGTTGAATTGATCAAAATGAATCTGTTGTTGTCGCTGGCGAACCCAATCTACCCGAACTGCGATATAGGCAGACAAGCATTTTTAACCTTATGTATGTTATAAATTAGTAGCTTAGATTTAGTATAGAATACTGTAGAATAGAATAATATAGAATCAATAATTATGTATATGCATACATGTTATAACATATATCTGGAACATTTAAAAAACTGGTAAATAACAGGAAAAGGAACTATAAAAGAAATGAGGAACTTTTAGTGTTATCTAACAAACAAGATGGAATGTGAACGTAAGGCAAGTTGTGTAGGTTGGTTGTGGCCAACCAAGCAAGGAAATGTGCCAGATAGATAAGGTGTGTGAGGAAGTTTTCGTGCATAATGTGCGTCATGCATTGACCTTCCTCTGGGAAAAAGTTCCCATGGTTAGAACAGCAAGATAGTATAAATATGAGTGGGAATTGAATGTTATAGCGAATGATAGAGAGAGAACGACCGATAGCAGTGGTTAGTCGTAATATGTACGAATGTTAAAAGAGAAATAAATATTTGAAACGAAAATATACAGTCTAAATTGAGAATCAGCGAAGGAATAAAATCTCCCGAGAGAGTTTTACAACAATATACCCTAATTACCCATTGGCCATATTTTTGCATGCCTTCTGCTTATTATTAGACTTCGTTTACATGGTACCCTTTCTTCATGGCTGCACTCTATAAAAATAGTGTTGAGAAGCAGCAACTATAAAATGTGATTGCAACTAGACTAGCAAATTAGCCTTGTTAATATTTTACAGCAGGTCAGTGTATAAAATCCTGCAGAGAATTGCGTTCAATAGACCTTACTGTTTATTCACAATGGCCTCGTTTTCGTGTGGTATTTACTCGTGTTTCGTACACAATAAAGTTTGTTTGGGCTTATTAAAAGATCAACGAGAAACAAATTCGTGCAGGAAACATGGGTATATAACCTTCATATGCGTGAATAAACAGTAAGGTCTATTATAGGTTTTAATTAACACCATAATTGCAACGCGTTGACTGATGGGTAAAACTTTACAGCAGGGTCGTATATAAAAACCCTCAAGCGCGTTTCAACTATATATTTATATTGAAAATATTTAAATAAACACCATAATTGCAACACGTTGACTGATGGGTAAAATCACACGAGTGGATAGGTTGGCCATTCTTAGGAGTTCAATGTCACTTTGGCTAATTTTTCTGGTTGGTCGTGCAAAATAGGCTTGGCAAATCTGCACTTCGGGTGCAAGGCTTAACACGATCAGGAATAACCAGGCAAAAATGTCATTGAATTTCTACTTGTGACCAGCTTTTCGCCTGTGTGGCTTCATCTAGCATTCTACCATTGTCATTCTGATGTTGATTTGGCCGTTTTGTATAAATGTGATTGAAACTAGACTAGCAAATTAGCCTTGTTTAATACTTTACAGCAGGGTCGTATATAAAAACCCTCAAGCGCGTTTCAACTATATTTATATTAAAAATGTTTAAATTAACACCATAATTGCAAGACGTTGACTGATGGGTAAAATCACACGAGGGGATAGGTTGGCCATTCCTAGGAGTTCAATGTCACTTTGGCTAATTTTTCTGGTTGGTCGTTCAAAATGGGCTTGGCAAATCTTCACTTCGGGTGCAACGCTTAACACGATCATGAATAACCAGGAAAAATGTCATCAAATTTCTACTGGTGACCAGCTTTTCGCCTGTGTGGCTTCATCTAGCATTCTACCATTGTCATTCTGATGTTGATTTGGCCGTTCTGTATAAATGTGATTGAAACTAGACTAGAAAATTAGCCTTGTTAATACTTTACAGCAGGGTCCTATATAAAAACCCTCAAGCGCGTTTCAACTATATTTATATTAAAAATGTTTAAATTAACACCATAATTGCAACACGTTGACTGATGGGTAAAATCACACGAGGGGATAAGTTGGCCTTCGTAGGAGTTCCATGTCACTTTGGCTAATTTTTCTGGTTGGTCGTGCAAAATGGGCTTGGCAAATCTGCATTTCGGGTGCAAGGCTTAACACGATCAGGAATAACCAGGAAAAATGTCATTGAATTTCTACTTGTGACCAGCTTTTGCCTGTGACTGTGTGGCTTCATCTAGCATTCTACCGTTGCCGTTCTGATGTTGATTTGGCCGTTCTGTATAAATGTGATTGAAACTAGACTAGACAATTATCCTTGTTTAATACTTTACAGCAGGGTCGTATATAAAAACCCTCAAGCGCGTTTCAACTATATTTATATTAAAAATGTTTAAATTAACACCATAATTGCAACACGTTGACTGATGGGTAAAATCACACGAGGGGATAGGTTGGCCATTCTTAGGCGTTCAATGTCATTTTGGCTTCATTTTTCTGGTTGGTCGTGCAAAATAAACTATTGCTACCTGGCTTAGCACCCGTTCGCAGTATACATCTGTGTAATCGTGTTTAACACGATCAGGAATAACCGAGCCAAAATGTCATCAAATTTCTACTCGTGACCAGCTTTTCGCCTGTGACTGTGTAGCTTCATCTAGCATTCTGCCATTGTCATTCTGATGTTGATTTGGCCATTTTGAATAAATGTGATTGAAACTAGACTAGCAAATTGGCCTTGTTAATACTTTACAGCAGGGTCCTATATTAATACCCTCAAGCGCGTTTCAACTATATATTTATATTGAAAATATTTAAATAAACACCATAATTGCAACACGTTGACTGATGGGTAAAATCACACGAGTGGATAGGTTGGCCATTCTTAGGAGTTCAATGTCACTGGCTAATTTTTCTGGTTGGTCGTGCAAAATAGGCTTGGCAAATCTGCACTTCGGGTGCAAGGCTTAACACGATCAGGAATAACCAGGCAAAAATGTCATTGAATTTCTACTTGTGACCAGCTTTTCGCCTGTGTGGCTTCATCTAGCATTCTACCATTGTCATTCTGATGTTGATTTGGCCGTTCTGTATAAATGTGATTGAAACTAGACTAGCAAATTAGCCTTGTTAATACTTTACAGCAGGGTCCTATATAAAAACCCTCAAGCGCGTTTCAACTATGTTTATATTAAAAATGTTTAAATAAACACCATAATTGCAACACATTGACTGATGGGTAAAATCACACGAGGGGATAGGTTGGCCATTGTTAGACGTTCAATGTCATTTTGGCTTCATTTTTCTGGTTGGTCGTGGAAAATAAACTATTGCTACCTGGCTTAGCACCCGTTCGCAGTATACATCTGTGTAATCGTGTTTAACACGATCAGGAATAAAGGAGCCAAAATGTCATCAAATTTCTACTCGTGACCAGCTCAAGCGCGTTTCGACTATGCTTATATTTATAATGTTTGAATAAACACCATAATTGCAATACGTTGACTGATGGGCAAAATCACAAGGGGGGATAGTTGGCCATTCCAGGAGTTTTTTTACCGAAAAATTTAGAACTACACATTTTGTCATACTGTCACAACATGTCAGGGCCTTTTTTAAGAATTTTTGATTTTGTGTTTTTGAGCTTCTGTGGCTTGATTTCCTGCATTTTCAGAGACAATTTTTGAAATTTGCTTTTGGTATAAAAGCAATGTTTTGTTATGAGAATATCATAACTCTCTTCTGAACTAAGTCATTTTTCCCTCTTGCTTATAATTTGGACAAAAGGGACCTTCACTGGGGGGGATAGTCTACTGGGGGGCTAACATGGGGGCTGGGGGGATAGTTTACTGGGGGGCTAACATGGGGGCTGGGGGCTCATCCGTACAAAAAAAACGATGCTGAAAATTGCCAACAAAAATTTTATTGTTAAGTTTGTTATGAGAAAATAAATATTCTGGTACTGCTTTTGTTATTGAAGCTATATATTTTGTTATTGAAGGAATAAATGGTTATTCCTTCGATTACTTTAGTTTTCTACAATAAATATCCATATCCTGAAAGTTCGTATTTTTTTCAACTGCACAAAATTGAATTGCACCAATTGATTTAGAACTGCACCTTTTGTGCAGAACTGCACATGAAAATAAAACCCTGGGCCATTCGTAGGAGTTCAATGTCATTTTGGCTTCATTTTTCTGGTTGGTCGTGCAAAATAAACTATTGCTACCTGGCTTAGCACCCGTTCGCAGTATACATCTGTGTAATCGTGTTTAACACGATCAGGAATAACCGAGCCAAAATGTCATCAAATTTCTACTCGTGACCAGCTTTTCGCCTGTGTGGCTTCATCTAGCATTCTGCCATTGTCATTCTGATGTTGATTTGGCCGTTTTGTATAAATGTGATTGAAACTATAAGTTGCTATTGTGGGAGAAATGGTACCTTGTGAATAGATGTCTCGTTAGGATTTGAACATTTTACATTAGGTCTCTTAGATTATTTTAAGACCAACATGAGCGAGTGAGATAAACTCGACTAGCTTAGGTAAGGCATAAAACGTGAAATCGACGCACTAGGCCCTTCAGGATCGGACCCCAAACCTTCTTTTTCAACACTGATGATAAACACATTGCACTACGTTGGTGGATATCTTGGGCAAACGTGCAATATTGGTGGATATCTTGGGCAGATGTGCAATATTGGTGGCTATTCTGGGCAAATGTGCAATATTGGTGGATATCTTGGGCAAATGTTGCAATATTGGTGGATATCTTGAGAAATGTGCTACATTTGTGGACATCTTGGGCAAATGTGCAATATTGAGGGATATCTTTGGCATATGTGCAACATTGAGGGATATCTTGGGTATGCAGTATTACAGAAGAAGACGTCGTAAGGTTAGTGGATGATTTCATAGGACCCTACGTATATTGCATGTATTTCGTAGGATACTACCTAAATGCATGTCTTTCATAGGACACTACCTAAACTGCATGTATTTCATAGGACACTACCTATCTTGCATGTATTTCATAAGACATTACGTATATCAGTGGCGTAACTACTATGGGTTCGGACCGGCGAACCCACTATGGGTTCGGACCGGGCGAATCCGGGGGCCCCCAACCCCAATCGCCCAAAGGCCCCCCCCCCTAGGCAGCCAGGCTCAGACTGTAGAGCAAAAACAAATTGACAGGGAAAACTCTGAGAAACGCAAAATGCATGAACGCAACAACCAAATATCAAAAAGCAGTTAAACATAAACTCCACAATTCATCTATATACTAGAAATACATTCATGCAGAACCCCCTCGCCCATTAGAACCAAGCAATTAAACTCCCCAAAAGCTATTGTAACATGAAGTACTGAGTTGATCACTGTAACCATGGTAACACGCAACCGGTCGTATATTTATTTTATTTTTTTGTACAAAATGGAAAAATAGTGATAAGGTTTGCACTTTTCACTGTAAAATTATCAATTGCCCAACTATATAAAGTAGCTATGTCATTACGTACTCTTTTAGAACGTCTCAGAAAACCTTTCAAAATTGCCATAAAACTTCAACTGTTTTTTGAACAGTATTTTTATACCATGAAGTTTTTGAGATTAAATATGTTGTTTCTTATTCTATAACGCATTTGAATTAATATTAAAACACTTTTTAAGATTAATCAATGTTGTATTGACCACACAGAATGAACCACGCATTTTGAAAACCACAAACTATAGTGCATGCCAATTGACGGCAAAACTGCAAAAGCAAGTATGCAAAATAGACACTTACGCGTTTTAAAACTCGAAAACCTTGTCCTTTCTCGGTCTTTTGACTGATTTCTTTTCCTGTTGACTTTAGTAAGTGAAAGTCCTGTACAAAATGTTCATTTATCTTTGTTTTGTCTGTGTTATTTCCCGACTCATGAGCACAAAAGAATGAACAAAAGTACAAAACTATATTTGAAAAAAGTTTTTTCTCGGCCTAAACTCGCGCATGCGCATAAAGTAGAAAACCATGTTCGTCCATGACATAATGGCGGACAACTTTGGAATCAGCTATGTTCTCACATACCCGGGTGTAAATATCCGAGCGGAATTAGTACCCTCGCACGGCGCTTCGCACCGGCTCGGGGATAAATGTAAGTTAAAGATTTATGATACAACCGTACTCATTTCCATGCAAGCAAATTGTAAATTTTGATATGTTAAAATGTCGTTTTCTGACCTTCAGAATTCTGTAAAATCTTCCCCCAAAGTCCTGGAAATGGCTTTTCTTTCAGTCGTATCTTTCAGTCGGTGCATTGCTTGCTGGATGCCAACATACACATATTTGCTCAACTTTAGCAGAAAAAATTGCCGAAAAAGAGAAACGAAGTTGTCACTTTGAATTTTTTATTTTTTTTGACATGCGTAAAATTGAATAATTCGACTTTCCCAACATGATCAAGTGAGTCTCTTTTGTGTTTGAGCTTTCAATTCTAAACTGGAAGTCCAGTAAGGGTAACCACTTATTAGTCCAGTGTTACTTCAGGAGCAAACTCGAGAACCTTTAGAAAACCTGTGGTGTTTGGTGGAGTCAAACTGGAAGCAGTGGCGTAACGCTCATAAGATAGGGTTAGGGCGGAAACTAAGGGCCCC
The DNA here is from genome assembly GCA_016169945.1 of Trachythela sp. YZ-2020. NCBI lineage: Eukaryota > Metazoa > Cnidaria > Anthozoa > Malacalcyonacea > Clavulariidae > Trachythela > Trachythela sp. YZ-2020. The sequence goes on along the minus strand of JADLSH010000344.1, from coordinate 117,815 downwards.
TTGGTGTCCCCCGGTTTGCTGCCCTCCGTCCCCGCTAAAACTAGAATACAGTATTATAACATCGAGGTGCGACCCTGTTGATGTCTTATTACATGAAGTTCTTATTACATGAAGTTCTTGAACTTTCCATTTGATGAATGCAAACCACTGACCTCATCAGTGGTTCCTCCAGGGCGCTAGCTGTGGTTCCACTTTGAAGGAAATTTCCTTTTGAATGGAAATTTTGACAAATTGATTGAAAATTTAAGGAAATAGCTACAGATAAAAAACACAATCTCGTACCCAGAGCCAAAAGGATCACAGGCTCCGGGTACGAGATTCATAAACAACAATTCGCTCAGCCAATCAACGTGAGGCTAGTTGAACATGATTGGCTGACAAGATTATTAATACCTGTCAAATCAAATGCTCTTGACAAACATTAGACCTGGGTATTAGACCGTTAGAGTTATAAAGTTGAACACTCAGGTGAATATTTTGCTCCCAATAGGCTATTTCGTTCTCTTTTGAGAAATATTCAACTTAATTTGACCATGGATTATAAAAACACTACAATCACTGTAAGTCATGGTATGTTAATTTGGGCGATGCATCGCACAACCGCACATGACAGCCACGCTACAATCACTAAGTCATGGTATGTTAATTTGTGCGATGCATCGCACAACCGCACATGACAACCACATTACAATCACTGTAAGTCATGGTATGCTAATTTGTGCGATGTATCGCACAACCGCACATGACAACCATGACACTACAATCACTGTAAGTCATGGCATGCTAATTTGTGCGATGCATCGCACAATCGCACATAACAACCACACTACAATCACTGTAAGTCATGGTATGTTAATTTGTGCGATGCATCGCACAACCGCACATGACAACCACACTACAATCACTGTAAGTCATGGTATGTTAATTTGTCCGATGCATCGCACAACCACACATAACAACCACACTACAATCACTGTAAGTCATGGTATGTTAATTTGTGCGATGCATCGCACAACCGCACATGACAACCACACTACAATCACTGTAAGTCATGGTATGTTAATTTGTGTGATGTATCGCACAACCGCACATGACAACCACACTACAATCACTGTAAGTCATGGTATGTTAATTTGTGTGATGTATCGCACAACCGCACATGACAACCACACTACAATCACTGTAAGTCATGGTATGTTAATTTGTGCGATGCATCGCACAACCGCACATGACAACCACACTACAATCACTGTAAGTCATGGTATGTTAATTTGTGCGATGCATCGCACAACCGCACATGACAACCACACTACAATCACTGTAAGTCATGGTATGTTAATTTGTGTGATGCATCGCACAACCACACATGACAAACACACTACAATCACTGTAAGTCATGGTATGTTAATTTGTGTGATGCATCGCACAACCACACATGACAACCACACTACAATCACTGTAAGTCATGGTATGTTAATTTGTGTGATGTATCGCACAACCACACATGACAACCACACTACAATCACTGTAAGTCATGGTATGTTAATTTGTGTGATGTATCGCACAACCACACATGACAACCACACTACAATCACTGTAAGTCATGGTATGTTAATTTGTGTGATGTATCGCACAACCACACATGACAACCACACTACAATCACTGTAAGTCATGGTATGTTAATTTGTGTGATGCATCGCACAACCGCACATGACACCCACACTACAATCACTGTAAGTCATGGTATGTTAATTTGTGCGATGCATCGCAAAACCGCACATGACAACCACACTACAATCACTGTAAGTCATGGTATGTGAGAGGCCCTGTGAGAAGCAAACGCGTTGCACGCCTGAAGTGAGCATTTTGTCTGACGCCGTCAGACCAACCCGTTTCACGGGAGAAGTGAGCATTTGAATTGACAAGAAAAATCGAAGTGAGCTCCCACAAGCAAATCTAAACTTGGTAAGATTTCAAGTTCACTAGAACCAGGTTCAATATCAGACATACTTTCGCTCGCTACTCAGATCAAACGCTGATGATGACACTAGAGTGGATGTCCTCGCGGTGGGTCGTGAATTTAATTCACCAGAGTAGTGATTGAAAAATGTTTGTTAAGATAAGTTTGTTGTCTTGAGCGGGATTTGAACTACCACAATTTTCTTGCCCTACTCTAGAGTCCCAGTGTACGCTGTTGACGTCGGATCTTGAAAAAGAATTTTATTTTATTTTATTATGCCTATAAACCCCCTCCCCCCCCCCCCCCAGATGTCATATTGATGTCGTTTTGGCAGGATATATTGAGTTAGACTTACACAAATTTCTGTCTTTCCTTTCAGTCTGGCAATAAAGACAAAAAGCTGAGAAGCTTAGAAAACACTGTTGCAGAGATGAAACAAGAAATCTACATGCTTCAAGACAAAGACATCCTCTCAAACCAGTCCGGTTAAGGGCGAAATGAAAAAACCAGTCGAAAACCAGAACGTCGGCAAAATTCATCTTATCTCATACGGTGGACCTTAACCTAGAGTGTCTGTCTCAAGCCGACGATGTTACTTTGGCTGTAGAAGAAGCAGCTTTGACTAAAACATGTAAAGATGTACCGACACAAACCTACGACACTGCTTTCGTGCCTTGTGAGGCTTGCAGTCGGATGCAAGCAAATCTTATCGCAGTTGGACAAATGGTGACGAAAGTATGCGAGTCTCAAGGTCTCTCCTACAGTTTGGCAAAGCAAAACCTTTACTCAAACAGTCCTTACTAGCTGCGGCCGACATTTCCCGATGGGCCGCTGAGCAGAACCGAGATCTGTTTAGAATTAACAACCATCTGGACAACCTCTATGCACAAATCAACCCTCTTCAAGAGAAGTTGAATAGATCTCGCGAGAGACGGAAAGCTCTCGAGGAACAGGTAAAAAGTCTCGAGGAACAGGTAAAAAGTCTCGAGGAACAGGTAAAAAGTCTCGAGGAACAGGTAAAAAGTCTCGAGGAACAGGTAAAAAATCTCGAGGAAAGTGTGGAGACAGAAATTGTCGGCCGTTACTCAAAAGATAAAGAGCTTGGAGGCGAAGACGAGCGAGGAGAGATGGGAATTGAAGAAAGGGAAGGAATTCTTGGAAATTCGCATTGAAAGGAGTGAGCTGCAACTTAAGGAATCTGTAGCAAACAAATCTAAACTTGGTAATATTTCAAGATTTCAAGTTCACTAGAACCAGGTTGAATATCAGACATACTTTCGCTCGCTACTCAGATCAAACGCTGATGATGACACTAGAGTGGATGTCCTCGCCTTGGGTCGTGAATTTAATTCAACAGAGTAGTGATTGAAAAATGTTTGGTAAGATAAGTTTGTTGTCTTGAGCGGGATTTGAACTAACATAATTTCCTTGCCCAATTCTAAAGCTCCAGTGTAAGCTGTTGACGGCGGATCTTGAAAAACAACGAACCGAGACATGAAAATTGCAAAAGATGAATGAAGACTTGACAAAGGCATAGCCGATCTTGAACGATATGCAGAGTAAACTGGAGAAAATCACATTGGAACTTGGCAAGATGGCAGCTAAGAACAGAACACTTTCCCAACATGATCAAGTGAGTCTCTTTTGTGTTTGAGCTTTCAATTCTAAACTGGAAGTCCAGTAAGGGTAACCACTTATTAGTCCAGTGTTACTTCAGGAGCAAACTCGAGAACCTTTAGAAAACCATTGGTGTTTGGTGCAGTCAAACTGGAAGCAGTGGCGTAACGCTCATAAGATAGGGTTAGGGCGGAAACTAAGGGCCCCTTGGTGTCCCCCAGTTTGCTGCCCTCCGTCCCCGCTAAAACTAGAATACAGTATTATAACATCGAGGTGCGACCCTGTTGATGTCTTATTACATGAGTTCTTGAACTTTCCATTTGATGAATGCAAACCACTGACCTCGTCAGTGGTTCCACCAGGGCGCTAGCTGTGGTTCCACTTTGAAGGAAATTTCCTTTTGAATGGAAATTTTGACAAATTTTAAGGAAATAGCTAGAGATAAAAAACACAATCTCGTACCCAGAGCCAAAAGGATCTCAGGGTACGAGATTCATAAACAACAATTCGCTCAGCCAATCAACGTGAGGCTAGTTGAACATGATTGGCTGACAAGATTATTAATACCTGTCAAATCAAATGCACTTGACAAACATTAGACCTGGGTATTAGACCGTTAGAGTTATAAAGTTGAACACCCAGGTGAGTATTTTGCTCCCAATAGGCTATTTCGTTCTCTTTTGAGAAATATTCAACTTAATTTGACCATGGATTATAAAAACACTACAATCACTGTAAGTCATGGTATGTTAATTTGGGCGATGCATCGCACAACCGCACATGACAGCCACGCTACAATCACTAAGTCATGGTATGTTAATTTGTGCGATGCATCGCACAACCGCACATGACAACCACATTACAATCACTGTAAGTCATGGTATGCTAATTTGTGTGATGTATCGCACAACCGCACATGACAACCATGACACTACAATCACTGTAAGTCATGCATGCTAATTTGTGCGATGCATCGCACAATCGCACATAACAACCACACTACAATCACTGTAAGTCATGGTATGTTAATTTGTGCGATGCATCGCACAACCACACATAACAACCACACTACAATCACTGTAAGTCATGGTATGTTAATTTGTGCGATGCATCGCACAACCGCACATGACAACCACACTACAATCACTGTAAGTCATGGTATGTTAATTTGTGTGATGTATCGCACAACCGCACATGACAACCACACTACAATCACTGTAAGTCATGGTATGTTAATTTGTGTGATGTATCGCACAACCGCACATAACAACCACACTACAATCACTGTAAGTCATGGTATGTTAATTTGTGCGATGCATCGCACAACCGCACATGACAACCACACTACAATCACTGTAAGTCATGGTATGTTAATTTGTGCGATGTATCGCACAACCGCACATAACAACCACACTACAATCACTGTAAGTCATGGTATGTTAATTTGTGCGATGTATCGCACAACCGCACATGATAACCACACTACAATCACTGTAAGTCACGGTATGTTAATTTGTGCGATGTATCGCACAACCGCACATGACAACCACACTACAATCACTGTAAGTCATGGTATGTTAATTTGTGTGATGTATCGCACAACCGCACATGACAACCACACTACAATCACTGTAAGTCATGGTATGTTAATTTGTGTGATGTATCGCACAACCACACATGACAACCACACTACAATCACTGTAAGTCATGGTATGTTAATTTGTGTGATGTATCGCACAACCACACATGACAACCACACTACAATCACTGTAAGTCATGGTATGTTAATTTGTGTGATGTATCGCACAACCGCACATGACAACCACACTACAATCACTGTAAGTCATGGTATGTTAATTTGTGTGATGTATCGCACAACCACACATGACAACCACACTACAATCACTGTAAGTCATGGTATGTTAATTTGTGTGATGTATCGCACAACCGCACATGACAACCACACTACAATCACTGTAAGTCATGGTATGTTAATTTGTGTGATGTATCGCACAACCACACATGACAACCACACTACAATCACTGTAAGTCATGGTATGTTAATTTGTGTGATGTATCGCACAACCGCACATGATAACCACACTACAATCACTGTAAGTCATGGTATGTGAGAGGCCCTGTGAGAAGCAAACGCGTTGCACGCCTGAAGTGAGCATTTTGTCTGACGCCGTCAGACCAACCCGTTTCACGGGAGAAGTGAGCAGTTGAATTGACAAGAAAAATCGAAGTGAGCTCCCACAAGCAAATCTAAACTTGGTAAGATTTCAAGTTCACTAGAACCAGGTTCAATATCAGACATACTTTCGCTCGCTACTCAGATCAAACGCTGATGATGACACTAGAGTGGATGTCCTCGCGGTGGGTCGTGAATTTAATTCACCAGAGTAGTGATTGAAAAATGTTTGTTAAGATAAGTTTGTTGTCTTGAGCGGGATTTGAACTACCACAATTTTCTTGCCCTACTCTAGAGTCCCAGTGTACACTGTTGACGTCGGATCTCGAAAAAGAATTTTATTTTATTTTATTATGCCTATAAACCCCCTCCCCCCCCCCCCAGATGTCATATTGATGTCGTTTTGGCAGGATATATTGAGTTAGACTTACACAAATTTCTGTCTTTCCTTTCAGTCTGGCAATAAAGACAAAAAGCTGAGAAGCTTAGAAAACACTGTTGCAGAGATGAAACAAGAAATCTACATGCTTCAAGACAAAGACATCCTCTCAAACCAGTCCGGTTAAGGGCGAAATGAAAAAACCAGTCGAAAACCAAAACGTCGGCAAAATTCATCTTATCTCATACGGTGGACCTTAACCTAGAGTGTCTGTCTCAAGCCGACGATGTTACTTTGGCTGTAGAAGAAGCAGCTTTGACTAAAACATGTAAAGATGTACCGACACAAACTTACGACACTGCTTTCGTGCCTTGTGAGGCTTGCAGTCGGATGCAAGCAAATCTTATCGCAGTTGGACAAATGGTGACGAAAGTATGCGAGTCTCAAGGTCTCTCCTACAGTTTGGCAAAGCAAAACCTTTACTCAAACAGTCCTTACTAGCTGCGGCCGACATTTCCCGATGGGCCGCTGAGCAGAACCGAGATCTGTTTAGAATTAACAACCATCTGGACAACCTCTGCACAAATCAACCCTCTTCAAGAGAAGTTGAATAGATCTCGCGAGAGACGGAAAGCTCTCGAGGAACAGGTAAAAAGTCTCGAGGAACAGGTAAAAGTCTCGAGGAACAGGTAAAAAGTCTCGAGGAAAGTGTGGAGACAGAAATTGTCGGCCGTTACTCAAAAGATAAAGAGCTTGGCGGCGAAGACGAGCGAGGAGAGATGGGAATTGAAGAAAGGGAAGGAATTCTTGGAAATTCGCATTGAAAGGAGTGAGCTGCAACTTAAGGAATCTGTAGCAAACAAATCTAAACTTGGTAATATTTCAAGATTTCAAGTTCACTAGAACCAGGTTGAATATCAGACATACTTTCGCTCGCTACTCAGATCAAACGCTGATGATGACACTAGAGTGGATGTCCTCGCCTTGGGTCGTGAATTTAATTCAACAGAGTAGTGATTGAAAAATGTTTGGTAAGATAAGTTTGTTGTCTTGAGCGGGATTTGAACTACCATAATTTCCTTACCCAATTCTAAAGCTCCAGTGTAAGCTGTTGACGGCGGATCTTGAAAAACAACGAACCGAGACATGAAAATTGCAAAAGATGAATGAAGACTTGACAAAGGCATAACAGATCTTGAACGATATGCAGAGTAAACTGGAGAAAATCACATTGGAACTTGGCAAGATGGCAGCTAAGAACAGAACACTTTCCCAACATGATCAAGTGAGTCTCTTTTGTGTTTGAGCTTTCAATTCTAAACTGGAAGTCCAGTAAGGGTAACCACTTATTAGTCCAGTGTTACTTCAGGAGCAAACTCGAGAACCTTTAGAAAACCTGTGGTGTTTGGTGGAGTCAAACTGGAAGCAGTGGCGTAACGCTCATAAGATAGGGTTAGGGCGGAAACTAAGGGCCCCTTGGTGTCCCCCGGTTTGCTGCCCTCCGTCCCCGCTAAAACTAGAATACAGTATTATAACATCGAGGTGCGACCCTGTTGATGTCTTATTACATGAAGTTCTTATTACATGAAGTTCTTGAACTTTCCATTTGATGAATGCAAACCACTGACCTCATCAGTGGTTCCACCAGGGCGCTAGCTGTGGTTCCACTTTGAAGGAAATTTCCTTTTGAATGGAAATTTTGACAAATTGATTGAAAATTTAAGGAAATAGCTACAGATAAAAAACACAATCTCGTACCCAGAGCCAAAAGGATCACAGGCTCCGGGTACGAGATTCATAAACAACAATTCGCTCAGCCAATCAACGTGAGGCTAGTTGAACGTGATTGGCTGACAAGATTATTAATACCTGTCAAATCAAATGCTCTTGACAAACATTAGACCTGTGTATTAGACCGTTAGAGTTATAAAGTTGAACACCCAGGTGAATATTTTGCTCCCAATAGGCTATTTCGTTCTCTTTTGAGAAATATTCAACTAATTTAACCATGGATTATAAAAACACTACAATCACTGTAAGTCATGGTATGTTAATTTGGGCGTGGCATCGCAAACCACACTACAATCACTGTAAGTCATGGTATGTTAATTTGTGCGATGCATCGCATAACCGCACACGACAACCGCACTACAATAACTGTAAGTCACGGTATGCTAGTTTGTGCGATGTATCGCACAACCGCACATGACAACCACACTACAATCACTGTAAGTCATGGTATGCTAATTTGTGCGATGTATCCCACAACCACACATAACAACCACACTACAATCACTGTAAGTCATGGTATGTTAATTTGTGCGATGCATCGCACAACCACACATAACAACCACACTACAATCACTGTAAGTCATGGTATGTTAATTTGTGCGATGCATCGCACAACCACACATAACAACCACACTACAATCACTGTAAGTCATGGTATGTTAATATGTGCAATGCATCGCACAGCCGCACATGACAACCACACTACAATCACTGCAATGCCTCTTTTCCACTCATCGCAAAAACCAACTCGCAAGCTCGCTGCGAGTACTTTCATCCAATCACAATGCTCGACAGTTTATTTTAATTACATGCAAGAACTCTCAGCGAGTTTGCGAGTTGGTTTTGCGGTGAGTGGAAAAGAGCCTTAAGTCATGGTATGCTAATTTGCACGATGCATCGCACAACCGCACATGACAACCACACTACAATCACTGTAAGTCATTGTATGTTAATTTGTGCGATGTATCGCACAACCGCGCATGACAACCACACTACAATCACTGTAAGTCACGGTATGCTAATTTGTGCGATGTATCGCACAACCGCACATGACAACCACACTACAATCACTGTAAGTCATGGTATGTTAATTTGTGCGATGTATCGCACAACCACACATGACAACCACACTACAATCACTGTAAGTCATGGTATGCTAATTTGTGCGATGCATCGCACAACCACACGTAACAACCACACTACAATCACTGTAAGTCATGGTATGTTAATATGTGCAATGCATCGCACAGCCGCACATGACAACCACACTACAATCACTGTAATGCCTCTTTTCCACTCATCGCAAAAACCAACTCGCAAGCTCGCTGCGAGTACTTTCATCCAATCACAATGCTCGACAGTTTATTTTAATTACATGCAAGAACTCTCAGCGAGTTTGCGAGTTGGTTTTGCGGTGAGTGGAAAAGAGCCTTAAGTCATGGGATAAGTAGTGATGTTAATAATCTTTAAGTCTTAAGTCTTTAAGCCTTAAGTCGAGATAAGTAGTGATGTTAATAATAATAATCAATTCTCCCTTAATGACTTAAGTAATTTGAAAGGGTTAAAAATCGCATGCTTAAATATTAATAGCCTATCTAAGCACATTGATGAACTTCGAGTAATTATGCTAAATAATTCCTTAGATATCCTTTCTATCAATGAAACTAAAATTGACGAGTCGGTTTCGGACGACGAAATAAACATTAGCGGTTTTCAACTAATTCGAAAAGATCGCAACGGTTACGGAGGCGGTGTATTGATGTATATTCGGGAGACTATTCCCTTTAGCGAACGGAATGACTTACTAACGGCATGCTCGCTGGAAATATTATGTGTTGAAATTAGTAGACCATGCAGTAAGCCATTCTTAGTATCTACATGGTATAGACCCCCTGGCTCAGTTACTCGCTTGTTTGATGATTTCGAAAATTTTCTGAGAAGATGTGACTTGGAAAACAAAGAATTATTACTTATGGGTGATCTAAATTGTGATGTTAGTAAGTCTCCCCCTGATGCTCACACGCGTAGGCTGCTATTTCTTTCATGCATCTACCAATTTGAGCAGTTAATTAACGAACCCACAAGGGTTACGAGAACGTCAGCAACCTTGATCGATTTGATTTTTACTAATAAGAAAGAAAATATTACAAAATCCGGAGTTATTCATCTTGGTATATCCGATCACAGTTTGATTTTTACCGTTAGAAAATTTTTTACTCCAAAATCTCGACAAAGTGTAAGATATGTCCGTAACTTTAAAAATTTCAACGCTACGGACTTCCTTAATGACCTATCACAGATACCATGGGAAAATGTGACACAATATGCTAACCCAAATTCTTGTTGGCATTTATGGAAATCATTTTACTTGCAAATACTTGACCGACATGCACCATTTAGATGCATGAGAACCCGAGGTAACTCACTTCCGTGGATTACTCCAAATATAAAAAATCTGATGAGAGCAAGAGATTTTCACAAAAAGAAAGCAGTGAAATTTAATTCCCAATTACACTGGTCGAAATACAAAGACACTCGCAATAAAGTTAACTCTGAATTGTATAAATCCAAAAAGAGTTATTTTTGCGACAAATTTGAGGTTTGTGCTCAGACCAAAGATCTCAAACAAAGTTGGCACCATATTAATCACCTTTTGGGTAAGAATTACAAATCAAACAACATTCCCCAATTAATAATAGGCGATACTATTGTTTCTGATAATTTACTGATAGCTGAGGCCTTTAACGACTTCTTTGTGAGCATTGGGCCAAAATTATCTGCTGAAATTGACCCCGACGCCACGGACTTTTCAGAATCAGAAAGTCCCGTTACTAGTCCAGAGACTCTATTTACCCTGTCTGAAATTAGTGAATACGAAGTATTTCTTTTGTTAAGTAATCTTAAATCATCAAAATCGACTGGCCTTGATTCTATCCCCGCAAGGGTACTTAAAATCTCAGCTGAAATAATTAGCCCTTCTCTAACGTGGATTTTTAATCTCTGTATCAAATCCGGTGTCTACATAGATGATTGGAAGAAGGCTTGGGTTATACCCATTTATAAGTCAGAAGATAGAAAAAAATGCGAGAATTATCGCCCAATATCAATCTTACCAATTATTAGTAAAATTTTTGAGAGATCCGTTTTTAATCAATTATATGAATTTCTGAACGCCAATTCTCTACTCTCTAAACATCAATTTGGGTTCCGCCCTAAAAATTTACTCTCTGGCAGCTCTCATTCAGATGTGTGATGCATGGTATGAGAGCATGGACAATGGTGAATTGAATGGTGTTGTTTTTGTTGATATCCGAAAAGCTTTTGACTCTATTAATCATAACATTCTACTGCGCAAAATGAAAGAACAATTTGGGATTTCAAATATTGAATTAAATCTGTTCGAGTCCTATCTTTCTGACAGGAACAGATGTCATTTGTTAATGGCGAAATGTCAGCTCCAAAAGGATTGTATGTGGGGTTCCTCAAGGATCCATATTGGGCCCCTATTGTTCTTACTTTATATAAATGATTTGCCTGATTGTCTTGAGAAGACAACCCTTGTTTATATGCTGATGATTCACAGATATTTTCTTCTGCAAAAGACTGTACAGAACTGAATGCTAATTTAAATCATGACTTAAACAATGTTAGTCAATGGCTCGTCAAAACAAACTGCAACATCATTCAACAAAAACTAAATTAATGTATGTCGGATCCTATCACAACCTTGCTAAAATTGACAATGATCTTCCCGTAATGATTAATGACCAACTGATTCCTAGAGTGCATTCAATCCCGTGTTTGGGAGTTAAACTTGATGAAACATTGAGTTGGGACGACCATATTGAAATGGTTTGCAAAAAAGTCGGGGCTGGCATTGGGGTTCTGAGGCGTATTAAGCCCTATGTTCCTGCAAACACTTTGATATCAATTTATAATGCTCTCGTACAGCCTTATTTCGATTACTGCTCTCCTCTTTGGGGCACCTGTAACAAAACCCTGAGAGATAAATTACAAAAGTTCCAAAATCGGGCCGCCAGAATAATAACTGGCGCCAGTTATGAGATTAGATCTGCTGACGTTCTCCGATCTCTTGACTGGGAAAATTTGGAAACACGATGGTACTTATCTAAGGCTACATTCGTATATAAAGTCTTGAGCAATAGTGCTGCACCGACCCTGAAAGATTCATTCTTAAGTAGGAATACTTTACAAAATAATTATAATCTTAGAAATTCCCAAACCGATCTGGCCCTTCCTAAGCCAAAAAGAGAATTTCTTAAAAGAAGCTTTAAATACAGCGGGGCTTTTATGTGGAATGACCTCCCGCTTGAAGCTAAGCTAGCTCAATCAGTTTTCTCGTTTAAAAATTGTATCAAACAAAATATTCGATGTTAATAACCAAGTCATATCTCTACCTGGGACACACCGTAATCTTCAGTAGCCTTCATTTCTCAGTTTTGATAATGTATATAATTTATGTATATAGTTGCATGTCCTCTTTATATCCTTCCTTTTTTTACTATGTAATATTTTTATATTGACGCCTCCCGTGGAAATCAACTTTTACATAGTTGTCGGGGCTAGCGTCTTTAAATAAAGTGTGTAATAATAATAAAATAATGGTATGCTAATTTGCACGATGCATCGCACAACCGCACATGACAACCACACTACAATCACTGTAAGTCATTGTATGTTAATTTGTGCGATGTATCGCACAACCGCGCATGACAACCACACTACAATCACTGTAAGTCACGGTATGCTAATTTGTGCGATGTATCGCACAACCGCACATGACAACCACACTACAATCACTGTAAGTCATGGTATGTTAATTTGTGCGATGTATCGCACAACCGCACATAACAACCACACTACAATCACTGTAAGTCATGGTATGTTAATTTGTGCGATGTATCGCACAACCGCACATGATAACCACACTACAATCACTGTAAGTCACGGTATGTTAATTTGTGCGATGTATCGCACAACCGCACATGACAACCACACTACAATCACTGTAAGTCATGGTATGTTAATTTGTGTGATGTATCGCACAACCGCACATGACAACCACACTACAATCACTGTAAGTCATGGTATGTTAATTTGTGTGATGTATCGCACAACCACACATGACAACCACACTACAATCACTGTAAGTCATGGTATGTTAATTTGTGTGATGTATCGCACAACCGCACATGACAACCACACTACAATCACTGTAAGTCATGGTATGTTAATTTGTGCGATGTATCGCACAACCGCACATGACAACCACACTACAATCACTGTAAGTCATGGTATGTTAATTTGTGTGATGTATCGCACAACCGCACATGACAACCACACTACAATCACTGTAAGTCATGGTATGTTAATTTGTGTGATGTATCGCACAACCGCACATGACAACCACACTACAATCACTGTAAGTCATGGTATGTTAATTTGTGTGATGTATCGCACAACCGCACATGACAACCACACTACAATCACTGTAAGTCATGGTATGTTAATTTGTGTGATGTATCGCACAACCGCACATGACAACCACACTACAATCACTGTAAGTCATGGTATGTTAATTTGTGTGATGTATCGCACAACCACACATGACAACCACACTACAATCACTGTAAGTCATGGTATGTTAATTTGTGTGATGTATCGCACAACCGCACATGACAACCACACTACAATCACTGTAAGTCATGGTATGTTAATTTGTGTGATGTATCGCACAACCGCACATGATAACCACACTACAATCACTGTAAGTCATGGTATGTGAGAGGCCCTGTGAGAAGCAAACGCGTTGCACGCCTGAAGTGAGCATTTTGTCTGACGCCGTCAGACCAACCGTTCACGGGAGAAGTGAGCAGTTGAATTGACAAGAAAAATCGAAGTGAGCTCCCACAAGCAAATCTAAACTTGGTAAGATTTCAAGTTCACTAGAACCAGGTTCAATATCAGACATACTTTCGCTCGCTACTCAGATCAAACGCTGATGATGACACTAGAGTGGATGTCCTCGCGGTGGGTCGTGAATTTAATTCACCAGAGTAGTGATTGATAAAAGTTTGTTAAGATAAGTTTGTTGTCTTGAGCGGGATTTGAACTACCACAATTTTCTTGCCCTACTCTAGAGTCCCAGTGTACACTGTTGACGTCGGATCTCGAAAAAGAATTTTATTTTATTTTATTATGCCTATAAACCCCCTCCCCCCCCCCCCAGATGTCATATTGATGTCGTTTTGGCAGGATATATTGAGTTAGACTTACACAAATTTCTGTCTTTCCTTTCAGTCTGGCAATAAAGACAAAAAGCTGAGAAGCTTAGAAAACACTGTTGCAGAGATGAAACAAGAAATCTACATGCTTCAAGACAAAGACATCCTCTCAAACCAGTCCGGTTAAGGGCGAAATGAAAAAACCAGTCGAAAACCAAAACGTCGGCAAAATTCATCTTATCTCATACGGTGGACCTTAACCTAGAGTGTCTGTCTCAAGCCGACGATGTTACTTTGGCTGTAGAAGAAGCAGCTTTGACTAAAACATGTAAAGATGTACCGACACAAACTTACGACACTGCTTTCGTGCCTTGTGAGGCTTGCAGTCGGATGCAAGCAAATCTTATCGCAGTTGAACAAATGGTGACGAAAGTATGCGAGTCTCAAGGTCTCTCCTACAGTTTGGCAAAGCAAAACCTTTACTCAAACAGTCCTTACTAGCTGCGGCCGACATTTCCCGATGGGCCGCTGAGCAGAACCGAGATCTGTTTAGAATTAACAACCATCTGGACAACCTCTATGCACAAATCAACCCTCTTCAAGAGAAGTTGAATAGATCTCGCGAGAGACGGAAAGCTCTCGAGGAACAGGTAAAAAGTCTCGAGGAACAGGTAAAAAGTCTCGAGGAACAGGTAAAAAGTCTCGAGGAAAGTGTGGAGACAGAAATTGTCGGCCGTTACTCAAAAGATAAAGAGCTTGGCGGCGAAGACGAGCGAGGAGAGATGGGAATTGAAGAAAGGGAAGGAATTCTTGGAAATTCGCATTGAAAGGAGTGAGCTGCAACTTAAGGAATCTGTAGCAAACAAATCTAAACTTGGTAATATTTCAAGATTTCAAGTTCACTAGAACCAGGTTGAATATCAGACATACTTTCGCTCGCTACTCAGATCAAACGCTGATGATGACACTAGAGTGGATGTCCTCGCCTTGGGTCGTGAATTTAATTCAACAGAGTAGTGATTGAAAAATGTTTGGTAAGATAAGTTTGTTGTCTTGAGCGGGATTTGAACTACCATAATTTCCTTACCCAATTCTAAAGCTCCAGTGTAAGCTGTTGACGGCGGATCTTGAAAAACAACGAACCGAGACATGAAAATTGCAAAAGATGAATGAAGACTTGACAAAGGCATAACAGATCTTGAACGATATGCAGAGTAAACTGGAGAAAATCACATTGGAACTTGGCAAGATGGCAGCTAAGAACAGAACACTTTCCCAACATGATCAAGTGAGTCTCTTTTGTGTTTGAGCTTTCAATTCTAAACTGGAAGTCCAGTAAGGGTAACCACTTATTAGTCCAGTGTTACTTCAGGAGCAAACTCGAGAACCTTTAGAAAACCTGTGGTGTTTGGTGGAGTCAAACTGGAAGCAGTGGCGTAACGCTCATAAGATAGGGTTAGGGCGGAAACTAAGGGCCCCTTGGTGTCCCCCGGTTTGCTGCCCTCCGTCCCCGCTAAAACTAGAATACAGTATTATAACATCGAGGTGCGACCCTGTTGATGTCTTATTACATGAAGTTCTTATTACATGAAGTTCTTGAACTTTCCATTTGATGAATGCAAACCACTGACCTCATCAGTGGTTCCACCAGGGCGCTAGCTGTGGTTCCACTTTGAAGGAAATTTCCTTTTGAATGGAAATTTTGGCAAATTGATTGAAAATTTAAGGAATAGCTACAGATAAAACACAATCTCGTACCCAGAGCCAAAAGGATCACAGGCTCCGGGTACGAGATTCATAAACAACAATTCGCTCAGCCAATCAACGTGAGGCTAGTTGAACGTGATTGGCTGACAAGATTATTAATACCTGTCAAATCAAATGCTCTTGACAAACATTAGACCTGTGTATTAGACCGTTAGAGTTATAAAGTTGAACACCCAGGTGAATATTTTGCTCCCAATAGGCTATTTCGTTCTCTTTTGAGAAATATTCAACTAATTTAACCATGGATTATAAAAACACTACAATCACTGTAAGTCATGGTATGTTAATTTGGGCGTGGCATCGCAAACCACACTACAATCACTGTAAGTCATGGTATGTTAATTTGTGCGATGCATCGCATAACCGCACACGACAACCGCACTACAATCACTGTAAATCACGGTATGCTAGTTTGTGCGATGTATCGCACAACCGCACATGACAACCACACTACAATCACTGTAAGTCATGGTATGCTAATTTGTGCGATGTATCCCACAACCACACATAACAACCACACTACAATCACTGTAAGTCATGGTATGTTAATTTGTGCGATGTATCGCACAACCACACATGACAACCACACTACAATCACTGTAAGTCATGGTATGCTAATTTGTGCGATGCATCGCACAACCACACGTAACAACCACACTACAATCACTGTAAGTCATGGTATGTTAATATGTGCAATGCATCGCACAGCCGCACATGACAACCACACTACAATCACTGCAATGCCTCTTTTCCACTCATCGCAAAAACCAACTCGCAAGCTCGCTGCGAGTACTTTCATCCAATCACAATGCTCGACAGTTTATTTTAATTACATGCAAGAACTCTCAGCGAGTTTGCGAGTTGGTTTTGCGGTGAGTGGAAAAGAGCCTTAAGTCATGGTATGCTAATTTGCACGATGCATCGCACAACCGCACATGACAACCACACTACAATCACTGTAAGTCATTGTATGTTAATTTGTGCGATGTATCGCACAACCGCGCATGACAACCACACTACAATCACTGTAAGTCACGGTATGCTAATTTGTGCGATGTATCGCACAACCGCACATGACAACCACACTACAATCACTGTAAGTCATGGTATGTTAATTTGTGCGATGTATCGCACAACCACACATGACAACCACACTACAATCACTGTAAGTCATGGTATGCTAATTTGTGCGATGCATCGCACAACCACACGTAACAACCACACTACAATCACTGTAAGTCATGGTATGTTAATATGTGCAATGCATCGCACAGCCGCACATGACAACCACACTACAATCACTGTAATGCCTCTTTTCCACTCATCGCAAAAACCAACTCGCAAGCTCGCTGCGAGTACTTTCATCCAATCACAATGCTCGACAGTTTATTTTAATTACATGCAAGAACTCTCAGCGAGTTTGCGAGTTGGTTTTGCGGTGAGTGGAAAAGAGCCTTAAGTCATGGTATGCTAATTTGCACGATGCATCGCACAACCGCACATGACAACCACACTACAATCACTGTAAGTCATTGTATGTTAATTTGTGCGATGTATCGCACAACCGCGCATGACAATCACACTACAATCACTGTAAGTCACGGTATGCTAATTTGTGCGATGTATCGCACAACCGCACATGACAACCACACTACAATCACTGTAAGTCATGGTATGTTAATTTGTGCGATGTATCGCACAACCACACATGACAACCACACTACAATCACTGTAAGTCATGGTATGCTAATTTGTGCGATGCATCGCACAACCACACGTAACAACCACACTACAATCACTGTAAGTCATGGTATGTTAATATGTGCAATGCATCGCACAGCCGCACATGACAACCACACTACAATCAGTGTAATGCCTCTTTTCCACTCATCGCAAAAACCAACTCGCAAGCTCGCTGCGAGTACTTTCATCCAATCACAATGCTCGACAGTTTATTTTAATTACATGCAAGAACTCTCAGCGAGTTTGCGAGTTGGTTTTGCGGTGAGTGGAAAAGAGCCTTAAGTCATGGTATGCTAATTTGCACGATGCATCGCACAACCGCACATGACAACCACACTACAATCACCGTAAGTCATGGTATGTTAATTTGTGCGATGTATCGCACAACCGCGCATGACAACCACACTACAATCACCGTAAGTCATGGTATGTTAATTTGTGCGATGTATCGCACAACCGCGCATGACAACCACACTACAATCACTGTAAGTCACGGTATGCTAATTTGTGCGATGTATCGCACAACCGCACATGACAACCACACTACAATCACTGTAAGTCATGGTATGTTAATTTGTGCGATGCATCGCATAACCGCACACGACAACCGCACTACAATCACTGTAAATCACGGTATGCTAGTTTGTGCGATGTATCGCACAACCGCACATGACAACCACACTACAATCACTGTAAGTCATGGTATGTTAATTTGTGCGATGCATCGCACAACCACACGTAACAACCACACTACAATCACTGTAAGTCATGGTATGTTAATATGTGCAATGCATCGCACAGCCGCGCATGACAACCACACTACAATCACTGTAATGTCTCTTTTCCACTCATCGCAAAAACCAACTCGCAAGCTCGCTGCGAGTACTTTCATCCAATCACAATGCTCGACAGTTTATTTTAATTACATGCAAGAACTCTCAGCGAGTTTGCGAGTTGGTTTTGCGGTGAGTGGAAAAGAGCCTTACTTATGTCATGGTATGCTAATTTGCACGATGCATCGCACAACCACACATAACCACACTACAATTACTGTAAGTCATGGTATGTTAATTTGTGCGAAGCATCGCACAACCGCACATGACAACCACACTACAATCACTGTAAGTCAAATCACTGTAAGTCATGGTATGTTAATTTGTGCGATGCATCGCACAACCGCACACGACAACCACACTACAATCACTGTAGTCACGGTATGCTAGTTTGTGCGATGTATCGCACAACCACACGTAACAACCACACTACAATCACTGTAAGTCATGGTATGTTAATTTGTGCGATGCATCGCACAGCCGCACATGACAACCACACTACAATCACTGTAAGTCATGGTATGTTAATTTGTGCGATGCATCGCACAACCACACATAACAACCACACTACAATCACTGTAAGTCATGGTATGCTAATTTGTGCGATGTATCGCACAACCGCACATGACAACCACACTACAATCACTGTAAGTCATGGTATGCTAATTTATGCGATGCATCGCACAACCACACATAACAACAACACTACAATCACTGTAAGTCATTGTATGTTAATTTGTCCGATCGATGCATCGCACAACCGCACATGACAACCACACCACAATCACTGTAAATCAAGGTATGCTAATTTGTGCGATGCATCGCACAACCGCACCACACTACAATCACAGATCAGTAGACTTCGTTCACCGGGGTACTTCATCTTGTATAGATGAAATGGTTCAAGCATCCAGTTGATACAATACAGATCAGTAGACTTCGTTCACGTCAATCAGTGACGTCGTCCACTAATTCTTCAATCTTGTTCCCAGAGTATGCCCGTTCGCAGGTTAGGCCAGTGGGCATGACTCTGGAGAAATGGAATTGAATCCACGACTTCAGCCCTAGAAACATAAAGATGCCCTTTTAAAGCGCGATATAGTACAGTAAAACCTTTTTATGACAAGATGAATATTATATATTTGTAATCCTCACGAATCAAACAAGCGACATAAAGTTGTTTATATCAAATTTATACGTTCAGAATTTAAAAAATAAACGAATGAAACGATTTTTCACACGGCCGTATAAAATATTAATAGTTAGCCATATTACAAAACGAATTGAAACATAAAGTGAAGTTCGAAATATCTGTTTACAAACTTAATTTGGCCATCATTAAAAAGAAAAATTTCTTGGCTTTTCCACTATATTATACTTTACGCTTGTTATGTATTTTTGATGAGCGGGAAAACGATTCCGATGTGATATTTTGTGTTTAAAGGCAATTTTCCATTACGGTCGTTTTGCCCGCGCGGGCGTAGCGACCGATTCGAATCACGTGAATAATTAGTAGTCAGTAATTTTAGCAAAGAGGTTTGAATTATCTCTTCTTAATGCTAAACCAGAAATGGTTACCTTCGTTACACCATAATAGTTTTGGTCCATTTACCCACCCAAAATGGAAATTTGATATTTTGCATGGCAACTTCATTATGAATGTGTGGCATCTTACCAAGCTGCTTGTTTGTTAACTATAGGCAGTGAATACTTGATCAAAAGATGAAATGTGAGCGTGTATTTGTTGGCCACGAAGGATGTGTAAGTATATAGCTCACATTATGGATATTTTGATGTCTGTGTACACTCTTTGTGGTCACTGTGCATTTCTTGTACCTTTATTTACTTGTAACAGTCGTGAATATATCAATGTGACCAGTGTACATATGTAAAAATATCACATCTTGTCAACAAGATGTGTTCGCAACAGTAGCAAGCTTGTCAACAAGTTGTAACAATGTTGTCATTTTATCAAGTTGCTACAAGGTTGTCACTCACAACTTGTTAACAAGTTGTTGAATTGCAGGACAATAACAAGTTGTTGGAATAACTTATAACAAGTCTGGTTGAGTCCTCATCCTTGTGGCAAGTTGTCTACAACCGGTGACAACTTGTCAACAAGCTGGGAACAAGCAGTGCGAACCCATCCTGATAACAAGTTGTTGAAACAGCATTGGTACAAGTCTGCTGCAGGTGTTTGTCACAACTTGTGAATTTTTATGTGCGTAGTAGAATGTCGATATATCTCTAAAGTCGTTAAAGACTGGTTTGTAGCACACAAAATATGAGAAAAATCCAGGCCAGTTCTTGTTCAATTTTTCAGGTAGATTGATCCTAAAGACTTGAAGCCGCTTATTGTATAGAAACGACCTACACTGGCACCACACGTTTCAGATATTAATTGATACCATCATTCTTATTAAACAGGTGAACTCAGTACTAGTGGTCTGGAATGATTGTGGAGATGTTCTGCTGTCAGGGTCTGATGATTGTAAACTGAATATCTATAAACTCTCTTCTATGAAGGTATATTTTGTGTAATAATTGGTTATAAATTGCAAGGATAGAAGAGGGAACAATTGCATGTATTAAAGAAAGAACAGATGTAGAGATGATAGCTATAATTAAAGACAGAAACAGGAACATTGACCATTAGTTTGCAATGCGCCCAGATGAGCGTTTTAGTATTTTACTCTGTCTAACGCCAATATATATGCAGCAAGAATATTCAACAAAGCAGTGTTTACCTTTATTTCTTAGCCAGTTCAGTCCATTAAAAGTGGTCATCAGGCGAACATTGCCCAGCGGGTACAAAGGTATGATCTTTTGTTTCCTATTTAAAAATACCGGTACTCTATTTTGCATGTATTTCATAGGACACTAGTAGTCACACTACCTAGGTTGCATGTGTTTCATAGGACACTACGTATATTGCATGTATTTGTTATGACACTACATATATTGCACGTATGTCATAAGAGCAGGGGGGCCCCGGTTCAAAAAATTTGCACAAGCTCGCACGAGCATTCTTTTAAATCTATAGAGTCTCTGAAATGCCATTTCCTGGACTTTCGGGGAAGATTTTACAGAATTCTGACGGTCAGAAAACGATATATCAAGAAAGAATATATATTTTGTTGTTGCGTTCATGCATTTTTCGTTTCTCAGAGTCTTCCCTGTCAATTTGTTTTTGCTCTACAGTCTGGGCATGGCTGCCTGGGGGGCCCCCCTTTGGGCCATTTTGGTTGGGGCCTCCGGGTTCGCCCGGTCTGAACCCATAGTATAGTTACGCCACTGCATAAGACCCTACGTATATTGCATGTATTTCTTAGGACACTGCCTATACTGCATGTATTTCACAGGACATTACATATATTGCATGTATTTCATAGGAAATACCTATATTGCATGTATTTGACAGGACACTGCCTATATTGCATGTATTTCATAAGACACTACCTCTATATTGCATGTATTTCACAGGACACTACCTATACTGCATGGATTTCACAGAACACTACCTATATCGCATGTATTTGATAGGACACTACCTATATTGCATGTGTTTCATAGGACACTACGTATATTGCATGTATTTCACAGGTCACTACCTATATTGTATGTCTTTCAAAGGACACTACCTGTATTGCATGTATTTCATAGGACACTACCTATGTTGCATGTCTTTCATAGGACACTATGTACAGTATATTGCATGTATTTCATAGGACGCTACGTATATTGCATGTGTTTCATAGGACACTACCTATATTACATGTATTTCATAGGACACTATATACCTATGTTGCATGTCTTTCATAGGACACTATGTACAGTATATTGCATGAAATTCATAGGACACTACGTATATTGCATGTGTTTCTTAGGACACTACCTATATTATTACATCATTCTCATGGCAAGAAGTCATGGCAAGAAGTTTATACCAAGAATACGTGTCAAAGTAAATTTGAGAATTTTTATCAACTTCTTACCAAAGCAATTGATAAACACCTGCCCTCTAGAACATTGCGAGTACATAGCTCTGATAAGCCATGGATAAATACCAAGATTAAGTCCTGGATCAAGAGAAGACAAAAATGTTTGGCTCAGCATGGCAAGGATTCTCCATTATTCAAGTTATGGAGAAATAAAGTTCAATATGCAATTAAACATGCTAAGAAATCATTTTATGACACTAGCGTTAAAAAACTAAAGGATACCAATGCGAGTAAATGGTGGAAAGAAGTTAAAAATCTCTCTGGTTTGGCAGATACGAAGGGACAGTGGTTTCAAAATCTTATTGATGGGGTCACTATAGACACAACTGATAAGTTGTGCGAGAGAATTAATGAGTTCTTCGTTAGTCTTACCTCTGACTTTATCCCACTAGTAATGGAGAACATATCTAGTATACCTGTGGAAAATATTCCAGAGGAACTTTTTGTGACAACCTGGGAAGCCTATAATTCTTTGCGCAGCTTGAAGGTCAGGAAAGCTCCTGGGCCGGATGGAATACCTAACATCGTATTAAAACAATTTGCCTTCGAACTTGCTCCAGTAATCGCAGACATTTATAATGCATCCTTACGTGAAGGTTATTTACCACCCTTACTCAAGTGTGCTGCTGTTACCCCAATTCCCAAGAAAAGACCACCTAATGCATGCCATCGAAAAGGATATTAGACCTATATCATTGACATGTCAGATTGCCAAAGTAATGGAAGGTTTTACCTTAACTAGAGTTTTCCCTACCATACTACCTCAACTGGATAATAAACAATTTGCTGTAGCGGGGAAATCTACTGAACAAGCCATAGTATATATCCTTCACTTAGCCTTAGAGGCCCTGGATAAGGGTAACTGTTCACTGAGATTGTTCTTTGCTGATTTTTGCAAAGGATTTGATAGATCACAGGATTCTGTTGGCAAAGTTATCTAAATTTAACATCCACAATAGCCTGTTAAGGTGGATTGGTTCATTTCTCCTAGAGAGATCTCAGTTTGTACGCATTGGTAATTCAACATCTATTGTACAAAATGTCAATGGGGGTATTCCTCAAGGGACTAAGCTTGCCCCGATACTTTTTGCTGTTATGGTCAATGATCTTATATCTACATGGGGCCCAAGAGCTAAATTTGTTGACGATCTAACTACCATGGAGATTGTTCCGAGAAATTCTCCTTCACTGATGAAATTTACTGTTTCTGATATCCAAACATTTGCTCGGCATAGCAAATTAGCCTTGTTAATACTTTACAGCAGGGTCGTATATAAAAACCCTCAAGTGCGTTTCAACTATATTTATATTTAAAATGTTTAAATTAACACCATAATTGCAACGCGTTGACTGATGGGTAAAATCACAGAAGGACATAGGTTGGCCATTTGTAGGAGTTCCATGTCACTTTGGCTAGATTTTTCTGGTGTGCAAAATAAACTATTGCTACCTGGCTTAGCACCCGTTCACAGGATGCATCAATGTGAATCGTGTTTAACACGGCCAGGAATATCCGAGCCAAAATGCCATAAAATGTCTACTTGTGACCAGCTTTTCGCCTGTGTGGCTTAATCTAGCATTCTACCATTGTCATTCTGACGTTGATTTGGCCGTTTTGTATAAATGTGATTGAAACTATATTGGCACCTTGTGAATGGATACGATGTCTCGTTAGGATTTGAACATTTTACATGAACATATCGAATGCAATAGGTCTCTTAGGTTAGTTTAAGACCAACATGAGCGAGTGAGATAAACTCGACCAGCTTAGGTAAGACATCAAGCGTGAAATCCACGCACTAGGCCATTCAGGATCGGACCTCAAACCTTCTTTTTCAACACTAATGATAAAAATTTCCCACCTTACCACATTGCACTACATTGGTGGATATCTTGGGCAAATGTGCTCCATTGGTGGATATCTTGGGCAGATGTGCAATTGGTGGATATCTTGGACAAATGTGCAATATTGGTGGATATCTTGGGCAGATGTGCTACATTGGTGGATATCTTGGGCAAATGTGCTACATAGGTGGATATCTTGGGCAAATGTGCAATATTGGTGAATATCTAGGGCAAATGTGCAATATTTGAGGGATATCTTGGGCATATGTGCAATATTACTGAAGAAGACCTCGTTAGGTTAGTGGACGATTTCATTAAGGACCCTACGTATATTGCATGTATTTCATTGGATACGTCTTTCATAGGACACTACCTATACTGCATGTATTTCCATACGCCTTAACTTTTTATAGACTTTCTTGGCCATTTTCAGCCACTTTTTGAGAATTTGAAAACGTTGCCAAATCTCCCAAAATGTAAAGGGTTAGCCTTAACAAAATCTTGAGGGGCTATCCTTTACTTTTTGGCCACTTTTTGAGATTTTGAAAATGAGGCTAAAAATGGCCAAATAGTGAAGGGGTTAGCCTTAACTTTTGTCGAAAAAATGTTAAGGAACGCCTTTATTTTTTTGGCCATTTTCAGCCACGTTTTGAGATTTTGAAAATGTGGCCAAAAATGGCGAAAAGGTGAAGGGGTTAGCCTTCCCCCTCTGCGAAAAATGTTAAGGGGTTAGCCTTTACTTCTTGGCCATTTTCAGCCACTTTTTGAGAATTTGAAAATGTTGCCAAATCTGCCCAAAATGTAAAGGGGTTAGCCTTAACAAAATGTTAAGGGTTGGCCTTTACTTTTTGGCCATTTTCAGCCACTTTTTGAGATTCTGGAAATGTGGCCAAAAATGTAAAGGAGTTAGCCTTAACTTTTGGTGGAAAAAATGTTAATGGTTAGCCTTTACTTTTTTGTGTTTTTGAAAAAGTGGCCGAAAATCGCCAAAAAATAAAGGGGTTAGCCTTATTTTTTGTCGAAAAATGTTAAGGGTTAATTTATTCAAATGCATGACCTATTTACAGTTATTGCTAGAATATAAAGAAAGACATAAGGAATAAGTAAATATAAAGGAAAGAGTCTATAGTACAATATATAGTTATTTACATATAAGTTTTATATAACTAAATAGAAAGTTTTTGTTTTGTTTTTTTTGTTCATTTTTATGGGTATATATCCCAATATAGTATATAATATATAGTATAATCTTATCCCTGAGCTTCCATGGATTTGAGGCTTTCTTCTCTCTCAGTTGAGCAGAGGAAGAGATAGTTTGAAAATAGATTTACAAGAGCTGCATCGTTTGAAGACATCGTATGTTCTAGTAGTTTTTGCTTATAGTGAGGCGGTTAAGAGCGAAATTTAGCTGGAATTGTTCATTTTGTGATAAAAGCACCATATTTGCAGGAAGTATAGACTTTGATATGACAATAACTTTGAGATATGGAGGCATCTGAAAAATTAAAGTCGCCGGCGTAAAATTTGGGTTCTTTTTCATTTTCCTCATTAAACTCCTATATTGTCGAAAAATATAAAATTGCAAGTTCACTTATAGCAAAAGTGATTACAGAATCAGAAAGCTTACAAAAAGTTATATTAAGACATGTAAGTGGTTACCATGATTTTTCAAATCCTTCTTGAGTTACAAGCTGTTAAATACGCATTTTCAAGCTAGTACCCAGGCTTTTCGCGCGATTTCGTGGCCTTTTTTCCATTTTGGAACAGCAATAACTCGAAATCGGTTGGGAAAATAAAGGTAACCGCTTAAGTGACCTATATATAGTTTTTTGCAAGCTTTCCAATGATGTAAGTCATTATTGCTTTAAATGAACTTGGAATTTTACGGTTTTACAAGTATAGGAGTTTAATGAGGAAAATGAAAAAGAACCCAAATTTTACGCCGGCGACTTTAATTTTTCAGATGCCTCCATATCTCAAAGTTATTGTCATATCAAAGTCTATACTTCCTGCAAATATGGTGCTTTTATCACAAAATGAACAAATGTATTTTCTTACGGTATGCAAACAAATTTGCATTATAGGACATCACGCATTTGTAATTTCAAAAGGCTAGATTTCATTGGTTAATGCTAGATAGATAAATCCTCGTTTGAAAGCATACGGGCACTCTCTCAATACACCAACAATGTATAGGATCTCCAGATAAACAAGCAAAATGAGTGAAGAAAACGACATAGCTGAAGCTGGTCCTTCAACGGCCGAGGAAACAGCTGGGGAAGTACAGAATACGGCGTTAGTGGCCCAAGTATTTTCGATGTTTAAAGGATATTTATCATCGCAACTCGAAGAGAAAGGCAAACAATTTCAGACTAAAGCATCTATAGAGAAACAAGCAACAGAATTCAAATTCAAAGGCAACAGGAAGCAATTCGAGTTCAACGCCCAAGTGGACGAAATCATTAGCCGTATCGCCGACAATGCCGACGACCCTCAGAAAGTTCGAGAGTTAGCAACAAAAGCGAATAACACAATAAAGAGAAGGCAAAAGCTGATCAAGATTGCTGACAAGAATAAGGATGGATGGCTAGTGGTAGAAGAGTACGAATCGGATGATCTGGCTTCTGATACCGACGACGAGAAGCGAATTAAGAAAGCCAAATCAGCTGCTGAGAAGCGCCGTAAAGATAATCCCAAAAGTAACGTCAATGATGCAAAGAAATTCAAGACAGGCGACAATCAGTTTTTTCGCGGTGAGTGTACGTAGTGGTACCCGCGTTATTCTTTGTGATATCTCAATTAGGGTGGTGTGATGAGCATTACCCATGTTATCCGATGTGTACGTGTGCTGATTTGTAGTATATAGGAAGTAAATAATTTACGTTCGTTTGAGCGTAGTGAATTAGAACGTAAATGTATTTTCTTACGGTATGCAAACAAATTTGCATTATAGGACATCACGCATTTGTAATTTCAAAAGGCTAGATTTCATTGGTTAATGCTAGATAGATAAATCCTCGTTTGAAAGCACACGGGCACTCTCTCAATACACCAACAATGCCCACCCACAGACCCACCCGAGTTTCGAAACGCGAAATTGTCCGATACTGTATATATTTTTATTATTATTAGGCCGTGCAGAATTTGGTCAAGAAAAACGATGTTATAGATGCCAACGTCTTGGGCATTGGGCAAGAAATTGCAGAGCATCGTGGCCAGTCAGTTATCGGTCTAACAGAAGTGGCTTCACATTTGCCAATCCCACACATGATAACAGATCAGGAGGAGCAGGTTCAGTTGGAAGCACAAACGGACGATCCAGCTTATAGTGACAACCCCAAAGAGTGGATTTATCAGGTATCAGAAAATAAATATGAGTGTGAATTAGAAACAGTTGTAGCCCCTTCAGTAAAGGGTAGGTTAAAAAGACATGTTACGTTTTGGGAAAATATTGGCGCGTCAGATTTCGTTCTCTCGGTTATTCAAGCAGGGTACAAAATACCATTCATAGAAATTCCACCAGGTGTTTGTTTACGAAACAATAAGTCAGCTTTACGACATGAAGATTTTGTACAGAAAGCGATTTTAGAATTACTACAATCCAACAGGATAATTAAAACAAAAGCCATGCCGCAAGTCGTTAATCCATTGTCTGTGTCAGTTCAACCATCTGGAAAATTACGACTTATTCTGGATTTAAGGCATGTGAACAATTACGTACGAAAACAAAACATTAAATATGAAGATTGGAAAACTGCATTGACTTATTTTCAGAAAGAAAGCTATATGATTTCTTTCGACCTGAAAAGTGGGTATCATCATATCGATATTCATCCTGTTTCCCAAACATTCCTAGGGTTTGCTTGGAAGAGCCCTGAAGATAAAACATTTACATATTACCAGTTTACTGTCTTACCATTTGGTTTATCAACTGCACCTTTCGTATTTACAAAATGTATGAAACCGTTAGAAAAGTATTGGAGAAGCCAGGGTACGAATGTAGCTTTATGCCTGGACGACGGGTGGTTAACAGAAGGCAATTACGATGACTGCTTGAATTTATCGACTATTAGAGCAGATATTAATCATGCTGGTTTAGTTGCAAACGAAGAAAAATCTATCTGGCAACCGTGCCAAGAAATAGTTTGGCTTGGCCTGATCTGGAATTCTTTAAGTGGCATAATTTCTATCACCGAACGCCGGGTAGCAAGCATTTTTCAAACCATCCAGTTTTTGAAATCGCAAAAATTTTACATATCCGCCAGAGAACTCGCTTCGTTTACAGGAAAGATTATTTCCACTAGTGCAGTTACACGAAACGTATGTCAAATAATGATTCGACATTGCAGCATGTCGGTAGCCGCAGCTAGCGGTTGGGATTCAAAGTTTAGTATGGATGATTACTGCATAAGAGAAATTGAGTTTTGGGAAAGCAATTTAAAACAATTGAATTCAAGGGAACTGGTTCAGGCTAGAACTCAGTCACATTACGTTGTTTATTCAGACGCAAGCGCGTCGGGTTGTGGAGCACATATGTCGTTAAATGGTGAACAAATTTGCCATAAGCATTGGACAAATGAAGAAAGTCAACGTAGCTCCACTTGGAGAGAACTTTCAGCAATCGAATATGCCTTGGAATCATTTATTCCATTATTAAATCACGCTTACGTCAAGTGGTTTTCAGATAGCCAGACAGCATGTAGCATTGCTCGAGTCGGTAGCATGAGAAAAGATTTACACAACATAGCAATTAGAATTTACAAGCTCTGTCTAGATCATAAAATTGAATTTGAAATCGAGTGGATTCCACGTACTGAGATACAAAGAGCCGATTACATAAGTAGGCTCATTGATATAGATGATTGGCAGATTACGAAAGAATGTTTCGATCAAGTGGAGGAAGTATGGGGCCCTCACAAAATACCAATTCATTGCTCGGATCGGAACGCTTTTATGGAGAAATTTTAGCCCTTAGAATGGATTTTTCTCACAAATAAAATTGTGCTAAACGATTAAGTTATGGACGGCGCTGGCCGATGTAATATGTTTTAAGGGCGCTGGCTCTGTTCCAATTAATTAATGGCGCTGGCCTGATTAAAGTGTGTAATAATGTTAAAATGCGTATGATATTAATAGGCACTGGCCTAAATGAATTGCAATATAAATTTGTTTTATGACGTTGGTCGCTGCAATATGTATCAAGACTTTATTTTCTATGGCATTTGTTTGCATTAATTGTTTTATGATATTGTTTCATTTGTTTGTCTCAATTAGATGTTAAACGAGTGTGCAGAGTGGAAAAATGTTCCCAGGAATGTGAAACCTGAAACCAAGGTTTTTGTAGATTTTCTCATAAAATCAAGAGCGGATTCTACTTCCAGAAAATATCTACAAGAAATTCGTAAGTTTCTAAAGTGGAATGTAACGGCTTTTGGTAGGATAATTATACCAATACCTGTATCAACGGCAGCTATTTACCTGTATAAAAGACACGATGAATCGAAATCTTATGCAAATGTTGTCGCTGCTCATGCAGCATTGAAGTGGTTGCATACATTTGTACCATATCAAATTGAAAATCCTCTGGATACTCCAATCTGTCGGAATATCCTAGAAACTGCTAAAAGATCGAAATTGCAGCCTATAAATAAGAAAGAACCAATAACAGCCGAAATCATACAAAAGATTATAGAAAAACACGCCAGCCTGAAAGACCTGAGAATAGCTTGTATATGCAGTATTGGCTTTAGCGGATTTTTTCGATATAGCGAATTGGCGAATATAATGACCAGTCACATTCATTATGAACACGATCATGTGCGCATACTTGTACCCACCGCTAAAAACGATGTATATAGGGAAGGAAATTACGTATACATAAAGAAATTGGGCAATAAGTACTGTCCAGTTGACGTTTTACAACGATATATCGAGGCTGCGAGTGCCAGTTCTGAACCGAACTTACCTATTTTTAGACCTTTGAGATTTTTTAGGTCTTCCGATATGTTCAAACTATATGGCACAAGACTTTCTTACACAAGATGCAGGGAAATATTTAAAGAATGTTTACAAGGATGTGGATACGACGAGAAGAAATATGGTCTACATAGTTTGAGATCGGGCGGAGCCACCGCAGCAGCTAATAATGGGTGCGTTGCAGAACGACTTCTAAAACTACACGGGCGGTGGAAAACCGATATCGCAAAGGACATGTATGTTCACGAAAGTGTTAAGAACAGACTGCGAGTTACCGAAAGTCTCGGGCTTTAGATACATTACTAGATAATTTATTTGCGTTGTGATACACTTGTTAAGTATAATAATGATATTAATCGAAGTATGTAAAAAATATTTAAAAAACTGAAATAAATCCTATCTGGTTGGTGTGATGAGCATTACCCATGTTATCCGATGTGTACGTGTGCTGATTTGTAGTATATAGGAAGTAAATAATTTACGTTCGTTTGAGCGTAGTGAATTAGAACGTAATTCTTACACTTAACCGCCAGACTATTATACTTTCTGTTGTGGTATTCATAGGCGTACGGGACGTGGGGGCAGGGGGGGCACCTGCCCCCCAAAAAATTTGGAGATTCAAGTTATTCGGGCAAATGGTTCACGAATATTCGGGCAAAATAGAAATATATTATAAATTTGTAAGATAATTATCCGGGTTTTGGACTTAAAAAGAGATTGTAAATGTAAGAGTTTCCCGGAACATTTTTAACCCCCCCCCCCCCGTTGACAAATAAATAGATACTTAATATGGTAAATACAATTAAAAGTGGTTGTTATTGTTATCACGATGTTGTTAGCGAAATTCGGGCAATTTAGTTAAGCTTTAAAATTCGGGCAAAATTTCGGCTGCCCCCCCAAAGAAAGTTGTGCCCATACGCCTATGGTGGTATTGGAAGTAAAAATGTTTTTAAGTGTGTTGTTTGAATTGTTTCGTAAGTTTTCGTATTTCTGGCAGATAAAGGCAAAATGAAATTCGTTTTCCACTTCACCAGATTTACAAATTTTGCAGATACGTTGTTCACGAGGAACATTTTCGTATCTTCCACGTTCGATTCGCAGTTTATGATTACTTACTCTATATTTAGAAAATGTTCTCCTTATTGTTGGGTTTTTAATGAGGGATAGGTATTCCTCCATTTTGTATTCGTTTTTGAACGTACAAAAGAAGGATAATTTAGATGAGTTAGTCATTTTATGTCGCCAGAATTCGACATATTTTTCGTTCATTCTATTTACGATAGTTTTGGTGTCATAGTTTATGATATCATTTTCAATATTTGATGTATTGTCGTAAAACGATTTTAGCATGGTTACGGCGTTAGTAGAGTAAGATTCTTTACCATTATTATATAATTGTTTCGACATTAGGGAAGTCTAGTTTAAGGATATGTTTCATGTAATTGATTATATTCTTTTTAATTGAAATCAGAAGTGGATATTTTCCAAGTTCACTTCTGCAAGCTATATTGCTTGCTTTATAGGGGTTAGCCTTTACTTTTTGGCCATTTTCGGCCACTTTCTGGGTTTTTGAAAAAGTGGCCGAAAATGACGAAAAAATAACGGGATTAGCCTTAACTTTTTGTCGAAGGTTTTTTTAAATCATTCAAATGCATGACCTATTTTACAGGTATTGCTGGAATGGTAAGTAACTATATAAAAACTAAAGTATATGTAACTAGTGCTAGATGATAAAAGGTAATGGTTCTTTACATTAATGTGATTATTTTACAAGGTTTTTTGTTTGTTTTTTACTTAATATTTTATTAATATAGTAATAGTTTGTATATATAGCACACATTCTGGAATAGGATAGTTAGACATTTGTTGTCGATATTTTTGTTTGTTTACCTATTTCCATGGAGTTCCATGGATTTGAAGCTATTTTCTCTCTCAATAAAGCAAAGAGATAAATTTGGACAATAAGTTTACAACAACAGAATCGTCACAAGATATTGCATGTTCAGTAACTTTTTCAAAAACAGAAAAAGTGGCCGAAAATGGCCAAAAAGTAAATGCTAACCCTTAACATGTTTTCTACAAAAAGTTAAGACTAACCCCTTTACTTTTTGGTCATTTTCGGCCACTTTTTCAAAAACACAAAAAGTGACCGAAAACGGCCAAAACGTAAAGGCTAAACCCTTAACATTTTTTCGACAAAAAGTTAAGGCTAACCCCTTTACTTTTTGGTCATTTTCGGTCACTTTTTCAAAAACACAAAAAGTGGTCGAAAATGACCAAAAAGTAAAGCCTAACCCTTAACATTTGTTCGACAAAAAGTTAAGGCTAACCCTTTACTTTTTGGTCATTTTCGGCCACATTTTCAAAAACACAAAAAGTGACCGAAAATGGCCAAAAAGTAAAGGCTAAACCCTTAACATTTTTTAGACAAAGAGTTAAGGCTAACCCCTTTATTTTTTGGTCATTTTCGGCCACTTTTTCAAAAACACAAAAAGTGGTCGAAAATGGCCAAAAAGTAAAGGCTAACCCCTTAACATTTTTTCTACAAAAAGTTAAGGCTAACCCCTTTATTTTATGGTCATTTTCGTCCACTTTTTCAAAAACAAAAAAAGTGACCGAAAATGGCCAAAAAGTAAAGGCTAACCCCTTAACATTTTTTCGACACAAACTTAAGGCTAAGCCCTTTACTTTTTGGTCATTTTCGGCCACTTTTACAAAAACTCAAAAAGTGACCAAAAATGGCCAAAAAGTAAAGGCTAACCCTTTATTTTTTGGTCATTTTCGGCCACTTTTTTAAAAACACAAAAAGTTGCCGAAAATCGTCAAAAAGTAAAGGCTAACCCCTTAACATTTTTTCGACAAAGAGTTAAGGCTAACCCCTTTATTTTTTGGTCATTTTCGGCCACTTTTTCAAAAACACAAAAAGTGGTCGAAAATGGCCAAAAAGTAAAGGCTAACCCCTTAACATTTTTTAGACAAAGAGTTAAGGCTAACCCCTTTATTTTTTGGTCATTTTCGGCCACTTTTTCAAAAACACAAAAAGTGGTCGAAAATGGCCAAAAAGTAAAGGCTAACCCTTAACATTTTTTTGACAAAAAGTTAAGGCTAACCCCTTTACTTTTTGGTCATTTTCGGCCACTTTTTCAAAAACACAAAAAGTGACCGAAAATGGCCAAAAAGTAAAGGCTAAACCCTTAACATTTTTTAGACAAAGAGTTAAGGCTAACCCCTTTATTTTTTGGTCATTTTCGGCCACTTTTTCAAAAACACAAAAAGTGGTCGAAAATGGCCAAAAAGTAAAGGCTAAACCCTTAACATTTTTTCGACAAAAGTTAAGGCTAACCCCTTTACTTTTTGGTCATTTTCGGCCACTTTTTCAAAAACACAAAAAGTGACCGAAAATGGCCAAAAAGTAAAGCCCAACCCCTTAACATTTGTTCGACAAAAAGTTAAGGCCTTTACTTTTTGGTCATTTTCGGCCACTTTTTCAAAAACACAAAAAGTGGTCGAAAATGGCCGAAAAGTAAAGGCTAAACCCTTAACATTTTTTCTACAAAAAGTTAAGGCTAACCCCTTTACTTTTTGGTCATTTTCGGCCACTTTTTCCAAAACACAAAAAGTGGCCGAAACTGGCCAAAAAGTAAAGGCTAAACCCTTAACATTTTTTTGACAAAAGTTAAGGCTAACCCCTTTACTTTTTGGTCATTTTCGGCCACTTTTTCAAAAACACAAAAAGTGACCGAAAATGGCCAAAAAGTAAAGGCTAAACCCTTAACATTTTTTAGACAAAGAGTTAAGGCTAATCAATTTATTTTTGGTCATTTTCGGCCACTTTCTCAAAAACACAAAAGTGGTCGAAAATGGCCAAAAGTAAAACTAAACCCTTAACATTTTTTCGACAAAGAGTTAAGGCTAACCCCTTTATTTTATGGTCATTTTCGGCCACTTTCTCAAAAACACAAAAAGTGACCGAAAATGGCCAAAAAGTAAAGGCTAAACCCTTAACATTTTTTCGACAAAGAGTTAAGGCTAACCCCTTTATTTTTTGGTCATTTTCGGCCACTTTTTCAAAAACACAAAAAGTGGTCGAAAATGGCCAAAAAGTAAAGGCTAACCCCTTAACATTTTTTCGACAAAAGTTAAGGCTAACCCCTGTACTTTTTGGTCATTTTCGGCCACTTTTTCAAAAACACAAAAAGTGACCGAAAATGGCCAAAAAGTAAAGGCTAAACCCTTAACATTTTTTAGACAAAGAGTTAAGGCTAATCAATTTATTTTTTGGTCATTTTCGGCCACTTTTTCAAAAACACAAAAAGTGGTCGAAAATGGCCAAAAAGTAAAGGCTAAACCCTTAACATTTTTTCGACAAAAAGTTAAGGCTAACCCCTTTACTTTTTGGTCATTTTCGGCCACTTTTTCAAAAACACAAAAAGTGGCCGAAAATGACCAAAAAGTAAAGCCTAACCCTTAACATTTGTTCGACAAAAAGTTAAGGCTAACCCCTTTACTTTTTGGTCATTTTCGGCCACTTTTTCAAAAACACAAAAAGTGACCGAAAATGGCCAAAAAGTAAAGGCTAAACCCTTAACATTTTTTCGACAAAAAGTTAAGGCTAACCCCTTTACTTTTTGGTCATTTTCGGCCACTTTTTCAAAAACACAAAAAGTGACCGAAAATGGCCAAAAAGTAAAGGCTAAACCCTTAACATTTTTTCGACAAAAGTTAAGGCTAACCCCTTTACTTTTTGGTCATTTTCGGCCACTTTTTCAAAAACACAAAAAGTTGCCGAAAATCGTCAAAAAGTAAAGGCTAACCCCTTAACATTTTTTCGACAAAGAGTTAAGGCTAACCCCTTTATTTTTTGGTTATTTTCGGCCACTTTTTCAAAAACACAAAAAGTGGTCGAAAATGGCCAAAAAGTAAAGGCTAACCCCTTAACATTTTTTCTACAAAAGGTTAAGGCTAACCCCTTTATTTTATGGTCATTTTCGGCCACTTTTTCAAAAACACCAAAAGTGACCGAAAATGGCCAAAAAGTAAAGCCTAACCCCTTAACATTTGTTCTACAAAAAGTTAAGGCTAACCCCTTTACTTTTTGGTCATTTTCGGCCACTTTTTCCAAAACACAAAAAGTGGCCGAAAATGACCAAAAAGTAAAGCCTAACCCTTAACATTTGTTCGACAAAAAGTTAAGGCTAACCCCTTTACTTTTTGGTCATTTTCGGCCACTTTCTCAAAAACACAAAAAGTGACCGAAAATGGCCAAAAAGTAAAGGCTAAACCCTTAACATTTTTTCGACAAAAAGTTAAGGCTAACCCCTTTACTTTTTGGTCATTTTCGGCCACTTTTTCCAAAACACAAAAAGTGGCCGAAACTGGCCAAAAAGTAAAGGCTAAACCCTTAACATTTTTTCTACAAAAGGTTAAGGCTAACCCCTTTATTTTTGGTCATTTTCGGCCACTTTTTCAAAAACACAAAAAGTGACCGAAAATGGCCAAAAAGTAAAGGCTAACCCCTTAACATTTTTTCGACAAAAAGTTAAGGCTAACCCCTTTACTTTTTGGTCATTTTCGGCCACTTTTTCAAAAACACAAAAAGTTGCCGAAAATCGTCAAAAAGTAAAGGCTAACCCCTTAACATTTTTTCGACAAAGAGTTAAGGCTAACCCCTTTATTTTTTGGTTATTTTCGGCCACTTTTTCAAAAACACAAAAAGTGGTCGAAAATGGCCAAAAAGTAAAGGCTAACCCCTTAACATTTTTTCGACAAAGAGTTAAGGCTAACCCCTTTATTTTTGGTCATTTTCGGCCACTTTTTCCAAAACACAAAAAGTGGCCGAAACTGGCCAAAAAGTAAAGGCTAAACCATTAACATTTTTTCGACAAAAAGTTAAGGCTAACCCCTTTACTTTTTGGTCATTTTCGGCCACTTTTTCAAAAACACAAAAAGTGGCCGAAACTGGCCAAAAAGTAAAGGCTAAACCATTAACATTTTTTCGACAAAAAGTTAAGGCTAACCCCTTTACTTTTTGGTCATTTTCGGCCACTTTTTCAAAAACACAAAAAGTGACCGAAAATGGCCAAAAAGTAAAGGCTAACCCTTAACATTTTTTCGACAAAGAGTTAAGGCTAACCCCTTTATTTTTTGGTTATTTTCGGCCACTTTTTCAAAAACACAAAAAGTGGTCGAAAATGGCCAAAAAGTAAAGGCTAACCCCTTATATTATAGTATCTATAATATTATATATATAATATATATATATATATATCTATATATTACTATTATCTATTATAGTATCTATTATAGATACTATAATAGACAACATAAAGAACAACTATATTTCGTTCTGGAAACAGCAAATAGACAATTCCTCAAAACTATCATTCTACTCCACATTTAAAAAAGAGTACAAACAAGAAGGTTACTTAACTTTTATAAAAAATCCATCGCAAAGACGAATGTTGACAAAATTTCGAATAAGTAATCACAAGTTATTAATCGAATACGGCCGCTACCAAAACATACCCCGCGAAGAAAGATATTGTAAAACCTGCGGAACTGGAGCGGTTGAAGATGAATTTCACTTTTCTTTTGAATGTGAAAGTTACAAGAACATTAGAAACAATACAAACAATATCTTAAAAAATATTTTTCTGATGAAACTTACAACAGAATCAAAACAAAATCTATTAACTCACGTAATGTCGTCCAATGATTCAGTTTTAGTAATGCTATTCTCAGACTTCACTTTCAAAGTGTTTTAATGTCAGAGACAAATGCCTTCAACCTGGGGATACTACATAATTATCATTATTGATATATACTGTAGATAAATACTATATATATATATATATATATACTATAAGACTTTATGAACTACACTCACAGTAGTCGTAACATTATTGTTCGGTCTTCCGAAACATTATATAGATTATTATGTTTTGTTATTTACTTATTTAGTGCTAGTTGTAGCATTCATACTTTAGC
Organism: Trachythela sp. YZ-2020; assembly: GCA_016169945.1. Lineage (NCBI taxonomy): Eukaryota > Metazoa > Cnidaria > Anthozoa > Malacalcyonacea > Clavulariidae > Trachythela > Trachythela sp. YZ-2020. Next base: position 80,476 of record JADLSH010000344.1, on the reverse strand, counting down.
AATACCTGTAAATTAGGTCATGCCAATAAAGTGAATTTAAAAAAAAAAAAAACAAAAAAAAAAACCCTTAACATTTTTTCTACAAAAGGTTAAGGCTAACCCCTTAACATTTTTTCTACAAAAAGTTAAGGCTAACCCCTTTATTTTATGGTCATTTCCGGCCACTTTTTCAAAAACACCAAAAGTGACCGAAAATGGCCAAAAAGTAAAGCCCAACCCCTTAACATTTTTTCGACAAAAAGTTAAGGCTAACCCCTTTACTTTTTGGTCATTTTCGGCCACTTTTTCAAAAACACAAAAAGTGGCCGAAACTGGCCAAAAAGTAAAGGCTAAACCATTAACATTTTTTCGACAAAAAGTTAAGGCTAACCCCTTTACTTTTTGGTCATTTTCGGCCACTTTTTCAAAAACACAAAAAGTGACCGAAAATGGCCAAAAAGTAAAGGCTAAACCCTTAACATTTTTTCGACAAAGAGTTAAGGCTAACCCCTTTATTTTTTGGTCATTTTCGGCCACTTTTTTAAAAACACAAAAAGTTGCCGAAAATCGTCAAAAAGTAAAGGCTAACCCCTTAACATTTTTTCGACAAAGAGTTAAGGCTAACCCCTTTACTTTTTGGTCATTTTCGGCCACTTTTTCAAAAACTCAAAAAGTTGCCGAAAATCGTCAAAAAGTAAAGGCTAAACCCTTAACATTTTTTCGACAAAGAGTTTAGCCTTAACTCTTTGTCTAAAAAATGTTAAGGGTTTAGCCTTTACTTTTTGGCCATTTTCGGTCACTTTTTGTGTTTTGGAAAAAGTGGCCGAAAATGACCAAAAAGTAAAGGGGTTAGCCTTAAATTTTTGTCGAAAAAATGTTAAGGGGTTAGCCTTTACTTTTTGGCCATTTTCGACCACTTTTTGTGTTTTCGAAAAACTGGCCGAAAATGACCAAAAAATAAAGGGGTAGCTTTTACTTTTGACCATTTTCGGCCAAGTTTTGTGTTTTTGAAAAAGTGGCCAAAAATGACCAAAAAATAAAGGGGTTAGCCTTAACTTTTTGTCGAAAAAATGTTAAGGGTTAGCCTTTACTTTTTGACCATTTTCGGCCGATTTTTGTGTTTTTGAAACAGTGGCCGAAAATGACGAAAAAGTAAAGGGTTATCCTTAACTTTTTGTCGAAAAAATGTCAAGGGGTTAGCCTTTACTTTCTGGCGATTTTCGGCCATTTTTTGAGTTTAAGAAACAGTGGCCGAAAATGACCAAAAAGTAAAGGGGTTAGCCTTAACTTTTTTGTCGAAAAAATGTTAAGGGGTTAGCCTTTACTTTTTGACCATTTTCAGCCAATTGTTGTGTTTTTGAAAAAGTGGCCAAAAATGACGAAAAAATAAAGGGGTTAGCCTTAACTTTTTGTCGAAAAATGTTAAGGGTTAGCCTTTACTTTTTGACCATTTTCAGCCAATTTTTGTGTTTTTGAAAAAGTGGCCAAAAATGACGAAAAAATAAAGGGGTTAGCCTTAACTTTTTGTCGAAAAATGTTAAGGGTTAGCCTTTACTTTTTGACCATTTTCAGCCAATTTTTGTGTTTTTGAAAAAGTGGCCAAAAATGACCAAAAAGTAAAGGGGTTAGCCTTAACTTTTTTTTTAAATGTTAAGGGGTTAGCCTTTACTTTTTGGCGATTTTCGACCACTTTTTTTGTTTGAAAAAGTGGCCAAAAATGACGAAAAAGTAAAGGGGTTATCCTTAACTTTTTGTCGAAAAAATGTCAAGGGGTTAGCCTTTACTTTCTGGCGATTTTCGGCCATTTTTTGAGTTTATGAAACAGTGGCCGAAAATGACCAAAAAGTAAAGGGGTTAGCCTTAACTTTTTTGTCGAAAAAATGTTAAGGGGTTAGCCTTTACTTTTTGGCGATTTTCGGCCACTTTTGGGGTTTTTGAAACAGTGGCCGAAAATGACCAAAAAGTAAAGGGGTTAGCCTTAACTTTTTGTCGAAAAAATGTTAAGGGGTTAGCCTTTACTTTCTGGCGATTTTCGGCCATTTTTTGAGTTTAAGAAACAGTGGCCGAAAATGACCAAAAAGTAAAGGGGTTAGCCTTAACTTTTTTGTCGAAAAAATGTTAAGGGTTAGCTTTACTTTTGACCATTTTCAGCCAATTGTTGTGTTTTTGAAAAAGTGGCCAAAATGACGAAAAATAAAGGGGTTAGCCTTAACTTTTGTCGAAAAATGTTAAGGGTTAGCCTTTACTTTTTGACCATTTTCGGCCAATTTTTGTGTTTTTGAAAAAGTGGCCAAAAATGACGAAAAAATAAAGGGGTTAGCCTTAACTTTTTGTCGAAAAAAATGTTAAGGGTTAGCTTTTACTTTTGACCATTTTCGGCCAAGTTTTGTATTTTTGAAAAAGTGGCCAAAAATGACCAAAAAATAAAGGGGTTAGCCTTAACTTTTTTTTTAAATGTTAAGGGGTTAGCCTTTACTTTTTGGCGATTTTCGACCACTTTTTTTGTTTGAAAAAGTGGCCAAAAATGACGAAAAAGTAAAGGGTTATCCTAACTTTTGTCGAAAAAATGTCAAGGGGTTAGCCTTTACTTTCTGGCGATTTTCGGCCATTTTTTGAGTTTATGAAACAGTGGCCGAAAATGACCAAAAAGTAAAGGGGTTAGCCTTAACTTTTTGTCGAAAAAATGTTAAGGGGTTAGCCTTTACTTTTTGGCGATTTTCGGCCACTTTTGGGGTTTTTGAAACAGTGGCCGAAAATGACCAAAAAGTAAAGGGGTTAGCCTTAACTTTTTGTCGAAAAATGTTAAGGGGTTAGCCTTTACTTTTTGACGATTTTCGACCAGTTTTTGAGTTTCTGAAACAGTGGCCGAAAATGACCAAAAAGTAAAGGGGTTATAGCCTTAACTTTTTTGTCGAAAAAATGTTAAGGGGTTAGCCTTTACTTTTTGACCATTTTCGGCCGATTTTTGTGTTTTTGAAACAGTGGCCGAAAATGACGAAAAAGTAAAGGGGTTATCCTTAACTTTTTGTCGAAAAAATGTCAAGGGGTTAGCCTTTACTTTCTGGCGATTTTCGGCCATTTTTTGAGTTTATGAAACAGTGGCCGAAAATGACCAAAAAGTAAAGGGGTTAGCCTTAACTTTTTTGTCGAAAAAATGTTAAGGGTTAGCTTTACTTTTTGGCGATTTTCGGCCACTTTTGGGGTTTTTGAAACAGTGGCCGAAAATGACCAAAAAGTAAAGGGGTTAACCTTAACTTTTTGTCGAAAAATGTTAAGGGGTTAGCCTTTACTTTTTGACGATTTTCGACCAATTTTTGAGTTTCTGAAACAGTGGCCGAAAATGACCAAAAAGTAAGGGTTATAGCCTTAACTTTTTGTCGAAAAATGTTAAGGGTTAGCCTTTACTTTTTGACCATTTTCGGTCGATTTTTGTGTTTTTGAAACAGTGGCCGAAAATGACGATAAAAATAAAGGGTTAGCATTAACTTTTTTGTCGGAACAATGTTAAGGGGTTAGCCTTTACTTTTTAGCGATTTTCGGCCACTTTTGGGGTTTTTGTAACAGTGGCCGAAAATGACCAAAAGTTAAGGCTAATGCCTTTACTTTTGGCGATTTTCGACCACTTTTTGTTTGAAAAAGTGGCCAAAAATGACGAAAAAGTAAAGGGGTTATCCTTAACTTTTTGTCGAAAAAATGTCAAGGGGTTAGCCTTTACTTTATGGCGATTTTCGGCCATTTTTTGAGTTTAGGAAACAGTGGCCGAAAATGACCAAAAAGTAAAGGGGTTAGCCTTAACTTTTTTGTCGAAAAAATGTTAAGGGGTTAGCCTTTACTTCTTGACCATTTTCAGCCAATTTTTGTGTTTTTGAAAAAGTGGCCAAAAATGACCAAAAAGTAAAGGGGTTAGCCTTAACTTTTTTTTTAAATATTAAGGGGTTAGCCTTTACTTTTTGGCGATTTTCGACAAGTTTTTGAGTTTTTGAAAAAGTGGCCAAAAATGACGAAAAAATAAAGGGGTTAGCCTTAACTTTTTGTCGAAAAAATGTTAAGGGGTTAGCCTTTACCTTTTGGCGATTTTCGGCCACTTTTGATGTTTTTGAAACAGTGGCTGACAATGACGAAAAAGTAAAGGGGTTAGCCTTAACTTTTTTGTCGAAAAAATGTTAAGGGGTTACCCTTTACTTTTTGACCATTTTCAGCCAATTTTTGTGTTTTTGAAAAAGTGGCCAAAAATGACGAAAAAATAAAGGGGTTAGCCTTAACTTTTTGTCGAAAAATGTTAAGGGGTTAGCCTTTACTTTTTGACCATTTTCAGCCAATTTTTGTGTTTTTGAAAAAGTGGCCAAAAATGACCAAAAAGTAAAGGGGTTAGCCTTAACTTTTTTTTTAAATGTTAAGGGTTAGCCTTTACTTTTTGGCGATTTTCGACCACTTTTTTTGTTTGAAAAAGTGGCCAAAAATGACGAAAAAGTAAAGGGGTTATCCTTAACTTTTTGTCGAAAAAATGTTAAGGGGTTAGCCTTTACTTTTTGGCGATTTTCGGCCACTTTTGGGGTTTTTGAAACAGTGGCCGAAAATGACCAAAAAGTAAAGGGGTTAGCCTTAACTTTTTGTCGAAAAATGTTAAGGGGTTAGCCTTTACTTTTTGGCGATTTTCGACCAGTTTTTGAGTTTCTGAAACAGTGGCCGAAAATGACCAAAAAGTAAAGGGGTTAGCCTTAACTTTTTGGTCGAAAAAATGTTAAGGGGTTAGCCTTTACTTTTTGACCATTTTCGGCCGATTTTTGTGTTTTTGAAACAGTGGCCGAAAATGACGAAAAAATAAAGGGTTAGCCTTAACTTTTTTGTCGGAACAATGTTAAGGGGTTAGCCTTTACTTTTTAGCGATTTTCGGCCACTTTTGGGGTTTTTGAAACAGTGGCCGAAAATGACCAAAAAGTTAAGGCTAATGCCTTTACTTTTTGGCGATTTTCGACCACTTTTTTTGTTTGAAAAAGTGGCCAAAAATGACGAAAAAGTAAAGGGGTTATCCTTAACTTTTTGTCGAAAAAATGTCAAGGGGTTAGCCTTTACTTTATGGCGATTTTCGGCAATTTTTTGAGTTTAAGAAACAGTGGCTGACAATGACGAAAAAGTAAAGGGGTTAGCCTTAACTTTTTTGTCGAAAAAATGTTAAGGGGTTACCCTTTACTTTTTGACCATTTTCAGCCAATTTTTGTGTTTTTGAAAAAGTGGCCAAAAATGACGAAAAAATAAAGGGGTTAGCCTTAACTTTTTGTCGAAAAATGTTAAGGGGTTAGCCTTTACTTTTTGACCATTTTCAGCCAATTTTTGTGTTTTTGAAAAAGTGGCCAAAAATGACCAAAAAGTAAAGGGGTAGCCTTTACTTTTTAGCTATTTTCGGCCACTTTTGGGGTTTTTGAAACAGTGGCCGAAAATGACCAAAAAGTTAAGGCTAATGCCTTTACTTTTTGGCGATTTTCGACCACTTTTTTTGTTTGAAAAAGTGGCCAAAAATGACGAAAAAATAAAGGGGTTAGCCTTAACTTTTTGTCGAAAAAATGTTAAGGGGTTAGCCTTAACTTTTTGACCATTTTCAGCCAATTTTTGTGTTTTTGAAAAAGTGGCCAAAAATGACCAAAAAGTAAAGGGGTTAGCCTTAACTTTTTTTTTAAATGTTAAGGAGTTAGCCTTTACTTTTTGGCGATTTTCGACAAGTTTTTGAGTTTTTGAAAAAGTGGCCAAAAATGACGAAAAAATAAAGGGGTTAGCCTTAACTTTTTTGTCGAAAAAATTTTAAGGGGTTAGCCTTTACTTTTTGACCATTTTCAGCCAATTGTTGTGTTTTTGAAAAAGTGGCCAAAAATGACGAAAAAATAAAGGGGTTAGCCTTAACTTTTTGTCGAAAAATATTAAGGGTTACCCTTTACTTTTTGACCATTTTCAGCCAATTTTTGTGTTTTTGAAAAAGTGGCCAAAAATGACGAAAAAATAAAGGGGTTAGCCTTAACTTTTTGTCGAAAAAATGTTAAGGGGTTAGCCTTTACTTTTTGGCGATTTTCGGCCACTTTTGGGGTTTTTGAAACAGTGGCCGAAAATGACCAAAAAGTAAAGGGGTTAGCCTTAACTTTTTGTCGAAAAATGTTAAGGGGTTAGCCTTTACTTTTTGGCGATTTTCGACCAGTTTTTGAGTTTCTGAAACAGTGGCCGAAAATGACCAAAAAGTAAAGGGGTTATAGCCTTAACTTTTTTGTCGAAAAAATGTTAAGGGGTTAGCCTTTACTTTTTGACCATTTTCAGCCAATTTTTGTGTTTTTGAAAAAGTGGCCAAAAATGACCAAAAAGTAAAGGGGTTAGCCTTAACTTTTTTTTTAAATGTTAAGGAGTTAGCCTTTACTTTTTGGCGATTTTCGACAAGTTTTTGAGTTTTTGAAAAAGTGGCCAAAAATGACGAAAAAATAAAGGGGTTAGCCTTAACTTTTTTGTCGAAAAAATTTTAAGGGGTTAGCCTTTACTTTTTGACCATTTTCAGCCAATTGTTGTGTTTTTGAAAAAGTGGCCAAAAATGACGAAAAAATAAAGGGGTTAGCCTTAACTTTTTGTCGAAAAATATTAAGGGTTACCCTTTACTTTTTGACCATTTTCAGCCAATTTTTGTGTTTTTGAAAAAGTGGCCAAAAATGACGAAAAAATAAAGGGGTTAGCCTTAACTTTTTGTCGAAAAATGTTAAGGGGTTAGCCTTTACTTTTTGACCATTTTCAGCCAATTTTTGTGTTTTTGAAAAAGTGGCCAAAAATGACCAAAAAGTAAAGGGGTTAGCTTTAACTTTTTTTTTAAATGTTAAGGGTTAGCCTTTACTTTTTGGCGATTTTCGACCACTTTTTTTGTTTGAAAAAGTGGCCAAAAATGACGAAAAAGTAAAGGGGTTATCCTTAACTTTTTGTCGAAAAAATGTCAAGGGGTTAGCCTTTACTTTCTGGCGATTTTCGGCCATTTTTTGAGTTTAAGAAACAGTGGCCGAAAATGACCAAAAAGTAAAGGGGTTAGCCTTAACTTTTTTGTCGAAAAAATGTTAAGGGGTTAGCCTTTACTTTTTGGCGATTTTCGGCCACTTTTGGGGTTTTTGAAACAGTGGCCGAAAATGACCAAAAAGTAAAGGGGTTAGCCTTTACTTTTTGGCGATTTTCGACCAGTTTTTGAGTTTCTGAAATAGTGGCCGAAAATGACCAAAAAGTAAAGGGGTTATAGCCTTAACTTTTTTGTCGAAAAAATGTTAAGGGGTTAGCCTTTACTTTTTGACCATTTTCGGCCGATTTTTGTGTTTTTGAAACAGTGGCCGAAAATGACGAAAAAATAAAGGGTTAGCCTTAACTTTTTTGTCGGAACAATGTTAAGGGGTTAGCCTTTACTTTTTAGCGATTTTCGGCCACTTTTGGGATTTTTGAAACAGTGGCCGAAAATGACCAAAAAGTTAAGGCTAATGCCTTTACTTTTTGGCGATTTTCGACCACTTTTTTTGTTTGAAAAAGTGGCCAAAAATGACGAAAAAGTAAAGGGGTTATCCTTAACTTTTTGTCGAAAAAATGTCAAGGGGTTAGCCTTTACTTTATGGCGATTTTCGGCCATTTTTTGAGTTTAAGAAACAGTGGCCGAAAATGACCAAAAAGTAAAGGGGTTAGCCTTAACTTTTTTGTCGAAAAAATGTTAAGGGGTTAGCCTTTACTTTTTGACCATTTTCAGCCAATTTTTGTGTTTTTGAAAAAGTGGCCAAAAATGACGAAAAAATAAAGGGGTTAGCCTTAACTTTTTGTCGAAAAAATGTTAAGGGGTTAGCCTTTACTTTCTGGCGATTTTCGGCCACATTTTGAGTTTTTGAAACAGTGGCCGAAAATGACCAAAAAGTAAAGGCGTTATCCTTTAATTTGTGGCGATTTTCGGCCAATTTTTGTGTTTTTAGAAAAAGTGGCCGAAAATGACAAAAAAATAAAGGGGTTAGCCTTAACTTCTTGTCGAAAAAATGTTAAGGAATTAGCCTTTACCTTTTGGCCATTTTCGGCCACTTTTTGGGTTTTTGAAAATGTGTTTTTCGACAAAAGTTAAGGCTATGAAAATACATGCAGTATAGGTAGTGTCCTATGAAAGACGTATCCAATGAAATACATGCAATATACGTAGGGTCCTTAATGAAATCGTCCACTAACCTGACGAGGTCTTCTTCAGTAATATTGCACATATGCCCAAGATATCCCTCAAATATTGCATATTTGCCTAAGATATCCACCAACATTGCACATTTGCCCAAGATATCCAACAATGTAGCACATTTGCCCAAGATATCCACCAATGTAGCACATTTGCCCAAGATATCCACCAATATTGCACATTTGTCCAAGATATCCACCAATTGCACATCTGCCCAAGATATCTACCAATGGAGCACATTTGCCCAAGATATCCACCAATGTAGTGCAATGTGGTAAGGTGGGAAATTTTTATCATTAGTTTTGAAAAAGAAGGTTTGAGGTCCGATCCTGAATGGCCTAGTGCGTGGATTTCACGCTTGATGTCTTACCTAAGCTGGTCGAGTTTATCTCACTCGCTCATGTTGGTCTTAAACTAACCTAAGAGACCTATTGCATTCGATATGTTCATGTAAAATGTTCAAATCCTAACGAGACATCGTATCCATTCACAAGGTACCATTTCTGCCAATATAGTTTCAATCACATTTATACAAAACGGCCAAATCAACGTCAGAATGACAATGGTAGAATGCTAGATTAAGCCACACAGGCGAAAAGCTGGTCACAAGTAGACATTTGATGGCATTTTGGCTCGGATATTCCTGGCCGTGTTAAACACGATTCACATTGATGCATCCTGTGAACGGGTGCTAAGCCAGGTAGCAATAGTTTATTTTGCACACCAGAAAAATCTAGCCAAAGTGACATTGAACTCCTACGAATGGCCAACCTATGCCCTTCTGTGATTTTACCCATCAGTCAACGCGTTGCAATTATGGTGTTAATTTAAACATTTTAAATATAAATATAGTTGAAACGCGCTTGAGGGTTTTTATATACGACCCTGCTGTAAAGTATTAACAAGGCTAATTTGCTAGTCTATATAGTTTCAATCCCATTTATACAAAACAGCCAAATCAACATCAGAATGACAATGGTAGAATGCTAGATGAAGCCACACAGGCGAAAAGCCGGTCACAAGTAGAAATTTGATGACATTTTGGCTCGGATATTCCTGTCATGTTAAACACGATTACACAGATGCATACTGCGAACGGGTGCTAAGCCAGGTAGCAATAGTTTTGCACACCAGAAAAATCAAGCCAAAATGACATTGAACCCCTACGAATGGCCAACCTATTCCTTAGTGTGATTTTACCCATCAGTCAACTCGTTGCAATTATGGTGTTAATTTAAACCTTTTTAATATAAATATAATTGAACGCAATGCGCTGCAGGATTTTATACACCGACCTTCTGTAAAATATTAAGAAGGCTAATTTGCTAGTCTAGTTGCAATCACATTTCATAGTTGCTGCTCAACGCTATCTTTATAGAGTGCAGCCATGAAGAAAGGGTACCATGTAAACGAAGTCTAATAATAAGCAGAAGGCATGCAAAAATATGGCCAATGGGTATTAGTGTACAGTATATAAGGTTAAAAATGCTTGACTGCCTATCGCAGTTGGGGTAGATTGGGTTCGTCAGCGACACAACATATTTGTTTTGAACCATTCAACCTAGAACAGAATTGGAGATAAAACACATGAAATTTGTAGTATGGATGATAGTTCATAAACATTTCTCACACTGGGACTCTAGAACGTAGTGTCCCATGAAAGACATGCAATATAGGTAGTGTCCTATGAAATACATGCAATATAGGTAGTGTCCTATGAAACAGATGTAATATACGTAGTGTCCTATGAAACACGTACATGCGATATTGGTAGTGACCGTAGTGTCCTATGAAATATACATGCAATATACTGTACATAGTGTCCTATGAAAGACATGCAATATAGGTGTATATAGTGTCCTATGAAATACATGCAATATAGATAGTGTCCTTTGAAAGGCATACAATATAGGTAGTGTTCTGTGAAATACATGCAATATAGAAGTAGTGTCTTATGAAATACATGCAATATAGGCAGTATCCTGTAAAATACATGCAATATACACCTGTAGGTATTGTTCTATGACATAGTATAGGTAGTGTCCAAAGAAATACATGCAATATACGTAGGTGTTATGATATACACGCAATATAGTGTCCTAAGAAATACATGCAATATAGTTACTGTCATAACAAATACATGCAATATATGTAGTGTCCTGTGAAATACATGCAATATAGGTAGTGCTTTGCCCACTGGGCAAGGTAAAGTCCACATATACTGGACTGAACTGGCTAAGAAATAAAGGTAAACACTGCTTTGTTGAATATTCTTGCTGCATATATATTGGCGTTAGACAGAGTAAAATACTAAAACGCTCATCTGGGCGCGTTGCAAACTAATGGGCTAACAAAAGACACTGGTGGATAGTTTGCTAGGGCAGTGCCCTACCACTGACAAGTAAAATCGTCTGATGTTAGACAGAGTATAATACTAAATGGTGCATCTGGGCACATTGCAAGCTAATGGTCAATGCTCCTGTTTCTCTCTTTAATTATAGCTATCATCTCTATATCTATTATTTCTTTAATACATGCAATTGTTCCCTCTTCTATCCTTGCAATTTATAACCAATTATTACACAAAATATACCTTCATAGAAGAGAGTTTGTAGATATATTCAGTTTACAACCATCAGACCCTGACAGCAGAACATCTCCACAATCATTCCAGACCACTGTGTTCACCTGTTTAGTAAAAATGATGGTATCAATTATACAATTACTTTATGGTTTCCGTGTTTGGATGGCCTGATCCAAACACGCGGGAATGTTGCGAGAGTTAAGAAAAGCGCGCTAAATCTCGAACAGAAGGCGAGTGATTTTGCGCGCTTTTCTTAACTCGAGCAACATTCCCAAGTGTTTGATGAGGCCATCCAAACATGGAAACCATAAAGTAATTGTTTTATAAGGTAACAACAACACGATAGTCTTCCGTGTTTGGATGGCCTGATCCAAACACGGGTTTCGGCCAATCAGAGCACGCGTTATATACATGTTATTTTATAATAATATCTGAAACATGTGGTGCCAGTGTAGGTCGTTTCTATACAATAAGCGGCTTCAAGTCTTTAGGGTCAATCTACCTGAAAAATTCAACAAGAACTGGCCTGGACTTATCTCATCTTTTGTGTGCTACAAACCAGTAGCATTCTACTACACACATAAAAAGCACAAGTTGTAACAAACCTGCAGCAGACTTGTACCAATGCTGTTTCAACAACTTGTTATCAGGATGTGTTCGCACTGCTTGTTCCCAGCTTGTTGACAAGTGGTCATTGGCTTGTAGACAACTTGCCACAAGGATGAGGACTCAACCAGACTTGTTACAAGTTATTCCAACAACTTGTTATTGTCCTTCAATTCAACAACTTGTTAACAAGTTGTGAGTGACAACCTTGTACCAACTTGATAAAATGACAACATTGTTACAACTTGTTGACAAGCTTGCTACAAGTCTGTTGCGAACACATCTTGTTGACAAGATGCGAGATTTTTACATATGTACACTGGTCACATTGATATATTCACGACTGTTACAAGTAAATAAAGGCACAAGAAATGCACAGTGACCACAAAGAGTGTACACATGCAGACATCAAAATATCCATAATGTGAGCTACATGCATACTTACACATCCTTCATGGCCAACAAATACTTGCTCACATTTCATCTTTTCATCAAGTATTCACTGCCTATAGTTAACAAACAAGTAGCTTGATAAGCCGCCCACACATTCATAATGAAGTTGCCATGCAAAATATCAAATTGTCATTTAGGGTGGGTAGATGGACCAAAACTATTATGGTGTGACAATTTTACTGTGGCAAAATAATTAACCCATTAGCATTAGCATGCAATGCACTCAGATGTGCCCCTTTTTTTCCGGGACAATTTTTTGCGCCCCTGGATGTCTTCTAAAATGGGTACATTTTTGTGCCCCTGGTCGCCCTTGAGTCCGCCCTTGGGCCTGGGGCAAGTTTTGCGCCCCTACCCTTGGATTCAATAGCTTTTGCGCGCCCGAGATTTCGTCGAAAACCGCCCGATTTTCCAGTCTGGTCCTACTTTAGTATTTTACTCTGTCTAACCCCAGACGATTTTACTCGTGTGAAAAAGAAACAGATATATTGATTAAATTTAAACTTAAAAAGCCCTTAAATATTCCTCGTCTAGCACAAACACACAGTCTTTTGGTAAAAGGTAAAGTAGACGTCTTAAAATACAACTTATTTTGACAAGAATGTAGCATCGTTAGCCTTATAAAAATATTTTAATAGAGGGATATTAATTTACCTAAAACATTTCTGTGTAAATTTGTTCGGTATCTATAACCAATCATTCTGTCATTCAAAGATAAAAATATAGACTCCTTTTGTTCCATTTCACTCAAATATTTTTCACGAAACATTTAATGGTATTAATATTCCAAGTTTCTAATGTATTCTAATGTTTTTTAATAATTTCATGCATGGTTGAACCATCCAGTCAGTTCAATATAGATCAGTATGGTGGCCGAGAACTGCCATATTCAATTGTAGATAGCAATGATGTCAACATATGTACATATATTTCAATATATAAAATTTGTTATGATATTTATAAATTGTTACTTTCAACAATGGAATAACTCACACTCTACAGTCAACACAATCAGTATGACCACTCCATGTCTTATTGTTTTCTTATAACCGATCCATGGGTCATAAGCTTTCTTCAAACCAGTAAATTTTCTGATATTATGTTAAATAGAAATAATCGTCGAAGATTTTAGATTTGAAAGAGATCAATTGTTCTTCGAGTCTTCGTGTATACCCACGCAAAAATCTCGTACAAAACCCGAATTTTGTGCGAAATCTCATTCAATTCCATTTCTCCAGAGTACATGCCCACTGGCCTAACCTGCGAACGGGCATACTCTGGGAACGAGATTGAAGAATTAGTGGATTGACGTGCCCGAGGTCTACTGATCTGTATTGTATCAACTGGATGCTTGAACATTTCATTTATACAAGATGAAGTACTGACGTGAACGAAGTATACTGATCTGTTTTGAACTGACTGGATGGTTGAACCATTTCATCTATACAAGATGAAGTACCAGGGTGAACGAAGTCTACTGATCTGCATTTAATTGACTGGATGGTTGAACCATTTCATTTATACAAGATGAAGTACCCAGTTCAATATGCATCCCATGACTTACAGTGATTGTAGTGTGGTTGTCATGTGCGGTTGTGCGATGCATCGCACAAATTAGCATACCTTGACTTACAGTGAGTGTGGTGTGGTTGTCATGTGCGGTTGTGCGATGCATCGCACAAATTAACATACCATGACTTACAGTGATTGTAGTGTGGTTGTCATGTGCGGTTGTGCGATGCATCGCACAAATTAACATACCATGACTTACAGTGATTGTAGTGTGGCACGTATGTTTGCTGACGATACCAACCTGACATATGCGAGTAATAATATCTATGATATTAACCATCGTCTAAATGAAGATCTTGCAAATGTCAGTGAATGGTTGTCGGCAAATAGACTTACCCTAAACCAATCTAAAACCGAATTCATGTTAATCGGCTCTTATCAAAGAATTAGTACATTTCAATCTACTCCTTCGTTGGTAATTAATGACGTTCCGATTAGGCAAGTTTCTCATACAAAATCGCTTGGTATACATATTGATGAAAATATGTCTTGGAATGTTCATATTGCAAAATTGTGTAAAAAAGTTGCTTCAGGTATAGGTGCTCTAAAACGCATAAAGCCTTTTGTTCCTTATTCCATCTTGCAACAAGTATACAATTGTTTAGTCCAACCTCATTTTGACTATTGTTCCATTGTATGGGATACATGCGGTAGTACTCTTGCTGATAAACTACAAAAACTGCAAAATCGCGCCGCTAGAGTTCTGACGTCATCAAGCTATGATACAAATGCTGAATATCTGTTTGAAAAGCTTGGCTGGAAAAATCTTACATCTCAACGTAGAATTGCCAAGGCTGTCATGGTGCACAAATCTCTAAACGATCTTGCACCAGACTACCTTTCTGAAATGTTTGTTGATCGCAGTAGAGTAACAAATTACATATTGAGGGACACCAGTGGCAAATTAGCTGTACCTCAACCACGAACAAATTTTCTAAAAAATAGTTTCAGCTACAGTGGTGCGGTACTGTGGAACTCTCTTCCTAATGAGTTACGTCAAGTTAATACTTTGCGTAAATTTAAGTCTGATTGCAGCAATTTTATTCGATAAATTTTAAACTTGTATTCACGGCACTCTTGGAAACCAGGTATATATCTTAATAGTTATGTGTTTTATAAACGTGTACGTAAATTTTTGTAATACAGTATATATATATATTTAAATTTTTACTCTACTGTAAATCTTGATGAGTTTACCGTGACTAAATAAAAGTTCAGTTCAGTTCAGTTCAGTTGTGGTTGTCATGTGCGGTTGTGCGATGCATCGCACAAATTAACATACCATGATTTACAGTGATTGTAGTGTGGTTGTCATGTGCGGTTGTGCTATGCATCGCACAAATTAACATACCATGACTTACAGTGATTGTAGTGTGGTTGTTATGTGTGGTTGTGCGATGCATCGCACAAATTAGCATACCATGACTTACAGTGATTCTAGTGTGGTTGTCATGTGCGGTTGTGCGATACATCGCACAAATTAGCATGCCGTGACTTACAGTGATTGTAGTGTGGTTGTCATGTGCGGTTGTGCGATACATCGCACAAATTAGCATACCGTGACTTACAGTGATTGTAGTGTGGCTGTCATGTGCCGTTGTGCGATGCATCGTACAAATTAATATACCATGACTTACAGTGATTGTAGTGTGGGTGTCCTGTGCGGTTGTGCGATGCATCGCACAAATTAACATACCATGACTTACAGTGATTGTAGTGTGGTTGTTATGTGTGGTTGTGCGATGCATCGCACAAATTAACATACTATGACTTACAGTGATTGTAGTGTGGTTGTTATGTGTCAGCAGTGGCGTAGCCAGCCCGCCGATTTGGTGCCGCTATGCAAATTTCAAACATTATCATTATTCATTTCTTTAGAAATTGATTGTTTTCACCGTCAATGAACACGAACAAATTTGCATAGCGGGACTAAATCGGCGGGCTGGCTACGCTACTGTACGTGTGGTGTGCGATGCATCGCACAAATTAGCATACCATGACTTACAGTGATTGTAGTGTGGTTGTCATGTGCGGTTGTGCGATGCATCGCACAAATTAACATACCATGACTTACAGTGATTGTAGTGTGGGTGTCCTGTGCGGTTGTGCGATGCATCGCCCAATTTAACATACCATGACTGATGACTTACAGTAATCAGTAGTTGTCAACATACCATGACTTACAGTGATTGTAGTGTGGTTATGTGTGGTTGTGCGATGCATCGCACCAATTAGCATACAATGACTTACAGTGATTGTAGTGTGGTTGTCATGTGCGGCTGTGCGATACATCGCACAAATTAACATACCATGACTTAGTGATTGTAGTGTGGTTGTTATGTGTGGTTGTGCGATGCATCGCACAAATTAACATACCATGACTTACAGTGATTGTAGTGTGGTCGTCATGTGTGGTTGTGCGATGCATCGCACAAATTAACATACCATGACTTACAGTGATTGTAGTGTGGTTGTCATGTGCGGTTGTGCGATGCATCGGACAAATTAACATACCATGACTTACAGTGATTGTAGTGTGGTTATCATGTGCGGTTGTGCGATGCATCGCACAAATTAACACACCATGACTTACAGTGATTGTAGTGTGGTTGTTATGTGTAGTTGTTTTTATAATCCATGGTGAAATTAAGTTGAATATTTCTCAAAAGAAAACGAAATAGCCTATTGTGAGCAAAATATTCACCTGGGTGTTCAACTTTATAACTCTAACGGTCTAATACCCAGGTCTAATGTTTGTCAAGAGCATTTGATTTAACAGGTATTAATAATCTTGTCAGCCAATCATGTTCAACTAGCCTCACGTTGATTGGCTGAGCGAATTGTTGTTTATGAATCCCGTATACGAGATTGTGTTTTTTATCTGTAGTAGCGCTATTTCCTTAAATTTTCAATCAATTTGTCAAAATTTCCTTTCAAAAGGATTTCTAAAGGTACTCGAGTTTGCTCTTGAAGTAACACTGGACCACAATATAAAGACGACCAGTAGGGCCACTCGGCGATGCAACATGTAGCCGGCTTTTTATGCAAAAATATGCAGTTTACTGGCCAGGAAAGTTAGTCCAGCTTGCTTATTGGCCAGAAAAAGCAATTTACTGGCTGCCAATGCGTAACGAGCGGCCACACAAAATTTCAAATGAGTGGCCCTACTGGTCGTTTCAATACTGTGACTGGACCAATAAGTGGTTACCCTTACTGGACTTCCAGTTTAGAATTGAAAGCTCAAACACAAAAGAGACTCACTTGATCATGTTGGGAAAGTGTTCTGTTCTTAGCTGCCATCTTGCCAAGTTCCAATGTGATTTTCTCCAGTTTACTCTGCATGTCGTCCAAGATCTGTTTTGTCTTTGTCAAGTCTTCATTCATCTTTTGCAATTTTGATGTCTCGGTTCGTTCTTTTTCAAGATCCGACGTCAACAGCTTACACTGGGACTCTAGAGTAGGGCAAGAAAATTATGGTAGTTCAAATCCCGCTCAAGATAACAAACTTATCTTACCAAACATTTTTCAATCACTACTCTGGTGAATTAAATTCACGACCCAACGCGAGGACACTCCACTCTAGTGTCATCATCAGCGTTTGATCTGAGTAGCGAGCGAAAGTATGTCTGATATTGAACCTGGTTCTAGTGAACTTGAAGTCTTGAAATCTTACCAAGTTTAGATTTGCTTGCTACAGATTCCTTAAGTTGCAGCTCACTCCTTTTCAATGCGAATTTCCAAGAATTCCTTCCCTTTCTTCAATTCCCATCTCTCCTCACTCGTCTTCGCCTCCAAGCTCTTAATCTTTTGAGTAACGACCGACAATTTCTGTCTCCACACTTTCCTCGAGACTTTTTACCTGTTCCTCGAGAGCTTTCCGTCTCTCGCGAGATCTAAGAGGGTTGATTTGTGCATAGAGGTTGTCCAGATGGTCGTTAATGCTAAACAGATCTCGGTTCTGCTCAGCGGCCCATCGGGAAATGTCGGCCGCAGCTAGTAAGGACTGTTTGAGTAAAGGTTTTGCTTTGACAAACTGTAGGAGAGACCTTGAGACTAGCATACTTTCATCACCTTTAGTCCAACTGCGATAAGATTTGCTTGCATCCGACTGCAAGCCTCACAAGGCACGAAAGCAGTGTCGTAGGTGTGTTTCGGTAAATCGTTACATGTCTTAGTCAAAGCTACTTCTTCTACAGCCAAAGTAACATCGCCGGCTTGAGACAGACTTTCTAGGTCCACCGTATGAGATGAATTTTGCCGACTGGTTTGAGAGGATGTCTTCTTCACCAGGGCTTGAAGCATGTAGATTTCTTGTTTCATCTCTGCAACAGTGTTTTCTAAGCTTCTCAGCTTTTTATCTTTATTGCCAGACTGAAAGAGAAGACATAAAAATTGTGTAAGTCTCAAACTCAATGCATCCTGCCAAAAAGACATCAATATGAATAAAGGAATACCGTATTGATTTCCGTGCATGATTCTCTGTTTCTTACACGCGGGTTGTTGCGAGACTTTCGAAAAGCGTAAAAAAAAACGAGCCGATAGGCGAGTTTTTTTTAGCTTTACGAAGGTCGAGCAACATCCCAAGTGTAAGAAACAGAGAATCATGCACGGAAATCAATGCGGTATTTGTTTTATAAAATAACCACACAGAAATATAAAAAAAGTTTTATTAATATATTTGATGTACATTGCAATTCTCCCAAAAAACGTCAACAACAGCGTATACTGTTTTATGCTTTGTGCTTTCTGCTTGTACGCTATCCACCAACTCGTCAACTTGTTTATCCGACTTTAAGACGAACCTCTGTTTACTTTTTTCGCCATTATTTTCTTTGTCAAAGTCAAAAGTTGAACTATTATCGCCCGACATTTTTAAAATTTCAGGCGCAGGAAAATTTCCCGTGCATGATTCTCTCATCCTGCATGGGTATTGACCAATCAGCGCGCTCTATTTACTTCAGTTATTTTATAATATATGATGTCTGGAGGAGGAGGTTTATAGGCATAACGTCATTTTTTCTCAAAATATACGCTGAAAATACTGAATGAAATACGCAGTTGTATAAAGCAAAAGTGTCCTATACTCTGTATAGTCCTCTTCCAGTTTTCATGAGAAACGTTTACGCATGCGTGCTAGAACTGGCGTACTTTAAAAACAATACAGAATTTTTAATTATGCAAATTATCAGCTATTTATAGGACCCGACATTTATAGGACACGTCATATACTTCACACGAGGAACGCGTTTGCTTCTCAGGGCCTGAGTTCAAATCCTTTGGGGCCTTCTTTGGGCCCTCCTTTGCCTCTGACCAAAAAATTTCAACTGCCCTAAAACAGGTTTTTATCACTTGAAAAGCATTCTTTTGATGAATTGAAAGAAAGAGATGTTGGCCTTTTTCCAAACGTTTGGGGGCAGTTTGAAGCAAGATCGAAGAAAAATCGAAAACCAAAGGGGGAACCACAGGCCCTGATTTCAAATCCTTTGGTCCCCCCTTTGCCTCTGACCAAAGATTTTAATATAGGTAGTGTCCTATATGAAAGACATGCAATATACGTCAGTGGCGTAACGTTATATCAGGGGGCCGCTATTCAAAATTTTTGAAGGCCCCCCTAGTACGTACGAGTGTCGGGGCACAAGCTCGCGCCGACGATGCGAGCAATCTAGGGGGTCGGAAGAAGCCCCCCCGGAAAATTTTTAAATCTAGAGTCTATGAAATGCTATTTCCAGGACTTTGGGGGAGGTTTTTACAGAATTCTGAAGGTCAGAAAACGACATTTTAACATATCAAAATTTACAATTTGTTTGGAAATTAGTACGGTTGTACAATAAATCTTTAATTTACCTTTCAGCATCGTTTTTTACGTAAAATGTTCGATTTTCGTACGGTTGAGAACGCGTTAACTACTTTTTGATATTTTGTTTTCGCGTTCATGCATTTTTCGTTTCTCAGAGTCTTCCATATCAATTTGTTTTTGCTCTACAGTCTGAGCCTGGCTGGCTGGGGCCTTCCCTTTTGGCCATTGTGGTTGGGGGCCCCCGGGTTCGCTCGGTCCGAACCCATAGTAGTTACCGCCGCCACTGATATACGTAGTGTCCTATGAAATACATGCAGTTTAGGTAGTGTCCTATGAAAGACATGCATTTAGGTAGTAATACATGCAATATACGTAGGGTCCTATGAAATCATCCACTAACCTTACGACGTCTTCTTCTGTAATACTGCACATATGCCCAAGATATCCCTCAATGTTGCACATATGCCAAAGATATCCCTCAATATTGCACATTTGCCCAAGATGTCCACAAATGTAGCACATTTCTCAAGATATCCACCAATATTGCAACATTTGCCCAAGATATCCACCAATATTGCACATTTGCCCAGAATATCCACCAATATTGCACATCTGCCCAAGATAGCCACCAATATTGCACATCTGCCCAGAGTAGCCACCAATATTGCACATCTGCCCAAGATATCCACCAATATTGCACATTTTCCCAGGATATCCACCAATATTGCACATCTTCCCAAGATATCCACCAATATTGCACATTTGCCCAGAGTAGCCACCAATATTGCACATCTTCCCAAGATATCCACCAATATTGCACATCTTCCCAAGATATCCACCAATATTGCACATCTTCCCAAGATATCCACCAATATTGCACATCTGCCCAAGATATCCACCAACGCAGTGCAATGTGTTTATCATCAGTGTTGAAAAAGAAGGTTTGGGGTCCGATCCTGAAGGGCCTAGTGCGTCGATTTCACGTTTTATGCCTTACCTAAGCTAGTCGAGTTTATCTCACTCGCTCATGTTGGTCTTAAAATAATCTAAGAGACCTAATGTAAAATGTTCAAACCCTAACGAGACATCTATTCACAAGTTACCATTTCTCCCACAATAGCTACTTATACTTTCAATCACATAAACACAAAACGGCCAAATCAACATCAGAATGACAATTGTAGAATGTTAGATGAAGCCACAGGCGAAAAGCTGGTCACAAGTAAAAATTTGATGACATTTTGGCTCGGTTATTCCTGATCGTGTTAAACACGATTACACAGATGTATACTGCGAACGGGTGCTAAGCCAGGTAGCAATAGTTTATTTTGCACGACCAACCAGAAAAATGAAGCCAAAGTGACATTGAACTCCTACGAATGGCACAGGGGCTTTTTTCACGTGCAGTTCAACACAAAAGGCTAGGTGCAGTTCTAAATCAATTTGTGCAACTCTAAAAAAAACTTTCAGCATCGTTTTTTTTGTAGCGATGAGAATCAGTCGTTTTATTAATACGAAAAAAATTGTGCCATTTGCGCGAGTTTAATTTCATGCTATGACAACATGTCGCAGGGCCTTTTTTAACTAATATACTGGGGGGACAAAGCCCCCCGACCAGCCCCCATGTTAGCCCCCCAATAAACTATCCCCCCAGTGAACGTCCCTTTTGTCCAAAGTATAAGCAAAAGAGGGAAAAATGACTTAGTTCAGAAGAGAGTTATGATATTCTCATAACAAAACATTGCTTTTATACCAAAAGCTCAGTCCGTTTAGATGGGATATCTCAAAAAGTTTCTCTGAAAATGCAGAAAATCAAGCCACAGAAACTCAAAATACAAAATCAAAAATTCTTAAAAAAGGCCCTGACATGTTGTGACAGTATGACAAAATGTGCACTTCTCAATTTTTCTTTAAAAAAACCCTGGAATGGCCAACCTATCCCCTCGTGTGATTCTACCCATCAGTCAACGTGTTGCAATTATGGTGTTTATTTAAACATTTAAAATATAAACATAGTTGAAACGCGCTTGAGGGTTTTTATGTAGGACCCAGCTGTAAAGTATTAACAAGGCTAATTTGCTAGTCTAGTATCAATCACATTTATTCAAAATAGACAAATCAACACCAGAATGACAATGGCAAAATGCAGCCACGTGCAAGCCACACAGGCGAAAAGCTGGTCACAAGTAGAAATTTGATGACATTTTGGCTCGGTTATTCCTGATCGTGTTAAACACGATTACACAGATGTATACTGCGAACGGGTGCTAAGCCAGGTAGCAATAGTTTATTTTGCACGACCAACCAGAAAAATGAAGCCAAAATGATATTGAAAGCCTAAGAATAGCCAACCTATCCCCTCGCGTGATTTTACCCATCAGTCAATGTGTTGCAATTATGGTGTTTATTTAAATATTTTAATGTTTAGTTGAAACGTGCTTGAGGGTTTTTATATACGACCCTGCTGTAAGGTATTAACACGGCTAATTTGCTATTCTAGTTTCAATCACATTTATTCAAAATAGCCAAATCAACATCAGAATGACAATGGCAGAATGCTAGATGAAGCCACACAGTCACAGGCGAAAAGCTGGTCACAAGTAGAAATTCAATGACATTTTTCCTGGTTATTCCTGATCGTGTTAAGCCTTGCACCCGAAGTGCAGATTTGCCAAGCCTATTTTGCACGACCAACCAGAAAAATTAGCCAAAGTGACATTGAACTCCTAGGAATGGCCAACCTATCCCCTCGTGTGATTTTACCCATCAGTCAACGTGTTGCAATTATGGTGTCTATTAAAACATTTTAAATATAAACATAGTTGAAACGCGCTTGAGGGTTTTTGAATAGGACCCTGCTGTAAAGTATTAACACGGCTAATTTGCTAGTTCAATCACATTTATTCAAAATAGCGAAATCAACATCAGAATGACAATGGCAGAATGCTAGATGAAGCCACACAGTCACAGGCGAAAAGCTGGTCACAAGTAGAAATTCAATGACATTTTTCCTGGTTATTCCTGATCGTGTTAAGCCTTGCACCCGAAGTGCAGATTTGCCAAGCCCATTTTGCACGACCAACCAGAAAAATTAGCCAAAGTGAGATTGAACTCCTAGGAATGGCCAACCTATCCCCTAGTGTGATTTTACCCATCAGTCAACGTCTTGCAATTATGGTGTTTATTTAAACATTTTAAATATAAACATAGTTGGAACGCGCTTGAGGGTTTTTATATAGGACCCTGCTGTAAAGTATTAACACGGCTAATTTGCTAGTCTAGTTTCAATCACATTTATTCAAAATAGCCAAATCAACATCAGAATGACAATGGCAGAATGCTAGATGAAGCCACACAGTCACAGGCGAAAAGCTGGTCACAAGTAGAAATTCAATGACATTTTTCCTGGTTATTCCTGATCGTGTTAAGCCTTGCACCCGAAGTGCAGATTTGCCAAGCCCATTTTGCACGACCAACTAGAAAAATTAGCCAAAGTGACATTGAACTCCTAGGAATGGCCAACCTACCCCCTCGTGGTATTTTACCCATCAGTCAACGTGTTGCAATTATGGTGTCTATTAAAACATTTTAAATATAAACATAGTTGAAACGCGCTTGAGGGTTTTTGAATAGGACCCTGCTGTAAAGTATTAACACGGCTAATTTGCTAGTCTAGTTTCAATCACATTTATTCAAAATAGCCAAATCAACATCAGAATGACAATGGCAGAATGCTAGATGAAGCCACACAGTCACAGGCGAAAAGCTGGTCACAAGTAGAAATTCAATGACATTTTTCCTGGTTATTCCTGATCGTGTCAAGCCTTGCACCCGAAGTGCAGATTTGCCAAGCCCATTTTGCACGACCAACCAGAAAAATTAGCCAAAGTGACATTGAACTCCTAGGAATGGCCAACCTATCCCCTCGTGTGATTTTACCCATCAGTCAACGTGTTGCAATTATGGTGTTTATTAAAACATTTTAAATATAAACGTAGTTCAAACGCGCTTGAGGGTTTTATACACAACGCTGCTGTAAAGTATTAAACAAGGCAAATTTTCTAATCTAGTTTCAATCACATTTATACAGAACGGCAAAATCAACATCAGAATGACAATCGTAGAATGCTAGATGAAGCCACACAGGCGAAAAGCTGGTCACCAGTAGAAATCCAATGACATTTTTGCCTGGTTATTCCTGATCGTGGTAAGCCTTGCACCCGAAGTGCAGATCTGCCTAGCCTATTTTGCACGACCAACCAGAAAAATTAGCCAAAGTGAGATTGAACTTCTAGAAATGGCCAACCTATCCCCTAGTGTGATTTTACCCATCAGTCAACGTCTTGCAATTATGGTGTTTATTTAAACATTTTAAATATAAACATAGTTGGAACGCGCTTGAGGGTTTTTATATAGGACCCTGCTGTAAAGTATTAACACGGCTAATTTGCTAGTCTAGTTTCAATCACATTTATTCAAAATAGCCAATCAACATTAAATGACAATGGCAGAATGCTAGAAGAAGCCACGCACGCGAAAAGCTGGTCACGAGTAGAAATTTGATGACATTTTGGCTCGGTTATTCCTGATCGTGTTAAACACGATTACACAGATGTATACTGCGAACGGGTGCTAAGCCAGGTAGCAATAGTTTATTTTGCACGACCAACCAGAAAAATGAAGCCCAAATGACATTGAACGCCTAAGAATGGCCAACCTATCCCCTCGTGTGATTTTACCCATCAGTCAACCAGTTGCAATTATGGTGTTTATTTAAACATTTTAAATATAAACATAGTTGAAACGCGGTTGAGGGTTTTTGTATAGGACCCTGCTGTAAAGTATTAACACGGCTAATTTGCTAGTCTAGTTTCAATCACATTTATTCAAAATAGCCAAATCAACATCAGAATGACAATGGCAGAATGCTAGATGAAGCCACACAGTCACAGGCGAAAAGCTGGTCACAAGTAGAAATTCAATGACATTTTTCCTGGTTATTCCTGATCGTGTTAAGCCTTGCACCCGAAGTGCAGATTTGCCAAGCCCATTTTGCACGACCAACTAGAAAAATTAGCCAAAGTGACATTGAACTCCTAGGAATGGCCAACCTACCCCCTCGTGGTATTTTACCCATCAGTCAACGTGTTGCAATTATGGTGTCTATTAAAACATTTTAAATATAAACATAGTTGAAACGCGCTTGAGGGTTTTTGAATAGGACCCTGCTGTAAAGTATTAACACGGCTAATTTTCTAGTCTAGTTTCAATCACATTTATACAGAACGGCAAAATCAACATCAGAATGACAATCGTAGAATGCTAGATGAAGCCACACAGGCGAAAAGCTGGTCACCAGTAGAAATCCAATGACATTTTTGCCTGGTTATTCCTGATCGTGGTAAGCCTTGCACCCGAAGTGCAGATCTGCCTAGCCTATTTTGCACGACCAACCAGAAAAATTAGCCAAAGTGAGATTGAACTTCTAGAAATGGCCAACCTATCCCCTAGTGTGATTTTACCCATCAGTCAACGTCTTGCAATTATGGTGTTTATTTAAACATTTTAAATATAAACATAGTTGGAACGCGCTTGAGGGTTTTTATATAGGACCCTGCAGTAAAGTATTAACACGGCTAATTTGCTAGTCTAGTTTCAATCACATTTATTCAAAATAGCCAATCAACATTAAATGACAATGGCAGAATGCTAGAAGAAGAAGCCACGCACGCGAAAAGCTGGTCACGAGTAGAAATTTGATGACATTTTGGCTCGGTTATTCCTGATCGTGTTAAATACGATTACACAGATGTATACTGCGAACGGGTGCTAAGCCAGGTAGCAATAGTTTATTTTGCACGACCAACCAGAAAAATGAAGCCCAAATGACATTGAACGCCTAAGAATGGCCAACCTATCCCCTCGTGTGATTTTACCCATCAGTCAACCAGTTGCAATTATGGTGTTTATTTAAACATTTTAAATATAAACATAGTTGAAACGCATTTGAGGGTTTTTAATATAGGACCCTGCTGTAAAGTATTAACACGGCTAATTTGCTAGTCTAGTTTCAATCACATTTATTCAAAATAGCCAAATCAACATCAGAATGACAATGGCAGAATGCTAGATGAAGCCACATAGTCACAGGCGAAAGGCTGGTCACAAGTAGAAATTCAATGACATATTCCTGGTTATTCCTGATCGTGTTAAGCCTTGCACCCGAAGTGCAGATTTGCCAAGCCCATTTTGCACGACCAACTAGAAAAATTAGCCAAAGTGACATTGAACTCCTAGGAATGGCCAACCTACCCCCTCGTGGTATTTTACCCATCAGTCAACGTGTTGCAATTATGGTGTCTATTAAAACATTTTAAATATAAACATAGTTGAAACGCGCTTGAGGGTTTTTGAATAGGACCCTGCTGTAAAGTATTAACACGGCTAATTTGCTAGTCTAGTTTCAATCACATTTATTCAAAATAGCCAAATCAACATCAGAATGACAATGGCAGAATGCTAGATGAAGCCACACAGTCACAGGCGAAAAGCTGGTCACAAGTAGAAATTCAATGACATTTTTCCTGGTTATTCCTGATCGTGTCAAGCCTTGCACCCGAAGTGCAGATTTGCCAAGCCCATTTTGCACGACCAACCAGAAAAATTAGCCAAAGTGACATTGAACTCCTAGGAATGGCCAACCTATCCCCTCGTGTGATTTTACCCATCAGTCAACGTGTTGCAATTATGGTGTTTATTAAAACATTTTAAATATAAACATAGTTGAAACGCGCTTGAGGGTTTTTATAACAACGCTGCTGTAAAGTATTAAACAAGGCAAATTTTCTAATCTAGTTTCAATCACATTTATACAGAACGGCAAAATCAACATCAGAATGACAATCGTAGAATGCTAGATGAAGCCACACAGGCGAAAAGCTGGTCACCAGTAGAAATCCAATGACATTTTTGCCTGGTTATTCCTGATCGTGGTAAGCCTTGCACCCGAAGTGCAGATCTGCCTAGCCTATTTTGCACGACCAACCAGAAAAATTAGCCAAAGTGAGATTGAACTTCTAGAAATGGCCAACCTATCCCCTAGTGTGATTTTACCCATCAGTCAACGTCTTGCAATTATGGTGTTTATTTAAACATTTTAAATATAAACATAGTTGGAACGCGCTTGAGGGTTTTTATATAGGACCCTGCAGTAAAGTATTAACACGGCTAATTTGCTAGTCTAGTTTCAATCACATTTATTCAAAATAGCCAATCAACATTAAATGACAATGGCAGAATGCTAGAAGAAGCCACGCACGCGAAAAGCTGGTCACGAGTAGAAATTTGATGACATTTTGGCTCGGTTATTCCTGATCGTGTTAAATACGATTACACAGATGTATACTGCGAACGGGTGCTAAGCCAGGTAGCAATAGTTTATTTTGCACGACCAACCAGAAAAATGAAGCCCAAATGACATTGAACGCCTAAGAATGGCCAACCTATCCCCTCGTGTGATTTTACCCATCAGTCAACCAGTTGCAATTATGGTGTTTATTTAAACATTTTAAATATAAACATAGTTGAAACGCGGTTGAGGGTTTTTGTATAGGACCCTGCTGTAAAGTATTAACACGGCTAATTTGCTAGTCTAGTTTCAATCACATTTATTCAAAATAGCCAAATCAACATCAGAATGACAATGGCAGAATGCTAGATGAAGCCACACAGTCACAGGCGAAAAGCTGGTCACAAGTAGAAATTCAATGACATTTTTCCTGGTTATTCCTGATCGTGTTAAGCCTTGCACCCGAAGTGCAGATTTGCCAAGCCCATTTTGCACGACCAACTAGAAAAATTAGCCAAAGTGACATTGAACTCCTAGGAATGGCCAACCTACCCCCTCGTGGTATTTTACCCATCAGTCAACGTGTTGCAATTATGGTGTCTATTAAAACATTTTAAATATAAACATAGTTGAAACGCGCTTGAGGGTTTTTGAATAGGACCCTGCTGTAAAGTATTAACACGGCTAATTTGCTAGTCTAGTTTCAATCACATTTATTCAAAATAGCCAAATCAACATCAGAATGACAATGGCAGAATGCTAGATGAAGCCACACAGTCACAGGCGAAAAGCTGGTCACAAGTAGAAATTCAATGACATTTTTCCTGGTTATTCCTGATCGTGTTAAGCCTTGCACCCGAAGTGCAGATTTGCCAAGCCCATTTTGCACGACCAACCAGAAAAATTAGCCAAAGTGACATTGAACTCCTAGGAATGGCCAACCTATCCCCTCGTGTGATTTTACCCATCAGTCAACGTGTTGCAATTATGGTGTTTATTAAAACATTTTAAATATAAACATAGTTGAAACGCGCTTGAGGGTTTTTATAACAACGCTGCTGTAAAGTATTAAACAAGGCAAATTTTCTAATCTAGTTTCAATCACATTTATACAGAACGGCAAAATCCACATCAGAATGACAATCGTAGAATGCTAGATGAAGCCACACAGGCGAAAAGCTGGTCACCAGTAGAAATCCAATGACATTTTTGCCTGGTTATTCCTGATCGTGGTAAGCCTTGCACCCGAAGTGCAGATCTGCCTAGCCTATTTTGCACGACCAACCAGAAAAATTAGCCAAAGTGAGATTGAACTTCTAGAAATGGCCAACCTATCCCCTAGTGTGATTTTACCCATCAGTCAACGTCTTGCAATTATGGTGTTTATTTAAACATTTTAAATATAAACATAGTTGGAACGCGCTTGAGGGTTTTTATATAGGACCCTGCTGTAAAGTATTAACACGGCTAATTTGCTAGTCTAGTTTCAATCACATTTATTCAAAATAGCCAATCAACATTAAATGACAATGGCAGAATGCTAGAAGAAGCCACGCACGCGAAAAGCTGGTCACGAGTAGAAATTTGATGACATTTTGGCTCGGTTATTCCTGATCGTGTTAAACACGATTACACAGATGTATACTGCGAACGGGTGCTAAGCCAGGTAGCAATAGTTTATTTTGCACGACCAACCAGAAAAATGAAGCCCAAATGACATTGAACGCCTAAGAATGGCCAACCTATCCCCTCGTGTGATTTTACCCATCAGTCAACCAGTTGCAATTATGGTGTTTATTTAAACATTTTAAATATAAACATAGTTGAAACGCGGTTGAGGGTATTTATATAGGACCCTGCTGTAAAGTATTAACACGGCTAATTTGCTAGTCTAGTTTCAATCACATTTATTCAAAATAGCCAAATCAACATCAAATGACAATGGCAGAATGCTAGATGAAGCCACGCAGTCACAGGCGAAAAGCTGGTCACAAGTAGAAATTCAATGACATTTTTCCTGGTTATTCCTGATCGTGTTAAGCCTTGCACCCGAAGTGCAGATTTGCCAAGCCCATTTTGCACGACCAACCAGAAAAATTAGCCAAAGTGACATTGAACGCCTAAGAATGGCCAACCTATCCCCTCGTGTGATTTTACCCATCAGTCAACCTGTTGCAATTATGGTGTTTATTTAAGCATTTTAAATATAAACATAGTCGAAACGCGCTTGAGGGTTTTTATATAGGACCCTGCTGTAAAGTATTAACACGGCTAATTTGCTAGTCTAGTTTCAATCACATTTATTCAAAATAGCCAAATCAACATCAGAATGACAATGGCAGAATGCTAGATGAAGCCACACAGTCACAGGCGAAAAGCTGGTCACAAGTAGAAATTCAATGACATTTTTCCTGGTTATTCCTGATCGTGTCAAGCCTTGCACCCGAAGTGCAGATTGGCCAAGCCCATTTTGCACGACCAACCAGAAAAATTAGCCAAAGTGACATTGAACTCCTAGGAATGGCCAACCTATCCCCTCGTGTGATTTTACCCATCAGTCAACGTGTTGCAATTATGGTGTTTATTAAAACATTTTAAATATAAACATAGTTGAAACGCGCTTGAGGGTTTTTATAACAACGCTGCTGTAAAGTATTAAAAAAGGCAAATTTTCTAATCTAGTTTCAATCACATTTATACAGAACGGCAAAATCAACATCAGAATGACAATCGTAGAATGCTAGATGAAGCCACACAGGCGAAAAGCTGGTCACCAGTAGAAATCCAATGACATTTTTGCCTGGTTATTCCTGATCGTGGTAAGCCTTGCACCCGAAGTGCAGATCTGCCTAGCCTATTTTGCACGACCAACCAGAAAAATTAGCCAAAGTGAGATTGAACTTCTAGAAATGGCCAACCTATCCCCTAGTGTGATTTTACCCATCAGTCAACGTCTTGCAATTATGGTGTTTATTTAAACATTTTAAATATAAACATAGTTGGAACGCGCTTGAGGGTTTTTATATAGGACCCTGCTGTAAAGTATTAACACGGCTAATTTGCTAGTCTAGTTTCAATCACATTTATTCAAAATAGCCAATCAACATTAAATGACAATGGCAGAATGCTAGAAGAAGCCACGCACGCGAAAAGCTGGTCACGAGTAGAAATTTGATGACATTTTGGCTCGGTTATTCCTGATCGTGTTAAACACGATTACACAGATGTATACTGCGAACGGGTGCTAAGCCAGGTAGCAATAGTTTATTTTGCACGACCAACCAGAAAAATGAAGCCCAAATGACATTGAACGCCTAAGAATGGCCAACCTATCCCCTCGTGTGATTTTACCCATCAGTCAACCAGTTGCAATTATGGTGTTTATTTAAACATTTTAAATATAAACATAGTTGAAACGCGGTTGAGGGTTTTTGTATAGGACCCTGCTGTAAAGTATTAACACGGCTAATTTGCTAGTCTAGTTTCAATCACATTTATTCAAAATAGCCAAATCAACATCAGAATGACAATGGCAGAATGCTAGATGAAGCCACACAGTCACAGGCGAAAAGCTGGTCACAAGTAGAAATTCAATGACATTTTTCCTGGTTATTCCTGATCGTGTTAAGCCTTGCACCCGAAGTGCAGATTTGCCAAGCCCATTTTGCACGACCAACTAGAAAAATTAGCCAAAGTGACATTGAACTCCTAGGAATGGCCAACCTACCCCCTCGTGGTATTTTACCCATCAGTCAACGTGTTGCAATTATGGTGTCTATTAAAACATTTTAAATATAAACATAGTTGAAACGCGCTTGAGGGTTTTTGAATAGGACCCTGCTGTAAAGTATTAACACGGCTAATTTGCTAGTCTAGTTTCAATCACATTTATTCAAAATAGCCAAATCAACATCAGAATGACAATGGCAGAATGCTAGATGAAGCCACACAGTCACAGGCGAAAAGCTGGTCACAAGTAGAAATTCAATGACATTTTTCCTGGTTATTCCTGATCGTGTTAAGCCTTGCACCCGAAGTGCAGATTTGCCAAGCCCATTTTGCACGACCAACCAGAAAAATTAGCCAAAGTGACATTGAACTCCTAGGAATGGCCAACCTATCCCCTCGTGTGATTTTACCCATCAGTCAACGTGTTGCAATTATGGTGTTTATTAAAACATTTTAAATATAAACATAGTTGAAACGCGCTTGAGGGTTTTTATAACAACGCTGCTGTAAAGTATTAAACAAGGCAAATTTTCTAATCTAGTTTCAATCACATTTATACAGAACGGCAAAATCAACATCAGAATGACAATCGTAGAATGCTAGATGAAGCCACACAGGCGAAAAGCTGGTCACCAGTAGAAATCCAATGACATTTTTGCCTGGTTATTCCTGATCGTGGTAAGCCTTGCACCCGAAGTGCAGATCTGCCTAGCCTATTTTGCACGACCAACCAGAAAAATTAGCCAAAGTGAGATTGAACTTCTAGAAATGGCCAACCTATCCCCTAGTGTGATTTTACCCATCAGTCAACGTCTTGCAATTATGGTGTTTATTTAAACATTTTAAATATAAACATAGTTGGAACGCGCTTGAGGGTTTTATATAGGACCCTGCAGTAAAGTATTAACACGGCTAATTTGCTAGTCTAGTTTCAATCACATTTATTCAAAATAGCCAATCAACATTAAATGACAATGGCAGAATGCTAGAAGAAGCCACGCACGCGAAAAGCTGGTCACGAGTAGAAATTTGATGACATTTTGGCTCGGTTATTCCTGATCGTGTTAAATACGATTACACAGATGTATACTGCGAACGGGTGCTAAGCCAGGTAGCAATAGTTTATTTTGCACGACCAACCAGAAAAATGAAGCCCAAATGACATTGAACGCCTAAGAATGGCCAACCTATCCCCTCGTGTGATTTTACCCATCAGTCAACCAGTTGCAATTATGGTGTTTATTTAAACATTTTAAATATAAACATAGTTGAAACGCGGTTGAGGGTTTTTGTATAGGACCCTTCTGTAAAGTATTAACACGGCTAATTTGCTAGTCTAGTTTCAATCACATTTATTCAAAATAGCCAAATCAACATCAGAATGACAATGGCAGAATGCTAGATGAAGCCACACAGTCACAGGCGAAAAGCTGGTCACAAGTAGAAATTCAATGACATTTTTCCTGGTTATTCCTGATCGTGTTAAGCCTTGCACCCGAAGTGCAGATTTGCCAAGCCCATTTTGCACGACCAACTAGAAAAATTAGCCAAAGTGACATTGAACTCCTAGGAATGGCCAACCTACCCCCTCGTGGTATTTTACCCATCAGTCAACGTGTTGCAATTATGGTGTCTATTAAAACATTTTAAATATAAACATAGTTGAAACGCGCGTGAGGGTTTTTGAATAGGACCCTGCTGTAAAGTATTAACACGGCTAATTTGCTAGTCTAGTTTCAATCACATTTATTCAAAATAGCCAAATCAACATCAGAATGACAATGGCAGAATGCTAGATGAAGCCACAGTCACAGGCGAAAAGCTGGTCACAAGTAGAAATTCAATGACATTTTTCCTGGTTATTCCTGATCGTGTTAAGCCTTGCACCCGAAGTGCAGATTTGCCAAGCCCATTTTGCACGACCAACCAGAAAAATTAGCCAAAGTGACATTGAACTCCTAGGAATGGCCAACCTATCCCCTCGTGTGATTTTACCCATCAGTCAACGTGTTGCAATTATGGTGTTTATTAAAACATTTTAAATATAAACATAGTTGAAACGCGCTTGAGGGTTTTTATAACAACGCTGCTGTAAAGTATTAAACAAGGCAAATTTTCTAATCTAGTTTCAATCACATTTATACAGAACGGCAAAATCCACATCAGAATGACAATCGTAGAATGCTAGATGAAGCCACACAGGCGAAAAGCTGGTCACCAGTAGAAATCCAATGACATTTTTGCCTGGTTATTCCTGATCGTGGTAAGCCTTGCACCCGAAGTGCAGATCTGCCTAGCCTATTTTGCACGAACAACCAGAAAAATTAGCCAAAGTGAGATTGAACTTCTAGAAATGGCCAACCTATCCCCTAGTGTGATTTTACCCATCAGTCAACGTCTTGCAATTATGGTGTTTATTTAAACATTTTAAATATAAACATAGTTGGAACGCGCTTGAGGGTTTTTATATAGGACCCTGCTGTAAAGTATTAACACGGCTAATTTGCTAGTCTAGTTTCAATCACATTTATTCAAAATAGCCAATCAACATTAAATGACAATGGCAGAATGCTAGAAGAAGCCACGCACGCGAAAAGCTGGTCACGAGTAGAAATTTGATGACATTTTGGCTCGGTTATTCCTGATCGTGTTAAACACGATTACACAGATGTATACTGCGAACGGGTGCTAAGCCAGGTAGCAATAGTTTATTTTGCACGACCAACCAGAAAAATGAAGCCCAAATGACATTGAACGCCTAAGAATGGCCAACCTATCCCCTCGTGTGATTTTACCCATCAGTCAACCAGTTGCAATTATGGTGTTTATTTAAACATTTTAAATATAAACATAGTTGAAACGCGGTTGAGGGTTTTTGTATAGGACCCTGCTGTAAAGTATTAACACGGCTAATTTGCGAGTCTAGTTTCAATCACATTTATTCAAAATAGCCAAATCAACATCAGAATGACAATGGCAGAATGCTAGATGAAGCCACACAGTCACAGGCGAAAAGCTGGTCACAAGTAGAAATTCAATGACATTTTTCCTGGTTATTCATGATCGTGTTAAGCCTTGCACCCGACGTGCAGATTTGCCAAGCCCATTTTGCACGACCAACCAGACAAATTAGCCAAAGTCACATTTAACTCCTAGAAATGGCCAACCTATCCCCTCGTGTGATGTTACCCATCAGTCAACGTGTTGCAATTATGGTGTTTATTTAAGCATTTTAAATATAAACATAGTCGAAACGCGCTTGAGGGTTTTTATATAGGACCCTGCTGTAAAGTATTAACACGGCTAATTTGCTAGTCTAGTTTCAATCACATTTATTCAAAATAGCCAAATCAACATCAGAATGACAATGACAGAATGCTAGATGAAGCCACACAGTCACAGGCGAAAAGCTGGTCACAAGTAGAAATTCAATGACATTTTTCCTGGTTATTCATGATCGTGTTAAGCCTTGCACCCGAAGTGCAGATTTGCCAAGCCCATTTTGCACGACCAACCAGAAAAATTAGCCAAAGTGACATTGAACTCCTAGGAATGGCCAACCTATCCCCTCGTGTGATTTTACCCATCAATCAACGTGTTGCAATTATGGTGTCTATTAAAACATTTTAAATATAAACATAGTTGAAACGCGCTTGAGGATTTTTATAACAACGCTGCTGTAAAGTATTAAACAAGGCAAATTTTCTAGTCTAGTTTCAATCACATTTATACAGAACGGCCAAATCAACATCAGAATGACAATCGTAGAATGCTAGATGAAGCCACACAGGCGAAAAGCTGGTCACCAGTAGAAATCCAATGACATTTTTGCCTGGTTATTCCTGATCGTGTTAAGCCTTGCACCCGAAGTGCAGATCTGCCAAGCCTATTTTGCACGACCAACCAGAAAAATTAGCCAAAGTCACATTGAACTCCTAGAAATGGCCAACCTATCCCCTAGTGTGATTTTACCCATCAGTCAACGTCTTGCAATTATGGTGTTTATTTAAACATTTTAAATATAAACATAGTTGGAACGCGCTTGAGGGTTTTTATATTGGACCCTGCTGTAAAGTATTAACACGGCTAATTTGCTAGTCTAGTTTCAATCACATTTATTCAAAATAGCCAAATCAACATCAGAATGACAATGGTAGAATGCTAGATGAAGCCACGCAGTCACAGGCGAAAAGCTGGTCACAAGTAGAAATTCAATGACATTTTTCCTGGTTATTCCTGATCGTGTTAAGCCTTGCACCCGAAGTGCAGATTTGCCAAGCCCATTTTGCACGACCAACCAGCAAAATTAGCCAAAGTGACATTGAACTCCTAGAAATGGTCAACCTATCCCCTAGTGTGATTTTACCCATCAGTCAACGTCTTGCAATTATGGTGTTTATTCAAAAAATTTAATGACATTTTGGCTCGGTTATTCCTGATCGTGTTAAACACGATTACACAGATGTATACTGCGAACGGGAGCTAAGCCAGGTAGCAATAGTTTATTTTGCACGACCAACCAGAAAAATGAAGCCAAAATGACATTGAACGCCTAAGAATGGCCAACCTATCCCCTCGTGTGATTTTACCCATCAGTCAACCTGTTGCAATTATGGTGTTTATTTAAACATTTTAAATATAAACATAGTTGAAACGCGCTTGAGGGTTTTTATATAGGACCCTGCTGTAAAGTATTAACACGGCTAATTTGCTAGTCTAGTTTCAATCACATTTATTCAAAATAGCCAAATCAACATCAGAATGACAATGGCAGAATGCTAGATGAAGCCACGCAGTCACAGGCGAAAAGCTGGTCCCAAGTAGAAATTCAATGACATTTTTCCTGGTTATTCCTGATCGTGTTAAGCCTTGCACCCGAAGTGCAGATTTGCCAAGCCCATTTTGCACGACCAACCAGAAAAATTAGCCAAAGTGACATTGAACTCCTAGGAATGGCCAACCTATCCCCTCGTGTGATTTTACCCATCAGTCAACGTGTTGCAATTATGGTGTTTATTAAAACATTTTAAATGTAAACATAGTTGAAACGCGCTTGAGGGTTTTTTTATAGGAGCCTGCTGTAAAATATTAACAAGGCTAATTTGCTAGTCTAGTTCGTTGCAATCACATTTTATAGTTGCTTCTTCTCATCACTATTTTTATAGAGTGCAGTCATGAAGAAAGGGTACCATGTAAACGAAGTCTAATAATTAGCAGAAGGCATGCAAAAATATGGCCAATGGGTAAAATTAGGGTATATTGTTGTAAAAGTCTCTCGGGAGATTTTATTTCTTCGCCGATTCTCAATTGAGACTGTATACTTTCGTTTCAAATATTTATTTCTCTTTTAACATTCGTACATATTATGACTAACCACTGCTATCGGTCGTTCTCTCTCTATCATTCGCTATAACATTCAATTTTCACTCATATTTATACTATCTTGCTGTTCTAACCATGGGAACTTTTCTCAGAGGAAGGTCAATGCATGACGCACATTATGCACAAAAACTTCCTCACACACCTTATCTATCTGGCACATTTCCTTGCTTGGTTGGCCACACCAACCTACACAACTTCCCTTACGTTTGCATTCCATCTTATTTGTTAGAAAACATTAAAAGTTCCTCATTTCTTTTATAGTTCCTTTTCCTGTTATTTATCAGTTTTGTAAATGTTCCAGATATATGCGATTATAACATTATTAACATGCATACATAATTATTGATTCTACATTATTCTATTGTATACTAAATCTAAGCTACTAATTTATAACATATATAAGTCATAAGGTTAAAAATGCTTGACTGCCTACCACAGTTGGGGTAGATTGAGTTCGCCAGTGACACAACAGATTCATTTTGATCCATTTAACCTCGAATAGAATTAGAGATAAAACACATGAAATTTGTAGTATGGATGATAGGTCATATACATTACTATTTTCAACTTGGATGTCTCGGTTAGTTATTTTTCATGATCCGACATCAACAGCTTACACTGGGATGAAATACATGCAATATAAGTAGTCTCCTATGAAACACATGCAATATAGGTAGTGTCCTATGAAATACATGCAATATACGTAGCGTCCTATGAAACACATGCGATATAGGTAGTGTACTGTCCTATAAAATACATGCAATATACGTAGTGTCCTATGAAAGAAGTGCAATATAGGTAGTGTCCTATGAAACACATGCAATATAGGTAGTGTCCTATCAAATACATGCGATAGGATATATGCAGTGTCCTATGAAATACATGCAGTATAGCTACCGTAGTGACCTGTGAAATACATGCAATATAGGTAGTGTCCTATTAAATACATGCAATGTAGGTAATGTCCTACAGAACGTCCTTACTCCTATGAAATACATGCAATATAGGTACTGTAATGTCCTGTGAAAAACATGCGCTATAGGTAGTGTCCTGTAAAATACATGTGCTATAGGTAGTGTCCTGTAAAATACATGCGCTCTAGGTAGTGTCCTGTAAAATACATGCGCTATAGGTAGTGTCCTGTAAAATACATGCAATATACGTAGTGTCCTAAGAGATACATGCAAAATAGCATACCGGTACTCTGAAATAGGAAACAAAAGATCATACCTTTGTACCCGCTGTGCAAGGTAAAAATTTTGCACTGAAAATGTTCGCCTGATGACCACTTTGAATGGACTGAACTGGCTAAGAAATAAAGGTAAACACTGCTTTGTTGAATATTCTTGCCGCATATATATTGGCGTTAGACAGAGTAAAATACTAAAGCGCTCATCTGGGCCCATTGCAAACTAATGGGTTAACAAGAGACACTGGCAGATAGTTTTGTTAAGGCAGTGCCCTTACCACTGACAAGTAAAATCATCTGACGTTGACGTTAGGGTGCATTTGGGCCCATTGCAAACTAATGGGTTAACAAGAGACACTGGCAGATAGTTTTGTTAAGGCAGTGCCCTTACCACTGACAAGTAAAATCATCTGACGTTGACGTTAGGGTGCATCTGGGCACATTGCAAGCTAATGGTTAATGTTCCTGTTTCTCTCTTCAATTATAGCTATCATCTCTATATCTATCCTTTCTTTAATACATCCAATTTCCCCCTCTTTATCCTTGCTATTTATAACCAATTATTATACAAAATATACCTTCATAGAAGAGAGTTTGTAGATATTCAGTTTACAATCATCAGACGCTGACAGCAGAACATCTCCACAATCATTCCAGGCCACTGTGTTCACCTGTTTAATAAGGATGATGGTATCAATTAATATCTTAAACGTGGTGCCAGTGTAGGTAGTATCTATACAATAAGCTTCAAGTCTTTAGGATCAATCTTGCTCAATATTTTTAACCCTTTACTGGGCACATTTTTAAATACCAGTGAAAAAATTAATTGCTTTGCAAAAAGTTGGTAAAAAACAATAGTAAAGCAATATATATAATAAAATTGATATAATGATATATTATGACATTTAACAAATTTATATGAAATTCTTCTATATTACTTGAAAAAAAGGAAATTCTATATTACTTGTACTATTCATTTGTTTTAATAGCTTCTACACACTGAAGCCAGTGTCTTATAATTCCAGTCATTGCACCATGACATTCTGTAAGAAATATACGGCACCTCTTGTTAAAAGTCTCTACTTGGGTATTTTTTAGACAAACTTTGTTAATAAAGATGTTTTCCCCAAGGTTGACTCAATTCTTTCAGTCTCCACAACATGATTCAACTTGATTCAACTGCAATTTTATCCCGACGCAGAACGCGTCGTTTGGGTGCGCAGTCGAAACTTGTCCGCCAATATCGCGAATTGGCAACAGTGACCGCTGGCTCTCTCCTTCGCAGAGGCTTACATGAAGTTTCTAGTGAGGGAAAAGTGAGCGTGCAGGGAGTGGACCGCTGGTATTAATATAGTAGATATTGGATATTAAAGTACTATCTTACACTACAGCATACCTGTATCCCCAGCCCATGCATGGAAACAAAGTCGAGTGGCTCTCTGCTACGAAGCACAACACCAGCAGAGCAATACAAGCTATCTTGATATCAAACCGCATTCTTTTCAGAAACACAACTTGAAAAATCAATTTTAAAACAAAATTATCGACGGGAATTCGCCTCAACTGAATTTGGAACGAATGAAATTTGTTAACGCAAATTCGTCTGGCAGAAACCGATATCACTACAACCCAACGCAAAACTGAATCATTCTCAAGCTGCGCATATATTTATAATTACTTGACTACTATCACTATCAACAGTTTCTAGTCTTGCATCTCTACTTGCGCAAATAACCTGATTGACTGGTTTTGAGTGTTGTCGCTTTTGATTGGCTTACAAACTCCATAAATCAGCCAGTTTCGTAAATGCGTGATTCTAAACCAAGTGAAATAATAGGAATTATTATATTTTCAATGATGAAATTTAAGACAGTATAGGATTTTCAAAACAAAAAGACAATGGAACATTCCGATCACTGGATCATAACTCGATTACAAAAGAGTGAACATTGCCCACATTTCAGTCTGGCGATATTATCATTCTCATTCATTTCTTTGTTGCCTTCTGGGCACGTTTATTAAGAAATAAGGAGGGCTAGGCAAGGAGTGTGCCAAAATTTCGCGTTTTTACTTCGATTTAAAAAATCATATATCAGATGGTTTTATGAACTGATAACTGCATATATTAGCGATACGAGAGATTTTGCTCGTACTTGACCGATACGCGTGGTAAAATACAGTCCACTCTCATGCAACTCTTGTTCTCGAGTTGATGAAACTATCATCCCAACTCTCGCTAGTGCTTAACTTTCGTCCACTCTCACCCTCGTTTTACCTGTGCTTAATATAACATTCACTATCACGATCACAATCACTTACAACTTCTCTAACACTCAATTCTCACCTTCCTAATTATGGGAACTTTTTTCCAGAGGATGGTCAATGCATGACGCACATGTCAGACAACTTCAGGTATATTTCATCACTTGGTTGAACACAAACCAATCTACACAACTCCCACTTACGTTTTACATTCCATCTTGTTTGCTAGATTATACCACTAAATTCCTCATTGCTTCTGTAGTTTGTATTTCCTGTTATTCACATGTTTGTAAATGTTCCAGATTGTTCCAGATTACTTGTATACTACAATTATAACATCATGCTTATGTAGTAGGATGATTTAACATTTTAACATATATAATTATGTACATATTATACTGTAAAACAAAATTACTGCTATACAAAAGTAAATAACTAATTAAAAAAGGGAAAAACAACAGAAAACAAAACGACAACAACTGAACAACAATAAAACACAAATAATACGAGTTACTAAGTTAAACTGCGAGTGGCGTAATTGAAGGCAAAGCTGTGATGATATCGAATGGGATGTGATGATAGCCTATGTCCATTCTCGAGTATAGTTTATGACGTAGGCTGATGTGATGATTGTATTGGTATTATATCATTAACATACATAATTATATAAGTTTGATAGATACTATTGTATAGCTCTGCAAATTAAAGGATTAAGTAATCTGGCCTCTGCACTGTCACTGTCCCCCCATTGTTATGTGTTCTTTTTATCTTCATATTTTGTGTTCATTGACTCACATGACATTCGTCTATAATGTATCACTATAAAGCAACAAACCTTAAACCATCTGGACCATGACTGGATGGCCGAATTTTAAATACCAATTATGCATTATGCACTTGGGATTGCAGCATTGTATATGCATATGTTGGGATAAAAGGTCAACATTTCGTTGCACGGGGAAATTCTTCGCTGCAATTTAGTGCACAATGAGGCATGAGCCATTTCTGGGCCATATTTTGTGGAAATGTACGCACAGAAAAACAGTGAACATGGCCCGCGTTTCAGTCGGCCGATATTATCCATTCTCATTCATTTCTTTGTTCCATTTTGGGCATGTTTAGTAAGAAAACTAACGGCAAAGTAAAATGAGATTCATGCTCAAAATTTCTCGGCGAATATACTTTTTAGCTAACATCGCTCTTTGTCCGAAATGTCGTTGCAAGTTGCGACAAAATTGCCTCGTGTAACATGGCTTTATACAGGCGTGTGTGATGTAGCAAGTTTAATGAACTTCAAAACTTTTTAAATGCTTCTATTTCTACTAACTCTACTATGCAGTATTTCCAATTATATATTTTACCCAAACTATGTAATTGCTATATATTGACCCATATTAAAATATATTCACTAATACACATCTTAATCAGTCAATCAAAAATCTGTTTTTCAATCAAAACTACGCAATAATATCCTGTATATATTTTACTTGTCACTACATAATTTCAAAATATTTCCAATTTTGATACATAAGGAAATCATCAAAAACTAAGTACTGCATGTTCTCAATCTATCAACTACATATTAAAAAATAAAGTTCTGTTGTTCAAGAGTCCAGGAAAATCATTTTGGATCGATGTTGTAAGATGTCAGAGTGTATTAGCCAGCTCTATTCATGATTATTTCATTAAACGATGTTGTAACTGGAGCTTTCGTTGTCGAAAATGGAGGTTTCCTTGTTGAAACTGGAGCTTTCGTTGTCGAAAATGGAGGTTTCGTTGTTGAAACTGGAGCTTTCGTTGTCGAAAATGGAGGTTTCGTTGTTGAAACTCGAGGTTTCGTTGTTGAAAGTGGAAGTTTCGTTGTCGAAACTGGAGCTTTCGTTGTCGAAACTGGAGCTTTCGTTATCGAAATTGGAGGTTTCGTTGTTGAAAATGGAGCTTTCGCTGTAGTGAGAGCTAACGGTGGTGGGGTTGTTGAGCTGGACCTTCGAAATAGTCTACAACGCCTATAAAATAAATATAAAAGTTTAATGTTAAACTTTACAAACCGATTCAAGCTTGTGTACGCCCTCAAGTTAACATTAAACATAAATTCCTAACACTTTTTGTACTGATGTCGAGAATGTTCGCCTCTGTCTGAGAACTGTAGTCCTCGACAAGTCACAAAATCAAATCAATAAAGTTTAATCAAGAAATATATTTGGAATAACAATATAAAATCTCCTCGCATATGGTCACTTCGTCTGACTAATCTAATCTCTCACCGTTCGTCTAACATCGCTATTTTTGACACATTACTAACATGTCATCTGCCATTCTCCAACATGTAAAGTGCATATCATCTGCCATTCTCCAATACAGATAGATTTTAGTTTAATAATAATAATTATTATATTTAACCAGGATACCCACATCACTGGACTGTTTTTCAGTGGGGTCCTGCATCTTCCAACATTAACAATATTTACATATACAACAATAAATTAATATACAACTTTACATAACAACAATAATGAAAAACGAACAATTAATTAGTATTATATAACATTAATGTTTTATTTAATTAATTCAATCATCCAGTGTGATTGATAGGGAGGGGATGATAATATAGTAGTCGTCAGAGAAAACGCCGTTCACCTCTGAGATCGTGGGTTCGATTCGCACTGCTGATCTTGTGTGTGAGAGAGAGAGGGAATTATATAATACTGTAGCGCTGTCGTCAGAACAAGGCCTTTACCTCAACCTCGCTGCGGACTCGTACGTGACTCTAATTGGACTCTAATGTGAAGTCAATCAACGCTCTAGCTATATAATGAAGGTCGTGCGTTTTTCCGCGTACTCCGGTTTCATCCCATAGGGAATGTTGACAGGGTTTGGGTAAGAGTAAATCCTAAATGAACCCTTCGATTATGGCTATGCATCGTGATCAGACATGAGTAATACCAGAAGTCTGCGTCTCGATCAGGTTGAACTGCGTCCTTGGTATTAAATTCATCTTCGCTCTCAGCTGCAAGTAAGAATGATAAGCACACCCCCGGAATGGGCTTTATAGGTACTATAGTTACAAGAGAATTCACGGCATTTGAATATAATATCTGATTTCAATATTTTCAACTAACCATGTCCTTTTCCTTGATGTTGATGTTGAACGTCTTAGTATTGATGTTGAACTTCTTGGTCTGCTCGAGCTAGTTTTTCGCGGTAAACGATATTCAGGCACGCTCTTTACATACGTATAATCAGATCTATACCATGGCCTATCGCACCACCTTCTGTAAAGATAGAACACACCACTTGACTCTTAGCTTGTTAAAAGTTTCTTGTTGGAATATTTCTGAAGGGCCTAACAACAAGGTAACAGCATGCTCAGGGTTGGAGGTTCAGCCGCCCCAACTGTCCATGCATTTACTGTATTGACATATTTTGGCCGCACTTTCGGCGCAAACTAACATTACGCGTTTTGAGTATAATAGGATAAAAATTTTCAACTATATATATATATATATATATATTATCTCAACAAACCTTCTTCTTGACCAGGGGTGGCATCCATTCCCACGATCCGGCCATCCGCTGTTCCAAATATGCCAAAATCCCTCGCTCTCTGCTACCAAACACAACACCAGCAGAGCGATACAAGCTATCTTGATATCAAACCGCATTCTGTTCTGCAGAAACGCAACTTGAAAAATCGACTTTAAAACAAAATTATCGACGCAAATTCGCCACGCAACTCTGCTCAACTGAATTTGGAACGAATGAAATTTGTTTACGCAAATCCGTCTGCCGGGAACCGATTCCACAAAAGCCAAATTCAAAACTGAATCATTCTCAAGTTGCGCGTATACTTATAAATTATAATTACTTGAAACTATCAACAGTTTCTAGTCTTTCATCTCTGTTGACGCAAATAACCCGATTGACTGGTTTTGAGTTTTGTCGCTTTTGATTGGCTTACATGATTGTAAAACCCTGGTATTTAAGACAGTAGAATTTTCTAAACAAAACGACAATGGAACATTCCGATCACTGGACCATGACAGGATGGCGGAATTTGAAGTGCCAATTATTCATTATGCAATTCGGATGCAGCATCGTTACACGGGGAATTCGCTGCAATTTAGTGCACCATGAGGCATGAGCCATTTCTGAGCCATGTAATTTTGTACAAATGTACGCACAGAAAAACAGTGAACATGGCCCGCGTTTCAGTCTGCCGATATTATCCATTCTCGTTCATTTCTTTGTTCCATTCTGGGCATGTTTAATAAGAAAACTAACGTCAATGTAAAATGAGATTTATCTCAAAATTTCTCGGCGAATATACGTTTTACCTAACATCGTTCTTTGTCCGAAATGTCGTTGCAAGTTGCGACAAAAATTGCCTCGTGTAACATGGCTTTAGTTATACATGCGTGTGTTATATCAAGTTTAATAAACTTCAAAACTTTTTAAATACTTTTATTTCTACTAGCTCTACTTGCAGTATTTCCAATTACATATTTTACCCAAACTATATTGCTACATATTGACACATATTAAAATATATTGTCATTAGACTAATACACGTTTTAATCAGTCAATAAAAAATCTGTTTTTCAATCAAAACTACGCAATAATAACCTGTATATATATATTGTACTTGTCACTACATAATTTCTAAATATTTCCAATTTTGATACATAAGGAAACTATCTAACACTAAGTACTGCATGTTCTCAATCTATCAACTACAAATAAATGAAAAAATAAGGTTCTGTTGTTCAAAAGTCCAGGAAAATCAGTTTGGATCGATGTTGTAAGATGTCAGAGTGTATTAGCCAGCTCTATTC
Source organism: Trachythela sp. YZ-2020 (assembly GCA_016169945.1). Classification (NCBI taxonomy): domain Eukaryota; kingdom Metazoa; phylum Cnidaria; class Anthozoa; order Malacalcyonacea; family Clavulariidae; genus Trachythela; species Trachythela sp. YZ-2020. The sequence continues at coordinate 36,543 of JADLSH010000344.1, read as the reverse complement.
ATGACCATTTTATTAAATGATGTTGTAATTGGAGGTTTCGTTGTCGAAACTGGAGCTTTCGCTGTAGTGAGTGCTAACGGTGGTGGGTTTGTTGAGCTGGATCTTCGAAATGGTCTACGACGCCTACAAAATGAATTATGAAAGTTTTAATTAATGTTAAGCTTTACAAACCGATTCAAGCTTTGTGTACGCCCTCAAGTTAGCATTAGACATAAATTCCTAACACTTTTTGTACTGATGTCCAGAATGTTCGCCTCCAAGAACTGTAGTCCTCGACAAGTTACAAAATCAAATTAATAGTTTAATCAAGAAATATATTTGGAATAACAATATAAAATCTCCTCACATATCGCTCACTTCGTCTGACTAAACAAAAATACCCAATTAAGTGCATATCATCTGTCAGTCTCCAACACTTATAGAGTTTAGTTTATTTTGATAGGGAGGGGATGATATGGTAGTCATCCGAGCAAGCGCCTTTCACCTCTGAGGTCGTGCGTGGGTTCGATTAGACTTGGATCAAGTCCGTCTCTCTAGAGTCCGAGGGACCGAGCGCGCCGAGAAGCGGCGCTCGATCTCGTCGCTTCGCGACTCGGACTCTAGAGAGACGGACTTGATCCAAGTCTAGGGTTCGATTTTCGTTGTCTGAGATGAGCACATCCCCGGAAAGGGCTTACTATAGCTAATAGAGAATTTACGGTATTTGAATACAATATCTGATTTCAGTATTTTTGTGGATGATATTTAACAAACCATGTTCTTGTCCTTGATGTTGATGTTGTGGTTGATCTCCTTAGTCTGCTTGAGGTTGTTGGGGATGAACGATATCCAGACGTACTCGTTTGTTTATTTCGATATCCAGACAAACCATCATAGCACCACCATCTGTAAAGAAACCCCTTCGTTAAAAGTTTCCAGTTGGGATATTATATTTCTGAAGGGGCAGGCCAATTATTTTAAGACCATGAGTAGAGGTCCGACCAATGTTTGAACCCGGGTGGGTATCCCAGCTTGAAAGGCAAGCGTTGTGACCACGACACCACAAGTGCTGGTATAAGGGTTGGAGGTTCAGCCGCCCGAACTGTCCATTTACCGTATTGACGTATTGGCCGCTATTTTGGCGCAAACTAACACGGACGCGTATGGAGAACATAATAATATATATATAGTTGTAATTTTTTATCCTGTCTTAACAAAGTAAACCTGTCACTAACCTTCTTGACCAGGCCCCGCACATATTAACGCCAAGTCCCTCGCTCTCTGCTACCAAACACAGCACCAGCAGAGCGATGCAAGCTATCTTGATATCAAACCGCATTCTGTTCAAAAACGCAACTTGAAAAATTGCTCAACTCCCAATTAGAAACAAATGAAATTCGTTATACACAAATCCGTCTGGAGGAAACCGATAGCTTATAATGTTGACAATGACCCTAGCTTAGCTTATGTTACCATAATGTTGTTCAACCAGTGTGAAAGTCTTTGAAGCAGTTTCTTGCACTAGTCAAGCAAACATTGCACTAGTTGCAATATGTTCTACTGCCTTGCAATGTCGGCATCGATTCTTCGATTCCTTGTGCTCTGGCTAGTGATAGGTATTATCTGAACAGACAATCATATCTCTACATTTTCAATGTCATTTTCTTGAATAGTATCACTATAAGTATACAGAACTTTCGAAGGCTACTTGATGAATATAATCATCATCTTCAAGATTTGACTACTCCGAATCTGAACGTAGCTCTAATATATACCAAACAAGTTCCTCTCCCATAGTATATCATGTTCTTCTCCACCTCCATCCTGCAGAACAGTTATCCTAATGAACACAGTTTTACAGCTAAAAGGTACACATTTTATCTCTGCCAGATTGATACAACCATTGAACACATGTATACAATTATATACAATTGTACTGGCCCCCTGGCGGAGTTGCCGGCTCCACCTGGAAAACATTTCGGATTAATACAAATCCCTATGTTACACTTGCCCTCCTCCCCTTACTCTCTACTCCATTTTGGGGGGACTGAAAGTCCTGGCCATGTCACTGTATATGTCAATGGAACTAAAACAGGACTATGTTATTCATATTCACAAGGCTATTTCATAGAAAAATCTTTTAATTTAGCTGGTATTTTATGCAACCCAAAATGTACTTATAATAGATATATCTATTTTGGCCTTTGGGAGTTTATATTCTGACTGAAGAATATATTTCCTTCACTTCAGTTCATCTAAAAATGAAAAGAAAATCTAACACCCATTTTGTATTCTATAGCTCAAGATATGACCATAAACGGGCGTTGTTGCCATGTTGACAAATTATTTTGAACTCTCTTTAAAGCAATAAATTCGTTTCACTATAATAACACGCCAACAATTGCAGCTATAATATTAAAATCAATAAAATGTGTTTTAAAATATTTTTAGTTTTTAAATAGCATACATTAACCTGGCCACGCATTTTAGATAATGATAACTAATCTAGACAAAACTGGGCAATTATGCCGTATAGAATATAGTAAAACACTCACATTTGTGTCGTGAAAATCCAACATTTTACATCGATCGCTTCAAATGAAATTAAGACAATAGAATTTCAACGTCTGTAAAGTAAAGTAAATTAAAATACTAGTTTACGTTCTATTCACTGCGTTCAAACGAACGAAAAATCTTTTCCCCTTTTATTACTTATGAAAAACAGACAATACAGGTTATGGTTGGATTCACTTGCAGATCCAAACCATTTGAGAACTAACAAAGTACAAAAGAAGAAAATAGCCAAAAATGAACTCAATACATACCACGAAAAAGCTGATTATCAGAAACCATCGCATTTTTAGGCCTCTTATCACCGGTCTTTGACTACGAGTCTTTCTGTCGCCGTTTTCGACTGGCTGATTCCTTTGCTTTCTTCAGACGTTTCCAGTCTTCCTACCAGACGTCAAGTCATCGGATTCACATTCATCAACTACCTGCCAGCCATCTTTGCTTCGGTCTGCTATTTTGCTAAGCTTTTGCCTTTTTCGAATAAGCTCTATGGCTTGGTCTATGCTTCTCTACTCAAGCGCTCTGTCCAGCCTTTTAGTGATTTTCTATTTGAACGCTGAGTAAAATAGAGTCGATCTGCGCGTTTAACTCGATGTGTTCTGATTTCCCTTATATTTTAGCTGAACGAGCTCTTTCTTCGTGTTGCTTTTGAGCTCGATTTCTATGCCCTTCTGCTCGATTCGGTCTTCTAACATAGAGCACTTGCTGTATATTGTCATTTGCTGTATTCTTATCAGCATAGTTGACGTTTCTCCTTCGACCTTCGTTATTGACTATTGGTTCGGCGTATCCTGCACTTCGTTTGGAAAGGTTCAAATCTTTATCCGACTCGTACATTTGTTGTATTCAGAATAATGTAAGACTGTAAACAGTTGATGGATCAGAGAGTGATATGGGTGCGGCTGACCAGCAGATTTATAAGATCTGCTAACAATCGAAATCACTGAAGCACTTGCAGTATTGTGCTTAGCATAATACTGCATAATCAATGGTCTTTAGAAATTCACCTTATTGTTATAATTTGAATGCCTGAGTACTACAGGGTGTATCAAAAAAACTGCAAATACCATAATTTGTATGCACGAGATCATACATTAGAATTTCAATGGCTGTGCAAATAATTACGCTTCTGGGATTTGAAAATACGTTTCCACGTGCAGTACTATCAAAATAAGCACACAAAGTGAATTAAAATTCACTTTGTGTGCTTGTTTTGATAGCCCTGGGAAACGTATTTTCAAATCCCAAGCGTAATTATTTACAGCATGAAATTCTAATGTATGATCTCGTGCATACAAATTATGGTATTTGCAGTTTTTTTGATACACCCTGTACAGTAATACTGTACAGGGTGTATAAAAAAAACCGCAACCACTTAATATTCTAAGATATTCATATTGTTCTTAAGCACAAAATATTTTAGGCCCCTGGGAATTTAAAATGGCTTCTAATCGCACAAATCAGCTAAACTAATAATGTGCAGCTCACAACCGAACAACGAATTTTCATAGTTTTACAGTACAACCGAAATCAAAACACAACTGAAGTGCAAAACCTTTTTCGAGCAAGATTTCCTGATCGGGACCCTCCTCACAAAGCGACAATCTTGAGGAACGTCAGGAAATATTCGAGTGAAGGAACGAGCCTTAATCTCAACAAAAGTAATTCTGGCAGGCGAAGAACAGCACGATCGGAGGAAAACAATGCCGCTGTATTCCCAGGGGTCTAAAATCTATTGTGCTTGAAAACAAAGTGAATATTTTAGAATATTAAGTGGTTGCGTTTTTTTTTATACACCCTGTACAGTACAGGGTGTCCCCAAAAAAGGCTACCTTTTCAAATTCAAATTAGCATGTTAATTCAAGCAACCTATTGTACAGGGTGTATCAAAAAAACTGCAAATACCATAATTTGTATGCACGAGATCATACATTAGAATTTCAATGGCTGTGCAAATAATTACGCTTCTGGGATTTGAAAATACGTTTCCCAGGGGTATCAAAACAAGCACACATTTGTGTGCTTATTTTGACAGTACTGCACGTGGAAACGTATTTTCAAATCCCAGAAGCGTAATTATGATCTCGTGCATACAAATTATGGTATTTGCAGTTTTTTTGATACACCCTGTAGTTCTTTGAAATTCATTATCGCTTTTGAACTACGAATGCGTAAAAACACACAGTTTTATACACATGGGATATTGAATACAATAGGTTGCTTGAATTAACATGCTAATTTGAATTTGAAAAGGTAGCCTTTTTTTTGGGACACCCTGTATATGACAGAGACTCTTTATGATAAAGATTATTGACGTGTCTTTACGCCAGCTTGTTCTATACACAGGCATGCAGTTCAGTCGTTAAGAGAGTATACTTAAATTTTGGTTGCTAATAATTAGCCATTACTGGCAATTGAAATTTTCCATGCGTAGCTGAAATTATAAATTCTAAGAGCCACGTATAGCTCTACTGTGCACCGATTTTTATGCTTACAAACGCTGTATGAACTATGAATCATTATAGACATTGTTGTTATCTTGTTATCTTGTTATCTATTTATTTGCTTTGCTAGCTAAATGCTATCTTAAAATACTACCAGTTTTTACAAATTTAACGCATGTGATGCACATAAAGTCGAACGGGCCGGAACGTTTCAAATGTCCGTTTTTCAATTAGCTATAGATGTTCCGTGTCGCTTCAGTAAACCAGGCGTCCTATGGATAGAGTGTCGTCTGTGTTCGTTAATTAGGGCCGGTTCCACTACGTTAAGGCCATGTTATACCTGGTTACACAGGGCAATTTTTGCTGCAACTTGCAACGCAATTTCTGCACAGAGCCATGCCCATGTTATGTGCACGCGTTTCACTCCACCGATATTATCATTCTCATAGACCACTTTCATAATTCAGATGAGTTTAAATATTCTTTTATGTGCATCTTAATAAGCCTTATCAGCCTCATTTCTGTGACTGAAATTGAATAGAATTTATTGACCTGAACGAGGTCAATGAGGCTTATTAAGATGCACATAAAAGAAATTTAAACTCATCTGAATTATGAAAGTGGTCTATTGTTTGTTGCCTTCTGGACAGGCTTAGTAAAAGAAATAAAGGCAAAGTAAAACTAAATTCATGCTCACAATTTCTCTGCGAATATACTTTTTAACTAACATATAGCCCTGAGTCCGCAAATATCATCTAGAACTAACAAGCCGAAAAGCCAGGAGAAAAGCGTGTAAGCCGAAGTGCACACTCATTGCCAGCTAAGAAACCAAAAGCAGTACAAACTAAAGCATCTTTGACCACCAAACCATATTCGGAATTCAACTTCCGCCATAAATTTTCGCTATTAGTCGTGGGTCCGAGCCAAAGTGGAAAAACGTATTTTGTCCAACAAATTTTGGAAAACAATCGTATCGTGTACGAGGAGCAGAGAAGTATTCGCATTCGTTGGTGCTACAATCAATGGCAAGATCGTTACGACGATTTGAAAAAATCCCTTGGAAAAAGCATCCGGTTTGAGAGAGGTTTGCCCGTGCTGTCCGATGATCTGAGTTAGATCAATACCAAGTACAACAACATAATCATACTGGATGATCTGATGGCCGAAGCGACAGACAGTCCTGTGGTAGCTCGATTATTTACCCAGGGTCGTCATAGAAACGCTAGTGTTACCTTTTGCTTCAGAACATGTTTCCTAAGGGGAAATTTAATACAGATATTAGCCGAAATGCCCAATATATTGCTCTCTTCCGAAGTCCTAGTGATAGGAAACAAATTGGAATTGTTGGAGAGCGAATGTTTGATAAGAATAGAGACCGCTTCATGACTGCCTATTATACAAAGAGACCGAAAAACCGTTTGGATACTTATTGGTGGATAACAAGCCTGACACACCAACCGATAAGCAAGTTCTTGGAGACCTATTTGGCGACTGCCATGTTTATCCCTTCACCACCCAAACTAAAGTGACTACACCCACACCGGTCTCTGGCGTCGAAACCAAGCCTGGAAGAAAACAACCTAAACATCATCGGTGTATTACCTGGTCGGATCCCCGAGTGGCTAAAATACACCGACAAAGCCGATACCGTTCGTGTCATTCCCAAAGGATATGCTATCATACACATGCTCTCGTCTAAAAACATGACTTTAGTAGATAAATATATTATTATTTTAAATATTTTCTCAATATGCTAAGAGAGGGTACCTCGTAGGGTACCATTCCACCTTAAAACACACTGGTGGGTTTCACTAAGTGTAACAGTGCAGCATGGAGTTCCATAATTTGGGTGAGCCCTGGAAAAAGCTCTATCAATTAGCGTCGCCTCGAAAGCCACTCAAGTATATAGATACTTTGGGGCTTCAGTGGCGCAGTCGTCAAAACAAGCGCCTTCCAGTCACCTCTGAGTCGTGGGTTCGATTCTCGCTGGGGACTCTACTCATGTGAAAAGAGTAAGTCAGCGCTCTGCCGAAAGTCGTGAGTTTTACTCCGGGCATTCCGGTTTCCTCCCAAAGGAAAGTTGACTGGGTAGGTTAGGATATATAGATTTATAGGAAAGAACTATCACAATTGTTGTAAAAATAACTTGATGGAAAATACTGGATGTAATCGGTCACTGAAAAGCCCCGGAGGTGAGTGATCTGAATAATTTATGTATGTATGTATACTCCATTATGTGCAGACAGTGATTTTAGACCACAGCTGTTTATCATTTCGGTGATTTTCTAGGAACCTCGCAGCAACCCACCGTTGAAACGTCCCAGTACCAGCACTTATAAGATACCGCGCACGAGAAATCAAAGTCATATCAACCAATGCTACTACACCGCGATCTAGTTCATCCAAGGGAGGGGAACAGGCCACGCCTTTTGATTTCGTTACTATAGAATCATGCATATCTTTGAAGTAAGTTTTGTTGAGATGTTGTCTTTTCCGATAACCTTCCAAGGAGCCTGAACCATAGTCACTCATATCGGTGATAAACAAGTGGTGGTTTTTAAAGCTACCAGAACCTAAAGAGTGATGATAAACTTTATTTAACCACGCTAACTTTGTCAGCTAAAGTTGGTTTCCACAATATGGGCGTGTAAAACATTAAGAATTAGGAAAGAATTAGCATGCAAATATAAAATATACAATGATTATACTATATTTACAAGAATCATGTGATTCTTTGATGATTTTAAAAGCAACGGGTAGCGATTTTCCTTTTAAAATTTGACAGCGTTTTGCTTTCTCTTATATTTTCTGATAGGGAGTTCCAGATACGGTACTTGAGTCACGGTACTAGCTGTCACGAAGACTGTGGTTTAATATTTTCTTCTTGAAAGTAAATAATTCATTAAGACAATTTGGCCCCATGTTATTAAATCCAATACAGTTTGTTGATCTACCTCATTAGGCACATTTGCTATAATGCGAGCAGCTCTGTTGTGAAGCTTTTGCAGACGTATGAATTGGGTTTCACCAAATACATTCCAAACTTCACAACAGTAACTGAAGTAGGGTTGAATTATAATAGAACGTATACATAAGATTAGTTAAGCCGCCCAATAACCACGCAGACAAGAACAATAGAAAGGGACTGATACTGGACGTCAATTTCCGTCGTATTTGGCTTCACTTTTTTGACGTGAGTTCTCACTCAAGATATATATGGAGCTCACTGGTGGAATCGGACGAATTTACGTAAGGTTCCGAATTCCTCCGGTCTCATGTGATTGTAGCCTTAAACTGAAGTATTTTTGCAGAGTGTAATCTAGAGAATACAAACTACAAACCTCGAGTACCAGATCGACGCATTTTCGAAGATAATCTAATGACCTCATTCTTAACATAACCTCACTGCGTACATAGACTGCTATGTAATTTTCAGCTAAAGATTCCTTTCCAAACCGTTCAACTTCTTTCATCACGGGCTGCCCGGGTCTTAAAGCATATGTAAGATCGATTGAAGAAAACTTCAAATTATCTTCACTGAACTTTAGCCGATAGGTAACTCCGTCTATTCCCCTCCATTGATATATATTAAGACATTTTTCATTTTTAATGATATCTTTTTCCAATACTTTCCAGTCTTTTATAATAGCTCCGTTAACACAAAACTGTTTCCCAGGAGTTCGTTTCATAGCTCTATCGATAAATCCACATTCGGTCCAACCTTTTTGAGTAGTGTTTTTCAGAATGTTTTTATAATAATCTTCCTTCAAGCGCAAGCTCGCTTTAGTGAAACCCTTGGAAGCTTGTGAATTGTCGATGAAGTGAATGCTTACATGACTAGGGCTGTTTGGTGGACACTCATTAATATATTCTTTCTTATCAATAAGTGCCGCATACCCGGAAGCTGCCAGCAAGCTATCCAAGTACTTCACATCGTAATAAGTTTCCAAGCGTAACCAGGAATCGGCCGAGCCAAGTCTGGTCTGTCTGACCAAAGGCCTCACCACTTTTCGACCGCTTTGTCCCGCTTGCGCACAGAGACTTAAAAACGCGCGTGTATTTTTAGACAGTTGGTCATTGTATTGGTTATACACGAAAGCATATTTCTTCGACAGATTCCCTCCTTTGGTTTTCGAAACATTGATCATTTTTGGAAAAGCCAATTCTGCAAATTTTAGAGTCACACGAGGTTTTTTAGTTCGCCTGTCGTGAGTGATGCGTACTTGTAGATTTTTACCAATAGTGCCGTTAATTTTTGCAAGCAAGTCTTGAAAATCCAATCTTTCGAATTCGCCTTTGTACTGTTGGGCTGCTTCATCTTCTCGCTTCGGACTTGCTGTTGGCAACAAAGCCGCTTGACTAAACTTTTGCTGTGGAATGATTTTGAAAAACAAATACCAACCAGTGATACTGCCCAGCGAGCAAATCAAATAGAACAAAGGACGTACCCTCCTGTAAGGTAAAGAAGAAGTTCCTGAATTCGAATTCAGGAACCGCGCACATGTAAAAATTTCACATCTTGTCAACAAGGAGTGTTTGCAACCGACTTGTAGCGAGCTTGTCAACAGGGTGTAACAATGGTGTCATTTTATCAAGTTGTAACAAGGTTGTCACTCCACTCACTCACAACTTGTTAACAGATTGTTGTTGAATTGCAGGACGTTGCCAACAACTTGTCAACAAGCTGGGAACAAGCAGTGCGAAGTTGTTGAAACAGCATTGACATTGGTACAAGTCCGGAGGAGGTTTGTTACAACTTGTGCGTTTTGCTAGGGTATTCAATTACTTACATCATGTTATTGTCCAGACGTCTTTAATAACGAAATAATGTAGACTATCTTGATATTTTCATACGATCAGATTTTCAATCACAGCCTAAAAATGCACTCTATGAAAAAGACATGCAAAGGAACGTTTCTGTCCACTTATACTTAGGTCTTTTGTGGACGATTCTCACTAGCCAACAATACAAAAGAATAGAATTTAGCAAATATATCTGTATGTTCCCATGGTATATAAAAAATACACCATAAGCTTAGGCTAGTTAGCGTGTCCATGGGTAAATTAGGCCATTTCAGTGAAACATCAAACTTTCCACGTGTCATATCTAATATCCATGAGCTTAAACAAAGTCAAAGACTGTAGGTCTATAACATTAGAATAGGTGCATGAAAATTTGGACGTTTGAAACGCGCCTTAGGTCCCATTTTGCCAACTTTTGCTTTATATCAAGGCGTGTATAGTGAAATTGAGTAATTGGCAAGCAGATGCCGGCCTTTATCAGTATTTTTGTTTTAATGCTAGTCGCCTAGTCCAGCATTCCTGCTGTATGTGAAAAGTGATTCCTGTGTACGACAATGTGGCAACAACGAAAACTTGTTCTTCTATACAATATATACAGACAGAGCTTTAATTAAAGATAATTCCCAAAGAAAACTTGTGGATTTAAGTCCGACGTACACAAGAACAAGTCAATGAAATTCGTCTTAACGTCAGTTCGAGTAAGAATGGTTCAACTGATTTCAGAGCAACGAGTATTTGTCGTAACTTATACGTCGTGTTAAATTACTTGGACGAAGGGAAGTTGTAAATACTTCTGCCGTTCATGTACAATTCAATTAAATTCCCAAAGGTATAATAACGCGCAAGGTGATTTCTAAAGGGGGACTTTTTTGGGGGACACCCTGTATGACCAACGTCCCTTATAATTACCAACACCCTTATAATTACCAACAAATTCAATACATTCTACGAAGAGAAAATGTATGTTATACAGTATGTATTTATGTACTGCAGGCATACTCATAGACTGATTCCATGGACAAACAGACTCGGTCAGTTAAAAGTCTTGATTGTCAATATTCATACCTTTACTTGTAATAAGTGCCAAGAAATCCGTATATTCCCTTGTCCTTCAACTATATTACAGCGATTCAACCTTGGTCTCTACCTCTCTCCCAGCTGTCGGCACTGATTTTTCACTTCTTTAGTGAGCCTCTCAAGTTTTTTAACTCTAAGAAAACTATAAGCGTAGATTTCTGTTTGACTGCATAGTTAATAAAGATAACATGGTTAGGAAACTCGTCAAACTGCAAAGCAGCTAACAATTGAATGGGATTTATGCTGAACGGTACCTGACCGTGCACAAATCTTTTGTTTTACATTCATTAATATTTCAGAAACACGGTTTGGAGAGTAAGCCCAAACGTTTCTATTGGTCGATTCATAAAAATACAATATATTCACTAACCGTGACCGTGCGCAAATGCAAACAAAAAGATATACAGGGTGTATCAAAAAAACTGCAAATACCATAATTTGTATGCACGAGATCATACATTAGAATTTCAATGGCTGTGCAAATAATTACGCTTCTGGGATTTGAAAATACGTTTCCACGTGCAGTACTATCAAAATAAGCACACAAAGTGAATTAAAATTAGTTACAACAGAGCAAAGAGTATTTCTTGTTTTAAAGTACGCCCAAACTCAAAACTCGACAGCAGTCATTCGTAAACTGAGCCATTCGTAATCGAACTCATAAGTTTAATTCACTTTGTGTGCTTGTTTTGATACCCCTGGGAAACGTATTTTCAAATCCCAGAAGCGTAATTATTTGCACAGCCATTGAAATTCTAATGTATGATCTCGTGCATACAAATTATGGTATTTGCAGTTTTTTTGATACACCCTGTATAGAACAAAAGCGAAAGCCGAGTTTTCTAACCATTTCATCTTTATTAACTATGTTGACAGGGACTATTTGACAAAGACTCTTATTTGACAAAGACTTCTTTACGCCCACTTGTTCTATACAAAGGCAGTCCAGTCGCTAAGAGGTCATAAATGACAATTGAAATTTTGCCACGAGTGCAGGCTGAAATCATAGATTTTCACTAGGCGGAATTTTGCGCGCGGAGCGGAATTTTTCTTTGTCTTTTCTAATTAGTTCCACCCGAGAAATCATAAGACAAAGAAAAATTCCGCTCCGCGGGCAAAATTCCGCCTAGTGAAAACCGGCTTTAAGGCAATTTTCCATTACAGCCGCTTTGCCCGCGCGGGCGGAGCGACCATGTTTCAACTTCCGTTGTAGGTGTCTCACAAACCTTTTTACTAACAAAAACGAAATGACAAGTTACAATCTTCGGAACGTTTCATCGGCCGTTTGTTTGCCACAACCTCGTACAAACAACATGAAAAAGAGTTTCATGGGGCATTCATATGGAACTCTTTACCAAAGGAAATAAGAGAAAGCAAATCACTGCAAATCTTTGAACACAAAATCGCTACTCACAACTGCCAATAACCAGTTGTAAATAATTTGTAAAATACCGTAACTTTATTCTTATTGGATTATTGTTATATTAATACCTTAGTTGATACTTTATACTTTTTTAGACGGCTTGAAAGATTATTTCTACTTGTACCATAGTTTATATTTAATACTTCTCTTTATTGATGTACACGCCTTTCATGGAAACCAGCTTTTGTTGATGTTATTAGCGTGTATAAATAAAACCTATCTATCTAGCATGAGATTTTTTTGTCCGCTTTAGGGGGGTTGTTTGAAAATTGTAGGGGGGTCGATTTGAAAATTGGAAGGGGGTCGATTTGAAAATTGGAGGGGGGGTCAAATTGAAAATTGGAGGAGGGGTCGATTTGAAAATTGGAGGGGGGGTCGATTTGAAAATTGGAGGAGTCGATTTGAAAATTGGAGGAGGGGTCGATTTGAAAATTGGAGGGGGTCGATTTGAAAATTGGAGGGGTCGATGATTTGAAAATTGGAGGGGTCGATTTGAAAATTGGAGGGGTCGATTTGAAAATTGGAGGGTCGATTGGAGAGGTCGATTTGAAAATTGGAGGGGGTCGATTTGAAAATTGGAGGGGGTCGATTTGAAAATTGGAGGGTCGATTTGAAAATTGGAGGGGTCGATTTGAAAATTGAGGGGTTCATTTGAAAATTGGAGGGGGTCGATTTGAAAATTGGAGGGGGTAGATTTTAAAATTGGAGGGGGAGTCAATTGAAAATTGGAGGGGTCGATTTGAAAATTGGAGGGGGTCGATTTGAAGAAAGTGGAGGTTGAAAATTGGAGGAGTAGATTTGAAAAATGGAGGAGGTCGATTTGAAAATTGGAGGGGGATTGAAAATTGGAGGGATTTGAAAATTGGAGGGAGGTCAATTGGTGGAGGAGGTCGATTTGAAAATTGGAGGTCGATTTGAAATTGGAGGGTCGATTTGAAAATTGGAGGAGGTCGATTTGAAAATTGGAGGTCGATTTGAAAATTGGAGGGGTCGATTTGAAAATTGGAGGGAGTCGATTTGAAAATTGGAAGTCGATTTGAAGGAGGGAGGAGTCGATTTGAAAATTGGAGGTCGATTTGAAAATTGGAGGTCATTTGAAAATTGGAGGGTCGTTGAGAAAATTGAAGTGGAGGTCGATTTGAAAATTGGAGGTCGATTTGAAAATTGGAGGGGTCGATTTGAAAATTGGAGGGGTCGATTTGAAAATTGGAGGTCGATTTGAAATTGGAGGGTCGATTTGAAAATTGGAGGGGTCGATTTGAAATTGGAGGGTCGATTTGAAAATTGGAGAAGTCGATTTGAAAATTGGAGGGGTCGATTTGAAAATTGGAGGGGTCGATTTGAAAATTGGAGGGGTCGATTTGAAAATTGGAGGGGTCGATTTGAAAATTGGAGGGGTCGATTTGAAAATTGGAGGGGGTCGATTTGAAAAATTGGAGGGGGTCGATTTGAAAATTGGAGGTCGATTTGAAAATTGGAGGTCGATTTGAAAATTGGAGGGGGTCGATTGAAATTGGAGGGGGTCGATTTGAAAATTGGAGGGTCGATTTGAAAATTGGAGGTCGATTTGAAAATTGGAGGGTCGATTTGAAAATTGGAGGTCGATTTGAAAATTGGTGGGGGGGTCGATTTGAAAATTGGTGGGGGGGTCAATTGAAAATTGGAGGGGGTCGATTTGAAAATTGGAGGGGGTTAGATTTGAAAATTGGAAGGGGGGGTCGATTTGAAAATTGGAGGTCGATTTGAAAATTGGAGGGGTCGATTTGAAAATTGGAGGGGGTCTATTTGAAAATTGGAGGGGTCGATTTGAAAATTGGAGGGGTCGATTTGAAAATCTGGAAAAATTGGAGGGTCGATTGAAAATTGGAGGGGGTCGATTTGAAATTGGAGGGGTCGATTTGAAAATTGGAGGGGGTCGATTTGAAAATTGGAGGGGTCGATTTGAAAATTGGAGGTCGATTTGAAAATTGGAGGGGTCGATTTGAAAATTGGAGGGGGTCGATTTGAAAATTGGAGGGGTCGATTTGAAATTGGAGGTCGATTTGAAAATTGGAGGGTCGATTTGAAAATTGGAGGGGGTCGATTTGAAAATTGGAGGGTCGATTGAAAATTGGAGGGGGTCGATTTGAAAATTGGAGGGTCGATTTGAAAATTGGAGGGTCGATTTGAAAATTGGAGGGTCGATTTGAAAATTGGAGGGGGTCGATTTGAAAATTGGAGGGTCGATTTGAAAATTGGAGGGTCGATTTGAAAATTGGAGGGGTCTGAAAATTGGAGGGGTCGATTTGAAAATTGGAGGGTCGATTTGAAAATTGGAGGGGGTCGATTTGAAAATTGGAGGGGGTCGATTTGAAAATTGGAGGGGTCGATTTGAAAATTGGAGGGGGTCGATTTGAAAATTGGAGGTCGATTTGAAAATTGGAGGGGTCGATTTGAAAATTGGAGGGTCGATTTGAAAATTGGAGGGGTCGATTTGAAAATTGGAGGGTCGATTTGAAAATTGGAGGTCGATTTGAAAATTGGAGGGTCGATTTGAAAATTGGAGGGGGTCGATTTGAAAATTGGAGGGGGTCGATTTGAAAATTGGAGGGTCGATTTGAAAATTGGAGGGGTCGATTTGAAAATTGGAGGGGGTCGATTTGAAAATTGGAGGTCGATTTGAAAATTGGAGGGGGGTCGATTTGAAAATTGGAGGGGTCGATTTGAAAATTGGAGGGGTCGATTTGAAAATTGGAGGGGGTCGATTTGAAAATTGGAGGGGTCGATTTGAAAATTGGAGGGGGTCGATTTGAAATCGATTTGAAAATTGGAGGGTCGATTTGAAAATTGGAGGGGGTCGATTTGAAAATTGGAGGGGGTCGATTTGAAAATTGGAGGTCGATTTGAAAATTGGAGGGTCGATTTGAAAATTGGAGGGGGTCGATTTGAAAATTGGAGGGGGTCGATTTGAAAATTGGAGGGGGTCGATTTGAAAATTGGAGGGGTCGATTTGAAAATTGGAGGGGTCGATTTGAAAATTGGAGGGGTCGATTTGAAAATTGGAGGGGTCGATTTGAAAATTGGAGGTCGATTTGAAAATTGGAGGGTCGATTTGAAAATTGGAGGGTCGATTTGAAAATTGGAGGGGTCGATTTGAAAATTGGAGGGGTCGATTTGAAAATTGGAGGGGTCGATTTGAAAATTGGAGGTCGATTTGAAAATTGGAGGGGGTCGATTTGAAAATTGGAGGTCGATTTGAAAATTGGAGGGGGTCGATTTGAAAATTGGAGGGGGTCGATTTGAAAATTGGAGGGTCGATTTGAAAATTGGAGGGGTCGATTTGAAAATTGGAGGGGTCGATTTGAAAATTGGAGGGGTCGATTTGAAAATTGGAGGGGTCGATTTGAAAATTGGAGGGGTCGATTTGAAAATTGGAGGGGGTCGATTTGAAAATTGGAGGGGTCGATTTGAAAATTGGAGGGTCGATTTGAAAATTGGAGGGGTCGATTTGAAAATTGGAGGGGTCGATTTGAAAATTGGAGGGGTCGACGAAAATTGGAGGTCGATTTGAAAATTGGAGGGTCGATTTGAAAATTGGAGGGGTCGATTTGAAAATTGGAGGGGTCGATTTGAAAATTGGAGGGGTCGATTTGAAAATTGGAGGGGGTCGATTTGAAAATTGGAGGGGGTCGATTTGAAAATTGGAGGGGGTCGATTTGAAAATTGGAGGGGTCGATTTGAAAATTGGAGGGTCGATTTGAAAATTGGAGGGGTCGATTTGAAAATTGGAGGTCGATTTGAAAATTGGAGGGGGTCGACGGAAAATTGGAGGGTCGATTTGAAAATTGGAGGGGGTCGATTTGAAAATTGGAGGGGGTCGATTTGAAAATTGGAGGGGTCGATTTGAAAATTGGAGGGGGTCGATTTGAAAATTGGAGGGGTCGATTTGAAAATTGGAGGGGGTCGATTTGAAAATTGGAGGGTCGATTTGAAAACTGGAGGGGGTCGATTTGAAAATTGGAGGTCGATTTGAAAATTGGAGGGGGTCGATTTGAAAATTGGAGGGGGTCGATTTGAAAATTGGAGGGGTCGATTTGAAATTGGAGGGGTCGATTTGAAAATTGGAGGGGTCGATTTGAAAATTGGAGGGTCGATTTGAAAATTGGAGGGGTCGATTTGAAAATTGGAGGGGGTCGATTTGAAAATTGGAGGGGGTCGATTTGAAAATTGGAGGGGGTCGATTTGAAAATTGGAGGGGGTCGATTTGAAAATTGGAGGGGTCGATTTGAAAATTGGAGGGGGATTGAAAATTGGAGGGGGTCGATTTGAAAATTGGAGGGGGTCGATTTGAAAATTGAAAATTGGAGGGTCGATTTGAAAATTGGAGGGGTCGATTTGAAAATTGGAGGGGTCGATTTGAAAATTGGAGGGGGTCGATTTGAAAATTGGAGGGGTCGATTTGAAAATTGGAGGGGGTCGATTTGAAAATTGGAGGGGGTCGATTTGAAAATTGGAGGAGGGGTCGATTTGAAAATTGGAGGGGGGGTCGATTTGAAAATTGGAGGGGGGGTCGATTTGAAAATTGGAGGGGGTCGATTTGAAATGGAGGGGGTCGATTTGAAAATTGGAGGTCGATTTGAAAATTGGAGGGGGGATTTGAAAAATTGGAGGGGGTCGATTTGAAAATTGGAGGGGGTCGATTTGAAAATTGGAGGGGGTCGACGATTTGAAAATTGGAGGGGGTCGATTTGAAAATTGGAGGGTCGATTTGAAAATTGGAGGGGGTCGATTTGAAAATTGGAGGGGGTCGATTTGAAAATTGGAGGTCGATTTGAAAATTGGAGGGGGTCGATTTGAAAATTGGAGGGGGTCGATTTGAAAATTGGAGGGGGTCGATTTGAAAATTGGAGGGTCGATTTGAAAATTGGAGGGGGTCGATTTGAAAATTGGAGGGTCGATTTGAAAATTGGAGGGGTCGATTTGAAAATTGGAGGGGGTCGATTTGAAAATTGGAGGTCGATTTGAAAATTGGAGGGGTCGATTTGAAAATTGGAGGGGGTCGATTTGAAAATTGGAGGGGTCGATTTGAAAATTGGAGGGGGTCGATTTGAAAATTGGAGGGGTCGATTTGAAAATTGGAGGGGTCGATTTGAAAATTGGAGGGGGTCGATTTGAAAACTGGAGGGGGTCGATTTGAAAATTGGAGGGGTCGATTTGAAAATTGGAGGGGGTCGTCGATTTGAAAACTGGAGGGGGTCGATTTGAAAATTGGAGGGGGTCGATTTGAAAATTGGAGGTCGATTTGAAAATTGGAGGGGGTCGATTTGAAAATTGGAGGGGGTCGATTTGAAAATTGGAGGGGTCGATTTGAAAATTGGAGGGGGTCGATTTGAAAATTGGAGGGGGTCGACGGAAAATTGGAGGGGGTCGATTTGAAAATTGGAGGGGGTCGATTTGAAAATTGGAGGGGGTCGATTTGAAAATTGGAGGGGTCGATCGGAAAATTGGAGGGGGTCGATTTGAAAATTGGAGGGGTCGATTTGAAAATTGGAGGGGGTCGATTTGAAAATTGGAGGGGGTCGATTTGAAAATTGGAGGGGGTCGATTTGAAAATTGGAGGGGGTCGATTTGAAAATTGGAGGGTCGATTTGAAAATTGGAGGGGGTCGATTTGAAAATTGGAGGGGGTCGATTTGAAAATTGGAGGGGGTCGATTTGAAAATTGGAGGGGGTCGATTTGAAAATTGGAGGGGTCGATTTGAAAATTGGAGGGGGTCGATTTGAAAATTGGAGGGGGTCGATTTGAAAATTGGAGGTCGATTTGAAAATGGAGGGTCGATTTGAAAATTGGAGGGGGTCGATTTGAAAATTGGAGGTCGATTTGAAAATTGGAGGGGGTCGATTTGAAAATTGGAGGGGGTCGATTTGAAAATTGGAGGGGGTCGATTTGAAAATTGGAGGGTCGATTTGAAAATTGGAGGGGGTCGATTTGAAAATTGGAGGGTCGATTTGAAAATTGGAGGGGGTCGATTTGAAAATTGGAGGGGTCGATTTGAAAATTGGAGGGGGTCGATTTGAAAATTGGAGGGGGTCGATTTGAAAATTGGAGGGGGTCGATTTGAAAATTGGAGGGGGTCGATTTGAAAATTGGAGGGGGTCGATTTGAAAATTGGAGGGGGTCGATTTGAAAACTGGAGGGGGTCGATTTGAAAATTGGAGGGGGTCGATTTGAAAATTGGAGGGGGTCGATTTGAAAATTGGAGGGGGTCGATTTGAAAATTGGAGGGGGTCGATTTGAAAACTGGAGGGGTCGATTTGAAAATTGGAGGGGTCGATTTGAAAATTGGAGGGGGTCGATTTGAAAATTGGAGGGGGTCGATTTGAAAATTGGAGGGGGTCGATTTGAAAATTGGAGGGGGTCGACGGAAAAATTGGAGGGGGTCGATTTGAAAATTGGAGGGGTCGATTTGAAAATTGGAGGGGTCGATTTGAAAATTGGAGGTCGATTTGAAAATTGGAGGGGGTCGATTTGAAAATTGGAGGGGGTCGATTTGAAAAATTGGAGGGGTCGATTTGAAAATTGGAGGTCGATTTGAAAATTGGAGGGTCGATTTGAAAATTGGAGGGGGTCGATTTGAAAATGGAGGGGTCGATTGAAAATTGGAGGTGACGGAAAATTGGAGGTCGATTTGAAAATTGGAGGTCGATTTGAAAATTGGAGGGGGTCGATTTGAAAATTGGAGGGGTCGATCGGAAAATTGGAGGGTCGATTTGAAAATTGGAGGGGGTCGATTTGAAAACTGGGGGTCGATTTGAAAATTGGAGGGGTCGATTTGAAAATTGGAGGGGGTCGATTTGAAAACTGGAGGGGGTCGATTTGGAAAATTGGAGGGGGTCGATTTGAAAACTGGAGGGGTCGATTTGAAAATTGGAGGGGGTCGATTTGAAAATTGGAGGGGGTCGATTTGAAAATTGGAGGGGTCGATTTGAAAATTGGAGGGGTCGATTTGAAAATTGGAGGGTCGATTTGAAAATTGGAGGGGGTCGATTTGAAAATTGGAGGGGGTCGATTTGAAAATTGGAGGGTCGATTTGAAAATTGGAGGGGGTCGATTTGAAAATTGGAGGGGGTCGATTTGAAAATTGGAGGGGGTCGATTTGAAAATTGGAGGGGGTCGATTTGAAAATTGGAGGGGGTCGACGGAAAATTGGAGGGGGTCGACGGAAAATTGGAGGGGGTCGATTTGAAAATTGGAGGGGGTCGATTTGAAAACTGGAGGGGGTCGATTTGAAAATTGGAGGGGTCGATTTGAAAATTGGAGGGGGTCGATTTGAAAATTGGAGGGTCGGAAAACTGGAGGGGGTCGATTTGAAAATTGGAGGGGGTCGATTTGAAAATTGGAGGGGGTCGATTTGAAAATTGGAGGGTCGATTTGAAAATTGGAGGGGGTCGATTTGAAAATTGGAGGGGGTCGATTTGAAAATTGGAGGGGGTCGATTTGAAAATTGGAGGGTCGATTTGAAAATTGGAGGGGTCGATTTGAAAACTGGAGGGGGTCGATTTGAAAATTGGAGGGGGTCGATCGGAAAATTGGAGGGGGTCGATTTGAAAATTGGAGGGGTCGATTTGAAAATTGGAGGGGTCGATTTGAAAATTGGAGGGTCGATTTGAAAATTGGAGGGGGTCGATTTGAAAATTGGAGGGGGCTGACGGAAAATTGGAGGGGGTCGATTTGAAAATTGGAGGGGGTCGATTTGAAAATTGGAGGGGTCGATTTGAAAATTGGAGGGGTCGACGAAAATTGGGGGTCGATTTGAAAATTGGAGGGGTCGATTTGAAAATTGGAGGGGGTCGATTTGAAAATTGGAGGGGGTCGATTTGAAAATTGGAGGTCGATTTGAAAATTGGAGGGGGTCGATTTGAAAATTGGAGGGGTCGATTTGAAAATTGGAGGGGGTCGACGGAAAATTGGAGGGGGTCGATTTGAAAATTGGAGGTCGATTTGAAAACTGGAGGGGGTCGATTTGAAAATTGGAG
Source organism: Trachythela sp. YZ-2020 (assembly GCA_016169945.1). Classification (NCBI taxonomy): domain Eukaryota; kingdom Metazoa; phylum Cnidaria; class Anthozoa; order Malacalcyonacea; family Clavulariidae; genus Trachythela; species Trachythela sp. YZ-2020. The sequence continues at coordinate 16,231 of JADLSH010000344.1, read as the reverse complement.
GGTCGATTTGAAAATTGGAGGGGGTCGATTTGAAAATTGGAGGTCGATTTGAAAATTGGAGGGGTCGATTTGAAAATTGGAGGGGGTCGATTTGAAAATTGGAGGGGGTCGATTTGAAAATTGGAGGGGGTCGATTTGAAAATTGGAGGGGGTCGATTTGAAAATTGGAGGGGGTCGATTTGAAAATTGGAGGGGGTCGATTTGAAATTGGTCGATTTGAAAATTGGAGGGGGTCGATTTGAAAATTGGAGGGGGTCGATTTGAAAATTGGAGGGGGTCGATTTGAAAATTGGAGGGGGTCGATTTGAAAATTGGAGGGGGTCGATTTGAAAATTGGAGGGGGTCGATTTGAAAATTGAGGGGTCGATTTGAAAATTGGAGGGGGTCGATTTGAAAATTGGAGGGGTCGATTTGAAAATTGGAGGGGGTCGATTTGAAAATTGGAGGGGGTCGATTTGAAAATTGGAGGGGTCGATTTGAAAATTGGAGGGGGTCGATTTGAAAATTGGAGGGGGTCGATTTGAAAATTGGAGGGGTCGATTTGAAAATTGGAGGGGGTCGATTTGAAAATTGGAGGGGGTCGATTTGAAAATTGGAGGGGGTCGATTTGAAAATTGGAGGGGGTCGATTTGAAAATTGGAGGGGGTCGATTTGAAAATTGGAGGGGTCGATTTGGAAAATTGGAGGTCGATTTGAAAATTGGAGGGGTCGATTTGAAAATTGGAGGGGGTCGATTTGAAAATTGAGGGTCGATTTGAAAATTGGAGGGGGGGTCCATTTGACAATTGGAGGGGGGGTCGAGTTGAAAATTGGAGGGGGGGTCGATTTGAAAATTGGAGGGGGGGTCGAGTTGAAAATTGGAGGGGGGGTCGGTTTGAAAATTGGAGGGGGGGTAGATTTGAAAATTGGAGGGGGTCGATTTGAAAATCGGACGGAAAATTGGAGGGGGTCGATTTGAAAATTGGAGGGGGTCGATTTGAAAATTGGAGGGGGTCGATTTGAAAACTGGAGGGGGTCGATTTGAAAATTGGAGGGGGTCGATTTGAAAATTGGAGGGGGTCGATTTGAAAATTGGAGGGGGTCGATTTGAAAATTGGAGGGGGTCGATTTGAAAATTGGAGGGTCGATTTGAAAATTGGAGGGGGTCGATTTGAAAACTGGAGGGGTCGATTTGAAAATTGGAGGGGGTCGATTTGAAAATTGGAGGGGGTCGATTTGAAAATTGGAGGGGTCGATTTGAAAATTGGAGGGGGTCGATTTGAAAATTGGAGGGCCGATTTGAAAATTGGAGGGGGTCGATTTGAAAATTGGAGGGGGTCGATTTGAAAATTGGAGGGGGTCGATTTGAAAATTGGAGGGGGTCGATTTGAAAATTGGAGGGGTCGATTTGAAAATTGGAGGGTCGATTTGAAAATTGGAGGGGGTCGATTTGAAAATTGGAGGGGGTCGATTTGAAAATTGGAGGGGGTCGATTTGAAAATTGAGGGGTCGACGGAAAATTGAGGGGTCGATTTGAAAATTGGAGGTCGGAAAATTGGAGGGTCGATTTGAAAATTGGAGGGGGTCGATCGGAAAATTGGAGGGGGTCGATTTGAAAATTGGAGGGGGTCGATTTGAAAATTGGAGGGGGTCGATTTGAAAACTGGAGGGGGTCGATTTGAAAATTGGAGGGGGTCGATTTGAAAATTGGAGGGGTCGATTTGAAAATTGGAGGGGGTCGACGAAAATTGGAGGGGGTCGATTTGAAAATTGGAGGGGGTCGATTTGAAAATTGGAGGGTCGGTATTTGAAAATTGGAGGGGGTCGATTTGAAAATTGGAGGGGGTCGATTTGAAAATTGGAGGGTCGATGAAAATTGATTTGAAAAATTGGAGGGGGTCGATTTGAAAATTGGAGGGGGTCGATTTGAAAACTGGAGGGGGTCGATTTGAAATTGGAGGGGGTCGATTTGAAAATTGGAGGGGGTCGATTTGAAAACTGGAGGGGGTCGATTTGAAAATTGGAGGGGGTCGATTTGAAAACTGGAGGGGTCGATTTGAAAATTGGAGGGGGTCGATTTGAAAATTGGAGGGGGTCGATTTGAAAATTGGAGGGGTCGATTTGAAAATTGGAGGGGGTCGATTTGAAAATTGGAGGGGGTCGATTTGAAAATTGGAGGGGGTCGATTTGAAAATTGGAGGGGGTCGATCGGAAAATTGGAGGGGTCGATTTGAAAACTGGAGGGGGTCGATTTGAAAATGGAGGGGTCGATTTGAAAATTGGAGGGGGTCGATTTGAAAATTGGAGGGTCGATTTGAAAATTGGAGGGGGTCGATTTGAAAATTGGAGGGGGTCGATTTGAAAATTGGAGGGGTCGATTTGAAAATTGGAGGGGGTCGATTTGAAAATTGGAGGGGGTCGATTTGAAAAATTGAGGGGTCGATTTGAAAATTGGAGGTCGATTTGAAAATTGGAGGGGGTCGATTTGAAAATTGGAGGGGTCGATTTGAAAATTGGAGGGGGTCGATTTGAAAATTGGAGGGGGTCGACGGAAAATTGGAGGGGGTCGATTTGAAAATTGGAGGGGGTCGATTTGAAAATTGGAGGGGGTCGACGGAAAATTGGAGGGGGTCGATTTGAAAATTGGAGGGGTCGATCGGAAAATTGGAGGGTCGATTTGAAAATTGGAGGGGGTCGATTTGAAAATTGGAGGGGTCGATTTGAAAATTGGAGGTCGATTTGAAAATTGGAGGGGGTCGATTTGAAAATTGGAGGGGGTCGATTTGAAAATTGGAGGGGGTCGATTTGAAAATTGGAGGGGGTCGATTTGAAAATTGGAGGGGGTCGATTTGAAAATTGGAGGGGTCGATTTGAAAATTGGAGGGGGTCGATTTGAAAATTGGAGGGGGTCGATTTGAAAATTGGAGGGGGTCGATTTGAAAATTGGAGGGGGTCGATTTGAAAATTGGAGGGGTCGATCGAAAATTGGAGGGGGTCGATTTGAAAATTGGAGGTCGACGGAAAATTGGAGGTCGATTTGAAAATGGAGGTCGATTTGAAAATGGAGGGGGTCGATCGAAAATTGGAGGGGTCGATTTGAAAATTGGAGGGGGTCGATTTGAAAATTGGAGGGGGTCGATTTGAAAATTGGAGGGTCGATTTGAAAATTGGAGGGGGTCGATTTGAAAATTGGAGGGGTCGATTTGAAAATTGGAGGGGGTCGATTTGAAAATTGGAGGGGGTCGATTTGAAAATTGGAGGGGGTCGATTTGAAAATTGGAGGGGGTCGATTTGAAAACTGGAGGGGGTCGATTTGAAAATTGGAGGGTCGATTTGAAAATTGGAGGGGGTCGATTTGAAAATTGGAGGGGGTCGATTTGAAAATTGGAGGTCGATTTGAAAATTGGAGGGGGTCGATTTGAAAATTGGAGGGGTCGACGGAAAATTGGAGGGGGTCGACGGAAAATTGGAGGGGGTCGATTTGAAAATTGGAGGGGTCGATTTGAAAACTGGAGGGGGTCGACGGAAAATTGGAGGGGGTCGATTTGAAAATTGGAGGGGGTCGATTTGAAAATTGGAGGGGGTCGATTTGAAAATTGGAGGGGGTCGATTTGAAAATTGGAGGGTCGATTTGAAAATTGGAGGGGGTCGATTTGAAAATTGGAGGGTCGATTTGAAAATTGGAGGGGGTCGATTTGAAAACTGGAGGGTCGATTTGAAAATTGGAGGGTCGATTTGAAAATTGGAGGGGGTCGATTTGAAAACTGGAGGGGGTCGATTTGAAAATTGGAGGGGGTCGATTTGAAAACTGGAGGGGTCGATTTGAAAATTGGAGGGGGTCGATTTGAAAACTGGAGGGGGTCGATTTGAAAATTGGAGGGGGTCGATTTGAAAATTGGAGGGGGTCGATTTGAAAATTGGAGGGGGTCGATTTGAAAATTGGAGGGGGTCGATTTGAAAATTGGAGGGGGTCGATTTGAAAATTGGAGGGGGTCGACGGAAAATTGGAGGGTCGATTTGAAAATTGGAGGGGGTCGATTTGAAAATTGGAGGGGGTCGATTTGAAAACTGAGGGGGTCGATCGGAAAATTGGAGGGGGTCGATTTGAAAATTGGAGGGGTCGATTTGAAAATTGGAGGGGGTCGATTTGGAAAACTGGAGGGTCGATTTGAAAATTGGAGGGGGTCGATTTGAAAATTGGAGGGGGTCGATTTGAAAATTGGAGGGGGTCGATTTGAAAATTGGAGGGGGTCGATTTGAAAATTGGAGGGGGTCGATTTGAAAATTGGAGGGGGTCGATTTGAAAATTGGAGGGGGTCGATTTGAAAATTGGAGGGGGTCGATTTGGAAAATTGGAGGGGGTCGATTTGAAAATTGGAGGGGGTCGATTTGAAAATTGGAGGGGGTCGATTTGAAAATTGGAGGGGGTCGATTTGAAAATTGGAGGGGGTCGATTTGAAAATTGGAGGGGTCGATTTGAAAATTGGAGGGGGTCGATTTGAAAATTGGAGGGGGTCGATTTGAAAATTGGAGGGGTCGATTTGAAAATTGGAGGGGGTCGGAGAAAATTGGAGGGGTCGATTTGAAAATTGGAGGGGGTCGATTTGAAAACTGGAGGGGGTCGATCGGAAAATTGGAGGGGTCGATTTGAAAATTGGAGGGGGTCGATTTGAAAATTGGAGGGGGTCGATTTGAAAATTGGAGGGGGTCGATTTGAAAATTGGAGGGGGTCGATTTGAAAATTGGAGGGGGTCGATTTGAAAATTGGAGGGGGTCGATTTGAAAATTGGAGGGGTCGATTTGAAAATTGGAGGGGTCGATTTGAAAATTGGAGGGGGTCGATTTGAAAATTGGAGGGGGTCGACGGAAAATTGGAGGGGGTCGATTTGAAAATTGGAGGGGTCGATTTGAAAATTGGAGGGGGTCGATTTGAAAATTGGAGGGGGTCGATTTGAAAATTGGAGGTCGATCGATTTGAAAACTGGAGGGGGTCGATTTGAAAATTGGAGGGGGTCGATTTGAAAATTGGAGGGGGTCGATTTGAAAATTGGAGGGGGTCGATTTGAAAAACTGGAGGGGGTCGATTTGAAAATTGGAGGGGGTCGATTTGAAAATTGGAGGGGGTCGATTTGAAAATTGGAGGGGGTCGACGGAAAATTGGAGGGGTCGACGGAAAATTGGAGGTCGATTTGAAAATTGGAGGGGGTCGACGGAAAATTGGAGGGGGTCGATTTGAAAATTGGAGGGGGTCGATTTGAAAACTGGAGGGGTCGATCGGAAAATTGGAGGGTCGATTTGAAAATTGGAGGGGGTCGATTTGAAAATTGGAGGGGGTCGATTTGAAAATTGGAGGGGGTCGATTTGAAAATTGGAGGGGGTCGATTTGAAAATTGGAGGGGGTCGATTTGAAAATTGGAGGGGGTCGATTTGAAAATTGGAGGGGTCGATTTGAAAATTGGAGGGGGTCGATTTGAAAATTGGAGGGGGTCGATTTGAAAATTGGAGGGGTCGATTTGAAAATTGGAGGGGGTCGATTTGAAAATTGGAGGGGGTCGATTTGAAAATTGGAGGGGGTCGATTTGAAAATTGGAGGGTCGATTTGAAAATTGGAGGGGGTCGATTTGAAAATTGGAGGGGGTCGATTTGAAAATTGGAGGGGGTCGATTTGAAAATTGGAGGGGGTCGACGGAAAATTGGAGGGGGTCGATTTGAAAATTGGAGGGGGTCGATTTGAAAATTGGAGGGGGTCGATTTGAAAATTGGAGGGGGTCGATTTGAAAATTGGAGGGTCGATTTGAAAACTGGAGGGGGTCGATTTGAAAATTGGAGGGGGTCGATTTGAAAACTGGAGGGTCGATTTGAAAACTGGAGGGGGTCGATTTGGAAAACTGGAGGGGGTCGATTTGAAAATTGGAGGGGGTCGATTTGAAAACTGGAGGGTCGATTTGAAAACTGGAGGGTCGATTTGAAAATGGAGGGGGTCGATTTGAAAACTGGAGGGGGTCGATTTGAAAACTGGAGGGGGTCGATTTGAAAATTGGAGGGTCGATTTGAAAATTGGAGGGGGTCGATTTGAAAATTGGAGGGGGTCGACGGAAAATTGGAGGGGGTCGATTTGAAAATTGGAGGTCGATTTGAAAATTGGAGGGGTCGATTTGAAAATTGGAGGTCGACGGAAAATTGGAGGGGGTCGATTTGAAAATTGGAGGGGGTCGATTTGAAAATTGGAGGGGGTCGATTTGAAAATTGGAGGGGGTCGATTTGAAAATTGGAGGGGGTCGATTTGAAAATTGGAGGGGGTCGATTTGAAAACTGGAGGGGTCGATTTGAAAATTGGAGGGGGTCGATTTGGAAAATTGGAGGGTCGATTTGAAAACTGGAGGGGGTCGATTTGAAAACTGGAGGGGGTCGATTTGAAAACTGGAGGGGGTCGATTTGAAAATTGGAGGGGGTCGATTGAAAATTGGAGGGGGCCGATTTGAAAATTGGAGGGGGTCGATTTGAAAATTGGAGGGGGTCGATTTGAAAATTGGAGGGTCGATTTGAAAATTGGAGGGGGTCGATTTGAAAATTGGAGGGGGTCGACGGAAAATTGGAGGGGGTCGATTTGAAAATTGGAGGGGGTCGATTTGAAAATTGGAGGGGGTCGATCGGAAAATTGGAGGGGGTCGATTTGAAAATTGGAGGGGGTCGATTTGAAAAATTGGAGGGTCGACGGAAAACTGGAGGGGGTCGATTTGAAAACTGGAGGGGGTCGATTTGAAAATTGGAGGGGGTCGATTTGAAAATTGGAGGGGGTCGATTTGAAAATTGGAGGGGGTCGATTTGAAAATTGGAGGGGGTCGATTTGAAAATTGGAGGGGTCGATTTGAAAATTGGAGGGGGTCGATTTGAAAATTGGAGGGGGTCGATTTGAAAATTGGAGGGGTCGATTTGAAAATTGGAGGGGGTCGATTTGAAAATTGGAGGGGGTCGATTTGGAAAATTGGAGGGGGTCGATTTGAAAATTGGAGGGGGTCGATTTGAAAATTGGAGGGGGTCGATTTGAAAATTGGAGGGGGTCGATTTGAAAATTGGAGGGGGTCGATTTGAAAATTGGAGGGGGTCGATTTGAAAATTGGAGGGGGTCGATTTGAAAATTGGAGGGGGTCGATTTGAAAATTGGAGGGGGTCGATTTGAAAATTGGAGGGGTCGACGGAAAATTGGAGGGGGTCGATTTGAAAATTGGAGGGTCGATTTGAAAATTGGAGGGGTCGATTTGAAAATTGGAGGGGGTCGATTTGAAAATTGGAGGGGGTCGATTTGAAAATTGGAGGGGGTCGATTTGAAAATTGGAGGGGGTCGATTTGAAAATTGGAGGGGGTCGATTTGAAAATTGGAGGGGGTCGATTTGAAAATTGGAGGGGGTCGACGGAAAATTGGAGGGGGTCGATTTGAAAATTGGAGGGGGTCGATTTGAAAATTGGAGGGGGTCGACGGAAAATTGGAGGGGGTCGATTTGAAAATTGGAGGGGGTCGATTTGAAAATTGGAGGGGGTCGATTTGAAAATTGGAGGGGCGATTTGGAAAATTGGAGGGGGTCGATTTGAAAATTGGAGGGGGTCGATTTGAAAATTGGAGGGGGTCGATTTGAAATTGGAGGGGGTCGATTTGAAAATTGGAGGGGGTCGATTTGAAAATTGGAGGGGGTCGATTTGAAAATTGGAGGGGGTCGATTTGAAAATTGGAGGGGGTCGATTTGAAAATTGGAGGGGGTCGATTTGAAAATTGAGGGGTCGATTTGAAAATTGGAGGGGGTCGATTTGAAAATTGGAGGGGGTCGACGGAAAATTGGAGGGGGTCGATTTGAAAATTGGAGGGGGTCGATTTGGAAAATTGGAGGGGTCGATTTGAAAATTGGAGGGGGTCGATTTGAAAATGGAGGTCGATTTGAAAATTGGAGGGGGTCGATTTGAAAATTGGAGGGGGTCGACGGAAAATCGATTTGAAAATTGGAGGGGGTCGATTTGAAAACTGGAGGGGGTCGATTTGAAAATTGGAGGGGGTCGATTTGAAAATTGGAGGGGGTCGATTTGAAAATTGGAGGGGGTCGATTTGAAAATTGGAGGGGGTCGATTTGAAAATTGGAGGGGGTCGACGGAAAATTGGAGGGGGTCGATTTGAAAATTGGAGGGGGTCGATTTGAAAAATGGAGGGGGTCGATTTGAAAATTGGAGGGGGTCGATTTGAAAATTGGAGGGGGTCGATTTGAAAATTGGAGGGTCGATTTGAAAATTGGAGGGGGTCGATTTGAAAACTGGAGGGGGTCGATTTGAAAATTGGAGGGGGTCGATTTGAAAATTGGAGGGGGTCGATTTGAAAATTGGAGGGGTCGATTTGAAAATTGGAGGGGGTCGATTTGAAAATTGGAGGGGGTCGATTTGAAAATTGGAGGGGGTCGATTTGAAAATTGGAGGGGTCGATTTGAAAATTGGAGGGGGTCGATTTGAAAATTGGAGGGGGTCGATTTGAAAATTGGAGGGGGTCGATTTGAAAATTGGAGGGTCGACGGAAAATTGGAGGGGGTCGATTTGAAAATTGGAGGGGGTCGATTTGAAAATTGGAGGGGGTCGACGAAAATTGGAGGGGGTCGATTTGAAAATTGGAGGGGGTCGATTTGAAAATTGGAGGGGGTCGATTTGAAAAATTGGAGGGGGTCGATTTGAAAATTGGAGGGGGTCGGAAAATTGGAGGTCGATTTGAAAATTGGAGGGGGTCGATTTGAAAATTGGAGGGGGTCGATTTGAAAATTGGAGGGGGTCGATTTGAAAATTGGAGGGGGTCGATTTGAAAATTGGAGGGTCGATTTGAAAATTGGAGGGGGTCGATTTGAAAATTGGAGGGGGTCGATTTGAAAATTGGAGGGGTCGATTTGAAAATTGGAGGGGGTCGATTTGAAAATTGGAGGGGGTCGATTTGAAAATTGGAGGGGGTCGATTTGAAAATTGGAGGGGGTCGATTTGAAAATTGGAGGGGGTCGATTTGAAAATTGGAGGGGGTCGATTTGAAAATTGGAGGGGGTCGATTTGAAAATTGGAGGGGGTCGATTTGAAAATTGGAGGGGGTCGATTTGAAAATTGGAGGGGGCCGATTTGAAAATTGGAGGGGGTCGACGGAAAACTGGAGGGGTCGATTTGAAAATTGGAGGGGGTCGATTTGAAAATTGGAGGGGTCGATCGGAAAATTGGAGGGGGTCGATTTGAAAATTGGAGGGGGTCGATTTGAAAAACTGGAGGGTCGATTTGAAAATTGGAGGGGGTCGATTTGAAAATTGGAGGGGGTCGATTTGAAAATTGGAGGGGTCGATTTGAAAATTGGAGGGGGTCGATTTGGAAAATTGGAGGGGGTCGATTTGAAAATTGGAGGGGGTCGATTTGAAAATTGGAGGGGGTCGATTTGAAAATTGGAGGGGGTCGATTTGAAAATTGGAGGGGGTCGATTTGAAAACTGGAGGGGTCGATTTGGAAAATTGGAGGGGGTCGATTTGAAAATTGGAGGGGTCGATTTGAAAATTGGAGGGGGTCGATTTGAAAATTGGAGGGGGTCGATTTGAAAATTGGAGGGGTCGATTTGAAAATTGGAGGGGGTCGATTTGAAAAATTGGAGGGGGTCGATTTGAAAATTGGAGGGGGTCGATTTGAAAATTGGAGGGGGTCGATTTGAAAACTGGAGGGGGTCGATTTGAAAATTGGAGGGGGTCGATTTGAAAATTGGAGGGGGTCGATTTGAAAATTGGAGGGGGTCGATTTGAAAGAAAACTGGAGGGGTCGATTTGAAAATTGGAGGGGGTCGATTTGAAAATTGGAGGGGGTCGATTTGAAAATTGGAGGGGTCGATTTGAAAATTGGAGGGGGTCGATTTGAAAACTGGAGGGGGTCGATTTGAAAACTGGAGGGGGTCGATTTGAAAATTGGAGGGTCGATTTGAAAATTGGAGGGGGTCGATTTGAAAACTGGAGGGGGTCGATTTGAAAATTGGAGGGGGTCGATTTGAAAATTGGAGGGGGTCGATTTGAAAATTGGAGGGGTCGATTTGAAAATTGGAGGGGGTCGGAAAATTGGAGGGGGTCGATTTGAAAATTGGAGGGGGTCGATTTGAAAATTGGAGGGGGTCGATTTGAAAATTGGAGGGGGTCGATTTGAAAATTGGAGGGTCGATTTGAAAATTGGAGGGGGTCGATTTGAAAATTGGAGGGGTCGATTTGAAAATTGGAGGGGGTCGATTTGAAAATTGGAGGGGGTCTCGATTTGAAAATTGGAGGGGGTCGATTTGAAAATTGGAGGGGGTCGATTTGAAAATTGGAGGGGTCGATTTGAAAACCGATTTGAAAATTGGAGGGGGTCGATTTGAAAATTGGAGGGGGTCGATTTGGAAAATTGGAGGGGGTCGATTTGAAAATTGGAGGGGGTCGATTTGAAAATTGGAGGGGTCGATTTGAAAATTGGAGGGGGTCGATTTGAAAATTGGAGGGGGTCGATTTGAAAATTGGAGGGGTCGATTTGAAAATTGGAGGGGGTCGATTTGGAAAATTGGAGGGGGTCGATTTGAAAATTGGAGGGGGTCGATTTGAAAATTGGAGGGTCGATTTGAAAATTGGAGGGGGTCGATTTGAAAATTGGAGGGTCGATTTGAAAAATTGGAGGGGGTCGATTTGAAAATTGGAGGGGGTCGATTTGAAAATTGGAGGGGGTCGATTTGAAAATTGGAGGGGGTCGATTTGAAAATTGGAGGGGGTCGATTTGAAAATTGGAGGGGGTCGATTTGAAAATTGGAGGGGGTCGATTTGAAAATTGGAGGGGGTCGATTTGAAAATTGGAGGGGGTCGATTTGAAAACTGGAGGGGGTCGATTTGAAAATTGGAGGGGGTCGATTTGAAAATTGGAGGGGGTCGATTTGAAAATTGGAGGGGGTCGATTTGAAAATTGGAGGGGGTCGATTTGAAAATTGGAGGGGGTCGATTTGAAAATTGGAGGGGGTCGATTTGAAAATTGGAGGGGGTCGATTTGAAAATTGGAGGGGGTCGATTTGAAAATTGGAGGGGTCGATTTGAAAATTGGAGGGGGTCGATTTGAAAATTGGAGGGGGTCGATTTGAAAATTGGAGGGTCGATTTGAAAATTGGAGGGGGTCGATTTGAAAATTGGAGGGGGTCGATTTGAAAATTGGAGGGGGTCGATTTGAAAATTGGAGGGGGTCGATTTGAAAATTGGAGGGGGTCGATTTGAAAATTGGAGGGGGTCGATTTGAAATTGGAATTGGGGTCGATTTGAAAATTGGAGGGGGTCGACGGAAAATTGGAGGGGTCGACTTGAAAATTGGAGGGGGTCGATTTGAAAATTGGAGGGGGTCGATTTGAAAATTGGAGGGGGTCGATTTGAAAATTGGAGGGGGTCGACGGAAAATTGGAGGGGGTCGATTTGAAAATTGGAGGGGGTCGATTTGAAAATTGGAGGGGGTCGATTTGAAAATTGGAGGGGGTCGATTTGAAAATTGGAGGGGGTCGATTTGAAAATTGGAGGGGGTCGATTTGAAAATTGGAGGGGGTCGATTTGAAAATTGGAGGGGGTCGATTTGAAAATTGGAGGGGGTCGATTTGAAAATTGGAGGGGGTCGATTTGAAAATTGGAGGGGGTCGATTTGAAAATTGGAGGGGTCGATTTGAAAATTGGAGGGGGTCGATTTGAAAATTGGAGGGGGTCGATTTGAAAATTGGAGGGGGTCGACGGAAAATTGGAGGGGGTCGACGGAAAATTGGAGGGGGTCGATTTGAAAATTGGAGGGGGTCGATTTGAAAATTGGAGGGGTCGATTTGAAAATTGGAGGGGGTCGATTTGAAAATTGGAGGGGGTCGATTTGAAAATTGGAGGGGGTCGATTTGAAAATTGGAGGGGGTCGATTTGAAAATTGGAGGGTCGATTTGAAAATTGGAGGGGTCGATTTGAAAAATTGAGGGGTCGATTTGACAATTGGAGGGGGGGTCGATTTGAAAATTGGAGGGGAGGTCGATTTGAAAATTGGAGGGGGTCGATTTGAAATTGGAGGGGGTCGATTTGAAAATTGGAGGGGGTCGATTTGAAAATTGGAGGGGGTCGACGGAAAATTGGAGGGGGTCGATTTGAAAATTGGAGGGGGTCGATTTGAAAATTGGAGGGGGTCGATTTGAAAATTGGAGGGTCGATTTGAAAATTGGAGGGGGTCGATTTGAAAATTGGAGGGGGTCGATTTGAAAATTGGAGGGGGTCGACGGAAAATTGGAGGGGGTCGATTTGAAAATTGGAGGGTCGATTTGAAAATTGGAGGGGTCGATTTGAAAATTGGAGGGGGTCGATTTGAAAATTGGAGGGGGTCGATTTGAAAATTGGAGGGGGTCGATTTGAAAATTGGAGGGGGTCGATTTGAAAATTGGAGGTCGATTTGAAAATTGGAGGGGGTCGATTTGAAAATTGGAGGGGGTCGATTTGAAAATTGGAGGGGGTCGATTTGAAAATTGGAGGGGGTCGATCGGAAAATTGGAGGGGGTCGATTTGAAAATTGGAGGGGGTCGATTTGAAAATTGGAGGGGGTCGATTTGAAAATTGGAGGGGGTCGATCGGAAAATTGGAGGGGGTCGATTTGAAAATTGGAGGTCGATTTGAAAACTGGAGGGTCGACGAAAATTGGAGGGGGTCGATTTGAAAATTGGAGGGGGTCGATTTGAAAACTGGAGGTCGACGAAAATTGGAGGGGGTCGATTTGAAAATTGGAGGGGGTCGATTTGAAAACTGGAGGGGGTCGATTTGAAAACTGGAGGGGGATCGGAAAAATTGGAGGTCGATTGAAAATTGGAGGGGGTCGATTTGAAAATTGGAGGGGGTCGATTTGAAAAATTGGAGGGGGTCGATTTGAAAATTGGAGGGGGTCGATTTGAAAATGGAGGGGATTGAAAATTGAGGGGTCGATTTGAAAACTGGAGGGGTCGATTTGAAAATTGGAGGGGGTCGATTTGAAAATTGGAGGGGGATTTGAAAATTGGAGGGGGTCGATTTGAAAACTGGAGGGGGTCGATTTGAAAATTGGAGGGGGTCGATTTGAAAATTGGAGGGGGTCGATTTGAAAATTGGAGGGGGTCGATTTGAAAATTGGAGGGGGTCGATTTGAAAATTGGAGGTCGATTTGAAAATTGGAGGGGGTCGATTTGAAAATTGGAGGGTCGACGGAAAATTGGAGGGGGTCGATTTGAAAATTGGAGGGGGCCGATTTGAAAATTGGAGGGGGTCGATTTGAAAATTGGAGGGGTCGATTTGAAAATTGGAGGGGGTCGATTTGAAAATTGGAGGGGTCGATTTGAAAATTGGAGGGGTCGATTTGAAAATTGGAGGGGGTCGACGGAAAATTGGAGGGGGTCGATTTGAAAATTGGAGGGGGTCGATTTGAAAATTGGAGGGGTCGATTTGAAAATTGGAGGGGGTCGATTTGAAATTGGAGGGTCGATTTGAAAATTGGAGGGGGTCGATGAAAAATTGGAGGGGGATTTGAAAATTGGAGGGGGTCGATTTGAAAATTGGAGGGGGCCGATTTGGAAAATTGGAGGGGGTCGACGGAAAATTGGAGGGGTCGATTTGAAAATTGGAGGGGGTCGATTTGAAAATTGGAGGGGGTCGATTTGAAAATTGGAGGGTCGATTTGAAAATTGGAGGGGGTCGATTTGAAAATTGGAGGGGGTCGATTTGAAAATTGGAGGGGGTCGATTTGAAAATTGGAGGGGGTCGATTTGAAAAATTGGAGGGGGTCGATTTGAAAATTGGAGGGGGTCGATTTGAAAAATTGGAGGGGGTCGATTTGAAAATTGGAGGGGGTCGATTTGAAAATTGGAGGGGGTCGACGGAAAATTGGAGGGGGTCGATTTGAAAATTGGAGGGGTCGATTTGAAAATTGGAGGGGGTCGATTTGAAAATTGGAGGGGGTCGATTTGAAAATTGGAGGGGGTCGATTTGAAAATTGGAGGGGGTCGACGGAAAATTGGAGGGGGTCGATTTGAAAACTTGGAGGGGGTCGATTTGAAAATTGGAGGGGGTCGATTTGAAAATTGGAGGGGGTCGATTTGAAAATTGGAGGGGGTCGATTTGAAAATTGGAGGGGGTCGATTTGAAAATTGGAGGGGTCGATTTGAAAATTGGAGGGGGTCGATTTGAAAATTGGAGGGGGTCGATTTGAAAATTGGAGGTCGATTTGAAAATTGGAGGGGGTCGATTTGAAAATTGGAGGGGGTCGATTTGAAAAATTGGAGGGGGTCGATTTGAAAATTGGAGGGGGTCGATTTGAAAATTGGAGGGGGTCGATTTGAAAACTGGAGGGGGTCGATTTGAAAATTGGAGGGGGTCGATCGGAAAATTGGAGGGGGTCGATTTGAAAATTGGAGGGGTCGATTTGAAAATTGGAGGGGGTCGATTTGAAAATTGGAGGGGGTCGATTTGAAAATTGGAGGGGGTCGATTTGAAAAATTGAGGGTCGATTTGAAAATTGGAGGGGGTCGATTTGAAAATTGGAGGGCCGATTTGAAAACTGGAGGGGGTCGATTTGAAAATTGGAGGGGGTCGATTTGAAAATTGGAGGGGTCGATTTGAAAATTGGAGGGTCGATTTGAAAATTGGAGGTCCGATTTGAAAATTGGAGGGGGTCGATTTGAAAATTGAGGGGGTCGATTTGAAAACTGGAGGGGGTCGATTTGAAAATTGGAGGGGGTGATTTGAAAATTGGAGGTCGATTTGAAAATTGGAGGGGGTCGATTTGAAAATTGGAGGGGGTCGATTTGAAAACTGGAGGGGGTCGATTTGAAAATTGGAGGGGGTCGATTTGAAAATTGGAGGGGTCGATTTGAAAATTGGAGGGGGTCGATTTGAAAATTGGAGGGGTCGACGGAAAATTGGAGGGGGTCGATTTGAAAATTGGAGGGGGTCGATTTGAAAATTGGAGGGGGTCGATTTGAAAATTGGAGGGTCGATTTGAAAATTGGAGGGGTCGATTTGAAAATTGGAGGGGGTCGATTTGAAAAATTGGAGGGGTCGATTTGAAAATTGGAGGGGGTCGATTTGAAAACTGGAGGGGTCGATTTGAAAACTGGAGGGGGTCGATTTGAAAATTGGAGGGGGTCGATCGGAAAATTGGAGGGTCGATTTGAAAATTGGAGGGGGTCGATTTGAAAACTGGAGGGGTCGATTTGAAAATTGGAGGGGGTCGATTTGAAAATTGGAGGGGTCGATTTGAAAATTGGAGGGGGTCGATCGGAAAATTGGAGGTCGATTTGAAAATTGGAGGGGGTCGATTTGAAAATTGGAGGGGTCGATTTGAAAATTGGAGGGGGTCGATTTGAAAATTGGAGGGGGTCGATTTGAAAATTGGAGGGGGTCGATTTGAAAATTGGAGGGGGTCGATTTGAAAATTGGAGGGGGTCGATTTGAAAATTGGAGGGGGTCGATTTGAAAATTGGAGGGGGTCGATTTGAAAATTGGAGGGGGTCGATTTGAAAATTGGAGGGCCGACGGAAAATTGGAGGGGGTCGATTTGAAAATTGGAGGGGTCGATTTGAAAATTGGAGGTCGATTTGAAAACTGGAGGGGTCGATTTGAAAATTGGAGGGGGTCGATCTGAAAATTGGAGGGGGTCGATTTGAAAATTGGAGGTCGATTTGAAAAACTGGAGGGAATGATTTGAAAATTGGAGGGGGTCGATTTGAAAATTGGAGGGGGTCGATTTGAAAATTGGAGGGGGTGATTTGAAAATTGGAGGGGGTCGATTTGAAAATTGGAGGGGGTCGATTTGAAAATTGGAGGGGGTCGATTTGAAAATTGGAGGGGCTCGATTTGAAAATTGGAGGGGTCGATTTGAAATGGAGGGTCGACGGAAAATTGGAGGGTGGGGTCGAAAATTGGAGGGGGCCGATTTGAAAATTGGAGGGGGTCGATTTGAAAATTGGAGGGGGTCGATTTGAAAATTGGAGGGGGTCGATTTGAAAATTGGAGGGGGTCGATTTGAAAATTGGAGGGGGTCGATTTGAAAATTGGAGGGGGTCGATTTGAAAATTGGAGGGGGTCGATTTGAAAATTGGAGGGGGTCGATTTGAAAACTGGAGGGGGTCGATTTGAAAACTGGAGGGGCCGATTTGAAAATTGGAGGGGGTCGATTTGAAAATTGGAGGGTCGATTGAAAATTGGAGGGTCGATCGGAAATTGGAGGG